>OY755046.1:29389323-30607656 GCA_963576565.1 Aspidapion aeneum | reverse complement strand
GTATTCACATAGTGGTCCGATGACAATACAACATTAAAAAAAAATATCCTCCCACTCTACCCCCACCCCTTCCATAGAAAATGCGTTTTTGACAACCTTCCCATTATCCGATTTGGATGAAATTTGGTATACATATAGTGGTCCGATCACAATACAACATTGAAAAAAAAATCCTACCACTCCTACCCCCACCCTCATGTATTGAAAAATGCGTTTTTGACACCCTTTCCATTATCCGATTTGGATGAAATTTGGTATACATATAGTGATCCGATGACAATACAATAATAAGAAAAAATATCCTCCCACCTCTACCCCCACCCCCTTTCATAGAAAAATTAGTTTTTGACACACTTCCCATTATCCGATTTGGATGAAATTTGGTATTCACATAGTGGTCCGATGACAATACAACATTAAAAAATATCCTCCCACCCCTACCCCCTCCCCCTTCCATAGAAAATGCGTTTTTGACACCCTTCCCATTATCCGATTTGGATGAAATTTGATACACACGTAGTGGTTCCATGACAATACAACATTAAGAAAAAAATATCCCCCTACCCCCTAATCACTATATGTATACCAAATTTCATCCAAATCGGATAACGCGATGTGTGTCAAAAAAAATTTTTCTATGGAAGGGGGTGGGGGTAGGGTGGGAGGATATTTTTTTCTTATTGTTGTATTATCATCGGACCACTATGTGTGTACCAAATTTCATCCAAATCGGATAATGGGAAGTGTGTCTAAAACTCATTTTTCTATGAAAGGGGGTGGGGGTAGAGGTGGGAGGATATTTTTTTCTTAATATTGTATTGTCATTGGATCACTATATGTATACCAAATTTGATCCAAATCGGATAATGGGAAGTGTATCAAAAACTCATTTTTCTATGAAAGGGGGTGGGGATAGAGGTGGGAGGATATTTTTACCAAATTTCATCCAAATCGGATAATGGGAAGTATGTCAAAAACTCATTTTTCTATGAAAGGAGGTGGGGGTAGAGGTGGGAATATATATTTTTTTAATATTGTAGTGTCATCGGATCACTATATGTATACCAAATTTCATCCAAATCGGATAATGGGAAGGGTGTCAAAAACGCATTTTCTATGGAAGGAGAGGTGGGAGGATATTTTTTGTAATGTTGTATTGTCATCGGACCACTATATGGGAAGGGTGTCAAAAACGCATTTTCTATGGAAGGGGTGGTGGTAGAGGTGGGAGGATATTTTTTTTTTTAATGTTGTATTGTCATCGGACCACTATGTGAATACCAAATTTCATCCAAATCGGAAAATGGAAAGTGTGTCAAAAAGAAAATTATATGAAAGGGGGTGGGGGTAGAGGTGGGAGGATATTTTTTTATTAATATTGTATTGTCATCGGATCACTATATGTATACCAAATTTCATCCAAATCGGATTATGGGAAGTAGGTCAAAAACGCATTTTTCTATAGATGAGGGTGGGGGTAGGAGTGGTAGGATTTTAGCTCACACATATACTATACTATAGTAGTGTGAGCTATGGTGATCCTAATTTTTTCGAGAAAAAAAAAGTTGCTCCGATTTCAAAAATTTTTATATATCTTTGCGTTTCAGATGATTTTGAAACTTTTTTGTTGCGCCGTCTGTCTGTCTGTATGTCTGTCTGTCTGTCTGTATGTCTGTCTGTAACGACCAACGCGCATAACTCAAAAACCGCTTGGCCGATTTTAACGAAAATTGGTACCTAGGCTGGGTCTTGGGTCGAGATGGTCCCATTTTAAAAGGACCAAAATCTACCGAACAGAAACCAAATAAAAGGGTGGGGGTAGATTTCAAAATTAGAGTTTATGTGAAAATATGGCGTGTGTGATATCAAACGAAAGCTAATTGAGTCTGCAGTTAAACAAAATACATTTTAATTTATTTTAAAAAAAGGGTGGGGGTATATTTTAAAAATTAGAGTTTAAGTGAAAATATGGTGTGTGTGATATCAAACGAAAGGTAATTGAGTCCGGAGTTTAACAAAATACATTTTATTTTTTGTTTTTTTTAAGGGTGGGGGTAGATTTCAAAAATTTGGGTTTAAGTCAAAACATGGCTTGTGTGGTATCAAACAAAAGGTAATTTAGTCTGGAGTTGAATAAAATATATTTCAGTTTTTAGTTATATTAGCTCACACGTACACTATAACTATAGTACCTAGTGTGAGCTTAGGGGCCCATATATTGGCAGAGTATTTTTTTATTGTTGTATTGTCATCGGACCACTATGTGAATACCAAATTTCATCCAAATCGGATAATGGGAAGGGTGTCAAAAACGCATTTTCTATGGAAGGGGTGGTGGTAGAGGTGGGAGGATATTTTTAGCTCACACATATACTATACTATAGTAGTGTGAGCTATGGTGATCCTAATTTTTTCGAGAAAAAAAAAGTTGCTCCGATTTCAAAAATTTTTATATATCTTTGCGTTTCAGATGATTTTGAAACTTTTTTGTTGCGCTGTCTGTCTGTCTGTCTGTCTGTATGTCTGTCTGTAACGACCAACGCGCATAACTCAAAAACCGCTTGACCGATTTTAATAAAATTTGGTACCTAGGCTGGGTCTTGGGTCGAGATGGTCCCATTTAAAAATGAACAAAATCCACCGAACACAAACCCAATAAAAGGGTGGGGGTAGATTTCAAAAATTAGAGTTTATGTGAAAATATGGCGTGTGTGATATCAAACGAAAGGTAATTGAGTCTGCAGTTAAACAAAATACATTTTAATTTATTTAAAAAAAGGGTGGGGGTATATTTTAAAAATTAGAATTTAAGTGAAAATATGGCGTGTGTGATATCAAATGAAAGGTAATTGAGTCCGGAGTTTAACAAAATACATTTTAGTTTTTGTTTTTTTAAGGGTGGGGGTAGATTTAAAAAATTTGAGTTTAAGTCAAAACATGGCTTGTGTGGTATCAAACAAAAGGTAATTTAGTCTGGAGTTGAATAAAATATATTTCAGTTTTTAGTAATATTAGCTCACACGTACACTATAACTATAGTACCTAGTGTGAGCTTAGGGGCCCATATATTGGCAGAGTATTTTTAATGTTGTATTGTCATCGGACCACTATGTGAATACCAAATTTCATCCAAATCGGATAATGGGAAGTGTGTCAAAAACATTTTTATATGAAAAGGGGTGGGGGTAGGGGTGGGAGGATATTTTTTTCTTAATATTGTATTGTCATCGGATCACTATATGTATACCAAATTTCATCTAAATCGGATAACGGGATGTGTGTCAAAAACAAATTTTTCTATGGAAGGGGGTGGGGGTAGGGGTGGGAGGATATTTTTTTCTTATTGTTGTATTATCATCGGACCACTATGTGTATACCAAATTTTATCCAAATCGGATAACGGGAAGTGTGTCAAAAACACATTTTTCTATAGAAGGGGTGGGGGTAGGGTGGGAGGATATTTTTTTCTTAATGTTGTATTGTCATGGGACCACTACGTGTGTCAAACACGCTTCACAAGATTTGATAGATAGTTAGTTAGTTAGACAGAACATCTGAAGCTAAATAAAAGCTTGTAGAAAAAATTGCGTAAAGGATTTTTTAAAGATGTTTTTATATAAATAATATATTTTATTTTTCATCTACACATTTTATCAAAAAAAAAAATTTAGTCCGGTGCCGAGTTGGCCGGCGCCCAGTTGGCGGTGCCGAGTTGGCCCGGCGCCGAGTTGGCCCGGCGCCCAGTTGGCGGCGCCGAGTTGGCGGCGCCCAGTTGGCGGCGCCGAGTTGGGGGCGCCCAGTTGTCCCATTCCGTCAATAAACGAATAAGTAAGTGCACTTAGTTCAATGAATAGAGGCCAAAATAGGGGGGGTTACCCTACAAAAGGTCCGGTAGTTCTGAATTTTGGATATGTTGTTAAGCTCAGGAGGGTAGTTAAAAATCTGAGTTTTCGTCACCCTCACCCCTGTGCTCCCTCCGCCATCTTGAAGAAACCATCAAAAATTGGCACTTTTTTTAGTTTTTTGCCTTTAGTTTCGTTCCAGCACTTTTTTTAGTTTTTTGCCTTTAGTTTCGTTCCAGATTTTTAACAACCCTTTCGACCTTAATAACATATCCAAAATTCAGAACTACCGGACCTTTTGTAGGGTAAAACTCCTCTATTCATTGTACTAACTACACATGTGTTGTAGGGAGGTTGAGGGGGCGGTAAACGCCGCCTCCTCGACACTTTTTTTTACCTCTTCCCACACGTATGCCCCGCAGGTGTTTCACGAATGTCCGCTCTTGGGCGCCTTAAGTCAACCATTAAACTTTTCGGTATTTCTTTTTTTGGCTATTTTTTACGATTTTAAGTATGTATTTTTACACAATCTTTAAGAAAACATTTTTTTCCTAAAGATCATGCGACTATCATATTTAAAATATTTAAAGGAATTCGTACCCCGCCTAAATTTGTCGTGTATATTTACAGGGTGATTCACCATAGTTGAATCCCCGGTTAAAGTATTTATTATTGATGATAAAAAAAAGTTTAAATATAAATGTTTTATAGTTTATCCAAAGCCTTTTGACCCATATGACATCTGTCACGACAAATTCTTGTGTCAAATGTCATTCTATATGTAAAAATTTGACATCAACTTTCTTATATTAAATATAATAACACCCTGTATATATTTTCATTTTTAAATTCTGATTCTAAAGATGTATAATTTGACTATATTAAGATAAATATTTTTAAAGATTTATTATCGCATTTTAATTTGTCATACTACTATGGTAAAACCAAAATACGCATGGGTAAAACCAAATAAATATGAAGTGTATCGGATCTTAATGGAAAAATAATGCAATATATTTTAGAAAATGTTTACCGCAGTATAGCCATATTATACATTTTTAAAATCAGAAAGAAAATAATATACATTCATATAAGAAAGTTGATGTCAAATTTTGACTTATAGAATAACATTTGACAACATGTGTCATATGGGTTGAAAGGCTTTTGATCAATCAGGACCAACACAAAAATAGAGGCCACGATGCTGAAAAAATCAGCTGTTCTCCCGGGGCTGAATTTTACATTGGGTCTTATGGGAGGTCAGACGTTTCAAAATGGCACTACAGATTTCCGCAAAATTTCAGTGAAATATTCTCAGACACCATCCCGATATTCCACCAAAGGTTTGTAAGGAAGCAACATGATTAAAAGGTTAAAATCTTCAAGATTTAGCATTCCTTATTTTGAATTCAAATTACCCGCCATGTACCACATGCCAACTGTTATATTTGACTTTGTCATCTGTGATTGTCACATTTGCTTCTGCTTTAAATTTAATTTTTGGGTGAGCTAATGAAGCGGCTATGAAAAATTAAGGATTACTATACATTAAAAAAAAATTGTTCTGCCAGAATAAAGTAAAAACAATCTTAAAAATTACTTTATTAAAAAAAAAATCAAATATTCATGAACCGTCATTCCAACTTCAATTTTTTAAAGACAATCAGCTGTGTCGTAATGTGACCATCAAAAAAAATCAGCCCCGGATGTGACGTCAAGAAAGTGGAGATTGTCTTTAAAATATTGAAGTTGGAATGACGGTTCGTGAATATTTGATTTTTTTTTAAATAAAGCCGGTTTTGAGATTGTTTTCACTATATTCTTGCAGAACAATTTTTTTTAAATTTATAGTAATCCTTAATTTTTCAGAGCCGCTTCATTAGCTCACACAAAAGTTAAAGTTAAAACAGAAGCGATTGTGACAAACACAGATGACAAAGTACAAATACTTGTCAAATATAACAGTTGGCATGCGGTATATATGGCGGGTAATTTGAATTCAAAATCAAAAATGCTAAATGTTGAAGATTTTAACCTTTTAATCACCTTGCATCCTTACAAAAGTTTGGTGGAATATGAGGATAGTGTCTGAGAATATTTGACTGAAATATCGCGGAAATCTGTAGTGCAATTTTGAAAATATCATAAAAAAACGTCTGACCTCCCATAAGACCCAATGTAAAAGTCAGCCTCCGGAGAACAGCTGATTTTTTTAGGGTCGTGGCCTGTATTTTTTTGTCGGCCTTGGATCAATTATAAAACTTTTATATTGATACTTTTTTTTATCATTGATATTAAACGCGCTGATCGGAGGTTCAAAATATAGTGAATAACCTGGTACGTGTTAGTACTTTTTTTTTGTTTTTGTTATTCTTTAATAATATTAAATAAATACATTGGACGCTGCGACTGGACTTTTTAAATAATAAATTATCTAGGAAATAAAAATATATTATTTCACTTAAAAATAACTAGTTTTTTTTTTAAATTCACTTTAAACAATTGTTGAAAGATACCAAAGCAAATAGGAAGGGCTTATAAAATTAAAATTACAAATTTCTGTATAAAAATGTTTAAAAATAGCCAAAAAAACATTTTTGCATGTAAATAATATCATATAAAAAAGCTTATTTTCTAGATTTTTTTTTAATTTAAACTTAATTTGTAGAATACATGTCTCCTTTTTTACACCTTCCAGGTATATTCATAATATCAAAAATAATTATAACTAATTTTTTGATGCGTTCTTTCAGAACTACTACAATTAATATAATTTTTGGTCACCCTATAGATCTATCAAGGTGTATTGGTTTTATCGTTCATTGAATATTAAACTTTTATAAGTTTTGAACGCGCTATAACTTTGGACCCAATCAAAAGATTTTCGAAATTTTTGGCTCCTTTTATAGACAAAAAATTGTCGACGCGACTCAAAATTTCGCATAAGTCAAAAATACAAAATGGCGAAGAGCTTAAATGGGTAAATTTCACTCACCCCCTGCAAAAAATTTGTATGCGACGCTGGACTTGATTTATGTCAATACTTTTTTCGCCTGCCGATGTATTTCTTATCTAAATTGGTTATGAGAACCAAAATTTGTATTGTTTTCACAAATACATTTGACTGAGTCGCCCAATTTTGAAAATTTTAGGCTTTTTCAAGAGACATAAGGCTTGAAATTTAACATATTCAAAAATTCCGACAGATAAGTATGAGAGTTATGCTAGCCTTAAACAGTTCCGTACATACATTTGTCGCAGGGGGTATGAAATTCATCCATTTTTTAAAGCTCTCCGCCATCTTGAATGTCATGTCAAATGTTGAGTAGCGCCAAGAAGGTTTCATCCTTTGTCTATAAAAGTAGCCAAAAATTTCGAAACCGGCCGATTGGGTCCAAAGTTATAGCGCGTTTAAAAAGTTATAATTTTTGGGCTCATCCTATATTTATTTTGTTCCTTAGGACGCATTTGTGTAAAAAAATTGCATTTTTTAAAAAGTTTCCATTTTTGAATAAAAATTTGACTAAAACGTAAATTTTTTGTTTTTAATTTTAAAGAACTCGGAGTAGTTGAAATGGGAGTAGTAAAACTTGGGGCGATTCATAATTTATGTACCGTCAAACGGGGTGAATCGGGACAGCGGAGTCAATCGGGACAAAACCTGTTTTTTACTATTTAAATGGCCCCTGTATCTCAAGATCAATGTTTTTAGGTTCAATAATATTCAAAACTCATGGGCGATATCTTAAGGCGACAAATTCGATTCAACCTATTTTTTACGCAAAGACAACAAGGCAAAATATTTAAATAGATAGTTTAAGTTGTGCTACGTATTTTTACGTAACACTGCACGTTAAGCGCTCTACATTTTGTTCTAAATTTGAGTTTAAGTTGAATGTTTTTACGTTACCATAACAAGTCTACTAATAGCAGAGAATATGGAATTCGGCACTGTGTTTTTTTGCTGTTACAATTTTGTTTTTTGTCTTTTCAACTACAGTAGGAATATATTTGCAAAGAATCGTTTGTACTGGAAGCGGAAATTATCGTCTAGGCTTCATTTTTCGATCGGTCAATCAACCAATTCTATTCTTTGGTAACGTTAAGGTGCCCGCAGACTGCCGTAAGCTAACGTAAATACGTAAGCTCCTAACGTGACCTTGACGACGGTGTGACGAAGTGCGCTTGCGTAACTGTCAAATCTCATGCTTACGTAAAAATACGTAACACAACTTAAACCAGGGCTATCAAAACGGACGGGCCACGATCCTCCACTTTGTTGACGTCACATCCGGGGCTGATTTTTTTTTGATGGTCACGTTACGACACAGCTGATTGTCTTTAAAATATTGAAGTTAGAATGACGGTTCATGAATATTTAATTTTTTTTTAAAATAACGCCGTTTTTGAGATTGTTTTTACTTTATTGTTGCAGAACAATTTTTTTTAAATGTATAGTAATCCTTAATTTTTCATAGCCGCTTCATTAGCTCACACAATAATTCAGTTTAAAGCAGAAGCAAATGTGACAATCACAGATGACAAAGTCAAATATAACAGTTGGCATGTGGTACATGGCGGGTAATTTGAATTCAAAATAAGAAATGCTAAATCTTGAAGATTTTAACCTTTTAATCATGTTGCTTCCTTACAAACCTTTGGTGGAATATCGGGATGGTGTCTGAGAATATTTCACTGAAATTTTGCGAAAATCTGTAGTGCCATTTTGAAAATATCATAAAAAAACGTCTGACCTCCCATAAGACCCAATGTAAAATTCAGCCCCGGGAGAACAGCTGATTTTTTCAGGGTCGAGGCCTCTATTTTTGTGTTGGCCTTGCTTAAACTATCTAATATCAGTCAATAGGTGGCACTACATATTAGGGTCCTAGGGACACCTATTCGGTTTCTAAATTGTGGGCCTTACTAATATTTTAGGGATGACAAAAAACAACACATTTTGAGTTTGACACTGACGTTAATTTTTGCCTAAAAACACAAGTAACTTTCTCACGCTCGTGTGAAATTTGTCACTTTCTTCTCTTGCTATGTAATAAATAAATGAAAAGGGCTTTATTTTTAACTCAGCGAAGTTAAGCACAAGCTTCTGTTAAATGAGCGATATACTAATTATCAAAAACTATCTTATAAATTGATTCGTAATCCCGTGATTTTGTTTGTTACGCTATGACCGCTCTTAAAAAAACGTTTTGTAAATAGAAAAAATTGTATGTCTTTAAATACCTACTTATAATCATTTAACTTATATTAAACGACATTTTATTTATTCAAAATATCTGAAAATAATGTGAAAATCCGGGTCACGTGATCTTAGTTAAATTTTCTCAATCGAATTGACTTCCCCCTGTATATGGGGGTGGCGCTTCAGTCAGGAGCAGCAAATATAAAATTGAGCACGCTTTTGTAAATCCTAATAGATCTCTTCTATAAAAAACTAGTTGAAACATTATTTCTGTTCATATGCAAGATTTTTTTTAAATCTTTAAACGTATCTTGTTAGATTTTTGATTTTCTTTTGTACATTTCCAAAAAATACAAAAATCGAAACAATTTCGCTACAGTTTTCTATACAACTAGGCTACTGAAATGCCAAACATTGTTTTGAAGTACTTGTTGTGTTTTAGCCATAACTTTTTTTTTATTTTTTGGTTCAAATGATTTTGCGAAAAACTGCTAGGATACGTTTGTTAAAAATGCTTTAAAAAACTACACCTCAAAATTTCGACGCGTTCCGCTTTCTCGTTTTCTATTAGACCAAAGATTTGGCCAAAAAATGCGATATCAGTGTTGTCAAATGGTAAGTTTTCGGGCGAAGTTTGCCCCCTTAATGAACGCGTTTCTGCAAGTCGCCGGCCAGTTCGCTTTCGCTTTTTGAATGGAGCAGCACGCAAAAACCCAACAACATTTTTGCGGTTTTTTGTTGTTGTTTTATGAATAAACCTCGTTTTCTGGCTTATTTTTAAAGTTTTTTTCTGTTTTTTTTAGCAAAATCATTTTTTTAACATTCTTTGTCCAAATTGACCCCATTACAGGGGCTAATCGAGCCTGAACACTGAAAAAAATGGGGTGTCCAGATTGACCCCATATGCAGGGTCAGACAGGTGATATAGTCTAACTTATACACATTTGTAATGATGTCACCACGTGAGAAAAAAACGTATGGCGTAGATATTTTTGCCAATCAATATTTGTTATTATGTTTTTGATTGACAGTGACGGATACTTCACATAACCAATTATCTACCTATTTAAAAAATGAATTAATCATAGACACTACTTTTTTTAAAAAGTTTATTGTCACCGCTGTTTATAATATACTAAACAAAGATAAACAAAAATGACGTCATTACAAATGCGTATAATTTGGACTATAGAGGAGGTCATGTCTGATAAAAAAGTTCATCTTTCTTTGTCGAGATATAGAGCATCAAAGTTGGCAATTTTTCTAAGTTTTTTGGTGATAAATAAAAATATGAAGTTGGGTAAAGTCGTGTACTAGAACAAGAGCAATAAAATGAAATAAAAATAATTTTGGAAAAAATTAGTAGGTCAATTATTTTTACAAAAAACTTTTTTTGGTATAACCTTTTATAAATGTCATATTAAATGCAATGTTTTTTAAATATTTTTTGTTGATAATAACAAGTCTCTGGCGGGACATAATAATAACATATACTACTTATCAAAATATACTCTGCCAATATATGGGCCCCTAAGCTCACACTAGGTACTATAGTTATAGTGTACGTGTGAGCTTATATAACTAAAAATTGAAATATATTTTATTCAACTCCAGACTAAATTTTGTTTGATACCACACAAGCCACGTTTTAACTTAAACCCAAATTTTTAAAATCTACCCCCACCCTTAAAAAAACAAAAACTAAAATGTATTTTGTTAAACTCCGGACTCAATTACCTTTCGTTTGATATCATACACGCCATATTTTCACTTAAACTCTAATTTTTAAA
This sequence comes from Aspidapion aeneum, assembly GCA_963576565.1. Lineage (NCBI taxonomy): Eukaryota > Metazoa > Arthropoda > Insecta > Coleoptera > Brentidae > Aspidapion > Aspidapion aeneum. The sequence goes on along the minus strand of OY755046.1, from coordinate 30,596,821 downwards.
ATATACCCCCACCCTTTTTTTTAAATAAATTAAAATATATTTTGTTTAACTGCAGACTCAATTACCTTTCGTTTGATATTACACACGCCATATTTTCACATAAACTCTAATTTTGAAATCTACCCCCACCCTTTTATTTGGTTTCTGTTCGGTGGATTTTGGTCATTTTAAAATGGGACCATCTCGACCCAAGACCCAGCCTAGGTACCAAATTTCGTTAAAATCGGCCAAGCGGTTTTTGAGTTATGCGCGTTGGTCGTTACAGACAGACATACAGACAGACAGACAGACATACAGACAGACAGACAGACAGACGGCGCAACAAAAAAGTTTCAAAATCATCTGAAACGCAAAGATATATAAAAAATTTTGAAATCGGAGCAACATTTTTTTTCTCGAAAAAATTAGGATCACCATAGCTCACACTACTATAGTATAGTATATGTGTGAGCTAAAAATTTGTACACCTACAATATAAAAACCCATGTTAGGTATACAATTTTTTTTGAAAAGCAGTGTATTATTGATATTTTTTAAAAGAATAAGTAAGCAAAAATATTTTTTTAAATTTATTATTTTTTATACATTTTTGGAGGTTGGTTTGACAGCCGGTATTTTTGTAAAACTTTTCCCCCCACTCTTCCAACTTTAAAAATTCTATATCTTAAAAACAGATGTGTGTTGCCCCCATGTTATATAGACTTTTTTCTCGGAAATAACCTCCTCTATCACCTGCTGCATTATGGCCCCTAAGTATACTAAAAATAATAATAATCATAAAATAAATAAATATTAAACCACTAACCGGTAGTTTTAGCAAGACAACCCCGGTATTTAATAATACAGTGAGCAGTGATAGTTGTCATTTATTTGGTTGGGTATGAACGCGTTGCTATAGCATGATATTAAACCATATTAAACAAAAGTCAGTCAGACGCTACAAACAGAAAAAATGTGGAAAAAATAATTTTTATTTTATAACAAACTAAATAGGTTTAGTCAAGAAAAAGTTCGAATTAAATTTCTTTAAGATGGAACAAACATGGACCAAAGATTAAAGCCTATTCCTACTTTGAGATGGACATTAAAAAGGCCACCGAAGAAAGCAGCCTTCAGAGTACCGAAAATGAAAATTTCACCGAAGAGGCATTTGAGTTACATCCTGGAGAAGTCTAGAAAGTTAAATGCTTCGTTTATATGGCGGCAATATTTTATGGCAAAAGAAACAATAATTATTGAAACCAACCAAGTCATCAGCACAGTACAGTAAACTTACGGCAAGCTGCAAGCAACAAAAGAACCGGTTATCGTGTATCTTGATAGCTTTTTGTATTCTAATAAAATAATACCTTAGTCCCTGAAAAAGGTATTAAACGTACACTTTTATTCCATGGAGTGCATAAATAAATTTATTAAATGATACAAAATCCAACATAATAATTTTCTATATTTCATAATATCAAAAATGTCAACTAATTTTTGGTTTCACCAAACCTAATAAATATTAAAATCATAAAAAACTTAGTTTTTATATTCGATAATCTAAAAAAGCATTATTTTAATGGTGTGTTTATTAGTTCTTTATACATAACATTTATAATCCATTTTATTTTTTTGAACACAAACAAAGCTACGCTCCTGACAGTGTCAGATTTGTCATATAACCAAAAATATTTAGCTGTCGTGTCGCTACCCTAAGAAGACACTACGTCTTCGTGATGCAGTGACCCTATTTATACCGCATTTTATTTTTTCAGTTTTAAGTCACAAGAGGTGAAATTGGTAAAATTATAAAAATGTTGGGGTTTGAAATGTTTTATTATTGAATAATTACGATACAGTAGCAAATTTTTTTATAAAAAAAAGTTTAGTAAGGAAATCGGAAATGACAAAACCAATAAAATTAAATAGCTACATGACCGGGTGTTAACGGCTGGCGCGCTCGCCCCTGGGTTAAATTCCGTTCCTCTAGGGCAGTGGCGTATATAGAAAAAAGTTTCGGGGGGGGCTCGAGACTTGCGTTACACTCCATGATTTTTTAATGTATTTTTTCTAGAAAATGCGTTACGAAGGGGGGAGTGGGAGTCAAAAATTCTACAAAAATTGTTGTAAACTGAACGTGTCAGACTTCAAACCAAAGATTATAGATAATAATATATATTATTTTCAAACACGGGTGATAATTCTGCGCTTCAAACTTTTCCACAGAAGTAGTCCCACATAGCACAATCACGTGTTTAACCCGTAAAAAAGCGTGAGAAAAAAAAAAGTTGATTTTAAAAGCTGCTAGAAAATATATGAAAACAAGCTTAATAGGTCATTCATTAACGTTATAAAAAATACCGTCGCTAAAAACTGCGTTATAATAACGCCATTATCAAATTAAAACAGCACTGTTTTTACGTTAGTTTCAAGTGATTTTTTTCAACGTTAAAATTACATCAGATTCACGGCTTTTCTACACGAATTTTAAAACGCGACTTGCATGGCTTTTCTACCGAATAATTTTGAGATTTTACTAGCAGCAGCGCCACCTATTGTCGGCATTTTTCACTTTGACGAAATCTATCGGCAGTGCTTTGGCCTCTAAACTCCAAAAACCTGTTAAAAAACTGATCCCTGATCCTTTACGATCACGACTCGCATCAGTCATTTAATCTGAAAAAGACACATTAATACTCTGTGAAAGTGTTTACTGTTAAAATACTCTGCCAATTTATGGGCATCTAAGCTCACACTAGGTACTATAGTTATAGTGTACTGTGGCCTTAAAAAATTTAAAAAAATGTGGGCGCCAATTTGTGGCCTTTAAAAAAAAAAGTTGTGTGACATTTGTGGCAGCTTAAAGACGTCGCCGCCATTTTGTGACACTGAAACCCACTGAATAATTAAACAAATATCTGGAAGCAGAACTGTATTTTCCAGCTAGGTAAAACATTGATATGCCCGGTAACTTTTATACAGTGGAGAAGGGGGGGGGTTCAGAAATAAGAAAATTTTAAGTGCGCCACATTATTTAATATCAATGTTTTACAAAGAAGATCTTAAATAAAATACAGTCCAACCCAAACGTTGTAGCCAAACAATGAAATTCTATACTTCCGAGGCTTCCAGAGTATTTGTGTAATTAAGAATAAAAAAAAAATAAACAGAATACAATTCTAAAAGATTGAATTAAGATGACAAAACTAGAAGCACTTTACAGGTAGATGGACTCCTTTAACAGATCATACTGTACCTACATCTGAGTCAGTAGCACAGGCCTCAATTATATAAATGATTGTTAAAAAAATATATATATACTTCCAAAATCATTCTGTCATAGGGGAGATCCAGACCAAATATCTGCTGTCATCATTCTACGCTGGGTAGAATGAGACAGACAGCAACCCAGTCAGAGATCCACCCCAGCGGTCGGCGGCGTCGAATTAGACTAGTAAGGATGTTGTGTGTAATAAAAAAAATTAAAGAAAATTAAAAAAAAAAATTACCGATGGTAAAAAAAAATTTACACAAATAACGTCTTGGTAGGACTGCAACTCTCTAATAATCGTTAAAATGAAATTCCCAATACTTTAACTAAATTGATGCAAACCATGGTCATGGTCAAAAAGACCCTAGGATCGTACCGAAAGGTGTCCAAAAAAAAATTTTAAAAAAATTTTTTTTTGGTGAAGCCCACAGTAGCCCAATAATAAGAAAAAAATTAAATAGTGGCTCACTACAATGTTCAAAATATTACTCTACCCTAATAGGTGGTTTGGAGTAGGGAGAAAAAAAAAATTAAAACAAATGATGATAGGTTGTTAAAAGGCGAGGTTTCGAAATGAAATTATATTTTAATTCACAAAAAAAAATATTTAAATAAACTGGTAAAATCATTGTAAGGCCAGGTACTACTATGCACCAAAAAAAATTTTTAACAAGAAAATCAAGTTTCCTTCCTTAAAAAAAAATATTAAAAAGAAAAAATATTAAAAAAATATTTTCAAAAAAATGCAAAATGTTTAAGTGGGGTTGCAGCTCCTATTAGTGAACCTTAAAAATTTTTTTATAAAATCAACACCAGAAAAATCTTATTCGAGTTGTCATGCAACAGTTTTTGTTCTTTTCCTTTAAAAACAAACAGTTGTCAATTCCCTTTCCTCTCCCAAAACTGTGGCAATGTGGAAAGTAAATGAGCTAGAAAAATTAATTTACTATAAAAAAAAATGTTGAAAATTAGATTTACTTAAGAATCATAAGGTATAAAAATCGTAATTGCAAAAAAAAACCAATCAGTTTAGGAAAAGTTAAAAAAAATATTTATGTTCCAAAAACCAACCGATGTTAGTGTATTTGTTTAAAATTATTACTTAAGGAAATAAGCAACGTTAGTACTTATTTACTGTACCACTATAATGTGAAGAACCTAAGTTTTAAACCTTGCTCTCAACTCCGTAAAGAATTATCTTGTGTGTACTTTCAAAAACAAATATGAAAACAATTTCAAGGTTCACCTATAAGAACGTTGTAAAACTAAATCTGCCTACTCAAGTGTCTTTACACACAACATCTAATCCAAAAAAAATTTTTCTGCTTAATGCATTCTCAGATCCTTATTCCTGGTGTTCACGAGATCTAAAATTAAGTTGGGCCCTTTCCGCAACTATTAGTCAAAGCAAAATTACCAAATGTCCAAGGGCTAATGAGACCCCATCATCAACAAATGATATTTTGAAATGAAACAGTTGGGAATCGTCCTGCGTAAAAACCAGAGAACAAAATCAAGAACCAAAAACTATTACATTAATTTTAAAAGAGCATAATAAAACTCCCGGCCCCAATTAAACTTTTGTTATCTCAACAAAACTCGGCCTAAACCCAAAAAAACTTTTTATTAGACATTTCCCCTATTCCCTAAGTATAATGTCAATAAAACCCAAAAACTTGTGATTTCCATTCCAATCCCATCTGGACCCTATATATCTTTCAAACGGTTAAACGCCCACAGGCGAAACAATATCTTATTTCAAAGAAAGGGTGAAGATATTTTGAAGCACCCTGTAAAAATAGGACACTATTATGGAAAATTGTTCAGATCAGTGTTCTTACTACTTTTTAACCTAAATATATCTAGTTCCCTCATATGCATGTTACTATTATATTATATTAATTCCTATCATAACTAAACAGATCACAAAAATTGTCTTTCTCCGCAAATCTGCAAGGTCCTGGAAGATGTGAGATTCAGCCTGTAGGCCAAATTTGGATGTATTTTAATTTAGCGAAAACCGAAGTTGCGAAATCCTAAAAAGATTTGCAGGAAGTCCTCGTTCCTCGATTTCTACACTCCGAACCAAACATTTCTTCCATTTCCACCCAGCTCGCGGGAGGAAAACCCCTAATTATGGCAATACAAAAGGTACTACTATCATATTATGCATAACAAAAAAAGGTATATGCCCTCATCGTTGTTTAGTCTCATCAAAGAAAACCTATTGTTTTTAAATTTATTCTTAGATTGAAATCTTTTTTTTTTTTAAATCAATCATCTTAAATTTATTGTTTAACCTGAACACTTTCCCATTTATTCCACAAAAGTGTATTTTAATTTAAAATTTTGCTTCATTATTTGAGGTCACCAGTATGCAATTATTTTAAAATTAAAAAAAAATGAAATAAAAAAAATTATTTCCCAATTGTCCACAACTTCCAAGCTTTCATCCCTAAATACCTAGGTACTTTCTCAGTCTAACACCATCCATCGTTATCCAACATAACGCTTTAATTTCAGAAGCAACAAAACGAAGATTAAGTGAAAAGCTAAGCAAGTAGGTTGGAAGTTGCTTTACAATGGGCGCAGATGTAAGGCCCCTTTAAGTACACGCCACTGTCCTGAACTGCAAACTAACAAAAAAACTGAAGACTAGCATATCTGCCGTCAACCAACCTTTGGCATGAAATTAAAATAATTCCATATCATACCAGTATCCTCAAAACAAAACGTTTTTTTTTCTATAAGACCCAAACACTTAACCAATAAATCTTGATATTTAAAATTATGATTCGGGAGTAAAAAGATTTATTTATTCCTGCCTGATCAACTAAGACAAAAAAGTTCACCTTTTTGTACTCAAGAAGTTCCCGTTTGGTCCCCTAAAAAAAATATAACCTGTCTGGTCACCCTTTAAAACTACGACCCCTATACAAACCGTTTTGACCAAAACAAGAATTCGAGAAGTTATGTTAACAGAAAGGAAATAATTTTTTACGAAAAATTCAATTATTTAAAAAAAAGTAAAATTTGGAAATATTTTTACCAATTACCCCCGCCTAGCATTTATATTTAGTTGAAAGTCTCTCTTAAATTCACTGACTCAAAATGACATTACTTAAAAAAAATTACTGAACTTTACAAATGAACTCTACAAATGAACTAAAAAAAATCAAAAAAACTTATCTCTATATCTGTCTCAGTTAAACATTTCTTTTGTGGTATTATATCTAGTTGGGCTTCAAATTCATTTTCTCTGTATTCAATCTGGAGCAGGCAAAACTTCTCAAGGCTCAAACATAAATGTTTGCTCTCCAATGGCCATGACCAAGCTATGACCTGAACGCAGAAAAAATACAGAAAAAAAAATAAATGTGTACCAGAAAACTTTAATTGATAGAAATACCCGTAGGTCATTTTTAAAAAATGCACTCCAAAGCCCAACGCTGTATTTTCTACCAAAAAAAAATTTGACCAGTCACGAAACACAACTAGACAACTAAACCCAAAGACCTAAAAAAAACTGCCCCAAAAAAAAATGTTAACTGGACCTCTGGCGTCGATCTTCAGCCAAGGTGTCACTCTAGGATTTTAGCCTTGTGTTTCCTAACCTCCCGAGCCGACACTAGTAGTGTACCCTCCTCTGACCCGATGTAACTGAGTGACGTAAGGTCTTAATTGTCATCCAACAGTTACCACCAAAAACAAGAAAAGAAAATGACAGCAAAATAAACTCATTTTCCTTTTCTTTCATTACTAATTAATACTTTCAACTAAACAAAGCTACCAGCTGTTAAGCTATTTTTACTTTAAAACAACTCAGCCAAGAAAAATTTGTGTGAAACCCTGTAAAAATATTCCAAATACCAAGTGGTGATATCCCACAAAAATTAAAATCACCAAAAAAAAACTTGTTGACCTAAATAAATCGACTGCACTAAAAAATAATCGGTGAAACAATTTCTATCTTATCACAAGCAGGAAACAATAACATATAAATAAATGAACCTGCAAAAAAAAATTGTTAGAAAAAACACACTACCTATGTCATATATTTAAAACATAAAAAGACCATGTCTGGAAATCCATCCACCTATAAATTAAATAAAATTGAAGTAAATTTACATTGTTGTATTTATTTTTCTTTAAAAAAATTAAAACATGTTTTTCCTACAAAAAACTTTAAAGAATTAAGAACATGAATTGGACTCCGTTCAATAAAAACTCCTATGTTTTTTTTCCACTTATTCTTCCTTAATAAATAAAAATGAATCTTTTATTTTCCAAGAAAAAACTTGTGAAGATAAGCTAATAAAAAACTAAGAGGATTACTAAAACAACAAACCGAGTTCCAAATCAACCAATATTACCAAAAAAAATATTTAAAAAGTGTTATTTCCAAAAACCAATGATCTTGTTTTTTATGAAAAAAAAAATGATTGAGTGTCAAAACCACCCACAGCCACTGAAAGCTTTTAACCTGGCTTTGGCTGTAACACAGAAAAAACAAAAAAAATTCAAAAAAAAAAATTTTTTTTCCAAATCAAAAAAAGAACAATAAAAAATTACATCAGATGTTAAAAAACTAGCCAAAAACCACGTAGGGCGCCAATTTGTGGCCTTAAAAAATTTAAAAAAATGTGGGCGCCAATTTGTGGCCTTTAAAAAAAAAAGTTGTGTGACATTTGTGGCAGCTTAAAGACGTCGCCGCCATTTTGTGACACTGAAACCCACTGAATAATTAAACAAATATCTGGAAGCAGAACTGTATTTTCCAGCTAGGTAAAACATTGATATGCCCGGTAACTTTTATACAGTGGAGAAGGGGGGGGGTTCAGAAATAAGAAAATTTTAAGTGCGCCACATTATTTAATATCAATGTTTTACAAAGAAGATCTTAAATAAAATACAGTCCAACCCAAACGTTGTAGCCAAACAATGAAATTCTATACTTCCGAGGCTTCCAGAGTATTTGTGTAATTAAGAATAAAAAAAAAATAAACAGAATACAATTCTAAAAGATTGAATTAAGATGACAAAACTAGAAGCACTTTACAGGTAGATGGACTCCTTTAACAGATCATACTGTACCTACATCTGAGTCAGTAGCACAGGCCTCAATTATATAAATGATTGTTAAAAAAATATATATATACTTCCAAAATCATTCTGTCATAGGGGAGATCCAGACCAAATATCTGCTGTCATCATTCTACGCTGGGTAGAATGAGACAGACAGCAACCCAGTCAGAGATCCACCCCATGAGGCAAAAATGTGTAACGAAACCGCTAAAAAAAAATATAATCTCATCTCTCTTTTGTCTCCGCAAAGTTGGTCACTGGGTTGTACAAATAACGCAAAGATTTAGTTCATCTTGTATATTTTAAGGGTAAAATCAGATAAAATTACTGGAAACATAAAAAAAAATAAATGAAATGGATGAAAACAAGGGCCAAAATAGCAAGGCACTTTAAATTTGACAGTAAAATTATCTTAAATAAATGAAAGGAAGGAAAACAAGTCAATGTAGTAAATATGCCGCAAAACCAGGGTTATGACGTCATACCTTATCTTGCGTTTACAAGAAATGTTGAAACTATACTGTGAAAACTTATATATGAAATATATGAAAAGATCACGTCTAAATTATATTAAAAATTTATATATGAGTGAAAAAATTATAGTTAAGGCTTGCTCCTACCTTGGTCTTTGATTATTCTGTGTATGTTTTATTTTGTAAACCTGGAATTCTGTTGTCCTGTTGTATCACCACTGCTCTCGGGTCTCCTGCTCTGCTCGCGCCTTCCCTCGTGCTCGCTTAGCACATGATGTTAGGCCAGCACTTTGGTCTTAAAAGGGTTGTGGGATGCTTGCCCGAGCGTAGAACCCTGTGGAAAATGAAATATTTCAGTTTCCTGGAATTCGTCAATTTTGCACGAAGTTCCCCTACACAGTAACTTAAATCGAGAACCCCATGTCGACTCAATAAAATAAAGCAAATTTAAACAGATGAACTAAAATAAACTAACGTACCTTTCTCAGGGTTATAACTGGCCCGTCCGGCTTCCCACCAGCGTCCAGCCCAACTGTCCCGTCGCTGGAATTGACAGGGCTGTAGACAAAGGAGAAAAACAATATATAGTTTTTATCCAACACGTGGTTAAAAGAAAAATATAAAAACGCCAACAATTCCCCACGTCCTTTGTCAAAAAAGTACATTTCCCACGAAAAAATAATTACAATTTGGGAGGCAAATATTATCTTGAAGAGTACTCAAATAATAAAAAAAAATGAAAAAAAATAAAATCGAACTTACCGCTGCTCTTTCCCCGTACAAAATGGCGTGGCCGACTTAAATTCCCCTCAAAACAGGGTGCGAGCGTCACTCCAGATTGCCTAGACACGACGGACTCACTTCCACAGTTTCTGGGATATCTCCTACAATCGCTGTAGTGCCAATCACCAAAAACAAAGGCGATCCCAGAAACTGTTGTCGACCCAACCAAATTTGTTAGCAAAGAGAGACAAAGCACTTCGTCGAGAATACCAGAATAATGCAGTGGCCGGAAACCGTTTTGTAAATTTGGTGGGGAGTGGGGACGGTAAAACGCAATAGTACCAACCTAATCTTCCCGGTGAAATTCAAATAACCTATTTATAAAAAACTTTTCCGCCAAAAATAAATCTCTACATTCAGTGGCAAGCCTGGAAGAAAAACCCGGGGTTTTCAAAGCAACCAATGAGGAGATACCGCATAGTTCCATACAGGTATATAGGGGGCAGCACCGACCAAGGGGATAGGAAGTACGTAAAACAAACCTTGAGGTGTTGTCGGATCTATTTCCACGGTTGAAATTTTTATAACAAGGACGTCGAGACACCCTCCATACATTTGACCGAACATTTGCCTACCGGACCCCCACCAACATATCCAATAGAAGAAGAATAACCCGACGGACTAGAAGAAGCTCAGCATTGAAACCATCAACTGTAAAATCAATTACTGGAGATCAGGGCATGCAGCAAACCCAGGAATATTCGAACACTCAACCAATTCCCACATGAGCAAAGCTATACTAAGTGCAGAATTTAGTTGTATTTTAGCTACAGTTTCAGTCACAAGTTTCCTTTGCTCTTTATATATGTTTTCTCTAAGATTCATATGGTTTAACGCCATTTTTGTAAAACATTTCTACAGTAATAAAGTTGTTTCTGAACCTGAACCCAAAAATACACACTGAACTATTGCTTAAAGGCACAAGAGTGTTCAGATGTTAACTCACACGATTTCGTTTATTCTTTTAGTCTTGGTTTTTATCCCTCGTTTATCTCCCATTTACAACAGTGCATAACTCGTATTTATTTTATCCTTTCCCTATCAAATTAATAAAGATATCAAAGTGGCGGAGCCTCGGTTGTTACTGGTCAAACCGTGAACCTAAATATGTTTTCGTGCTATCAAAACTAGCTAATCCGTGAAGAATATGGGGTTCGGATTGTCCCAATATCCTCGAGAATAAACGTAAGGGAATGAAATGTTCATCTAAATGTTTCCTTCCTGTTACTGAAACCATTTGTGATGCGGCAACGCCGCCATTCCCCAGCATAACAGCTGTTTAACTTTATGAACGTCAAGTGGATCACAAAATTCCACAGATAAAAACAAAACAATCAAAATTTTTATGTGATTTTTCCCGAAGCCTGTGATCTTAAATTCCAATTACGATGTCCAGATAATGCGATGTGCGTAGTGTCCACAGTAATTCGATGGAATGCCTCCTTTTAAGGTAACTTCCTAGACCCTATATAACCTCCAAACCTAGCTCTATAAAATACCCTTACTTGTGTACAGAAAGACGAATCAAAGAGCCCTGATTATTTACCTAAATAAACAAATATGTAACGTTGTCTTAAACGTAAAAATGACACGTTACAGTACGTGTAAGCTAATATAACTAAAATGTGAAATATGTTTTATTCAACTCCAGACTCAATTACTTTTCGTTCTACCCCCACCCTTTAAAAAAAACTAAAATGTATTTTGTTTAACTCCAGACTCGATTACCTATCGGTTGATATCACACACGCCATATTTTCACATAAACTCTAATTTTTGTAATCTGGAAGGGCGAAAAAATATCGAAACACAAAATATCGAAAAACAAAATATCGAATTAAAATATCGAAAGTACAAAATATCGAAACTACAATTTATCGAATAACAAAATATCGAAACTACAAAATATCGAAAATACAAAATATAGAAACAACAAAATATCGAAACAACAAAATATCGAAAACAAAATATCGAATAACAAAATATCGAAAATACAAAATATCGAAAATACAAAATATCGAAACAACAAAATATCGAAAATACAAAATATCGAAAACACAAAATATCGAATAACAGAATATCGAAAATACAATATATCGAAACAACAAAATATCGAAAATCAAAAACAGAAAATTTCGGAACTTTCACCTAACCTGACCCTGACCTAATCTTACTTAACCTAATCTGATATAACCACACGAAAATATATAGTTTCAAAAACCTAACCTAACAAAACCTAATCAAATCTAACCAAACCGAACCGAATCAAACCGAACAAAAAAAAAACTTTTCTGACTTTTTCCCGGGATCCTAGAAGGTGTGAATTCGAACCGAACCGAACCGAACCGAACCTATCCTAACCTAACCATACCCAACCAAACCTAATTAGCAGTGTTGTAGTTTAGTTTGGCTAGGTTAGGTTTGGTTCGGTTCAGTTAGGTTTGTTTCGGTTCGGTTCGGTTCGGATTCACACCCTCTAGAATCCCGGGAAAGAAGTCAGGAAAGTTTTTTTTTGAAAAAAATTGTTGGTTCAGTTTGCTTTGGTTCGGATCGTTTCGGCTAGATTTGATTAGGTTTTGTCAGGTTAGATTTTTGAAACTTTCTATTTTTATCAGGTTCGGTCAGATTAGGTTAGGTTACGTCAGGGTCGGGTTAGGTTAAGGTTTCGAAATTTTCTATTTTTGATTTTCGATATTTGTTAATTTCGAAATATGTTCGATATTTTGTGATTCGATATTTTGTATTTTCGATATTTTGTATTTTCGATATTTTGTATTTTCGATCATTTGTATTTTCGATATTTTGTATTCTCGCTTTTTGTAGTTTAGATATTTTGTATTTTCGATATTTTGTGATTCGATATTTTGTAGTTTCGATATTTTGTAGTTTCGATATTTTATGGTTTCGATATTTTGTAGTTTCGATATTTTGTAATTCGATAAAATGTAGTTTCGATATTTTGTGGTTTCGATATTTTGTAGTTTCGATATTTTGTATGTTTTCGATATTTTGTATTTTCGATATTTTGTGTTTTCGATATTTTGTGTTTCGATATTTTTTCGCCCTTACTTGAAATCTATCCCCACCCTTTTATTGGACTTACGTTCGGTGGATTTTGTTTATTTTTAAATGGGACCATCTCGACCCAAGACCCAGCCTAGGTGCCAAATTGCAATGAAATCGGGCAAGCGATTTTTGAGTTATGCGCGTTGGTCGTTACAGGCAGACAGACGGCGCATCAAAAAAGTTTCAAAATCTTCTGAAACGCAAAGATATATAAAAAATTTTGAAATCGGAGCAACTTTTTTTTCTCGAAAAAATTACGATCACCATAGCTCACACTACTATTGTATAGTGGTAGTGAGCTAAAATCTTGTTTAGCTTTAAAAAAACATAATGTATATAGATAGATATATAGATATTTTGTCTTGCCTTGAGCGCCATCTTTAAAATTGTCTTGAAGTGTTGTAGTCTTAAACTAGTGAACCTTTATAACTTCATTTCGCGTCTCTTTTAAGTTAAAAAAATGTTATTAAAAAAAGGTGACCAAAAAAGACGCAGAAAGTTAGTAGGTTTTAGAAGTCTTAATCTAGTGGCGTTTTAGAACATGTTGTGGAGGACTTTTCAAGTGTGAATTTGGTACATGAAAATAACGAGGGTAAAAAACACGTTATATGCACAGCACCAGAAACTTCAGCAAAAAGTGGATTTTTATAGCTTGATTTCTCCTTGTTTTTAAGTTATCTTTAAGCATGTAGATTTAACAAAATAAATATTACATGGTATGAGGTTGTTTTCAAGTAAAAAAAACTTTGTTATTTTTGTTCACGTTAATTTAATGTTGATGTGATTTTTGTGCTATGTGGGGTAGTTCTTACTTCTGTGACTTTTGTGTCACCAAAAGCCAGGCGTGGATCTACAGGAGGGCAAAATGGGGAAATTTGCCCCCAAATCTCAAACTATATTTAGTTTTGATACACAGAGTACAGCTAATTTCAAAAAAATCTGATACGGTATTGACATGACTTTGATAGGATAACATTAAAATGCAATCAAGTTTTTTTTGAAATTAGGTGTACACCTCCTGGTCACTATGCAAAACAGTTTTATGCAATATTTATTATGATATTTTCCCCGCAAAATAAATTTCCTAGATCCGCCCCTGCAAAAGCTAGAAGATATATTCTGCCCCTCTTAGTTAAAAGGTCGCAAGTGATTTTTTTTCGAATTTGTGTTTTTGGTTCGATGAGTCCTATAAAATAAAATTTTAAAAAAATTATACAATAAAAAGAAACAAAAAGCAGTTAGCCTTATGAATAATTGAAACTTTGAAGTCGTTTTTCCCAAGGAATACTTTGTCACTTGTAGCCTTTTTACTAACATGAGCACTACCTAGTAAAAAACTGTAAAAATAATACAAATCGCAGTAGTTTTTTATAATGACTAGCAAAATGTTAAAAAAAAAACTAATTTTTAGAGATTTTCGGTGGGTATTTCTAGTATTTTTTTCCTCACAAATGTTTAAAATACAAAGAATTTATTAATTTACTGAAGTAAGAAAAACTGATAGTGGGCGTGCTTTCGGGCTGTTCGGCCGTCGTCGTTGGAAATTCGTTCTCGACGTTTCGCCATCTCGAGTGGATGGCATCTTCAGGAGATGTTGACTGTTTGTCGGCTTCTCGAAGACTGGTCAGTTCTTCGAGATGGCGAAACGTCGAGAAGGAATTTCCAACGACGACGGCCGAACAGCCTGAAAGCACACCCACCATTGGACGATGGCCGCGAAAGCCTTTCACAATTTGTAAAAAAACTGGTTTAAAATTTCACTGGACTTGCCAATTTGACAAGAATTTAACGTTACAATCGGGACACGCATTAAAAACACAATTTAAGGCGCAAAAGAATGGGTATGGTATATTACTAGTGTTTTGAATTTTTACATTCTAATTTTATTTAAGTAACAATCACTGAAAAAGATAAAAACTTTCTAAAATTATAGCTATAGTGTAAGGAAAAAAGTCAATTTTGCAGTTTGGCTGTGACAATTATGGTCAATGTGAGTGAGAGAGGTCATGATCTGGATTTTGCTTGGAAATATGTTTGTATTTAAAAAATTGACAAACCTCTCGTTACAGAAACGGGACATTTTCATGTTTCAAAAATGTTCCGTTGCTTTTTACTAATATATTGTTTAAATAAATAAATCATACCATATCAAAATTGAGAAAAAAAAGATTCTGGAGGTGCCGGGTATCGATCCCGGTACCTCTCGCATGCTAAGCGAGCGCTCTACCATCTGAGCTACACCCCCTGATATCAAAATCTCCGCTCGGCAGTTCACTTCCTTCATGAATTAGTGGACGCTGTACAATTCGCAATGTCACATTTAGTTTCGTTTTAAGTTTGATTGTGTTCTGTATACGCTGATCGTGTTCTGTGTAAATAAATGGCGTTGCCAACGTAATCTGTGGGGCATTGTCCATCCCATTGATCTCAATGAGTATTTCACAAAGTAACTTACCTTTATACCTACATGTCGATCGGGGCTCAGTTTTGGACGATTCTTCTGTCGGAATGGGACAACTGGGCGCCGCCAACTGGGCGCCGCCAACTCGGCGCCGCCAACTCGGCGCCGCCAACTGGGCGCCGGCCAACTCGGCGCCGGACTAAATTTTTTTTTTGATAAAATGTGTAGATGAAAAATAAAATATATTATTTATATAAAAACATCTTTAAAAAATCCTTTACGCAATTTTTTTTACAAGCTTTTATTTAGCTTCAGATGTTCTGTCTAACTAACTAACTATCTATCAAATCTTGTGAAGCGTGTTTGACACACGTAGTGGTCCCATGACAATACAACATTAAGAAAAAAATATCCTCCCACCCTACCCCCACCCCTTCTATAGAAAAATGTGTTTTTGACACACTTCCCGTTATCCGATTTGGATAAAATTTGGTATACACATAGTGGTCCGATGATAATACAACAATAAGAAAAAAATATCCTCCCACCCCTACCCCCACCCCCTTCCATAGAAAAATTTGTTTTTGACACACATCCCGTTATCCGATTTAGATGAAATTTGGTATACATATAGTGATCCGATGACAATACAATATTAAGAAAAAAATATCCTCCCACCCCTACCCCCACCCCTTTTCATAGAAAAATGTTTTTGACACACTTCCTCGCACACTTCCCATTATCCGATTTGGATGAAATTTGGTATTCACATAGTGGTCCGATGACAATACAACATTAAAAAAAAATATCCTCCCACCTCTACCACCACCCCTTCCATAGAAAATGCGTTTTTGACACCCTTCCCATTATCCGATTTGGATGAAATTTGGTATTCACATAGTGGTCCGATGACAATACAACAATAAAAAAAAATCCTACCACTCCTACCCCCACCCTCATCTATAGAAAAATGCGTTTTTGACCTACTTCCCATAATCCGATTTGGATGAAATTTGGTATACATATAGTGATCCGATGACAATACAATATTAATAAAAAAATATCCTCCCACCTCTACCCCCACCCCCTTTCATAAAATTTTTTTTTTGACACACTTTCCATTTTCCGATTTGGATGAAATTTGGTATTCACATAGTGGTCCGATGACAATACAACATTAAAAAAAATATATCCTCCCACCTCTACCACCACCCCTTCCATAGAAAATGCGTTTTTGACACCCTTCCCATATAGTGGTCCGATGACAATACAACATTTAAAAAAAATATCCTCCCACCTCTACCACCACCCCTTCCATAGAAAATGCGTTTTTGACACCCTTCCCATTATCCGATTTGGATGAAATTTGGTATACATATAGTGATCCGATGACACTACAATATTTAAAAAAAATATATTCCCACCTCTACCCCCACCTCCTTTCATAGAAAAATGAGTTTTTGACATACTTCCCATTATCCGATTTGGATGAAATTTGGTAAAAATATCCTCCCACCTCTATCCCCACCCCCTTTCATAGAAAAAGGAGTTTTTGATACACTTCCCATTATCCGATTTGGATCAAATTTGGTATACATATAGTGATCCAATGACAATACAATATTAAGAAAAAAATATCCTCCCACCTCTACCCCCACCCCCTTTCATAGAAAAATGAGTTTTAGACACACTTCCCATTATCCGATTTGGATGAAATTTGGTACACACATAGTGGTCCGATGATAATACAACAATAAGAAAAAAATATCCTCCCACCCTACCCCCACCCCCTTCCATAGAAAAAAATTTTTGACACACATCGCGTTATCCGATTTGGATGAAATTTGGTATACATATAGTGATTAGGGGGTAGGGGGATATTTTTTTCTTAATGTTGTATTGTCATGGAACCACTACGTGTGTATCAAATTTCATCCAAATCGGATAATGGGAAGGGTGTCAAAAACGCATTTTCTATGGAAGGGGGAGGGGGTAGGGGTGGGAGGATATTTTTTAATGTTGTATTGTCATCGGACCACTATGTGTATACCAAATTTCATTCAAATCGGATAATGGGTAGTGTGTCAAAAACTAATTTTTCTATGAAAGGGGGTGGGGGTAGAGGTGGGAGGATATTTTTTCTTATTATTGTATTGTCATCGGATCACTATATGTATACCAAATTTCATCCAAATCGGATAATGAAAAGGGTGTCAAAAACGCATTTTTCAATAGATGAGGGTGGGGGTAGGAGTGGTAGGATTTTTTTTTCAATGTTGTATTGTGATCGGACCACTATATGTATACCAAATTTCATCCAAATCGGATAATGGGAAGGTTGTCAAAAACGCATTTTCTATGGAAGGGGTGGGGGTAGAGTAGGAAGATATTTTTTTTAAATGTTGTATTGTCATCGGACCACTATGTGAATACCAAGTTTCATCCAAACCGGATAATGGGAAGTGTGTCAAAAACTCATTTTTCTATGAAAGGGGGTGGGGGTAGAGGTGGGAGGATATTTTTTCCTTAATATTGTATTGTCATCGGATCACTATATGTATACCAAATTTCATCCAAATCGGATTACGGGATGTGTGTCAAAAACAAATTTTTCTACAGAAGGGGGTGGGGGTAGGGGTGGGAGGATATTTTTTTCTTATTGTTGTATTATCATCGGACCACTAAGTGTATACCAAATTTTATCCAAATCGGATAACGGGAAGTGTGTCAAAAACACATTTTTCTATAGAAGGGGTGGGGGTAGGGTCGTAGGATTTTTTTTTCAATGTTGTATTGTCATCGGACCACTATATGTATACCAAATTTCATCCAAATCGGATAATGGGAAGGGTGTCAAAAACGCATTTTCTATGGAAGGGGTGGGGGTAGGGTGGGAGGATATTTTTTTTAATGTTGTATTGTCATCGGACCACTATGTGAATACCAAATTTCATCCAAACCGGATAATGGGAAGTGTGTCAAAAACTCATTTTTCTATGAAAGGGGGTGGGGGTAGAGGTGGGAGGATATTTTTTTCTTAATATTGTATTGTCATCGGATCACTATATGTATACCAAATTTCATCCAAATCGGATTACGGGATGTGTGTCAAAAACAAATTTATCTATAGAAGGGGGTGGGGGTAGGGGTGGTTGGATATTTTTTTCTTATTGTTGTATTATCATCGGACCACTATGTGTATACCAAATTTTATCCAAATCGGATATCGGGAAGTGTGTCAAAAACACATTTTTCTATAGAAGGGGTGGGGGTAGGGTGGGAGGATATATTTTTTTTAATGTTGTATTGTCATGGGACCACCACGTGTGTCAAAAACGCTTCACAAGATTTGATAGATAGTTAGTTAGACAGAACATCTGAAGCTAAATAAAAGCTTGTAAAAAATATTGCGTAAAGGATTTTTTAAAGATGTTTTTATATAAATAATATATTTTATTTTTCATCTACACATTTTATCAAAAAAAAAAAAATTAGTCCGGCGCCGAGTTGGCCGGCGCCCAGTTGGCGGCGCCCAGTTGGCCCGGCGCCCAGTTGGCGGCGCCTAGTTGGCGGCGCCCAGTTGTCCTAGACCGTTCTTCTGTATTTAAGTTATTAACTTCTCCCACATGTCTTTAATGCTGGCAATATAAAATTAATTCAAATAGTCAGCAATTTACTTCTTTCAAAATTTTATCCTTTTTTAAGGGCTTGGCAACTGGCGCCATTTTTTGGAGAACCTTGCCACGGTCCCTAAGGGGTACGTTCAGATTGAAACGTCGGGCGAGACGTCTTGCCGAGCGAATGACGTCATGGGTAAATCGCCGGACGTCTTGCCTTTGTGAACGGTATGGGTGTAATAAACATAACCTTAAAATATATATATTTTTTAAATTATTGATAAATTTGATCAGATTTAAAAATTTGTTACAGTTTATTTAGTAGAGTTAGCATAAACACAAATAAGTGTTTTTTTTGTTTTGAAAAATGGAAATAGAGAGTCTTTTGGAGTACCCGACTTTTGGTGGCTGACATAGTTTTATTAGACAAATAAAGTTGTGTTTTCTGCAAATTTATTTTCTTTGTTGTACAATCAATACAGGTTTTAAGTTCCTCTGCTCAACACTTTCAAAGGAAATAAATAAATTTGAAAATTAATAGTTATACAGTGTGTCCATGTAAGTTGGCGGCATATGGGAAACTTTTTTATTATTAGCTTTACAAAAAAAAGTTATTCTTCATAAAAAGTTCTGCATGGTCCAAAACCTAAAATGCAACCATCAGATGTTAAATTTTTTCATTCATATTACGAGGTTTGTCAAAAAATGTGATTTTTGCTCCAGAGTAAAGTACCTTTCTTTTTGACAATATGTCACATGACTAACCATATAAAACTGTTATGCTTATTCATTAGCCGTTATTCATAACCAACCAAGTATATTGTATCTGCATAAATGTCAACTGTCAGAACTGACAGATAACCGCACCATTTTTGAATAAACGCAGTTGTTACCTGGTCACGCCAGTAAAATGTCGCCTCATTTCTAATCACCTCAAGATTTATAAAAAAAATCCAAAAGTAAAGTAAAATTACATGGCGCAGTCAAAATAAAAGAACCAAATTGAAGCTCAAGATGCCGACTACCCGCTAAGCTGAAAGCACGACAAGAAAATTCTATGGTTTTTTGGATGATAGCAGATAAAGAAATTTGAAAGCATGGACCGAGGCATTACGCCCATGAGCTTTACCAATGGCAACCTAGCTCAATCGTGGAAGTTTTGGAAGCAAAAGTTCATCACATATCTAAAAGCGACAGAAATTATTAAGAAAGAAGACTCTACGAAATGTGCGCAAATGTTAACCTTGATGGGAGACGAAGGTATTAGAATTTTTAACACATTTTCGTTTAATGATGATGATCAAGAAACTTTTGACAATCTTTTAAAAAAATTTGATGACCACTTTAATCCAAAAACCAATTTGACTTACGAAAGATATAAATTTTTATCATGTCGTCAAAAAGAAGGCCAATCAATAGAACAATTCATTATTGAACTTAAAAATCTGTCATTATCTTGTGAACTGGAGACTTTGAGAGAATCATTAATTAAAGATTTACTTGTATGCGGAATTAAATGTGACAAATTACGCAAACAGCTATTTGACAAAGACTGCAAGACCCTGAACGAAGCAGTAAATTTTTGCATGAACTCTGAGTCAACTAAAGAACATAATCGGCAAATTACCAATGGCTTTGGTGATGCACATGGAGATGTCGATGCTGTTAACAAGAAGTTCCGTCCACCACAATCCAGGGCGAGGCATTTTTCCAACCAGAGGAGATCATATCCATCTACCAGCCACAACACGAGAAGTTCGCAGCAGAGTCAGCCATGCAGAAACTGTCAACGAGTACATGGTTATCGAGAATGTCCAGCATACCAAGCTAAGTGCAAAAAATGTTCAGGTTTAAACCATTTTTCTCATTGTTGTTTAAAATTTCCTAGTAATGCTAATCAAAAATTTAATTTTCAGACGAAACAAAGTGACAACTTCCGCAAAAATAATTTTAAAAAAAGAGTTCACGGTATTGAACAAGAACAAACTTCTACATCAAGTGATGATGACGATTGTAAGAATTTTTTATTTTTAGATATGATCGAGACAGATATTTCAATCAATACCATGCCGGGACAATCAGGGGCAATTGGGACTGTCTCCGAGGATTCCTGGGTGACGAACCTTGAGGTCAATGATAGGGCAAACATCTCATTCAAACTGGATACTGGAGCTATGGCCAACGTAATTCCTGTAAGTGTACTAGGGAAAATTAATGTAGATATTTCAAAATTACAAAAAACTAATGTTAAATTAAGTTCTTATACGAAACATAGCTTACCAATTTTGGGCCAGTGTTATCTGGAATGTAGATCAAATAATAAACGTTGCAATCTTTTATTTTATGTAGTAGATTTTGAAAGTATTCCAATATTAGGTCTAAAAGGCTGTTTGGAAATGCAACTTATTAAAAAAATACAGTCAATAGACAATAGTTTTCAAAATAATTCAAATATTAATGAAATTTTAAATAAATATAAGCATATTTTTAAAGGTGTAGGGTGTTTAGAGAAAGATTATCATATCGAACTTAAAGAAAATGCTGTACCGCTGGTTTGCCCCGCAAGAAAAATTCCTTTGGCTTTAACTGATAAATTAAAATTTGCTTTAAATCAGTTAGAAAAAGATAAAATCATTAAAAAAGTCACTGGGAGTACTGATTGGGTAAATCCAATAGTAATTGTTAAAAAACCCAACGGTAACTTAAGAATTTGTCTTGACCCATCCCGAATTAATGAATTTTTGAAAAAACCGTCATTTCATTTGCCAACTTGGGATGAAATTGCATCAAAATTACATGGTTCTAAATATTTCAGCACGTTAGATGCAACTCAGGGATTTTTGCAAATGAAATTGGACGATGAAAGCTCTAAACTTTGCACTTTTGCAACGCCTTTTGGCAGATATTCTTTTTGTAGATTACCCTATGGTCTTTCATGCTCATCTGAAGTCTATCAAGAACGCATGCAACAAATTTTTGGAGATATAGAGGGTTGTGCAATATTTATAGATGACATAATTTGTTTCAGTAATTCCATTTCTGGCCATAACGCTATCTTAAAAAAAATATTAAAAAGAGCTGCACAATACAATATACGTTTCAATAAAGAAAAATGCAAAATTTTATGTAAAAAAATAACTTATCTAGGCCATGAAATTAGTGAAAAAGGCATTGAAGTGGACAAATCGAAAATTCAGGCAATATTAGACATGCCTAGTCCAAAAAACGTCAAAGATCTCCAACGATTTTTAGGAATGGTAACGTATATTGCCAGATTTGTAAACAATTTGTCAGAAAAAACTGCAATTTTACGTTCTTTACTCAAAAAAGATATAATCTTTCAGTGGTCAAATGAACACGAAAAAGCATTCCAAAATTTAAAATCACTTTTAATAAAAACACCATGTTTGCAATTTTTTGACACTAACCAAGCTACGACTATTTCTGTTGATGCCTCTCAGAATGGCATGGCCGCTGTTCTGATGCAAAATAATAGACCATGTGCTCATGCATCGAGGGCATTAACAGAAACACAGTCTCGCTACTCTCAAATCGAAAAAGAATTATTAGCCTGTTGGTTTGGTGCAACACGTTTTTATCAGTACGTTTTTGGTAGAAAATTCATTATTGAAACGGATCATAAACCATTAATCTCAATTATTAAAAAACCTTTACATCTCACTCCACCGAGACTGCAAAGAATGCTCATGCAGTTAAAAAAATATAATTTTGAACTTGTTTTTAAGCCAGGCAAAAAACTAATCGTAGCAGATGCCTTAAGCAGAGCATTCAGTGCAAAAAACTTTAATGAAAATTTAGACTTTGATATCGAATCAGAAATTTGTGCTGTAGAACTTTCTCTAAATATCACAGACCAGAAAAAACAAGAAATTCAAAAATTAACTCGTGAAGATTCGGAACTTTCTGAATTGAGAAACCTTTTAGAGAATGGTTGGCCCAAAAGCATCAAAAACTGCCCAGAAAATGTCAAATTTTATTTTAAATTTAAAGAGGAAATTTCATGTATTGATCAACTTATTTTTAAGGGCCAAAAATTAATTGTTCCTCAAGCCCTACGTAAAGAAATTTTGCAAAAACTTCATTATAGTCATTTAGGTTATAAAAAATGTTTAGATATGGCTAATTTGTCATTTTTCTGGCCAGGGATGCGAAAACAAATAGAAGACATGATAACCTCCTGTAATGCATGTCGTACCTATCAGAGATCTCAGGGTTCCGAGACCATGAAGCCTCATGACATACCAAAAGTTCCATGGCAAAAGGTAGCTGCCGATATTTTTCAATTTCAATCTGAATGTTATCTTTTAATCGTTGATTATTACTCAAAGTTTGTCGAAGTTGTTAATTTGAATCAGAATTTAACCTCTCAAAATTTAATCAATAAATTTAAATCTGTTTTTTCACGTTTTGGCATACCCAAAATTTTAATGAGCGATAATTCTAGTAATTTTTGTAGTTTAGAATTTAAAAATTTTTCAAAAAATTGGGAATTTCAACATATTACATCATCTCCTTTGTATCCTCAGTCAAATGGACAAGTTGAAAGGTCGGTGCAGTCTGTAAAAAATCTTCTAAAAAAATGCTTTTTCAATCAACAAGATCCATACTTAGCTTTATTAAACTTTAGAAATACACCTTTGGATGGTGAGAACTCTCCAGCAAATGCTCTCATGCACAGAAACTTAAGATCAATAATTCCAGAAATAAATAGTAAATTCTCTAAAAATTTTAAAAAAGAAAAGTTTAATTCACATATAACAAAAAACCAGCAAAATCAAAAAAGACACTATGACAAAAATAAAATTACTTTGCCTCCTTTAAAAAACAATTGTCTAGTAAAAATTCAAATAAAGCCTCAAACACCATGGCAAACTGGCAAAATTTTAAGAAAAGTAAGTTTCAGATCATATTTAGTACAGCTGGAAAATGGTAAAATCTTTAGACGAAATCGAAAATTCATTAGAGAGTTCAAAACATCCAAGGATTATTCATTTAAGTATTTTCAAAATTCTGGAAAACCGGAAAATTTCTCTGACTTGTTATCAGAAAATAAACTTCAAAACACTCAAAGATTTTTAAAAATAGTCGAAAATTCAGATAACAACAGGTCCATGTCTGAAAATACAAATGTAACAAACTTTCAAAGTAATTCTGTAGGTAGTAATGTAGATGACAACTCAGGTGACAACTTTATTGACAATGTTCCTAGCTGTAGTGACAATGATAGCCTTGTCAGCTGTAATTCTAGTTTTTCTTGTAGCTCTAGTCTTGTAAATTCTTCTTCTGACAAAGAAAAAACTTCTTACTTTGTTAATAATTCTTATGACAACTTTCAATATGAAAACTTTGTAAATAAAAAACTTCTAGAAAGTGCTAACATGACAAATCAAAATTTTGGTGAAAATTCATCTTCAAATTCAGAAATACCAACTACTTCTTATGAAACTCAAAAACTTCAAAAAGACTCCAAAAAAGGGGAGGAAAGCACTAGTCATACAACTAGATTTGGACGAAAAATAAAAACTCCATTCAAACTCAATGATTATGTCATAAATAGTAGTCCAGAAACTGCAAAAGAATAAACTTTTAGTTTTTTCAATTTGCACTGTTTTTCACTTTACATAAAGTGAAAACTTCACTCCTTTTAAATTTTGGATTTCACTTTACATAATGTGAATATCATTATTGTCATAAATTGTCAAAATTAAACTAAACTTTATTTTTAAACTTAATATTTCATTCTAATATCTTAGAAAGCCTTTCTGAAGTTTTACACAAAACTAGCTCAAAAAACTAAATTTAAAAACAAACAAAAAACCACTACAGCCTAAGTGTTTGGTTGTTTGTACAATGCATGTATGTCTGTTGTATTTTACTTTTAAATGTTGTAACAAAAATGTGATTTACAAATGTGATAAGTTAAGATTAGGTAACAACTACAAATAACATTTTAAAACTGCTGATTTTATCTTATATAAAACTTTTTATTCTTACAAATAAGTGCAACAAAACTTTCCAATTTTTACTAATAATTGTAATAACATTTTAAATTTTAATCCTTAACTTATAAAAGGTATTTATTTAGACATAAATAAGACACAGGTTTTCTTAGCTATAAGGTATTAATAAAACACAAGTTTTCTTAGCTATAAGGTTTTTATTGTAAAACAAAACTTACTAACTAGTAGCATAAGCATATTGTAAAAATATTGTACTTTAAACTTTTCATTATAAAAAGGGGGATGTCACATGACTAACCATATAAAACTGTTATGCTTATTCATTAGCCGTTATTCATAACCAACCAAGTATATTGTATCTGCATAAATGTCAACTGTCAGAACTGACAGATAACCGCACCATTTTTGAATAAACGCAGTTGTTACCTGGTCACGCCAGTAAAATGTCGCCTCATTTCTAATCACCTCAAGATTTATAAAAAAAATCCAAAAGTAAAGTAAAATTACACAATATCGAAAATTGTTATAAAGAAAAGATGTTTAGAATTAAAAGTAGCTTTCAAATATTCAACATTGTTTATTTACATTAAAAAATATTTTTTTCTACATTTTCTGCGATTACGTTGGAAATTTAAGTTTGCACATTAAAGCATAATTAATCTAGGATGCAAAATAATACTTGGACAATTTCTAAAACCTCATGTTTTTTTGTGAATTCCATATGTACTAGAGTACAAAATTTACACTGTAGAAACTACTTATTTTTAAAAAAGTTCCTTATATATGTTTTTTTATTACAGGCTTAAGTACTTCCAAAACAATACTAAGGAATACATCTGTGCCAAGTCAAAACCTATCAGTGAAACCAATAGAAGTTGATCCTGAAGAGCCAACTGCAGGTACAAGCATCGAAATCAAGGAACATTTGCTGGTTGATGTTGGTACAAAAGAAAACTACTTAGTTAAAGTCTAATTTTTTTTTTGTTTTGTGCAAATTGATAGAGTTATTGTTGAATTTTTTGTATCGGAGTCTGCTATTGTATGAAAATGAGTATTCAGTTGGTTTGCGACTGTTAGTGTGTGTCTTTAATAGTTTCAGAATCTATTCTAAGTTTAATTTAGTTGTTTTCTTTGCCTCCCCAATAATTTATTTATAATGTTCTAAGTTTTTGTTTTGTCAATTTTATCAATTTTAGTTTTTGCACAATGGAGATTTTGCTTTAGCACAGTGTTTTTAAAGATATATTTATATTTTTTATATATATTATTAAAGTGTAATATATTATTATATTTTTTTCAATTCTTTAGAAGCTAATGTCACTTAATAAAAACAAAATGATGCTGAGAAGTAAAAAGGTCTTGCAGTTGGGTAAAAAATACTAGGACATTTCTTAGAAAGGTAAAATACCTACATGTCCTAGATTTTTTGCCCCCATGGTTCATTCTTCTTACATTTCATTTATCAAATTCAGGATTTGTTATCCTGATGTTTATGGTAACAAATTCCTTATTGCTTCTAATCAATAACCCCACTTAATATTGTATACAGGTTTGTTATTTTTTTGCTATTATGAGTGATATAACAAAAAAATTCTAAAAATGTATACAGGTGCCTAAAGACTTTATCTACTTAGATAATTTCTAGTATTATAAATCAATAAATATAATAAATTTGGTCGAAATTAAAATAGGAAAATAACTTTTATTTAATCATTTTATTTTTTATCTTTAAATATGTAAACATGTATCCTGAGATGATATCTTTGGGGGCACTAACATATACCTCATAAAATTAAACCTATATGTAACATTTAGATGAAGCAATAGGTTAAAATACTGATAACTACAAATTGCTTCAACAGGACAAAAAGTGAGATTTTAATTACTAAAATAATAAGGGACAAAAAGCTAGTACTGCTGCTAGTTAGGTGAAGTTGAGCAATATACACACCTCAGTAGGTACACATGTTATTACCTTTTAAACATAGCAATGTTGTAGAACACTCTACATCAGTTGAAAGAAAAAACTGTATAATGTATTGACAAAACATTTAATTTATCATGTCATGTGGAATGAGGTTTCATACTGTACAAATGACATGATAACTGAACATTTTTGCCAACAATATCTCGTTTTTACCAAAGACAGTCAGTTTATGGTCCTTGGTTTTTTCTATTCAACTGATGTGCCATGTTCTACCACAAGCCGCTACTGACAGAAAGTGAATATTTCTTAAGAAAGTGAATATTTCTTAAGTGCAAAAAATACCTCTGGGCCTGTTGCTGATCAATAGCAAAAACTTTGTACAGGGACTTAATAAACCATATTTTTGTTGACCCTGTTAGTCCTTAAAGGTTGTGCCAGGTCCTGATTCTTATCACTCCTGAGTGGTCATTAAAAGTGTCGAGATATTGTATAGTTCCTTACATATTGATGAGCCCCTCACTTTAGGTGGTACTACTAGGTGATAAGTGGAATGAAATGTATGCATTGTTCTACAGGAATTAGCAATAAATTTTTGGTCCTGTAGTGGATTGCAGGGTGCATGTATACTGCTTAAGCTAGAATGCTGCTATCTACCTATAAAATTTTCCTAGTTTTGATTAAAAAAACCTGAAAAATAATATACAAATGCTACTTTCTGATAATGGTAAGTTATTTGCTTCTTAAAAACCATAAAAGCTTAAGAAGATTTGCTAATAGAAATTGATAAGTAGAATAATGTAGTGATTAAGACAGCAAAAAGCCGGGCAATATAGTGTCCTGCACAGTCCTGTAAATGAATTTTGTACACCTACTATGGGCAGCTGATCACCCCTCATAGGCTTAGGTATTCTAATGGGGAATAAAATACTATTCACAAAATATTCTAGATGATATTCCAAATATTAACATATTTTTTTAAGCAAATGCTGATGAATGACAATGAAAAAATTTATTTGATTTTATTGATGATTGAGGGGTTCTGTAAACTATTTTCTGCAGAAGATACACCTAGGATATTTTTACATAAAATTGTATATTATTATTATCTTTCTACATTACAGCGAGACATGGTTTAAAAAAAAACGTTTTAAAATTAGTTTTTGTTTATATTTTACGAAAAAGTGAGGTTATGTCGTTGAGTATTTTGTGACGTTTTAAAAACCGTCTGACAGATTTCGCGAAGTGGACCATCCTGTTCTCTGTGTACAGTCCTTGGAGTAAACCAACCCAAGAAACGAAAGACGAAATGTCAAATGCTTGTCAACCGCTGTTTTTGTTTATTTAAAAAAAAAATTTTTTTAACAGTTTTTGCGAGTTTTCCTAATCGAATTTGGATATATTGGAGAAATATCAGTTCAGTATTGTACCTATCGAGTTATATTAAAAGCCTGTAAGTATTGTTTTAAAGATGGACAGGTAGCTTTATTGGTGTTTATCCTGGAACTTGGTTCAATGTTGGAACAATTTTACTTTTTCGTAGATGACTGCAGATAGCTTGATGATGTTGCAGAATGATCTGTTTGGTACCAAGCTTAAGGCATGCAACTTTATCTACCATGATGACAATGATACCATATACATGCATGTGGCATGTATTAAAGTAACATTGGTGGTCCTTTCTGTCATACACTTAGTAGGTAGGTAGGTAATGAGTAAAAGGAAGATAAAAATTTTCAATTCACTATATAAGTGAAATAATAAGTGAAGTTTATATCATATATACCTAAAATTGGCAAAATTTGCCTTAGTTTTGAATCATGTTATTATCACACTTTATTAGCAAAATATATTGCTCTTTACAATGTCATTATAAATACAAATAGGTAGATAAGTATTTACATCCAAAAAAAAAAAATTTACAAAGTTTTCACATAATGAGCACACTTTGTTTTAAAATTTTTCAATGAAGTGCATTCTTTCATGTCTCTAGGGATGCTATTAAACAATCTTAAACCTACACTGAATACCGTTTCACTTTGAAAATCAGCAATATAGAAATCGTTTACTGATCTTGACCTAGTGTTATGAGTATGAATATCTCGAACATAAACTATCTCACCAGTTAAATATGTGGGCAACATATTATTTTTGAGTTTGAAAACAAAGACTAACATGTTGTATGAGGCTCATTGTTGAACATTCATAAGGTTTAATCTGTCAAGCATATTTCTAATAGGAGTTCACTTATTACATAATAAAATTGCCCTCATGCAATGGTTCTGCAGTTTCTGTAACATGTTTTTCTGACCTGCATTTAAAAAATGAAACAATGTTCCACAATAATCAAAATGTGGTGCAATAATTGATTTGTAAATTGTAAGTTTAGTGAATAATGAAACTTTATTATTTAGCCTATACATGAAACCTGCTTTCTTTGCGATTTTCTTTTTTATGTACTCGCAGTGTAGAGAACGGTTGAGTTCAGGATCTAACATTACGCCTAGATATTTAAAGGATTTAACCTCTTCTATTTGAGAATTTTCAATAACAATGTTGAGTTTGTTTTTATTCTTAAGTTGATTTAAATTATGCTTTGAGGATAAAATCATAAATTTTGTTTTGTTTATATTTAATTTAAGTCCATTTTCTATCAACCACACATGCAAGTTATTAAGATCTTCATTAAAATTTTTTTCAATGTTTTGAAATTCGTTGATATCGCAAATGAAATACAGTATTGTATCATCTGCAAATAGTTTGATTTTGCAATACTGTATGTGTTTAACTATGTCGTTAATAAAAATAAGAAATAAAATGGGCCCCAGTACTGATCCCTGAGGAACACCATGATCAGTTTCTATTTTTCCTGATACTGAGTTTTTAAATTTAACCTTTTGAAATCTTTTTTTCAAATAGCTCTTAAACCATTTCAATACATTACCTGTAATGCCATATTTTTTCATCTTTTGTAATAGTAAATCAATGTTAACAGTTTCAAAGGCTCTGCTAAGATCTAAGAAAACTACCCCAATTACTTTTTTATTATTTATCTGAGATCTCCAAGAGGATGTTAAAAACTGCAAAGCTGTTTCACATGAATGAGCCTGCCTATAGCCTGATTGTTCACTAATTAAAATATTATTTTGATTGATATAATGCATCAACTGATCTTTTACCAGTAATTCCAGAGCTTTTTTCATAAACAGGTAACGTATTAATGGGCCTATGTTCTGTATAAAGAATAGTTTTTGGTACTTTTTCTATTGGAATTACGGTTGAGCACTTCCACGCATCCGGAACGACACCCCGTGACAAGGACATATTTATCAGTTCTAAAAAGTAATCACCAACTATTTCAATGGCTAATTTAAATGACTTCAAATCAATGCCGTCCTCATTTTTTGTTTTAATTCGTGAATATCAATAATTCTAAAACAATCAAACGAACCATCTAACTGATTAATTTTTTGCAATACAAAGTCACATCCCATTATACTTTTAGTAGAAGTTACGATATCTTTAATACTTTCTGTAAAATATACATTAAAATTTTGTGCAATCTCTAACTCATTTTCAAGTTGTCTGTCTTTGAATTTTATTTTTGAGGGTTTTTCATGTCTTTTTCCATTAACTAGTTCTTTAATAGATTGCCACATTTTTTTTGTATCATGTTTGTTTTCATCAATTTTTTCTTCATAATATTTTTTTGTTTCATGTCTTATTTTGGTAGTGACCTTGTTTCTAATTTTTTTATATTTATCCCAGTCTTCCTCTAATCCTGACTCCTTTGCTAATCTAATCAAGTTGTCTCTATTTTGAAAATCCTGCATAAGTTCATAGCTGAACCAAACCTGAAGCTTAAAATTATTAAAGATTTTAACCTCTTTGATTGGTGCATGATAATCAAGAGTTTCTGCAATATTTTTCGTGAATACATTTGCCAAATTATTTAAATTATTTGAATTTGAATTACATGTTGTCCAATCTAGGCTTAGCAAGGAGAGTTTAAATTGATCTTTTGTAAAGTTAGAAAAATTTCTTTTATGAATGATTACTTTGTTGTTTTGTTGTGGTACTCGATCAACTAAGGATACTAGTAGGTTGGAATGATCTGAAATTTTAGGTTTATCTGATACTGAGTGGTTGACAATTTTATTGTTTGAAATTATATAATCAATCAGAGTTTTGCTAGTTGAAGTCACCCTAGTGTATTCAGTAACCACTTGGTATAATCCTAAATAATTTAGTAAACTTTTTATTTGCCTACTGTACACTGAGTCTACACTAATGTCTATACTAAAATCCCCTAGAATTATTAATGGGCATCCATGTGATAAAAGCTCTTCTAATTTTGACTCTAAGGCATCCAAAAAGTCAGACTTAGAGGCACTAGGAGAATGATATAGTGCACATATGATATAATTTGATTTTTTTATATTTACTTTGACTGCTAAAAACCACAAGTTCATTTGAAGCGAATATTTTAGGATTTCCCGATATTCAATGTCATTTCTTACATAAATAATAGTTCCACCTGTGTGTCTGCTTGTTGAATTACATTGCACCATATCATACCCTGTTATTGATATTTCGTTTTGATAAATATCATCAGTAGCACAAGTCTCTGACAAGCACAAGATTAAAGGATTGTGACAAAATATAGCAAATAAAATACTATCAAAGTTTTTGATGAAACTTGAACAGTTTGTATAAAATATGTCTGTTACTGATTCCTTCTCGGTTTTTCTAAAAAATCACTTACCAAAATGCCTTTTGGCCATAAATGTGGATCCAAGAAATCATTATTCAAATAGAATGGAATACCGACCTTAAACGATCCAACTCTGTCTTGATTTCCAAGTTGAAGTTTTTCGCATTCATAATTTTCGTTTGCACCAATTCGCTTTACAATTGAAATAACTTCAGCGTTCTGAGTGTTTGGTATAAAACCAGTAACAAAAAAGTACTTATATTTCTTTACTACCTGATTTTGATTGTCTGAATTATTTCCAAAAACCACTCGATTTCTGCGATACTGATTATTTTGTCGTGGATTATTCCGGTAGTTATTGTAGTATTGTCCAGACATGTTTCTGTTTGACTTCATTTTGTTTTGGTTTTCATAAGTATGTAATTCTTTTTCATCACCCTCATCCAAGTTTATGATCTCGGACATTTTCTCAGCATATTCGGATTCTAAACGTGGCCGCATTTTTGTAGTCTTATTATATGTTTGAGGTCCCATTTTTGTATCTAGCGCCGATGTACTAGTGTTGGCACTTATATTTGTATTTTGCATGTTGACCAATATGTAGATACATTTTAATAGTTACATTTACATTAAATTAGAAATATTAACGCTTTTAAAATCTTTTACATCAACTTGTTTTTAAATATATAATACCCACGATTATTTTCATTGAATTTTTAGCATGGTTTAAAGGTTTACCAAACAAAATAAGGAAGAAAGATGACAAACAGAAGAAAGGTTGGTGTATATATAAAATCTCTTACTTAATCTAAAATTATAATTGGGCACTATGTATAAATAAATCTTTATTAGCTATTATCTGCCTCCTAGTGCATTTTCAAGTGAAAACCCACACACCCCTCTTTGAGTGTTACATAATTTAAGAATGGTCCCTTAGTCAAAGCTCTCACTATTATTTACATAACCACCCTAAGGTCCCTACAGACAGACATTGGTGAATTAAGACATGAATGTGCATGCATGAAGACATAATCAAAAATGTGAATGTGAATGTGTATGCGAAACAATGTTACATTTCTAAATATGCACGAAGTGGAATGTGCTGATAAATTTTGAAATGTCATTTTATTTCTGTGTTTAGGGTCTGTTCTTAAATTATGTAAAGCCCTAGAGGGGGGGGGGGTTGGCCTTGTGTTACACTCAATGTGTTTCTAATGTGTTTTTTCTTGAAAATGCATTACAAGGGAGGCTCAAAAATCCTGAATTTATGTGTTACATAATTTAAGGATGTTTCCTTATGTATGTACATTAATGTCTTAATTTATTTAAGTCCATCTAGGAGCCTCTAGAATCCTGGTGTAAAAAACAAATATTAATTAAATAGCTGTTGAAATATTTAAAGATTTGTTTTTTTTTAGTATAATTTTAAGCTTTGCTGAACACCAAAAGCAATGCAGGCCTGCAAATGCCTTATATTAGACAGAAAATGATAACTGTCACAATAGGTGACAATTGAATATATACTCTTTGCAATAAGGCTAGTCCTTTTGTTTAATCACCCCGTAATTCTGGTAACAAAACGCACGTGTATTCTTAATTCAGTTTTAAACCATAGGTTCCTAAGGTAACTGATAATGGACGCTGCAAAACTAATTATCAGTTACCTTAAGGTTAATATAATCGGTCACCACCCTTTATAATAAGGGTGATGGATCGGTGTTTAAACTGTCAATTGTTTTGAAATTTCTGACTTTGAAACATTATCGTTTATTTTATATTTAAATTCTGATTCTGATTTGGAATAGTTTTTTGAGAAAAGTTTCTGTCCCAAAATGATTTTATGTAGTGAAAAATTTATGAACAATTGGGGTGCCCTGCCGCCAAAGTTTCTACATTGGAAGATTTTCAGTGCGACTGACCATAGAACTACAAACCATGAACAAACGATAAATTAGTGATTATTTAATTTTTTCAAAAATGTTATTTTCTACAATGTATTTTGAGTTGGATTTGAGCTAAGCTTTGCAATTTGTTTTGGTAAAAATTATTATTTAAAAATAGGATTAGGCCCTGTTTATATTATATTTTTTGTAAATTGAAGTTTTTAAATTACCTAAGCAAAATGACTTAATAAAAGTTAAATTAATATTATTTGTAGTTTCCACAAATGAACTTTAGCTCGACTCATATTAATGTAGTACATATTCATTCCTTTGTTACAATAAGTATATAAGCATTAAAGCATTAATATTTTTTGAAATTAAAACAGTATTATATTCTACTTTTTAATAAAAATGTTGTTCATACGAAAATCTCACATTTTTTATGGTGGACACATAGATCTTTTAAAAAATATAAAGTTCCTAACTGATTTAACGGCAGAGGCTTTGGGAATTTCAACAAAAACAGTATTGAGACAGACTCTTTGTGAGTGAATTAAAAATATATTTTGGACACAATATTTAAACTAGAAATAGCTATATTGAGGGTATTACTAATTACTAAGTTTAAAATGTTGCAGTAGAACTGCTCATAGGATTAAGTTCAAATCAAAAGATGAAAATTATTATACTAAGCTTTATTTGTATGGTTTTGTAAAGTTATTTTCTTAAAATAAAATAAAACCAATCGAAAAACTAAAAATCTAACTAAAAAAGTAACTAGGCAAAAATAATTTATTCTCATCGTCCAAAAAACTCCATCTCGTGAACTGCCGTCTTCTTGTTTTATAAATCTTTTTTAACAGTAGTTTTTCAAACTTTTTGAATTAGTTTTTTAACCCTTGACCCGAAGTACGTGCCTAAGAGGCACCCACTAAGTTTACTGATGCTGTCACTACTTGATACAGCAAGCTACCTCCCCCATCCCCCGGGTATCCTCCTATAAATGATTGGTTGTAGTGCACGCCTACATACCAGTCAGTTTCGTTCAGTCGTTTGTGCGCGCCAGCAGGGTGAATAAAAGTTACAGTGCTTGTGAGACACGTACTTCAAATACCGCATTGATAAATTGGGTGTCTGGTAAGCACATAACTCTAATAACGTATTATAAGATTATGATGTAGTGAGTATGATTGTGTGTATAATTTTTCTTATAATACATAATCTTCTTTCGTGTTTACCCGGACGTGTATCTAGGGTTTTATATGGTACATATCACTAATCACTATCCCAGGTAGAATATTTTTTTTTTAAATTTTTTTAATTTATTATACAGAAAACCAAACGAAAATATGAATGCAAAGCCATCGTGTTCAAAAAGCGATACCACTCGAAAGAGACGTCGGAATGAAGTGTTCTTGTATGATGACCCTAACTACGAGGAAAAATCATTACGATGTTTACAGGAACTTGAAGACGAAGAGGAATCAGATACACATCAGATCATAGATAATTCTGATGTTGACTCAGATTATGAGCCAGAGCGAGCTGAAGTTGAAGAGAGTTCGGATTCGGAAAACTCCTTATATCGAGACCCCACTTCACCACAAAGAAGTGAGTCAGTAGATGTTTCAGACGACGCCGCCGGCGACGCCGCCATTGCCCGCCTCAAAAACAACTGTGACACCAGTGATTTGCCAAAATATTTTTATGGCAGGAATGGATATAAATGGAGTACCAAGGAACCAAATCCAAAAAGGAAATTACCTAAGCATAATATTATAAAGGGTATTCCTGGCATGAAAAATGTAGTAAAGAAGCTAGGTCCGGTTTCACAAGCCATCGATATCTGGTCACTTTTAATTGATCAAAATATAATTTTAGAGATTGTTACCTGGACAAATATACATCTCACGGCTGCTAGAGATAAGGTGGAGAATCACCAAAAGAGTAACTACAGAAATACAGACGAAGTAGAAATAAAAGCTTTGATGGGGGCTTTTCTTTTAACTGGTATTTACAAATCAAACCATGAAAACATGTTATCCCTCTTTTCTACACAACCGATTCGAGATCCTTTTAACGGCACTTCGATTTGACGACCCTGCCACAAGAGAAGAAAGAAAAGTTTCTAATCCAGCTGCAGCCATTTCAGGCATATTCGAACATTTCGTCAGTAACTGTCAAAGCTTATATTCTTTAGGTGAATTTGGATGCATTGATGAAATGCTCATTCCTTTTCGGGGGCGATGCAAATTTCGTGTGTACATGCCCGCAAAGCCGAACAAATATGGAATAAAAATTCTTTCACTAACAGACGCACGAACGAGTTACTTCTACAATGGGTATATTTATTGCGGAAAAGGATCTGATAGTGCAGGACTAACTGAGGAAGAAAAAAAGAACTCCATTCCTACACAGTCTGTGCTGAGATTAATTCCACCAATTGTAGAAAGCAACAGAAACATTACTGCTGACAATTGGTTTTCATCTCTTGAACTCGTCAAGGAACTGCAGAAAAGAAAGCTTACATTTGTGGGAACACTCAGGAAAAATAAAAGAGAAGTTCCAAAAGAGTTCTTGTCTGATAGAAAACGAGAAATTGGGTCTTCGCTTTATGGGTTTAGTGATAATATAACACTGGTTAGTTATGTTCCTAAACAAAACAAGTCAGTTCTACTAATTTCAAGTATGCACCATGAAAAAAAAATCGACGACGACACGAATAAGCCAGAGATAGTCTGCTTTTATAACTCCACTAAAGGAGGAGTCGACTCAATGGACCAGAAATGTGCCAATTATTCCTCGAACAGAAGAAGTAGGCACTGGCCTTTAGCAGTATTTTATATGCTGGTTAATATTTCAGCAGCAAACAGCTACATTCTTTACTTATGCTTCAAAGATTCGCCAGTGATAACCCGTTTCAAGTTTGTAGAAAATTTGGCGATGACACTGATCAGACCTCATTTGGTACGCAGGTTGTCAATAGCAAATATTCAATCTGAGCTAAAAATACTAATTGAAAGTATCTTAAAAGATAAGGAGCAGAGCCAGCATGCTGAAAAACCAGTAATTCCCAAGAATGACAGGTTGAAAAAAAGAAAGAAGTGTAGAGTATGT
This sequence comes from Aspidapion aeneum, assembly GCA_963576565.1. Classification (NCBI taxonomy): domain Eukaryota; kingdom Metazoa; phylum Arthropoda; class Insecta; order Coleoptera; family Brentidae; genus Aspidapion; species Aspidapion aeneum. The sequence goes on along the minus strand of OY755046.1, from coordinate 30,560,524 downwards.
CCGTACACCTTAAATAGAGCCACTTCATTCAAATGTGTTCAATGCAGCAAGCCCATTTGTCTTCAGTGTTCAAAGAAAATATGTGCCAGCTGTTGTCAGGCGTTATAAATTATGAGCTTATATTTGTATCCTTTAATAATAAAAAAAAATCTGAGCAAGACCGTTTTTTATCCATTTTTTATTCTAAGTGCCTGAGAAGCACGTACTTCTAATAATAGGTAAAGTTACCATACTTCGGGTTAAGGGTTAAAGGCGTTGTTTTGAAAGGCATCAAAGAGTCTTCATACTTTTTGTCATTACTGTGTTTCTTGAAATTCTGCTCTATAGTTATCACGGATGGGACTGAAGATCGAAAAAAGCGTGGAATTTTCGAATGAACAGTTTATCTTTGTCGCCAATTTTCTTGACTATTTTTCTGAGAATATCTGAATACTTCTAAATATCTACTTTACAAAATATTTTGACTACTTGACAAAAATTTTTTGTTTTGAAAGTTTACTTTCATTGTCAATTTAAGCTTTGACAGACAGACAGGCTTGCAACTGCCAACTGCAATCTGGGGCCAACAATGATTTTCGAAGCTATTTTCTGTCTTCTTTATAGCAGAAAAATAAAAAAGGATAGCAAAGGGACTTGGGGTATTGCAAGGACTATACCTATTGGTAGGTTAAAAAGAGGTCTGTCCAAATTATTCTGCAAGACTTTACAAAATGAGTCAGTCTTGAAGTCAGTAATGACTTTGTGTCTTTAAGTACACCTTCTTATCCAAATTATTTTGTTAAAAAAGGGGTTATCCATAAATTACATAAACATAAATTGGGAGAGGAAGTGTATCATGGGTGTGTTAGATTTGATTGAACCACAGATTGAACTTAAGTTTCTGCTGGGAATAATATCCTAGCAAAGTGAGATTTGTGCAGTTATCTCATTTCTACATATCCAGTTATAAATTTGTTAGCTTTCGATTGTTAATACAATGATGCACTAGTGAAAAATTTACAAAAATTGTTTTTTTTTGCATAATTTTAAGCTTTGCCAAATACCATCAAAAGCCATACTGGTCAGCAAATACTTACACAGAAAATGAACAAAAGGTGACAATTAAAGAAGTTGGTAGGTTAAAAATAGGTAACTGTCCAAATTATTTTGCAAAACTATAAAAAATAAGTCAAAGACAAATAGTGACCTTTTGACTTTTACAATAATTGATTTGTTTTTTCTTAGCATAATTTTTAAGCCTTGCAAAAACAAGTTTAAAAAATTTATACACTATTTTACCATTTTTTACAATAAAACCAGGCCAGATATTTTTACAAAACTATATTAATACAAAGAATCGAAGTCCCTTATTAGGTGAATATATAAATTTGTAGTTTACAAAAGTATTAAGAAAATTATGTTATCAAACAAAAAACTATGAAATTCAAAAGAAATACAATTTTAGGAGATGGAAACTGTCTTTTTAGATCTGTAAGTAAATTTTTATTTAATTCCGAAGATAAACACTATGAAATAAGAAACAAAGCAGTCCTATATATTGATCAAAATTGGAATTATTTTCAAAATTTTTTAACAAATCAAATTTGTAAAAATGTTTATTTACAAAAAATGGGTACAAATGGAACATATGGTACGGCAATCGAATGCACTGTTCTTTCAGAGACATACGAACTAAATTTTTTCATTTACAAAATTCAAAATCAATGTAACGAATCTTTAATTTTGATAAACCAACAGACATTCTTCATAATAAATTTTCTAAAACAATCCATCTTTTGTTTTCTGGGAATCCGGATCAGGCTCATTTTGATCTTTAAATGAGGTCTCAAACGATACGACCGCAGAAAACCAATGCCAAACTTGTTTAAAATATTTTAAGAATTCAAATGGTTTAAAAATTCATATTAAAAAAACTCATCAAAAATTGCAAGATTCAATAAGTCAAATGTATGATTCATCAAACTCTACATTAGAAGGAAATAATTTAACATTTGATTCGAAACAAGAATATAACAGTAATGTATTCAAATGTTCAGAATGTAAGCAAAGCTTTATATATCTTTCAAACCCTAAACCAGGACAAACTTTTGGTACTGAATGTGACCTTTGCAAAATTATTATTTGTAAAAACTGTTCAAAAATATCTAATACTGAATATAAAACAATCACATTAAAAAATCGAAAAATGATTTTCCTCTGTTCTAAGTGTACGAATTCCTTACAATCCATTCCAAAATTACAAGAAGAAATTTGTATTCTCAAGAGGGAGATAAAAACTTTAAAAGACAGTAACAAACAAAGCCAACCATTGAATTTACTAATCGAAATAAACTTTCAACTCACATAAATACTGATTTATTACCAAATGATTTGAATGATTTTTATTGCTCTGTTGCAGAAAATATTACTAAAAAAATTAGCTGTAATGTTGATCCCATTTCATACCTTAACGATATCAACATAACTAATGCGTTTATATTATTTGAAACAAATCCTGATGAAATTAAATATACTTAATAAAAAATAAATCTTCTACTGGCATAGATGGTATTTCCTTAAATATACTAAAAGAATTACCTTTTATTGCAATTAAAACATTATCTGAAGCTATAAATCATTCATTTTTATTGGGATATTTTCCTTCTTGCCTTAAACTTGCTAAAATAATTCCAATATATAAAGGAGGTGATAAAAATACACCATCAAATTTTAGACCAATATCTCTTTTATCAACTCTTTCAAAATTAATAGAAAAACTTATCAAATCGCGTTTAGAATTATATTTTTGTGAAAATAATATGATTAATATTAATCAATTTGGTTTTCAGAGAAATGAAAATACAAATGATGCAATATTCTTTTTTATGAAACAATTATTAAACAGTATTAATGATAACGAACATGCGGCTGCAATTTTTTGTGATATTTCTAAAGCTTTTGATTGTGTTAATCATGAAATTCTTCTTAAAAAATTATTTATTTATGGAATAAGAAACAACGCTTTAAGTTGGTTTAAATCATACTTATCTAATCGCCTTCAATTTGTGTCAATAAACAATTTAAATTCAAATAAAAATAATATTCAATGTGGTGTTCCTCAAGGTTCAGTACTAGGACCAATACTTTTTTTAATTTACATTAATGATTTACTAAATATTAAAATTTCTGGTTATTTTACAATATTTGCAGATGATACTACTATCCTTTGGAAAAATAAAAATATAGATGTTCTCTGGAATAATATAAAAAATGATATTATTTGTATAAAAACTTGGTTTGAATCAAACCAACTATCCCTTAATTTTTCAAAAACATATGTAATTGGTTTTAAAGAAATATCTCAACAAATTATAAATATAAATAATAATAAAATTAATACTACAGATAATATAAAATTTTTAGGACTTAACATAGACGAAAATTTAAAATTTCAAAACCATATTCATAATTTAAATAAAAAATTAAGTTCGGGTTGTTATTGTGTAAAAATTATTACAAATGAATTAGGTAAATCAATAGGCAGAAATGTATACTTTTCTTTAATTGAATCAAACTTACGATATGGCATTCCTTTCTGGGGTACATGTTCAATGTATTTATTTAGATCAGTGTTTATTCTTCAAAAAAGAGCAATTAGGTATTTATGCAATGTAAATTCTAGATATCACTGCAAAGACTTGTTTATCAAAAATAATATTTTGACTCTTCCTTGTTTATATATTCTTGAAACAATTTGTCTGATAAATAAACATCTAAATTACTTTGAAATAAACCAAAATACTTATTCAACGAGACAAGTTAATAATCTTACATTACCTATACCACATTCATTTTTATTTAAAAAATCCATAATTTATAACGGTATAAAATTGTATAATAATTTGCCAAACAATATAAAACTTAATAATAACTATAACATATTTAGAAATAAGTGCAAGGATTTTCTTATCACTAAAGCTTTTTATTCAATTAACGAATTTCTTGATCAGAGTTACAATTAGGGAATAATTTTAAACTTAAAATTCTCAATTATTATAAAAGTAAATTTAAAAAAAAAAAAATATATATATATATATATATATATATATATATATATATATATATATATATATATATATATACAAACAACATAATTAAACCATTTATTGGATGGATTTATATATTTTATATTTTTTAAATGATTTTTTCTATTATTATTATTAGTTATGTATTTGCTTTGTCTACAAAGTTTTATACTTTATATAAGACAACAAAGCTTGATTTGATTTGATTTGATTTGACCTATCAAAACAAATGCAGGCCTGCAGCAAATACTTAGGTACAGACCTTATGAGAAAATGATAACTGGACAAAATATGTGACAATTAAAGATATAGGTAGGTTAAAAAGAGGTCATGTGTATTTTGTTGTGTTGTGTAACAAAAACAGAATTTTTACCTTTCTATCCTGCAAAGCACTGCTTAGGTCTGATTTATAGTTTGACTTTTATTTTTGCCCTTGGTATGTATTCCCCTCCTTTTCAAAATGTAAGACAGCAAAGAACTTTAGTATTTCTTTCTGATTAAAAAAAATAGTTTATGGTTTTATAGTCTTGTAGGTTATAAGCTAGGAAGGTGCCAGACCTGTCACATTTAGTTTTTTAGACAACAAATGTATCAATGCAATTTTTTTCGCTAGTGTTTCATATTTTTAGGGGGTTCCTCTGAAATGTGTTTTGTGGTTTTAATGGGTAAGGTTAGGTTTAGGTTCTTGTTTTTTCCTCAATAGTGTTGCAAAAGTTATGCATATGGGGTAAAGCTGAGAAAAGAAAAAGGTTTTAGAAACAATCTATTTCTAGTATTATTCGTTTTGACAAAATCCTTCCTAGCCTGCACAGCAATGGCTAGAAAAGGTATTGTTTTAGTTGGATTATTTTTTTTTAATAACGCCGAAAATCTATTATGTTACTGTATTTCAACCAATCTTAGCAATCTCCTCGTGACATCTGTCCATGTGTGTATGTATGTCTGTATGATAGCTCCTAAAATGCTGAACCAATTTTCATGAACTTTTTAAATAAAATGGTGTACCATACTCTAGAGCTGTTTAGATTTCATTCAAAATCCCTTACCAAATGCTAATAACAATTTTTTGGCACAGTCAAATTTTTTTTCAACATACATTTTAACAGAGCATTACATAAATATGTGGGTTTTCATAATAATTTGTGTTATAACCAAAAACTTTGTAGGAGTTCACTTGGAGTATGCTAATGGACTAGGCATAGAACATTTCTAAAAACTCAACTGTATTTATTGCATGATGATACAGAATTATTCATTTTTAGGAAAATGTGCAAATTTTCTTCAGTCAGTAGCTGGGATGTAAGATTCACCTAATCAGTTTCATTTATCAAGGTTTTGGTAGTGATGAATGTGAAAAAAGGCAAGAATTACAAAGATTAATAGTTTATATAAAAAAAATAATAAACACATACAAAACTTTTTTATAATTAATTTAGAACATATATTTTTTTAAAGAGGCCTTAAGCAACCAATTTTGAAATTTTAACCATAAAAAAATACTGACAGCATAAAAGGCAATTAGATCATTTTTCTCAGGTACACTGAAAAAAAACTGTTTTCAAATCAACCATAAAAAATTGGTTACTTCCATACTAACGATAAACAGATATTTTGTTAATATAGTGTAGTTTTACTTAATAAAATTCATAACTAGACTAAAATAGTGCGCATCCTAATTTAAAAAAAAAAACTAGTTCTTTGCTTTTTAACTAAAATTGTATTGTATATTGAACACTTTTTTCGTTGTTTCGCTAGCTAATGAAAATTTTAGTACCCAATCAAATTTCAATATATTACTGGATTTTATATTGCCAGCAAATATATTTGCATCTATCAACTTTTGTTTGTCCATTTTTTTTTGTAAAAGTTAAAGCTGTACTCCAACTATTAGGGTCACATAATTTTTGACTTTTTGGAGTTTTTAAAATAAAGGTCTAAAATTCGCTTTACTGATATGTCTCCAACAGGTGGGTGAATAATTTCTTTTGCTCTATTTCGTTTCTTTTATGTTTAAGAGATGTCGGTGATTGGGTGGTTAAATAAAATACAAACAAACGTGGAATTTCGTACCCGTGAATTTAAAAATCAAACAAGTTTCGTGGCTAATCGGGCAAAAAGGAGTTTTTTGTTTCCCTTATATTTTTCCGTGGGTAGCCTGAAAGCTTAACCTCACGGGGGTCCAAGATCTAATGGACACCTAATAAGTGTTGACAGTTAACCGTTTCGTCCTTATGAGACTCCTCAGAACACTGCTGGTCAATGTGACAAATCTTGCGAAGTTAATCAGACGGTTTTGTCTCTAAGTATTATTTGGCTTAAAAATTCCGTTGATTGACGCTCACTGTCTTGAAGACGGGTAAAAATGCAATCTGTGTTGATCCGGCCTGAAAGACAAAGAGCTGTCGTAGGTCACGGACTATAGTTGTTTTCTTTTATTTGCATTCGATCTTTTCATTGATCGATATTGTATAGCAGTGTTTTTGCCTGCTTTTAGTTTTTTGTTTCTCTCGTATCTCGGTAGATGGCGCCTATTGCTATAGTTCGCTCACTAATTACATTTAATTAGAGACAAAACCGTCTGATTAACTTCGCAAGATTTGTCACATTGACCAGCAGTGTTCTGAGGAGTCCCATAAGGACGAAACGGTTAACTGTCAACACTTATTAGGTGTCCATTAGATCTTGGACCCCCGTGAGGTTAAGCTTTCAGGCTACCCCCGGAAAAATATAAGGGAAACAAAAAACTCCTTTTTGCCCGATTAGCCACGAAACTTGTTTGATTTTTAAATTCACGGGTACGAAATTCCACGTTTGTTAGTATTATTTGGCTTAAAAATTCCGTTGATTGACGCTCACTGTCTTGAAGACGGGTAAAAGACATAGAGAAAATAATAAAAGAGTGCTTAATTCTATGGTTCAAAAGCGGCAACAAGTTTACGCTAGCGCCACCCTTGGCTACTGGAAGAATTAAGAATGCGCGGGCGTGCTCGGCGGGCTTTTTAAATGATTTTTTTCTTAGTAAAGGTGCTATTTTTGAGGTCAGGCTAATTTCATGTATGCGAAAAGAATTTGGATATCAAAAATATATTAATTTTAGTCATGTAAACCTGTAAGATATCCAAACTTTTTCCGCATACATAAAAATTTGCATGACCTCGAAAATGTAATACTTAAATAAAAAACAATGTTTTTTTAAAAATGTAATATTTATTTTTTTAAAAATGAGAACTGTTTTAGAAAAATCTAAAAATATTTAACAAATAAAATGTTTTTTCTTAAATGTATAAACTAGGTATTTATATTACAAAAAACTGTGGATTTTTAGAAAACTTAAAAATAGTTAAACATGTACCACCTAATAATCCTTAATAAAACCAATATTTAAAAAAAATAAGAACACACTTTTACAGTCTTCAATTTTCTAATTTCTAGGTTTATGTGGAATTGCTCAAATGTTGTAATGTAATTTTCATATATTCTTCACAATATCCATTCTCCAATCCATTTTTTAATAATAAAGGTGGCCACATAATGATGTTATCCCATTGTTGATTGTTGCGTTGGATAACTAAAAAGCAAAAAAAAAGCTGCCAGGGGACTCATAATAGTAGGTATTTTATACAGGTGTTAATAAAGTATGTCGCCAAACTTCAGACGATTATCTTGAGTGATTTTAAGAAAAAAAACTTTGTATAACCATGCTTAGTTTTTGAGATATGGGTTATTAAAATATTAGTTTTTTTGTTTGCTTTTTATTTATAACTCGTGCAGTTTTTGAGATATTTAGCTCAAATCTGGAACATGTTGTTTTGTTTTGTTACAAGGCATACATCATTAAGCATGTCAAATATTAGGAAAAACTACAGGGTGATATTTTTTCCGCGGTCATGCCCCCTTTTTTCTCCAGAACTTTTTTGCAGTAAGTTATTGGCAGATTTAAAAATGTAACATGAATTCCTTGTTTTATTCAGACATTTTTTGATCGGCAATATTTTTATCTCTAACCATTTTTCAGAAAAAAAAAACAAAATAAAATAACTTGTATCTTCAATTGCTATTTAGAAATTACATAAAACTCGCATAAAATTAAAATAATGCAGAGTACAAATTTTCCTTTTATGTCTTTTCTTGGAAACAGTTAGATTTACAAAAAATTGCAGAAGATCAAAAAGTTTCTGAGGAAAGGTGGCTGTTGCCTCCCCCACCCCAATAAGCCTTCGTGTCGACTCTGTCTGAAATATGTGTTTATATGTAATATAATATCAGGGGCTAACCAAATTTTTAAGGGGGAGCTTAGCTCTTGAAGCTCTGCCCTAAGTACACTTTGGGCCTATTCTTAAATTATGTAATTGACCCACCTCCACCGTCTGTACAGAATTTTCAAGAAACAAAATACATTAAAAAAAAAGTTATGTGTAATACAAGGCCAAACACTGCTACCCCTTTGAGCATTAATTTTGAACATATAATTATTATGTTAAATGGCATTATGTATTTTAAGAATAGGCCCTAGTATGGGCGTGGAAAGAGACAGAACTTATTAACCAATATTTCTCTATTACTGACCTAAATGAAAAAACATTTGCAACCAAGCAGTGTGTACTCAATGTGATTGTAATGATCCATACAAATCCATAATGTCTGTGTACCTAAAAAGTAAAAGCACTAGCTAGAATTATGTTCAAACACTAAACTAAAAGACAGAAGCCTAAGGATTTTTAGACATTTTCCATATATTTCATGAATAAAAAAATTAAATAGGTGAAGATATGGCATAACTGTGTCTCGGGTCCCCCAAAGACCTATTCTTGGGTGCACTACTGACTAAAATATCTACTAAAACTAAAAATGGAAAATGCCAAAAAGGCAATACATCAATAATAATAAAATTATATGGACAATGACCCATAAGAAGGTGAGGATCTATGGGAGGGGAAATTCCCCCCCCCCAAATCTCAAACTATATTAAGTTTTTACATACAGAATACACATCCTGGTCACAATGCAAAACTGTTTTATGCAATATTTATTATGATATCTACCCCCCCTAAATAAAGTTCCTAGATCCACCCCTGCCATAACTGAGGGGTGAACAGCTGAACAAAATTTGTACACCATCCTACAGGACTCAAATAAATTCTTGGTCCTGTAGTGTATTTTAGTGTCCTGTGGAGTCCTACACAGTCTTGTTAAAAAAATTTGTATACCTGCTGTGGACAGATGATCACCCCTCCCGAACATACAATGCACCAATACTAAGTTGACACATTTTATCCAAAACCAATGTATATGTTCAGTGTCAATCTGTATAACAAGTATATAAATCGACCCTAACTTCAATAACATAAATTATCTTTCTTACCTTGTCTTAGTCACAAAACAAGACCAGTTTTGTCTGATAACACGCGCTTTAACACAAAACAGATCTCCTTTGTAGTGAAAAAGTTATTTCGTAGCAAAATTTTTGCATCCGAAAATTCCAGAAAAACAAACCAAGAATTTGAGGTTAGGTTTGACTCGACTGCGTTTACAATATACTTGTAACTTGCTTTTAAAAATGACTTGCAATTTGTAATATGGGTAGAATACCTGTATTATTTATTTGTTTTTTTGGTTGCAACTTCTATTAACATTGATTGATGAATGTTACAGATGTTCATACCTATGCAACAACGAATAACAGCAATTTTTATTTAAACAGTATAAATACTGAATTAGGATATAAGTCATTGTTTTATAAAGGAATCATATTGTATAACAAATTACCATTAGACATTAAAAATTGCAAATCAAATAATATGTTTAAGAGAAAAAAAAAAGAAGTACTTGTTGCCTAGTCAGCCTCAGTGGCGTCTATTGAAAAAAGTTTCGGGGGGCCCAGACCTTATAAAGACGTATTTTATACTATTTTATATTTGTATTTATGAAATATGTGGAAAATATCTAAAAAAATCTTAGCTTCGGGGGCGGGGGGGGGCATATATACGCCACTGGTCAGCCTGATTGTTTAAGTAAACCCTTGGTATCATATTATATTATATTATATTATATTTTTTTATTTTAGTCTCTATATTATTTTTTTGGTGTATTTTAGTATAGTAACCTTTTCTCATAAAGAAATATGGTAGCAATGTTTTTTTTAAGGATAGGATTAAAAACATTTTACAGTACAGTGTAAGTACTTGAGAAAGCTGTGTGTTACTAGATTACTCTTTTAGTAGGTAGGTATAGTTAGTTCTGTTGGGAATGATACAGAAATGCTTGTAATGATTTTTCGGTATTATTAGAGAAATATAGCCAGGCTATAATTGTGCCAGGCACTATTTTAACACATTTACATTGAAAACTGAAAGTTAATCGTTCAAAATTCATACCAAAGTCGAATTTAAAACTATCGTCGTTTATTTTCAACTAATAAAAGTTTATTCCGGTTCATATAGTAAACAAAGGCCATGTGTTGAAAGATCACAGCTGATATTACAATGTGAAGGTGTCAAAATTGTGCCTGGCACAATTATTGCCTGGCTATATTTCAATAATTCTCTAATAATACCGAAAAACCATTACAAGCACATTCCTGTATCATTCCCAACAGAACTAACTATACCTATACCACGGATCACCTACCTACTAAAAGAATAATCTAGTAACACACAGCTTTATCAAGTACTTATACTGTACTGTAAAATGTTTTTAATCCTATCAAGGTCACCATACTAAAACACACCAAAAAAATAATATGGAGACTAAAATAATAAAATATAATATAGTACCAAGGGTGGTTTACATAAACAATCAGGCTGACTAGGCAACAAGTACTTCTTAAGTTTTCTCTTAAACATATTATTTGATTTGCAATTTTTAATGTTTAATGGTAATTTGTTATACAATCTGATTCCTTTATAAAACAATGACTTATATCCTAATTCAGTTGAATAAAAATTGCTGTTATTTAACCTGGCTTTATTTCAATAATTTTTTTTTACGGTGCGCACTCGCAAGGAGATCCCTATCACGCTCGAGAAGCGGCAAGTGCGCGGAAATGTTGGTGTATGTTGGTTTTGAAAAGGTTCAGATTGTAACCTGCAGGGAAAAGTGTCGCAGGAAGCTTATTCCACAGCAATGCTGTTCTCCAGAGATATATTATCCATTATGTAATAATAAGAAGTAAATAGTTATTAGTATTATAAGTTTGGATTTGTTTTGTTTTAGAAATACTGGTGTATGTATTAACATTTAAATGTATTTTTTATATTTATGTTTGTAATAAAGATTTATTCAATTCAATTCAACATAGTAAACCATTTCTAACAACAAATGGCATTAGGAAAATACTAAGCGTTATGTGATAGACAATTTTCTCAAAGTTTTACGTAATTTATGAACGACCCCAATCGAACAGAATAAAATTAGTTTTAAATACAAATAGAAACATAGTCCGCGATTGCAGCGCTGTGCGCTACGGGAACTTGTTGGCTGCGCGGCCCTATCTTTTCGGCAGTCTCTTTTTGTCTCTGGTAAAAATGCAATCTGTGTTGATCCGGCCTGAAAGACAAAGAGCTGTCGTAGGTCACGGACTATAGTTGTTTTCTTTTATTTGCATTCGATCTTTTCATTGATCGATATTGTATAGCAGTGTTTTTGCCTGCTTTTAGTTTCTCTCGTATCTCGGTAGATGGCGCCTCTTGCTATAGTTCGCTCACTAATTACATTTAATTAGAGACAAAACCGTCTCATTAAATTCGCAAGATTTGTCACATTGACCAGCAGTGTTCTGAGGAGTCCCATAAGGACGAAACGGTTAACTGTCAACACTTATTAGGTGTCCATTAGATCTTGGACCCCCGTGAGGTTAAGCTTTCAGGCTACCCACGGAAAAATATAAGGGAAACAAAAAACTCCTTTTTGCCCGATTAGCCACGAAACTTGTTTGATTATAAAATACAAAATTAGAATGCCACATTATAATGAGTCACAATTTAGTACATTTTTAATCACTAGTGCAATGGCGGACACAAGGGAGAATGTTATCTAGGAGCAAGAGGGAGACCAACACGTTGGTACATTTAGCGATTTCAACTTTAAAAATATATAAACTCTGAAACATTTTTTTTTTTTGAAATACATAAAGCTTTTGTTTGCAATAAAAATTAAAATCGCGTATGAAGCCCTTTTGAAGAAATACTATAAAATGTCTTTTTTATGTAAATTGATGTTCAGTTTGCCTTATTAATGTTCTTAGAGTATGTTCTGGTTAAAATATCAATCCAACATTATACATATACATATATTTTAAAAAAAAGATAACCTAAAGTTTTAAGAAATTTATATTAATTAAACCTTTATTTTGAAGTTAATCTAACTATAACAAAAATTCAAAACTAAAAGAAAAAGATTTATAATTCTGGTGGTACTAAACAAAATATTCTTGTGACAATAAAATATAGATTACTAAAAAGCTATATATGTTGTGCCTTGTATGAATAAGCGCAGCGTAATAGTTTTTTCTTACAATCATCATAATTGTTCTTATTTGACTTAAACGTTTTCTCACACATACCTAATGATTGATGGATCCTCAAAGGCCTATTCGGAAAAAAATCGTAATTGTCTTTGATACTCTATAAATTCTGGTACGTGATATACTAGAGCATGAATTTTTGGTGTAGGAAGAATTTGACCTTGTGAAACGCAGAAAAAAGAGCCACATATTTGTTTCCTGTAAGAAAATAATCATAATTATAGCTTGAACGGTTTTATTTTTTCGAAATTTACCTTATCGTTTGAAGTTTTTATTTAAACAACTTTCAAGCGGTATGGTAAAAGACGAAAAAACGAAACAAGGAATATTTATAATTATTTTCTTACAGGAAACAAAAATGTGGCTGTTTTTTTTGCGTTTTACAAGGTGGTTAGCAGTTGTTTTGGACGAGTTGTAGATGCGAACTACAAAATATTCATTAAGCACTACAGTTCAATATAGAGCTGGACAAAGTCAAAATTCTTCCTACAGTGAAAATGCATGCTCTAGTATATCACGTACCAGAATTTATAGAGCAGTATCAAACAGCATTAGGATTTTTTAGCAGATCCATCATTCATTCGATATGTTTGAAGAAACGTTTGAAAATTCGCTGAGTTTGTTCATACAATACACAACATATATACTCCTCTTTTTATAGCTTTTAAGTAACCTATATTTTATTTTTACAAGGATATTTTGTTTAGTTTTGCATTTTTTAATTAATAATATTTTTTTTAATTTTCATCTTATCTTGTATAATATACCGGGTGGGCCAAAAAAAACCGGACAATTTTTTTTTCATTATCACTTTTGAACTATACAATCGATTTGAATGGGACAGACTGGACTAGGCAGATAATTAATCAGAGTTTTGACTGAATGTATTTTTTTGTCCATCATCTCAAAATCCAAGATGGCGGACGAAACTAAAATGTACCCTTCAAAGATGATCGTTTATTCTCGTGTTGCGAACATGTTTTATTAATTTTTTTAAATCACAAGGTATGAATCAGCAAAATCGGTTCGGTGGTTCTAAAAAAATATATTTTTTTTAACCATTGTTTTGAATATTATACGATTGCCTTGCCAATTATGTCTGCGCTTATTTCCCTATAAATTCATTACTACTGAATCGATTTTAATGAAATAAAAAACATCCTGGTGAGAATTGATTGCTTTTTAAAGATCATGATCAAAGTTTATCGCCATCTTTAAATTTAAGATGGCGGTCGGAATTATATTTGATTCTTCTAAATGGCGTGTTTATTCTTAGTTTCCGAATATGTTTTAGTCTTTTTTTAATTTATAGAAAGGCACTGCTTTTCCCCCACACGAGGTGCAAGTTAGTAAAATCGGTGTGGTGGTTCTCAAAAAATCTATTTTTGTTTCAGCCATTGTTTTACAGATTATACGATTGCATTACCAATCCTGTCTGCATTTATTCGCTTATAAATTCGTTATTACTAAACCGATATTAGTGAAGTAAAACAAATCATGTTGAGAATTTATTGCTCTTTAAAGATTATAATCGAAATTTGCCGCCATCCTAAAATTTAAGATGTCGGACAGAATCATACTTGATTCTTCAAAATGGCGTGCGTATTCTTATTTTCCGAAAATGTTTGTTTTTTTTTAATTTATAGAAAAACATTACTTTTCTCCTGCATAAGGAGATAAAAATTAATTAAGTGCTTTTCTATAACGTAAAACATTTTTTGGAAATAAGAATAAACGTGCCTCTTTGAAGGGTCAAGTATAATTATTTCCGACCTCCTAACTTTCAAGGTGGCGGCAAATTTCGATTATAGGCTTTAAAGAGCAATCAATTCTCAGCATGAATTTTTTTATTTCACTAAAATCAGTTCAGTAATAATGAGTTTATAAAGAAATGAATGCGGACAGGATTGGCAATGCAATCGTATAATCTGTAAAACAGTGGCTGAAACAAAAAAAGATTTTTTGAGAACCACCGAACCAATTTTACTAATTTATACCTTGTTGTGCGGGGGAAGGGAAAAATAGTGCTTTTCTAGAAATTAAGAAAAACTAAAATATTTTCATAAAATAAGACTTAAGACGCCATTTTGAAGAATCAATTATGATTCTGTCCACCATCTTAAATTTTAAGATGTTAATAAATTTTGATCATGATCTCTAAAAAGCAATCAATTCTCACCAGGATATTTTTTACTTAATCAAAATCGGTTCAGTAGTAATGAATTTATAAGGAAATAAATGCAGACATGATTGGCAAGGCAATCGTATAATATTCAAAACAATGGTTAAAACGAAAATATATATTTTTTAAAACCACCGAACCGATTTTGCTGACTCATACCTTGTTGTGCGTGGCAAGAATGCAGCTTTTTTAGTGATTTAAAAAAATTAATAAAACATGTTCGCAACACAAGAATAAACGATCATCTTTGGAGGGTACATTTTATTTCGTCTGCTATCTTGGATTTTAAAATGGCGGACAAAAAAAATATTTATTCAAAATACTCTGTCAGCTGCAGTTTGTCCCATTAAAATCAATGGTATAGTTCAAAAGTTACAATGAAAAAAAAATTGTCCGTTTTTTTGGCCCACCCGGTTCATATTGGAGTGACATTTTTACCAGAAGATACTATAAGAACATTAATAAGGCACATTGAGCATTAATTTACCTAAAAAAAGTAATTTTATATTATTTCTTGAAAACGGCTACATGCGCGATTTCAATTTTCATTGCAAATAAAAGCTAAACATATATGTATTTCAAAAAAAAAATGTTTATATATTTTTAAAGTTGAAATCGCCAAATGTACCAACGTGCCAACAACTTCCTGTAAGTTAAGATTATGTTTCAAAAGCATTTCTGTAGAAACTAAGCGTATTTGTGTGAAACTTTATGTAACCTACATGTAACCCTAACTTTTCTTACTACAATATTAAGCAATTGTCCTTATTTTTAATAGAATAAGCAAACATTTATTTCCTGTAAAATACATTTGTCTACAGATATAAAATAAAATTGGTTATAGAATTATTATTCTTCTTATTTTTGCCAAAAAAAAAAACAGTTTTAAAGTTTCCGAAAATAATCAACTGATCGAGCTGCCCAATAAACATTTTCAACCATTTTCATTATTTTTAGGAAGCTACAAATTTGTTTAACGATTGTTTACAATAACTAAATTTACTTTTAAAAATTAAAGTCTGGATCAATTCTAACCCCCTTAAGTCTACAAGAGTCTCGCTTATAAGTTACTATACAGGGTGTTTCCTAATTGAATGTGAAATGATTTATTTTTGAAAACTTTACCACCCTATATCTCAAAAGGTAAGACGTTTAGGACATTTAATTCAATTTAATTCAATTTATTACATATTTCGTCCATGTTACAAATTTTCACAATTTAAATTGGATCACCTTCCCTGAGCCATTAATTGGCTCGTCGGGAGGTGGGTCCTTGTCAGTCTTAAATTATCACATTAGCTTAATATTATTTTATATGTAATCTAAATATTATCACATTATATTAGCTTAATTTTATTTCATAGGTTATATAAAAATGATCTACTAATATATTTAATCTTATTTTTTAAATCTAGTTAAAGAACTTGCCCATGAATAGGCATAGACAGTCACACACACATACATATTGAATTTCTGTCTGCAATGGAAATCCAACTAAAAAAGGGATAAGAAACTACATGGTAACAGAATACGAACCCTGCCATCCCCACCACCTCTATAGCTAGGCATCCTGTGAGTCCGACTGAACCCATTCATCATAATTATGTTTTTATAATATTTATATTTTTGAAAAATGTGAAGCTACAACTGTCACTATATTTTTAATTGTATATATTGTAGTAATGAAGGGTAATAATTGCAAGAAATTAAACAAATAAAATATATACAAATATTAATATGTTCTGTTTTATTATAAATTTCCCTAGTTAGGTTAGGAATGGTACTTTTTGTATGATTTTATCAGTGTTTTCAAGAATCCATCTGGTCACGGATAGGGCATAAGTTTTTTTATTGGCGATATGTTTGATTGAATATGGTATTAAGTTATAAAGTCTTGGGCCTACATAAGAAATATGCCTTTGACAGGCTGAGAAATTAACCCTTTCTAGAATCAAATGCTCCTGAGTAACAGATCTCGTTTCTACAGTGCGCTGGACATGTTGATTTTTGTATTTTTGATTATTTTTCATGTGTTTAAGAATATTTTTTACATAGAGTTCTCTTATTTTTAAAACTTTGCTCTCTTTAAATAATTCATTAGTTGGGTATCTTTTTGGCTTTTTGTTTATAATTTTGAGAATGTATTTTTGAGCAATTATCAGATTGTTTAAAACTGTACCACTGGCACTACCCCAGACTCCTATTCCATAATTTAAAACTGATTCTATTAATGCTTGATAGACTATTTTCAAAAGTTTTATTGATAGGAATTCACGTAGAAGATAAAAACGATATATTGTTTTTCTAATTTTTTTGGTGATGTATTCTATGTGTGTATCATATTTAAGATTTCTATCAATAATCACTCCTAGGTACTGTCACATGACTAACCATATAAAACTGTTATGCTTATTCATTAGCCGTTATTCATAACCAACCAAGTATATTGTATCTGCATAAATGTCAACTGTCAGAACTGACAGATAACCGAACCATTTTTAATAAACGCAGTTGTTACCTGGTCACGCCAGTAAAATGTCGCCTCATTTCTAATCACCTCAAGATTTATAAAAAAAATCCAAAAGTAAAGTAAAATTACATGGCGCAGTCAAAATAAAAGAACCAAATTGAAGCTCAAGATGCCGACTACCCGCTAAGCTGAAAGCACGACAAGAAAATTCTATGGTTTTTTGGATGATAGCAGATAAAGAAATTTGAAAGCATGGACCGAGGCATTACGCCCATGAGCTTTACCAATGGCAACCTAGCTCAATCGTGGAAGTTTTGGAAGCAAAAGTTCATCACATATCTAAAAGTGACAGAAATTATTAAGAAAGAAGACTCTACGAAATGTGCGCAAATGTTAACCTTGATGGGAGACGAAGGTATTAGAATTTTTAACACATTTTCGTTTAATGATGATGATCAAGAAACTCTTGACAATCTTTTAAAAAAATTTGATGACCACTTTAATCCAAAAACCAATTTGACTTACGAAAGATATAAATTTTTATCATGTCGTCAAAAAGAAGGCCAATCAATAGAACAATTCATTATTGAACTTAAAAATCTGTCATTATCTTGTGAACTGGAGACTTTGAGAGAATCATTAATTAAAGATTTACTTGTATGCGGAATTAAATGTGACAAATTACGCAAACAGCTATTTGACAAAGACTGCAAGACCCTGAACGAAGCAGTAAATTTTTGCATGAACTCTGAGTCAACTAAAGAACATAATCGGCAAATTACCAATGGCTTTGGTGATGCACATGGAGATGTCGATGCTGTTAACAAGAAGTTCCGTCCACCACAATCCAGGGCGAGGCATTTTTCCAACCAGAGGAGATCATATCCATCTACCAGCCACAACACGAGAAGTTTGCAGCAGAGTCAGCCATGCAGAAACTGTCAACGAGTACATGGTTATCGAGAATGTCCAGCATACCAAGCTAAGTGCAAAAAATGTTCAGGTTTAAACCATTTTTCTCATTGTTGTTTAAAATTTCCTAGTAATGCTAATCAAAAATTTAATTTTCAGACGAAACAAAGTGACAACTTCCGCAAAAATAATTTTAAAAAAAGAGTCCACGGTATTGAACAAGAACAAACTTCTACATCAAGTGATGATGACGATTGTAAGAATTTTTTATTTTTAGATATGATCGAGACAGATATTTCAATCAATACCATGCCGGGACAATCAGGGGCAATTGGGACTGTCTCCGAGGATTCCTGGGTGACGAACCTTGAGGTCAATGATAGGGCAAACATCTCATTCAAACTGGATACTGGAGCTATGGCCAACGTAATTCCTGTAAGTGTACTAGGGAAAATTAATGTAGATATTTCAAAATTACAAAAAACTAATGTTAAATTAAGTTCTTATACGAAACATAGCTTACCAATTTTGGGCCAGTGTTATCTGGAATGTAGATCAAATAATAAACGTTGCAATCTTTTATTTTATGTAGTAGATTTTGAAAGTATTCCAATATTAGGTCTAAAAGGCTGTTTGGAAATGCAACTTATTAAAAAAATACAGTCAATAGACAATAGTTTTCAAAATAATTCAAATATTAATGAAATTTTAAATAAATATAAGCATATTTTTAAAGGTGTAGGGTGTTTAGAGAAAGATTATCATATCGAACTTAAAGAAAATGCTGTACCGCTGGTTTGCCCCGCAAGAAAAATTCCTTTGGCTTTAACTGATAAATTAAAATTTGCTTTAAATCAGTTAGAAAAAGATAAAATCATTAAAAAAGTCACTGGGAGTACTGATTGGGTAAATCCAATAGTAATTGTTAAAAAACCCAACGGTAACTTAAGAATTTGTCTTGACCCATCCCGAATTAATGAATTTTTGAAAAAACCGTCATTTCATTTGCCAACTTGGGATGAAATTGCATCAAAATTACATGGTTCTAAATATTTCAGCACGTTAGATGCAACTCAGGGATTTTTGCAAATAAAATTGGACGATGAAAGCTCTAAACTTTGCACTTTTGCAACGCCTTTTGGCAGATATTCTTTTTGTAGATTACCCTATGGTCTTTCATGCTCATCTGAAGTCTATCAAGAACGCATGCAACAAATTTTTGGAGATATAGAGGGTTGTGCAATATTTATAGATGACATAATTTGTTTCAGTAATTCCATTTCTGGCCATAACGCTATCTTAAAAAAAATATTAAAAAGAGCTGCACAATACAATATACGTTTCAATAAAGAAAAATGCAAAATTTTATGTAAAAAAATAACTTATCTAGGCCATGAAATTAGTGAAAAAGGCATTGAAGTGGACAAATCGAAAATTCAGGCAATATTAGACATGCCTAGTCCAAAAAACGTCAAAGATCTCCAACGATTTTTAGGAATGGTAACGTATATTGCCAGATTTGTAAACAATTTGTCAGAAAAAACTGCAATTTTACGGTCTTTACTCAAAAAAGATATAATCTTTCAGTGGTCAAATGAACACGAAAAAGCATTCCAAAATTTAAAATCACTTTTAATAAAAACACCATGTTTGCAATTTTTTGACACTAACCAAGCTACGACTATTTCTGTTGATGCCTCTCAGAATGGCATGGCCGCTGTTCTGATGCAAAATAATAGACCATGTGCTCATGCATCGAGGGCATTAACAGAAACACAGTCTCGCTACTCTCAAATCGAAAAAGAATTATTAGCCTGTTGGTTTGGTGCAACACGTTTTTATCAGTACGTTTTTGGTAGAAAATTCATTATTGAAACGGATCATAAACCATTAATCTCAATTATTAAAAAACCTTTACATCTCACTCCACCGAGACTGCAAAGAATGCTCATGCAGTTAAAAAAATATAATTTTGAACTTGTTTTTAAGCCAGGCAAAAAACTAATCGTAGCAGATGCCTTAAGCAGAGCATTCAGTGCAAAAAACTTTAATGAAAATTTAGACTTTGATATCGAATCAGAAATTTGTGCTGTAGAACTTTCTCTAAATATCACAGACCAGAAAAAACAAGAAATTCAAAAATTAACTCGTGAAGATTCGGAACTTTCTGAATTGAGAAACCTTTTAGAGAATGGTTGGCCCAAAAGCATCAAAAACTGCCCAGAAAATGTCAAATTTTATTTTAAATTTAAAGAGGAAATTTCATGTATTGATCAACTTATTTTTAAGGGCCAAAAATTAATTGTTCCTCAAGCCCTACGTAAAGAAATTTTGCAAAAACTTCATTATAGTCATTTAGGTTATAAAAAATGTTTAGATATGGCTAATTTGTCATTTTTCTGGCCAGGGATGCGAAAACAAATAGAAGACATGATAACCTCCTGTAATGCATGTCGTACCTATCAGAGATCTCAGGGTTCCGAGACCATGAAGCCTCATGACATACCAAAAGTTCCATGGCAAAAGGTAGCTGCCGATATTTTTCAATTTCAATCTGAATGTTATCTTTTAATCGTTGATTATTACTCAAAGTTTGTCGAAGTTGTTAATTTGAATCAGAATTTAACCTCTCAAAATTTAATCAATAAATTTAAATCTGTTTTTTCACGTTTTGGCATACCCAAAATTTTAATGAGCGATAATTCTAGTAATTTTTGTAGTTTAGAATTTAAAAATTTTTCAAAAAATTGGGAATTTCAACATATTACATCATCTCCTTTGTATCCTCAGTCAAATGGACAAGTTGAAAGGTCGGTGCAGTCTGTAAAAAATCTTCTAAAAAAATGCTTTTTCAATCAACAAGATCCATACTTAGCTTTATTAAACTTTAGAAATACACCTTTGGATGGTGAGAACTCTCCAGCAAATGCTCTCATGCACAGAAACTTAAGATCAATAATTCCAGAAATAAATAGTAAATTCTCTAAAAATTTTAAAAAAGAAAAGTTTAATTCACATATAACAAAAAACCAGCAAAATCAAAAAAGACACTATGACAAAAATAAAATTACTTTGCCTCCTTTAAAAAACAATTGTCTAGTAAAAATTCAAATAAAGCCTCAAACACCATGGCAAACTGGCAAAATTTTAAGAAAAGTAAGTTTCAGATCATATTTAGTACAGCTGGAAAATGGTAAAATCTTTAGACGAAATCGAAAATTCATTAGAGAGTTCAAAACATCCAAGGATTATTCATTTAAGTATTTTCAAAATTCTGGAAAACCGGAAAATTTCTCTGACTTGTTATCAGAAAATAAACTTCAAAACACTCAAAGATTTTTAAAAATAGTCGAAAATTCAGATAACAACAGGTCCATGTCTGAAAATACAAATGTAACAAACTTTCAAAGTAATTCTGTAGGTAGTAATGTAGGTGACAACTCAGGTGACAACTTTATTGACAATGTTCCTAGCTGTAGTGACAATGATAGCCTTGTCAGCTGTAATTCTAGTTTTTCTTGTAGCTCTAGTCTTGTAAATTCTTCTTCTGACAAAGAAAAAACTTCTTACTTTGTTAATAATTCTTATGACAACTTTCAATATGAAAACTTTGTAAATAAAAAACTTCTAGAAAGTGCTAACATGACAAATCAAAATTTTGGTGAAAATTCATCTTCAAATTCAGAAATACCAACTACTTCTTATGAAACTCAAAAACTTCAAAAAGACTCCAAAAAAGGGGAGGAAAGCACTAGTCATACAACTAGATTTGGACGAAAAATAAAAACTCCATTCAAACTCAATGATTATGTCATAAATAGTAGTCCAGAAACTGCAAAAGAATAAACTTTTAGTTTTTTCAATTTGCACTGTTTTTCACTTTACATAAAGTGAAAACTTCACTCCTTTTAAATTTTGGATTTCACTTTACATAATGTGAATATCATTATTGTCATAATTTGTCAAAATTAAACTAAACTTTATTTTTAAACTTAATATTTCATTCTAATATCTTAGAAAGCCTTTCTGAAGTTTTACACAAAACTAGCTCAAAAAACTAAATTTAAAAACAAACAAAAAACCACTACAGCCTAAGTGTTTGTTTGTTTGTACAATGCATGTATGTCTGTTGTATTTTACTTTTAAATGTTGTAACAAAAATGTGATTTACAAATGTGATAAGTTAAGATTAGGTAACAACTACAAATAACATTTTAAAACTGCTGATTTTATCTTATATAAAACTTTTTATTCTTACAAATAAGTGCAACAAAACTTTCCAATTTTTACTAATAATTGTAATAACATTTTAAATTTTAATCCTTAACTTATAAAAGGTATTTATTTAGACATAAATAAGACACAGGTTTTCTTAGCTATAAGGTATTAATAAAACACAAGTTTTCTTAGCTATAAGGTTTTTATTGTAAAACAAAACTTACTAACTAGTAGCATAAGCATATTTTAAAAATATTGTACTTTAAACTTTTCATTATAAAAAGGGGGATGTCACATGACTAACCATATAAAACTGTTATGCTTATTCATTAGCCGTTATTCATAACCAACCAAGTATATTGTATCTGCATAAATGTCAACTGTCAGAACTGACAGATAACCGAACCATTTTTAATAAACGCAGTTGTTACCTGGTCACGCCAGTAAAATGTCGCCTCATTTCTAATCACCTCAAGATTTATAAAAAAAATCCAAAAGTAAAGTAAAATTACAGGTACTTTATATTTTGTACTTCTTTTATATTCATTTGACAATTGCAGGATTCAGTTTTACTAAAACATTTATAGTTGTGTATTTTTATATTGGGGATTTTAAAAGTCTCTTTGTTATTCATGCTAAAAGAAATAAAGAATGTTTTTGTATCATTTAATGTTAATAAGTTTTCATCTAACCAGAATTTGATTATTGTAATATACTTTTCAGCCATGCTTTGTGCTTCTTGCCATGTTTTAGCTCTGATTAATATAACCGAATCGTCAGCGTAACAGATGACCCATCCTCTGTCTTGTGGTAGAATTTTTGTTATATAATCTATATATACTGAAAATAATACTGTTGCAAGAACTGTGCCCTGTGGCACGCCAAATTCTACTTTTTCTTTTTCACTGGTTTGTTTTCCGATTTTTACTTGTTGTGTTCTTTCGTGATCAAGATATGATTGGAATAATTTTAATTCGGTACCTCTTATGCCTATTTGCTCAAGTTTACGTAGTAGAATTTGGTGTGCCACAGTATCAAAAGCCCTTGCTAAATCAATAAAAATACCTATGGTTTTGTAACCACTGTTAAAATTCCTAGTAACTTTTTCTGTCATTTGATGAATTGCATCTTCAGTACTTAAATTTTTTCGAAAACCATATTGAGTTTCAGAAAGGAGATTGTTTTCCTCAAGGTATGTGTTAAATCTTAATTTTATGCATTTTTCGACTAGTTTATTGATTGTGCTTGTAACTGCGATAGGTCTGTAGTTTTCTTTTTTCTCTTCCATTTTTAAATACTGGAGTAATTATTGAATTTTTTAGATCTTTGGGGTAAATGCCAGTAGTAATAGTTGTGTTAATGATATGAAGCAGGGGTTTTAAGAGCGTGGTGTGATTATCTTTAATGATTTGGGCTGATATATTGTCAATTGAATGTGTGGCCTTATTTTTTAGAGAGTTAATTTGACATATTAGTTCATTTTCTGTTAATAGTTCAAACTTGGCAGTGTTTTGTATGCGGGGTTCTTTAAATTTGTAGTAGTTTTTTGGTATTTTTTTGCTTAAGTTTTTTCCTACCTGACTGTAATATTTAAGAAATAAGTTAGATATATTTTGGGGGTCTGTTACTTTACTATTATTTTCAATCAAGGATTTTATTGACTTTTTTTCATTTTTGTCATTAGAAGCTTCTCTGATTATTTCCCATATTTTTCTTGAATCATTTTTGTTGTTGTCTATTTTTTGTTTGTAATACATACATTTAGTTTTTTTAATAATTTTTGTTAGTTGATTTCGATAATTTCTAAACCGGATTAGTTTTATTTGATTAAGAGGATCTTGTATTGTTTCTTTTTTCAATCTGTCTCGGGTTTTTATTGAATTTATTATTGCAGGGGTTATCCATTCTTTTTTTTTTGTTAATTTTGGCTATGGTTTTGTATTCTGTGGCATTTTCTATTATATCGTTAAGTATTTTAATAAATTTATTTGTGCCAAGATTAGGGTCCCCGCAACCTGCAATCTCTTCCCAGTTGTAATTTTTGAGTGAGTGTGTTATTTTATTATAATCAAGGCTTTTTTTTATTATTGGTTCTTTTATGCTTGTGGATGTTTTGTTGTTTTTGAATTTCAGTGACAAAACTATGGGAAAATGGTCAGTAAGACCACATTTTATGACATAGGGGTTTGCTTCGATTCCTGCTTTATTATTTTTTAAAAAGAAATGGTCTATGCAACTTTTTGAATTTCCTTGTATGCCTGTAAATGTATTTATTTGGCTTACATAACCTGATTGGTTTAAGCAGTTTAAGTATTCTGATGCATAGTTTGTTAATCTTTCACCTAACATGTGTATGTTGGTATCCCCGCAGAACACTTCAACAAGGTGCTTCTCATAGTTTTGAGTAAAAAGTTGTTTTAGGTTGTCGATAAAGTCGAGTTTATTTAAACTGGGTGAGTTATAGATTGCAGTAAGTCCCATCTTAACATCATATTTAGTGAGAGTGACCCTTAAGAATCTTGAGAAACCAATATTGATTACTTCTGCCTTAGGCAGTAATGAAGTTTTTATGTAAATGACTGTACCATCACACTTGTTCAAAACACTTTCATTATAGAATAATTCATAAGTGTCAAGTTTGAAGTCGTTCAAGTTATTTATTTTATTTGTTTCTGATAGAATTATTATGTCAAAATCAATGTTACCTGTTTTTAGGTATGCAATTAAACCATCGAAGTGTGCGTTGAGACTGGAAATATTGAAATGAATAAGGTTCAGCCTAGACTCAGTGGTTGTAAAATCCATGCCATCGAGGTGGTCACAGGATGCAGCAACAATATTCTAAAAGTCATCATAAAGATCATTAGGCTCCATGAGAGTTTGCTAAAAAAAATATAACAATAAACTAAGTTCTGATTCAGTTAATACATTTTAATTTATTAGTTTTGCAATTTGTTTATGTCTCCCTCTGTTCTTATCCTGAGAACCTTACTATCTTCTTTCTCTCGTGCGTAGATGTTACCTCCCTTTGCCCAGACAAAAGAGTATCCTTCACCTTTTAACTTTCTTGCTTTACCAAACAATATCTTTTGCTCTTTAGACATATCCTCGTTGAAGTATATTCCGTCTTCTTCGCTTGAGATACCACATTGTAATGTGTTTATTTTTCCTTTTTGTTGGCGACATTCTTTAAAGGTATTTTTACCCGCTGGGCTTTTGAACATCAGTAGTACCGGTGAGTTGGCCTTCCTAGGGTTTGTTAGTTGTATTTCATAGCTTTCTTCAGGTATGGTTGGGTTCACATATTTTATTGCTTTGACAGCATTCTTCTTTACTTCTTCTATTTTTGCTTTACCACCATCTTGTTCGTATTTAATTCCCACAATTATCAGATTGTTTTCTCTGTTTTCATTTTCATTTTTTTCAAATTTGGATTTTATTTTCATGATTTCATTCTTTATGATTTCGTTTTCTTGTTTTAATTTGCTTATTTCTTCCTCATACATTGAGTTTTTAACTTTTTGTTGGTCAAATCCATTGGCATAGAATTCAAGATCCCTCTTGAATTCCCTCACTTCAGTTCGCATTTCTTGAAGAAATATCATAACATCCTCCAAGGATAGGCTAGTTTTTGTGTCTTTTCTGGTTGTGCTGGGTGTACTTAATTTTTGTTTTCCTTTAAAGCAAGTTTTGCATGCAAATTTTTGGTTTGTCTTTTGCATAACTTGGTAGTCAATTGTTTTCATTTCTGTGCAGGCCAGATGGTAATATTTCGCACAGCAGTCTGAGCTCTGATTACATTGCAGTGTGTCTGGCATTTTGGGGTTCAGTATGGTATTGCACTTACCACATGTTAGTGAGGTTCTATTTCTGGGGGATTTATTACTTCCCATTTTTATCAACAGATGGTTTTTTTGCTGGTTCTTTGTAAGATTTATAATGCAGAGTCCAATTTACTCGGTTCAACCGGAACTCTGCTAAATATTTATTATTTTATTTCCAGAAATTTCAGAATCAGCTGTTTTTTTTTTTTGACATAGGATCAGCTGTTTGATTTCAGCATAGAAATAAATGGTTTGTTGATAAAAACAATGCAAACAGGAAAGCCTTGAGTTCGCGAACGTTCTCCTTTTTGTTTTCTAACCTCAATTTTTGGGTGTGGCTATTTTAAAAACGGTGTTTTTTAATTATTCCTTGCGTTTTTGGTCGGATTTTTTATTTTTAATCACACTCCTAATATTGTTGCTCACTTACGTAATGATTTTATCGTTTGATTCGCGTTTTTATTTTCGAAAAACGGGTATTTTTGGCTCACTTTTTACTCAGACTGCCACCACGTGTGCGTTCGAAGATGATGTTATACCCCTACATACACATACACTACATACATATTTTTATATGAAGTTTTTTCTTAAAATGGGCCCAAAAATCACCCCCATAAATAGTGACATTCAATTAGGAAACACCCTGTATATAACTCCATCCTCCCTTCTTAAGTGCTAAGCCCTCAGCCCTTGCCACCATTGCAAAAAAAATCTACAAAAGTTTGAAAACAATCTAGATTACTACCTTAATTTACTACATGGTATTCTTACATATAAACCTCCAAAAAAATTAAAAATATATTATATTTTCTTTTTTTTTAATTAAAATTATTTATCACAGATTTGATTTATTAATAATAATTTCAAACTCGATTTATTTAGGAATTATTTTTAGGTCTAAAAACAAAAAACCTTTCTATCAGACATTGGGTTTTAAAATATCTAAAATTTGATCTCCAGCAAAATATACTTTCCTACCACATTCACCAACATATAAAATTCTTTCTGCTGTTAATTTTTGAGTTTTGTTCAAGATTTTACATGCTGCTGAATTTTTTTTTTACGGGATGCGCACTCACAAGGAGATCCCTATCACGCACGAGAAGCGGCAAGTGCGCGGAAATGTAGGTGTGTGTTGGTTTTGAAACGGTTCAGGTTGTAACCTGCCGGGAAAACTGTCGCAGGGAGTTTATTCCACAGCGATGCTGTTTTCCAGAGATATGAATTCTGATATAATGAGGTTCTTGGAGCCTCTATTTTGACAATAAATTGATGGTTACCGTCTGTTTGACGTGTTCCCCTAGTAGGTGCTACTCCCGGGGGGATCATACGTGCCAACTTTTCAGAGCATTTTCCGTGATAATACCTGTAGAAGAGAGATAGATCGCCCACAGTTCTTCGATGTTCGAGACTATCCAAGTTACGGGTAAGTGCGGGGTCATTGATCAAGCTCGTTTTTGCACGGTGTTCAAAAGCATTAAGGTATGTTTGGGTGCCGCACTCCATATATGTGAGCAGTACTCCATAGTTGGTCGAATCTGGGCTTTGTAGAGTGTCAGCAGTTGGCTTGGTGTATACAGATGTCTTGTACGAAATAGCACCCCAAGCTTTTGGGACGCCCTTTTAGCTATATCTGCCACGTGACTGTGCCAAGACATGTTGGTCTCTGCAGTGACTCCTAAGATGTTCAACTGGCTCTGCAATGCGACAGCACTTCCAGATAGCATGATGTTTGGCTCACCGGTGCTGGTCTTTTTTGAAAACAGGGCTGCTTGGGTTTTCTGCGCGTTGAACTGTACAAGGTTTTTGTTGCCCCAGTCCTCTATTATCTCCAAGTCGTTATTTATCTGTGATATTTCAGTTAGTCTAAGGTAATGGAATTCATGTGCGGAGAGACATGTGGGTGGTATGACTGAGGAGACTACATTGCCATCATCTTCAAAGCCATAAAGTGGATTTACTGTTTTATCTATGAGGTCATTTATGTAAATCAGAAAAAGTGTTGGCGAAAGAATTGCTCCCTGTGGCACACCAGCATTTATTTGGTAAGAGTTGGAGTTCCGTCCATCCAGTGCAACATAAATGGATCTATCCTTAAGGTAACTTTCAAACCAAATGCAAAGTTGTTGAGCAGATTTTCATGCCAGACTTTATAGAATGCTTTAGATATATCTCAATTGTTCTTGTTTCACCTCGCAACTCAATCGCTTTTTGCCATAAGTGAGTGACGTATGTAAGTAAATCGCCAGTTGACCTATATTTTCGAAATCCGTATTGCTTGTCGTTGATAATTTTGTACTTTTCCAAGTACTTGGTTAGGTGATTGTTCACAACTCTTTCCATTACTTTTGATATCACCAGAAGTAGAGCAATTGGTCTATAGTTTAACGGATTTGTCTTTTTTCCTTTCTTTGGAATGGGTTGTACTGCGGCAGACTTCCATGATGATAGATATACTCCTTGCCTATAAGATAAATTGAATAATTTTGCGAAAGTTGGGGTGAGTTCGCTAGCACAATTTTTGAGTACTATCGCGGGAATGCTATCTGGACCCATTGCTTTGTTTGTATCCAACTTTTTTAGGGATTTTCGTATATTTCTCTGCGACAAAAGGGTACCTCTGGCATACTGTGGGAAACCCTTTCAATGAACGGTGGAGTTTTTCCATTTGGCACTGTTAGGTTTGAGTTGGAGGAAAAGATTTTGGCCAGCATATTGGCTTTTTCCTCTGATGTTGTGGCTAAGTGAGTATTTTTATCTGTAAGTGGTGGTATGGATGACTTGGTGAAGTTTGATCCAACGGCTTTTGCAAGAGACCAAAAGGACCTAGAACTACTTGGACAATTCACCAACCTGTTTTTTATTCTTTGATTGTATGTTTCTTTGGCGGCGTCAATGGTAATTTTGCAACTATTTCTGGCTTCTATAAATTCTGTGTGGTTTTGAGCGGTTTGTTGTCGTTTCCAAAGGTTATATGCTCTGTATTTTTTCTGTACAGCCGTTTGACACTGGCTGTTGAACCAAGGTTTTGCATTAGCTCTGCGTTTTATTGTATGTGGGATATATGCATCCATTCCAGATAAGATTACTTTTGTTATTTCATTACAGCAAATAGTGGGATCAGCTGTTTTAAAGCAAACCTCTTGCCATGGAAAATCCAGGTAAAACTGTTTAAGGTCATTCCATTTTGCCGATTTATAGTGCCACATTTTACGAGGAAGTGATTGTTGGCTTGGCGGTATGAACATTTCGCACTCTGTTCTTATAAGTTTATGATCGGATGAGCCAAGTGGGGGATCTACTTGAATTGTGTACAAGTCAGGATTTGTAGTTAGGAACAAGTCTAAAAGCGCTGCAAATTCACCCCTTTCCGGTCGACGCCCAATGAGTAAAAAGCGTCTACCACCTACCTAATGTTACAAGATCATTATTAAAAGACTGAAAAAAACTAAAAAAAAAAAGAAAAATAGTTCATTGCTAATTGTTTGGATGAAATTTGGAAAGTTAATTAATGTTTGTATATGTCTGTGACCCAAAAATATATAGTTTTTTAAGAATAAGGGTTTTATGACTAAATTTTTCTATGTAGGTAAAAATAAGTAACAATCTCCAAATTGTATCCAAACTAATAGCAATTAATTATTTTTTACTATCAACTTATACTTCATTGAAAAATAGTTCAATTTAAGATTTTACCCCTTCCATTTTCCTTACTGGCTTTGGAGCTGATAGTCTGCTAATTTCTCTGGGGGTTTTTCTCTGGTTCTAGCACTGTGCAAAGTTTGAGTTTGCCATAGGACTAATTTGTCTTCTTTCACCAGGTGATGATAATGCAGTGGTAGAACCATTGGAACCTGCTGTAAGAAAGCTGTTAAAAGAGCCATTTTGACTATTAGTGTCACTTTCATATTGATGAAATTCTGGAAGGACTTCTAGTGACTCTACTGCTCCAGAGCTATTAAAAGAATTGTTATTCGATTGTAAAATGGGGGATTGCTTGTTTTAGAGGTTGCTTAATATGAGGGGAAGTTGGTGCAATAGCTTAAGTCTGGGTCACAGTTGTTTGTTGATTTTTATGTATGAGTAGTCTTCTTCTGGTTTCTCTGTTGGTTTTCACCAGATATTCTGTATGTGTGATATATTTTAAGGACATAGAGACGCCACAAACTTATCAAACTCAAACTTATATGTGAAAATCAAAGAAGGAAAATATCAGTACTGTATACTCTAGCATTGTTTAGAGAGACTCACCTCCGCCATTGTTAATTCAAACGATTTTTGACAAAAATATACCATGTGGCGGACAAATTGTTTATATGTTGCATGATTATAGATGTCATTCACCGCTGACGACTTAAATTATTTTAGTGAAACGCCAATGAACTTGACAAGAAAATAACAACCAAAAAAATATGAATTTCAGTGACTTTGATGGGTTTGTCGCGTCTCTATTTGTTTAAAATATGTCATACATACAGGGTCTCTTGTTTTTACCCGTTATTTCTTGATACTAGTCTGTGTTGCAAAGATATGTTGTTTTACCTATTATTTTTTTTATTGCAATTTAGCAAAAAACGATGTAATATAATGTATGTAGTGATACCTAACTGTTTCTTGGATCATCTAGAGCAGCTTTCATTTTGTTTTTAAAGTGCCCTACAGCTCTTCTCCTCAACTACAAGAAATTTACAATCCATTTAGTCTCTTTGATCTGTGGTGGGTCTTTTTGAGTTTTTTTGTGTGTTGCCTCCAAGTGGTTCAATGATTCTGGCCATTTAGTCTCTTTGATCTGTGCTGGGTCTTAAATCACAAAAATCTATGTGTATATGCCCCATGACCTTTTCTTTGATCTGTGGTGGATCTTTTTTGTGTGTTGCCTCCAGTGGTTCAATGATTCTGGCCATTTACTCTCTTTGGTCTGTAGTGGGTCTTTTTGAGTTTTTTTGTGTGTTGTTTTCAAGTGGTTTATCACATAACGGATCGAATCTAAACCCTGCTTTAGTATTAAGTTTACCTATAACAATAAGAAAATACATGGTTTTACTAAATTAAACAACCTTAAGAGGTGAAACTATATATGATTTTTTACGACTGAAATTGATAACAAAAGGTTTGCAGAAATATGTTTATAAGAACTTTTAATAAGACGGTTATGCAGAAAATTTTAAGATGCTCTGATAATAGGTAATAATTTTTTTGGAAAAAAGAAATATAATTGAATGTAGTGGCGAATAATTTAGTTATCACCCAAAACTGTATAAAAATCTGATCCTACACTAATTATAGTTTTTTTTTATTTTGGCGGTTAAATCATGACATATTTCCATTAGTTTAAATGATAGAATGCCAATGAAAAACCGCCATTATAAAAAAAAATACAAGTAATGGTGTCTCATGAGCTATGAGTATTTTAAATAAAATGTTATTATGATTTTTGGTCAAAGGCAAACGTTTCATACCAATGTTAAAAACAATTTTGAAATCTCCAAATATTTTTAAAACATTTTAATTAAAAAGACACTCACCAGGATTTTTGCTATTGTTTTTTTGAAGATGATGATGAATATGTTGTAGCTGTGATAGCTAATCCAGCTGTAAACACTGACCAGAAGAACAGTGTTGCTTCCAAGTGGTTCACCACATAATGGATCAAATTTAAACCCCACATTAGTATTGGGTTCACCTATAACAATAAGAAAATACAGGGTGTGACCTAATTAAATAACCATATTTTAACAGGTGAATCTGTATATAATTTTCGAAGACAGAAATTGGTACCTAACAAAAGGTTTGCGGAAATATGTTTATAAGAACTTTTTAAATGAGGGTTATGATCTGATCCTACACTCACTATGAAAAAAGTAAATGTGTATTAAAAAAATACATATTTCTCAACTCACAAGCTACAGCGATTTTTTTTGTACAATTTTGTAATGCCCTTTTGTCACATTTAACAAAAGCTTACAAAATACTTTTTTGTGTAGTTTTAGGCAAAACTGGCCGACACCATTCGAAAGAAAGGTAAAAATTTTATAGCTCCTTACAATTTCGTATCTATTGGACAAAGGATGGTCAAGAAATAAATTTTGAAATTTAGCAATTTCAATTGTAAATAAAATTTTCAAGTGCAAAATTTTTACATCTTTTTCGAATGTCGAAGTCAGTTTTGAAGCTTTTTTTAAATGTGACAAAAAGGTTCTATAAAATTATATGAAAGACATCTCTGACCTGTAGGTTCATTGCATATTGGCGGTGAAACAGAGTGAAGGTTTCACATCTACTCTTTTGATAGTTACTGTAGGATCAGATTTTCATACAGTTTTAGGTGGTTGCTAAATTATTGGCCACTACTGTATAGTATTATAT
Organism: Aspidapion aeneum; assembly: GCA_963576565.1. NCBI lineage: Eukaryota > Metazoa > Arthropoda > Insecta > Coleoptera > Brentidae > Aspidapion > Aspidapion aeneum. The sequence goes on along the minus strand of OY755046.1, from coordinate 30,527,967 downwards.
AATTATGTGACTCTTTTTGATTCTAAGAAGAAAAGTATGTAGGCTATCTTACCTTTTGCTAGGTTTGGGTAGCAACTTTCAGGCTTTCAAAAAGTAAACTTGAGCTGGTGAGTCCTTGGTGTAGGCTGGGAAGTACTCTGATACTTTCGTTCTCACCTGCCAGGCCAATTGTAACCTGTAAATAATTTTTTTATTTAATTTTACCTGATTTAAAGACTGTTAAAATGACAAGTTTGATATGCTAAGATGAAGTTTTAATTTACTGTCATCAGCAAATATCTGTTCCTTCAGGGTAATTTCATATCAAATCAAACAGAGGTTTGGCAGACCATTTCACCGATTTTGATAAAATTTGTTACACAGTATCTATATGGGTGGCATAAAAATTCCAAAATATTTTTTTTTCTGATCAGTTGTTTTTTTTAAATTAATTTTCAAAAATCGAAAAATTGACCCATTTTGGTCCAACACAGCTTCACAAAAATTAACATATCTTGAGGACAACTTATCGCAGATTGATAAGATATAGCTCGTTGTAAAGGCAATTTAAATACCTTTCCAACGATGTGTCACATGACCTATTATATTTTCATCCCCTTTTTTGAATTTTGAAAAAAAAAATTGTTTTTTTCAAAAAAGTCATTTTTGATGTTTTTGAAAAAAATTTCTAAATGGAGACATTATGGTCAAAAAAAACAAAAACCAAATAAAAGCAACAAAAATCTGAAGGAAGAAGTTATATTTTTAATATTAATTGGTTGTAGGTAAATTAAAGCTAAAATAAAAATACCCCTTTTTTTCATCCTCCCCCCCAGTCAGTGTAAGTCATTTTATGGGCCTAAAACGTGTGTTTTTATTTGTGCAAACTTGTTTATTCCTGTCATGTCTACTTTTTCATTGGTGAGTTATTCCCAGCCAATCAGACCAGACAATCTGTGCCTGTTTGATACAGGAAAATTCCTGCAAGGAATTGTCGCAAAAACACGCCAGAATGCCGATTTAATTTAATTAAACTTGATCTGTTGATAGTGTTGCACTTCTATATTATACTATTAAAAAATGTAAAGAAATTAAAGATAATCCAAAAGATTGGTCTAAAATATTTGCGACCAGGTGTGGGGATAAAATTGAAGAAACATTTTGGAAAATTGAGAAATGTTTCAGAAAATATGTGCTGGGTGTGGAATGAAACTCATAAAAAGTTTAAAGAAAAATAATTTGCCTAAAGCAGGGTAAGTACTTACTTACAATTGATTTATGTAGATTTTCATAGCTTGTTAAAACTAATTATTATTGATAGGAAGGCCATTTTTATGGTATAAAGATTTTTGCCCGTTTTTACCGTCCTAGCCAGCTTAGGCTCGAGAAGGTATTGTCTTCGACGAATTTTTTTTTCAGATAACTCCAAAAATGTGTTATTTGTGAGGGGTGATCAGCTGCCCACAGTAGGTGTACAAATTTTTCTACAGGACCCCACAGGACTTCCACAGGACCGTAGAGGACGACACAGGACCCCGAGGGTACTGGCACCTAAGGGGTGCCCAAGGGGGTGCCAGAATCATGATTAAGTACTAAGGCCGGCAACTATACAGGACCCCAGAGGCAGAACTATACAGGACTTGTACAGGACTATACAGGACATGTATAGTCCTACAGGAACAAAAATTTATTAAAGTCCTGTAGGACAGTGTACAAATTTGGTTCAGCTGATCACCCCTCAGTTATTTGGGTGTATTTTGACTGGCCCACGATAGCTCCGAAACCGCTGAACCGATTTTCATGAGATTTTTATGGAAATTAGTGCTCGACACTGTAACGATCTGAAAAAAGTTTAGTCGAAATCCATTAATGTTAATGACAGTGTTTTTCGGTCTAGGACAACTGGGCGCCGCCAACTGGGCGCCGCTAACTCGGCGCCGCCAACTGGGCGCCGGGCCAACTGCGCGCCGGGCCAACTCGGCGCCGCCAACTGGGCGCAGGCCAACTCGGCGCCGGACTAAAAATTTTTTTTTTGATAAAATGTGTAGATGAAAAATAAAATATATTATTTATATAAAAACATCTTTAAAAAATCCTTTACTAACTAACTAACTATCTATCAAATCTTGTGAAGCGTTTTTAACACACTTCCCATTATCCGATTTGGATGAAATTTGGTACACACGTAGTGGTCCCATGACAATAAAACATTGTGTTTTTGACACACTTCCCGTTATCCGATTTGGATAAAATTTGGTATACACATAGTGGTCCGATGATAATACAACAATAAGAAAAAAATATCCTCCCACCTCTACTCCCACCCCCTTTAATAGAAAAATGAGTTTTTGACACACTTCCCATTATCCGATTTAGATGAAATTTGGTATTCACATAGTGGTCCGATGACAATACAACATTTAAAAAAAATATCCTCCCACCCCTACCCCCACCCCCTTCCATACAAATTGCGTTTTTGACGCCCTTCCCATTATCCGATTTGGATGAAATTTGGTATACATATAGTGGTCCGATGACAATACAACATTGAAAAAAAAATCCTACCACTCCTATCCCCACCCTCATCTATAGAAAAATGCGTTTTTGACACACTTCCCATTATCCGATTTGGATGAAATTTGGTATACATATAGTGATCCGATGACAAAACAATATTAAGAAAAAAATATCCTCCCACCTCTACCCCTACCCCCCCCAACAAACATTTAAAGTTGTAACGACGAAACGCCAACTAGAAAGAATTTCTTAAAAGTAACCGCAACGTACTCCCGCTACGTCTCAGTATACCATACAGCGACGTTATAATTCCCTAAGTGGGGAACCAATTTCTGGTTGTAACTACTAGGCCAAGTGTTTAAAGTCACTGTAGTAACAACTACACTACTACGTCGTAGCCAGGTATCTACTACGTCGAAGAGGCTGTTTTTTTCCGTAATGGCATCAAAGTTGCGATGTAGTTGCAAATAATATAATCGTTTCTTTTTGGTAGAATTGTAACACAATATGGTGGACACAACAGTAAACAGACTCGCTTAGTTTTTTTGTTTGGTTATGGTTATAATATGAACTATGTTATCCAAAAGTGTGTGAATTTACGAGCAGAGGATCAAAATTCGAGTGCGACGCAAAGTTTTTTGTATAACATGCATTATATATATTGCAAAAAACCGGTGCGCCCGTAACATTGAGCCGTTTTCTGGTAGCTGATGGAATTTTTGTGTTGTGATTTTGGAGGTTATGTTTTCATAATCGACAGTTAATTCCAACAAATGGTGCTTAAGAAGAGTATTTTTGGTAAGCTTCAACTAATTTGTTTATAAAATAGTATGGCTCTTTAATATGAGCTCATAAAACGAGAACAAAAATATTAAATTTTCTTTCTTACATAAAAACATGGCGTCCCAAACTATATTCCCTGATAGTCGAAAAGGTTACTTGAAAGTAGTTGCGGCTTTAAAGTTGATCCAAAAAGTTATTTTGTCTACATTGTTACATCAGATGTTACTATGATGACACAAACTTTTGTGGTAAAAATTAAAGTTATAATGTAGTTGTCGGATACACTTGTTTGGGACTCCAATGAAGCTTAACTTTCTAGTGGTAATTAAGTAGGATATAAAAGTCAGGGCGACTACGAAATAACGACTAAAAAGAAAGTAAAACTTTAGCAACGTCCTATTGTGGTAGAGAAGACTATCAGAATCGACTATCAAGAAACAATCCTATGAAGTAGTTTAGAGGGTCGTTTTTACGAAACATCTACTATTTCCTGATACTAAATAGTTGTTAGAACTAAAAAGTAACAAATTTTGGTTGGGAGCACCACATTTCTACTATAAGAAAGTAGCAAAGCCTTTAGAACATGTAGCCGCTACTATAAATGTTAGTTGGGCCTTTCATAGAAAAATTAGTTTTTGACACATTTCCCATTATCCGATTTAGATGATTTTTTTTAAAAAGAGTAAAAAATCATGTTCAGCGACGTTAAACACCACAAAGTTCTAAATTTATTATAAATCGATCCCTAAGCACTGCAATCTTTCAAGTTTGAGACAAGTCGGTTAGTAAATAAAAAATCTGCCATTTTTAATCCGCCATTTTGATTTTTTAAGTTTGAGTGAAAAATTTTGTTAAATGACCTCAAGCAATGTAATATTTCAAGTTTGAGACAAATCGGTTGGTAAATAAGAAAATCCGCCATTTTGGATCCGCCATTTTGATTTTTTTAAGTTTGAGTAAAAAATTTTGGTAAATGACCTCAAGCAATGTAATATTTCAAGTTTGAGACAAATCGGTTAGTAAATAAGAAAATCCGCCATTTTGGATCCGCCATTTTGATTTTTTAAAGTTTGAGTAAAAAATGTTCGTAAATGACCTCAAGCATTTTGATTTTTGGATCCGCCATTGTTGTAATAAAAAAACGTAAATTGCAGTATTACCAGGTTACCAAACACTACAACTACCAAGATTCAACAGTCGACTTAATGGATTTAACTTTACTTAACAAAAACAAATTTCAAATAAATTAGTAAAATACTCTGCCAATATATGGGCCCCTAAGCTCACATACAGTTATAGTGTACGTATGAGCTAATATAACTAAAAACTGAAATATATTTTATTTAACTCCAGACTAAATTACCTTTTGTTTGATACCACACAAGCCATGTTTTGACTTAAACTCAAATTTTTGAAATCTACCCCCACCCTTAAAAAAGACAAAAAACTTAAATGTATTTTGTTAAACTCCGGACTCAATTACCTTTCGTTTGATACCACACAAGCCATGTTTTGACTTAAACTCAAATTTTTGAAATCTACCCCCACCCTTAAAAAAAAACAAAAAACTAAAATGTATTTTGTTAAACTCCGGACTCAATTTCCTTTCGTTTGATATCACACACGCCATATTTTCACATAAACTATAATTTTTGAAATCTACCCCCACCCTTTTATTTGGTTTTTGTTCGGTGGATTTTGTTTATTTTTAAATGGGACCATCTCGACCCAAGACCCAGCCTAGGTACCAAATTTCATTAAAATCGGCCAGGCGGTTCTTGAGTTATGCGCGTTGGTCGTTACAGACATACAGACAGACAGACATACAGACAGACAGACAGACAGACAGACAGACAGACGGCGCAACAAAAAAGTTTCAAAATCATCTGAAACGCAAAGATATATAAAAATTTTTGAAATCGGAGCAACTTTTTTTTTCTCGAAAAAATTAGGATCACCATAGCTCACACTACTATAGTATAGTATATGTGTGAGCTAAAAATTTTCAAAAGTCAGAAGTTTTTATAAAATTCACTAAAAATTAAAAAATTATTTTCTAACATTCTAATATTATCATAATAATAAAAGCGATGGCCGACTGATGGAAATTTTGAGGATGTTAGCACGATATCCGTATCAATTAAATATCACTATTTGCAAGAATCAATCTAGCAGAAAAATGCAGAGGTTAATAAATAAAGAAGAGTTTATTCTAGATTATAATGAAATCGCTGATCGTGAGTTGTTTGGAAACTCATTTTTCTATTGGGGGAAGGAGAGGGTGGGGGTAGAGGTAGAAATATATTTTTGGTTTGGGCTGTATTGCCATCGGACCTTTATGCATATACCAAATTTTATAAAAGTCATTTGAAGTGAAGTGTGTCAAAAACGCATTTTTTATGGAAGGGGGTGGGGGGTAGGGGTTGGAGGACATTTTTTCATTATTGTTGTATTGTTATCGGACCACTATATGTATACCAAAGTTCATCCAAATCGGATAATGGGAAGGGTGTCAAAAACGAATTTTTCATGGAAGGGGGTGGGGGTAGGGGTGGTAGGATATTTTTTTTAAATGTTGTATTGTCATCGGATCACTTATATGTATACCAAATTTCATCCAAATCGGATAACGGGATGTGTGTCAAAAACAAATTTTTCTATGGAAGGGGGTGGGAGGATATTTTTTCTTAATGTTGTATTGTCATCGGACCACTATGTGAATACCAAGTTTCATCCAAATCGGATAATGGGAAGTGTGTCAAAAACTCATTTTTCTATGAAAGGGGGTGGGGGTAGAGGTGGGAGGATATTTTTTTCTTAATATTATATTGTCATCGGATCACTATATGTATACCAAATTTCATCCAAATCGGATAACGGGAAGTGTCAAAAACGCATTTTTCTATAGATGAGGGTGGGGGTAGGAGTGGTACGATTTTTTTTCAATGTTGTATTGTCATCGGACCACTATGTGAATACCAAATTTCATGCAAATCGGATAATGGGAAGTGTGTCAAAAACTCATTTTTCTATGAAAGGGGGTGGGGGTAGAGGTGGGAGGATATTTTTTTCTTAATATTGTATTGTCACCGGATCACTATATGTATACCAAATTTCATCCAAATCGGATAACGGGATGTGTGTCAAAAACAAATTTTTCTATGGAAGGGGGTGGGGGTAGGGGTGGGAGGATATTTTTTTTTAATGTTGTATTGTCATCGGACCACTATGTGAATACCAAATTTCATCCAAATCGGATAATGGGAAGTGTGTCAAAAACGCATTTTTCTATAGATGAGGGTGGGGGTAGGAGTAGTAGGATTTTTTTTTTCAATGTTGTATTGTTATCGGACCACTATATGTATACCAAATTTCACCCAAATCGGATAATGGGAAGTGTGTCAAAAACGCATTTTTCTATAGATGAGGGTGGGGGTAGCAGTAGTAGGATATTTTTTTAAAATGTTGTATTGTCATCGGACCACTATGTGAATACCAAATTTCATCCAAATCGGATAATGGGAAGTGTGTCAAAAACGCATTTTTCTATAGATGAGGGTGGGGGTAGGAGTAGTAGGATTTTTTTAAGTCAGAAGTTTTTATAAAATGCACTAAAAATTAAAAAATTATTTTCTAACATTCTAATATTATCATAATAATAAAAGCGATGGCCGACTGATGGAAATTTTGAGGATGTTAGCACGATATCCGTATCAATTAAATATCACTATTTGCAAGAATCAATCTAGCAGAAAAATGCAGAGGTTAATAAATAAAGAAGAGTTTATTCTAGATTATAATGAAATCGCTGATCGTGAGTTGTTTGGAAACTCATTTTTCTATTGGGGGAAGGAGAGGGTGGGGGTAGAGGTAGAAATATATTTTTGGTTTGGGCTGTATTGCCATCGGACCTTTATGCATATACCAAATTTTATAAAAGTCATTTGAAGCGAAGTGTGTCAAAAACGCATTTTTTATGGAAGGGGGTGGGGGGTAGGGGTTGGAGGACATTTTTTCATTATTGTTGTATTGTTATCGGACCACTATATGTATACCAAAGTTCATCCAAATCGGATAATGGGAAGGGTGTCAAAAACGAATTTTCCATGGAAGGGGGTGGGGGTAGGGGTGGGAGGATATTTTTTTTTAATGTTGTATTGTCATCGGATCACTTATATGTATACCAAATTTCATCCAAATCGGATAACGGGATGTGTGTCAAAAACAAATTTTTCTATGGAAGGGGGTGGGAGGATATTTTTTTCTTATTGTTGTATTATCATCGGACCACTATGTGTATACCAAATTTTATCCAAGTCGGATAACGGGAAGTGTGTCAAAAACACATTTTTCTATAGAAGGGGTGGGGGTAGGGGTGGGAGGATATTTTTTCTTAATGTTGTATTGTCATCGGACCACTATGTGAATACCACGTTTCATCCAAATCGGATAATGGGAAGTGTGTCAAAAACTCATTTTTCTATGAAAGGGGGTGGGGGTAGAGGTGGGAGGATATTTTTTTCTTAATATTATATTGTCATCGGATCACTATATGTATACCAAATTTCATCCAAATCGGATAACGGGAAGTGTCAAAAACGCATTTTTCTATAGATGAGGGTGGGGGTAGGAGTGGTACGATTTTTTTTCAATGTTGTATTGTCATCGGACCACTATGTGAATACCAAATTTCATGCAAATCGGATAATGGGAAGTGTGTCAAAAACTCATTTTTCTATGAAAGGGGGTGGGGGTAGAGGTGGGAGGATATTTTTTTCTTAATATTGTATTGTCATCGGATCACTATATGTATACCAAATTTCATCCAAATCGGATAACGGGATGTGTGTCAAAAACAAATTTTTCTATGGAAGGGGGTGGGGGTAGGGGTGGGAGGATATTTTTTTTAAAATGTTGTATTGTCATCGGACCACTATGTGAATACCAAATTTCATCCAAATCGGATAATGGGAAGTGTGTCAAAAACGCATTTTTCTATAGATGAGGGTGGGGGTAGGAGTAGTAGGATTTTTTTTTTCAATGTTGTATTGTTATCGGACCACTATATGTATACCAAATTTCACCCAAATCGGATAATGGGAAGTGTGTCAAAAACGCATTTTTCTATAGATGAGGGTGGGGGTAGCAGTAGTAGGATATTTTTTTAAAATGTTGTATTGTCATCGGACCACTATGTGAATACCAAATTTCATCCAAATCGGATAATGGGAAGTGTGTCAAAAACGCATTTTTCTATAGATGAGGGTGGGGGTAGGAGTAGTAGGATTTTTTTTTTCAATGTTGTATTGTCATCGGGCCACTATGTGAATACCAAGTTTCATCCAAATCGGATAATGGGAAGTGTGTCAAAAACTAATTTTTCTATGAAAGGGGGTGGGGGTAGAGGTGGGAGGATATTTTTTTCTTAATATTATATTGTCATCGGATCACTATATGTATACCAAATTTCATCCAAATCGGATAACGGAAAGTGTCAAAAACGCATTTTTCTATAGATGAGGGTGGGGGTAGGAGTGGTACGATTTTTTTTCAATGTTGTATTGTCATCGGACCACTATGTGAATACCAAATTTCATGCAAATCGGATAATGGGAAGTGTGTCAAAAACTCATTTTTCTATGAAAGGGGGTGGGGGTAGAGGTGGGAGGATATTTTTTTCTTAATATTGTATTGTCATCGGATCACTATATGTATACCAAATTTCATCCAAATCGGATAACGGGATGTGTGTCAAAAACAAATTTTTCTATGGAAGGGGGTGGGGGTAGGGGTGGGAGGATATTTTTTTTAAATGTTGTATTGTCATCGGACCACTATGTGAATACCAAATTTCATCCAAATCGGATAATGGGAAGTGTGTCAAAAACGCATTTTTCTATAGATGAGGGTGGGGGTAGGAGTAGTAGGATTTTTTTTTTCAATGTTGTATTGTTATCGGACCACTATATGTATACCAAATTTCATCCAAATCGGATAATGGGAAGTGTGTCAAAAACGCATTTTTCTATAGATGAGGGTGGGGGTAGCAGTAGTAGGATATTTTTTTAAAATGTTGTATTGTCATCGGACCACTATGTGAATACCAAATTTCATCCAAATCGGATAACGGGATGTGTGTCAAAAACAAATTTTTCTATGGAAGGGGGTGGGGGTAGGGGTGGGAGGATATTTTTTCTTATTGTTGTATTATCATCGGACCACTTAGTATACCAAATTTTATCCAAATCGGATAACGGGAAGTGTGTCAAAAACACATTTTTCTATAGAAGGGGTGGGGGTAGGGGTGGGAGGATATTTTTTCTTAATGTTGTATTGTCATGGGACCACTACGTGTGTACCAAATTTCATCCAAATCGGATAATGGGAAGTGTGTCAAAAACGCTTCATAAGATTTGATAGATAGTTAGTTAGTTAGACAAACATGTGAAGCTAAATAAAAGCTTGTAAAAAAATTGCGTAAAGGATTTTTTAAAGATGTTTTTATATAAATAATATATTTTAATTTTCATCTACACATTTTATCAAAAAAAAAATTTTAGTCCGGCGCCGAGTTGGCCGGCGCCCAGTTGGCGGCGCCGAGTTGGCCCGGCGCCCAGTTGGCCCGGCGCCCAGTTGGCGGCGCCGAGTTGGCGGCGACCTGTTGTCCCATTCCGGTGTTTTTACAGTTAAGGAATTGAAAAAATTATAACTTTTTAACGCAGCATCGCATCAATATACGGTTTTCTGAATATCGTAGAAGACATTTTTTTCAATAATTTGTATGAATATAAAAAATTCCGTAGAAGCTTTGGTTTCTGAAATATTTACAAAAAATCTTTTTAGCTGGACCAATTCTCATGTTACATACATAAATTAAACTATTTGTAAAAATTTTCATAATTTTCACTTTTTAATTAGATTATAACATTTATTTTTTTTTTATACTGAACCCATGATTTCTCCATTTTAAAATGTGGCACATAGTTTCTTAAAGCATTGATAAACAAAATACTTTTCTTTTCAAAAAAGTCATAAAAATTTAAAAAAAAAATCAAAATTTCAAAATAAAAACAGATAAAATAATCGGATAATGGGAAGTGTGTCAAAAACGCATTTTTCTATAGATGAGGGTGGGGGTAGGAGTAGTAGGATTTTTTTTTTCAATGTTGTATTGTCATCGGACCACTATGTGAATACCAAGTTTCATCCAAATCGGATAATGGGAAGTGTGTCAAAAACTCATTTTTCTATGAAAGGGGGTGGGGGTAGAGGTGGGAGGATATTTTTTTCTTAATATTATATTGTCATCGGATCACTATATGTATACCAAATTTCATCCAAATCGGATAACGGGAAGTGTCAAAAACGCATTTTTCTATAGATGAGGGTGGGGGTAGGAGTGGTACGATTTTTTTTAAATGTTGTATTGTCATCGGACCACTATGTGAATACCAAATTTCATGCAAATCGGATAATGGGAAGTGTGTCAAAAACTCATTTTTCTATGAAAGGGGGTGGGGGTAGAGGTGGGAGGATATTTTTTTCGGATCACTATATGTATACCAAATTTCATCCAAATCGGATAACGGGATGTGTGTCAAAAACAAATTTTTCTATGGAAGGGGGTGGGGGTAGGGGTGGGAGGATATTTTTTTTAAATGTTGTATTGTCATCGGACCACTATGTGAATACCAAATTTCATCCAAATCGGATAATGGGAAGTGTGTCAAAAACGCATTTTTCTATAGATGAGGGTGGGGGTAGGAGTAGTAGGATTTTTTTTTTCAATGTTGTATTGTTATCGGACCACTATATGTATACCAAATTTCATCCAAATCGGATAATGGGAAGTGTGTCAAAAACGCATTTTTCTATAGATGAGGGTGGGGGTAGCAGTAGTAGGATATTTTTTTAAAATGTTGTATTGTCATCGGACCACTACCCAACTAACATTTATAGTAGCGGCTACATGTTCTAAAGGCTTTGCTACTTTCTTATAGTAGAAATGTGGTGATCCCAACCAAAATTTGTTACTTTTTAGTTCTAACTACTATTTAGTATCAGGAAATAGTAGATGTTTCGTAAAAACGACCCTCTAAACTACTTCATAGGATTGTTTCTTGATAGTCGATTCTGATAGTCTTCTCTACCACAATAGGACGTTGCTAAAGTTTTACTTTCTTTTTAGTCGTTATTTCGTAGTCGCCCTGACTTTTATATCCTACTTAATTACCACTAGAAAGTTAAGCTTCATTGGAGTCCCAAACAAGTGTATCCGACAACTACATTATAACTTTAATTTTTACCACAAAAGTTTGTGTCATCATAGTAACATCTGATGTAACAATGTAGACAAAATAACTTTTTGGATCAACTTTAAAGCCGCAACTACTTTCAAGTAACCTTTTCGACTATCAGGGAATATAGTTTGGGACGCCATGTTTTTATGTAAGAAAGAAAATTTAATATTTTTGTTGTCGTTTTATGAGCTCATATTAAAGAGCCATACTATTTTATAAACAAATTAGTTGAAGCTTACCAAAAATGCTCTTCTTAAGCACCATTTGTTGGAGTTAACTGTCGATTATGAAAACATAACCTCCAAAATCACAACACAAAAATTCCATCAGCTACCAGAACACGGCTCAATTTTACGGGCGCACCGGTTTTTTGCAATATATATAATGCATGTTATACAAAAAACTTTGCGTCGCACTCGAATTTTGATCCTCTGCTCGTAAATTCTCACACTTTTGGATAACATAGTTCATATTATAACCATAACCAAACAAAAAAACTAAGCGAGCTGTTTACTGTTGTGTCCACCATATTGTGTAACAATTCTACCAAAAAGAAACGATTATATTATTTGCAACTACATCGCAACTTTTATGCCATTACGGAAAAAAAACAGCCTCTACGACGTAGTAGATACCTGGCTACGACGTAGTAGTGTAGTTGTTACTACAGTGACTTTAAACACTTGGCCAAGTAGTTATAACCAGAAATTGGTTCCCCACTTAGGGAATTATAACGTCGCTGTATGGTATACTGAGACGTAGCGGGAGTACGTTGCGGTTACTTTTAAGAAATTCTTTCTAGTTGGGGTTTCGTCGTTACAACTTTAATTGTTTGTTGGGTATGTGAATACCAAATTTCATCCAAATCGGATAACGGGATGTGTGTCAAAAACAAATTTTTCTATGGAAGGGGGTGGGGGTAGGGGTGGGAGGATATTTTTTCTTATTGTTGTATTATCATCGGACCACTTAGTATACCAAATTTTATCCAAATCGGATAACGGGAAGTGTGTCAAAAACACATTTTTCTATAGAAGGGGTGGGGGTAGGGGTGGGAGGATATTTTTTCTTAATGTTGTATTGTCATGGGACCACTACGTGTGTACCAAATTTCATCCAAATCGGATAATGGGAAGTGTGTCAAAAACGCTTCATAAGATTTGATAGATAGTTAGTTAGTTAGACAAACATGTGAAGCTAAATAAAAGCTTGTAAAAAAATTGCGTAAAGGATTTTTTAAAGATGTTTTTATATAAATAATATATTTTAATTTTCATCTACACATTTTATCAAAAAAAAAATTTTAGTGCGGCGCCGAGTTGGCCGGCGCCCAGGAGGCGGCGCCGAGTTGGCCCGGCGCCCAGTTGGCCCGGCGCCCAGTTGGCGGCGCCGAGTTGGCGGCGCCCAGTTGGCGGCGCCGAGTTGGCGGCGACCAGTTGTCCCATTCCGGTGTTTTTACAGTTAAGGAATTGAAAAAATTATAACTTTTTAATATAAATATATATAAATTCCGTAGAAGCTTTGGTTTCTGAAATATTTACAAAAAATCTTTTTAGCTGGACCAATTCTCATGTTACATACATAAATTAAACTATTTGTAAAAATTTTCATAATTTTCACTTTTTAATTAGATTATAACATTTATTTTTTTTCATACTGAACCCATGATTTCTCCATTTTAAAATGTGGCACATAGTTTCTTAAAGCATTGATAAACAAAATACTTTTCTTTTCAAAAAAGTCATAAAATTTTTTTAAAAAAATCAAAATTTCAAAATAAAAACAGATAAAATAATCGGTCATGTGACACATCTTTGGAAAGGTATTTCAACTACCTTTGCAACGAGCTACATCTTATAGACCTACGGTAAGTAGTTCTCAAGATATTCTAAATTTTGTAAAGCTGTGTTGGACCAAAATTGGTAAATTTTTCGATATTTGAAAATAAATTTTAAAAAAAACTACTGATCAGAAAAAAAAAATTATTTGATATGAAATTACCCTTTAACTTAAAAAGATACAGATAGTCTACAGTTCACTGGTCTATTTTTTAAGTAATGAGGGACAGGCTAAATTTCTAAATAAAAAAATAGCTTCATTTCACAAAAAATAGGTTGATGTATGGTGAAGGAAAAAAATCCTAAAGCCTCAAAAAAAATAGTTGCAAGCCTGATTAAGTACACCTTAATGGAAAAAGTTTGTGATTATCATTTGGCAAGTCTGAAATAAATCATGTTTATTTTTTGTGAACTTTTTCATTGACCACCTATATACAGGGAGTTTCAAAATTCATTAACATAATTTTAGTGTTGAATTCTCTGAGTGATTCTAAGACAAAATTTTCATATAAATATAGGTCCTCAAACCCCTTGTTTTGAGATACAGGGTGTAATTTTTTTTTGTAGTTTTTTGTCTATAGCTAGTCCAGTTTTTCTGATATTTAGCTCGAATTTGGCACATATATTTAGCTATAGGCACTCACTACACTATTAGACATGCCAAATAATAGTAAAAATCTACAGGGTGAATCTTTTTTAGGGGTCTTGTTGTCTTTTCCCCCTGATTTTTTTTTGTTGTAAGCCACTGGTAGATTTTAAAACAAGAAATAAAATAGCTGTTTCATTTGCAAATTTTTTTGTTTTTTGCAATATTTCCCATCTCTAACTGTTTTAGAAAAAATCGCTGTTGAACCAAATCAGAAAATAAAAAAAATGTTCCAGTATTATATGGGAACTATATCAAAACAAACAAATTAATTAAAACACATTTGGTTCATCTCAAAACTGCAGAAAATATAAAAAAAAAACTAAATTTTAACACCCTGTAGGTATCTCTGAAACTAAGTGTTTGTGGACCTATGCTTATATAAACTTTTTGTTTTGAAATCACTCAAGGAATTTAGCATTAAAATTATGTTATTGAATTTTAAAACACACTTCATGTTGCACCAGTGTGGCTGTCCCAAGGAAAAACACACTAATTGACATAAAGAAAAGATCATGGTATAAATTTTTCATTGTTTATTTACTCAATGCGAAATGTTTATTAAGGCATAGAGCAAGTAATTTTCAAACAAGGATGACATAGATATTTAGTAGGTATACTTGGTCTATCAAATCAAAATCAGAATCTTTATTAATGCATATAGCAGTTACAAATCAAATAGTAGGTACTAACAGTATTGTCACATCAAAAAAATTTTATAATAATGCCATTTTATAAATAAAATTACTAAAGTGCAAGTTATCATAATTCACACAATCGGAATATCACTTTTATCACAACTTATAACTTATTTATTTATTTATTCATATATACCTATATATAGGACCCTTGAAAGTTAGTCTAGTAGGTAGATGGTAGTTATTAGATTAGATAATATAAATCTGTATCTTTTATTTGCTTGTATGCTGTTGATACATTAAATAAATAAAATACAATTTCAATATCTCACTAGTTAATTTCTTTATAGCAACAAATAACCATCCTCTCCCACTCTTCTTAAAAATTTTCTCTGCACTTTCTCTAAGCTCTCTTTATGACCACTATAAAAACCTGCCAAACTGAAATGGAACACCAAACGAACAAGTGCACAGTATACATTGTTGAATCATAATGCCTCAATAAAAATTTTATATTTGTCATAAGACAATGGAAAGGTAATACCAAGGGGTGAACAGCTCTCACAATCGGTGTACACATTTCTCACAATCTGTTCACAAGCCTTAAACAATCCCTCCCAATTACCCACAATCTCTCACAATCTTACCACAATCCTTCACAATCTTACCACAATCCCTCACAATCTTTACACAATCCCTCACAATCTTTACACAATCCCTCACAATCTTAGCAAAAGATTGTGCATTTCCACAATCGGCGTACACATTTTGGGATTAGCTGGTCACCCCTCTGGGCAGGGCCGGGAACGGTAAATTAAGAGGGTGGCAAAGGAAACTATAGACTTGATGACCTTTTTTTTTTTGGTTGGTCGCGAAAACCGAACCGAACCGAACCTTCAGGCACGATACACCGCTGCACAATCCCTCACAATCTTTACACAATCCCTTACAATCTTTACACAATCTTAGCAAAAGATTGTGGATTTTCACAATCAGTGTACACATTTTGGGTTAGCTGTTCACCCCTCGGGTAATACCATGATTTTCTTGGGACAGTCCAGTGCAGTTTATTAAATTATTGAAATGAAGGGGGTAACAACTGACCCAAAATTTGTACATATGTTGCAAGTAATGCCGTGTAAATATTTGAATAATGCCAAGAAATTCACACATAAATTACTGTAATGCCATGCTAATTTATATGGTTAATGCAAGGTAAACAGTTGTTTCCCCCTTGATCGAAACTGCACTGACACAATTTTTAACAGCACCAAAACAGTGTTTGTCACTCACTTTCACAAAAGAATTTGGTATAAGTAATAAACTGTCTTACCAAGCCATATATTTTTGTTCCTGTAAATATGTAAACAAACCTACCAGTAGAATAATTCATTGTGAGGTACATCCTGTACCTTTATGATGTTTGGAGATAAAAGTTGGGTTTAAACATATCTCAAATTCCCAACTGCTTTACATTGGTTCCTAAAAATTTTAATGTAAGAAGACCACAGAATCACATCAACCCCAAATACCCTTTACGGTTCTACTACGTTATACCTCGCTTGTCAAAACGCCCTATATAACGATTTTTTTGTATGGAAATGATTCTTTGGACCACAGAACACCAAAGGGACTTTGGACTAGTTTTAGTCGATTTAGATACGGGAAATTAAAAAAAAAGTATGGTATTTTTTAAAAATAATTTTTCAAAAAACGTTACATAGTGATTTTCTCTGACTTGTTTTGGTTGAAAAAAATCAATTTCTATCACTGCATCGTCAAATTTTCGACATAAATTTGTAAATTAGCTTAGGATTAATAATTTAACAATTTTAAGTTAATCACATACCTAGATTTTCGTGTTTTTTCGCGGTTTTTTCACATAATTTGAAAATTTGTACACTTGACCTTCCCACAGATGTTTTGACACATTCGCAGCCTTCGTAAAGCCGATCACACACAAAAAACATAACGCGTAAGAAATAGTGATGGGCAATCAGGGTCTTTTTTGAGATCCGGCTAAACGGATCCGGCTCAGTACAAAGAGCCGACTCGCTGAACCGGCTCGCGGATCCCGATGACGATCGTGATTTCTGCGTTCGGGTCTCCGCTTCGTTGTCAATTTGCGCTCTTGGCCTTGGTTTTTGCCGCTCACCGCAAATGGGATACGTGGCGCTTTCTGTGAATTCTATGCTGAACTGCAACGCCATTGTAAAATGTACAAAATGAATCATCTGATCGACCATAAACAAAATATCAAGAAACACGTCCTTTTGTTTTCAAGTAATTAAGTAAATAAATTATCATAAAATTGTGCCGTAAAACATAAAGTTTTTAAATAAACGTTGTCAACGTGCTCTTTTCGCAGCCTCCCTTCAGTGTTCTGTGTCTTTGCGATTCAACATTCAACGGATCTCGGATCTTTTCGGTCGCTGTGGTGGGTCGCTTGATCTTTTTGAGCGGTTTGAACTGCGGTTCAGTCGGAAGAGTTCGTGAATATTCGGACGCTTTCTTTATCGTCAGATCGGCAGACTCGCGGATCCGCGAACCGGCTCTTTGAAAATCCAAGAGTCGGTTCTCACGGCTCAGTATAAAGATCGGGATCTTTGAACCGGTTCATTCGCGAACGACCCATCACTAGTAAAAAATTCAACCTTATGGACTTTTCTTACGTAAATCCAATATGGCCGCTGCTATTCGATCGCTGATTGGTTGAAAGCCCGCTATGCGCCATGCTACGGATTACGTAAATTGTGTGTGTGAAGGCTAGGGTTGCCAACTTCCACTGGAGCCAAAGGAGGACATTTTTATATGATCTCACAATTTAAAAAAAATTCTAGTGCACGTTCCTGAAAATAAAGCTCTATACGTATAAACATAATATAGAAATTTACTAGGTAGGTACATATATATATTGGTATGTATTTTTCAAAAAACTTTTATTAAATAACAGGTACATATATACGAAACATCAACACAAACACCAAACAAATTTCCTTGGAAGGTGAAACTTGAAAAAGGAGATACAAATGGTTTATTCTGTCGTTTCAAAACAGAAACGTATTGTGTGCTTGGTTTATACAGATAAAAATTAATCAGGAGCTTAAATATCATATTATTTTTTACTATAATGGGTAAAATAACTACTTTTTAAGGCTCAAAATTAATGTTTTTGATCATGATGCCTAATTTTTTTTGCCTGCGGCGAGTACCTTTATGTCATTGTTTTGCTTCACCTTTGCAAAAGACGACGAGCCGCCACTGAGACTCATTTTAAAGTAAAAATTAAAATAAAAATATTTTGCTGTTGAAACAGCCCAATCAAAATTAATAGTTATTTAAAAAACAAGTTTTAAAAATGAAAGTATTTATATGGGCGAGACAGTTGGTGGGCCGAGCCTTAGCAAGGACCATAATTCGAGCGAGTTGTAAAAAAAATTTTCATGCAATATACAGCGTGTGCAAAACTTTTGCACTTGCTCTGTGAAAAACGCCGTTTTCAGTGAAAAACTTCATTATCGGAGGTAGTTTTTTAATAAATTTTGAACACTGTTTTTGTAGAAAATAATATGAATTCTATTTTAATATGTACTTTTGTTTTATTTTTATGCTGGGGTTATGTATATAAAAATTAAAATACCCATGTTGCTATTTAGACAGCCAAAATAAAAAACAAACATCATTATTTTTGTAAAAAACACAATCTGTAAGTTTTTTTGAATTAAAAGATAAATGGCTTTTTAAAGTTGGATTGCTTAAAAATCTTAAAATGGTTAAAAAAAAACTGAAAAAAATAATCAAATTCTCTACCAAAACAACAACAAAGATCATGTGATGTGATGTTGCACATCTGTTTTCAGATAAAAATTAAAAAAAAGTTAAAAGTTGTCCAACTTTTTATTTTATAGAATCAACTATTATTTTTATCTGTATGTATAGTGTATAAACTCAGCATAAAATATTGCAGCATAAGCAGAAGTGCTAGATCTCAATAATATAAAAAAAAACAGTAAATTGAGGCATTTGGGGCAATCATCTTAAGTGACTGTTTACTTACCTTACTACTATACCCCAAGAGTAAAGAGAAAAAATATTAAATACTTAGTAAAACAAACCAAAACTTGGAGGCAAACATAGGGTGCAAATTCTGCGATCTTCTATGCGTGATCGTCTGTGCCGGACTGACCATAGATAAAGGATTTTTGCTGCGGTTCAGTCAGCTTGGACTGACCACAGAACCTCAGAAGAGTGGCTCTTCTGTGACAGAACCATTGACTTCTGTGACAGAACATTGGACCTCTGTGTCTTTAGTTCTATTGTCCTGAAAAGCCAATTCTGGCAACTCTAAAAGTTTGGTTTATCCCAGCAAATAACTTAAAAATTTACTTACCATAAGCCAAATTAGACTAACTTAAAAGAATTTTTGTGAAAAATGTGTTGTATTTTACTTAGGAATGTTCCTAAAGGCATAAAATATGATTTTTACAGACAAACTTAGGAAAAACTGTGAAAATCAAGAAAGTTATAGTCCAATTTAGCTTAGGGTAAGTTAATGTAAGTTAATTTAATCTAAATTGCGAGACTGAACGACCTTAAGTCATAGGCGCACCCAGGGGGGGGGGGGGTTGTGGCCTCCCCAAGCCTAAGATTTTTTAAATATTTTTCACATATTTCAAGAATAAAAAGATAAAATAGGTCTCTAGGCGTTATACAACTCAATGGACAGAACACTTGACCTCAGAAGAGTTACACTTGACTGACCTTTGCTTTACCGCGGGAGACGTGACGAAAACTTACGAATGATGCCGCCGTTGCTTAGGGCTGTTTTTACAGACGTTTCTCAGGCTTGGTTTATTTTAAATGTGTTATTTTATATGGATGACAGAGAAAAAAAATGAGGAACAACTATGAATTCGGGTCATTTCTCATGTCTTTTTATCACGTTAGTTTTGATTTAAGCACATAATTTTGATAAAGGAGGACAAATGGCGTCCTCCACAGGGTCTGTGGAGGACGGAGGACATTTTGCCTTAAAGGAGGACTGTCCTCCTGGCTGGAGGACGGTTGGCAACCCTAAGGCCTTAAAGCCGATCACACACAAAAAAACATAACGCGTAAGAAGTTCAACCTTATGGACTTTTCTTACGTAAATCCAATATGGCCGCTGCTATTCGATCGCTGATTGGTTGAAAGCCCGCTATGCGCCATGCTACGGATTACGTAAATTGTGTGTGTGAAGGCCTTAAACTTTACAAAGGCTGTGACACATTGATAGAATTTTTTGCTGGGCCAACTGTTTCCGGGTCATTCGGCCATATCAAATTTCCCAATTCGATTTCCTTACGCTGACTTACCCTCAGATGCACCGTAAGCACTTAAGCGCGATCATGGGTTTAATCGCGATTAAGTCCTTGTTGCTCACATACAAAACAACAAAGATTGAAAATGGATTAGCAAAGCCTTGTTACGGGGCATCTGAGGGTTAAAGGCCCAAATTATAGGAAATTATTTATTCAGAACTATTCACCAAGAATCGGCGCAGCCGATTCTTGCTTATTGCTTGAGCGGTACGGTTCGGTTCAGTTCGGTTCGGTTCGATTCAGTTCAGTTCGGTTCGGTTCCGTTTGGTTTGGTTTAGTTCGGTTCGTTTTGGTTCAGTTAAGTTGCGTTCGGTTTGGTTTTAGGTTAGGTTTGTTGGGTCTAGTTAGTAATTCAGCAGCAGTCAGCGCAGCCGACTCCTGCTGAATTACTTTAAAACACAACCAACCTAATCTAAGATCGACCCAAACCGAACTGCTGAATTTCTGTAAATCATCATTATCATAATTGTTTCTGCATTTTTTTCATTATAAATGCTCAATAGTCGATTTTGGACGATTTTACGGAGTCAAAAATGCGCGACAAATTAAAATGTTGGAGCAAAATGTAAGGTCGAACGTTAGATTTCAAAAATATGAGGTAACCATTTTTCTATGCGTAAATACATTTTTAAAAAACCATAACTTTTTATCGCCTCTTGCCAGACAGTTGGTCACCTTATTTTTGGCTAAATTACCATTTATTTAAAGCTCAGTCGATTGTGAGCCGTCCCTCTCTTTCTCGAAATACGTCAAATAAATTCTTTCTATAGCAATTTGTATGAGTTTTTACTAATTTTTTAATTTTGAAATTTCTATAAAAAATGCGAAAAATCCGCATTTTTTTTTTCTTGAAAACAGTATAAAACGACCTCAACTTATCATTAAAAAAAGAAACACCCATTTTCAAGCATCGAGGTATAATTTTGGACGGGTGCGCCCAAGGACTGTACACAGAGAACAGGATGGTCCACTTCGCGAAATCTGTCAGACGGTTTTTAATACGTCACAAAATACTCAACGACATAACCTCACTTTTTCGTAGAATATAAACAAAAACTAATTTTAAAACGTTTTTTTTTAAACCATGTCTCGCTGTAATGTAGAAAGATAATAATAATATACAATTTTATGTAAAAATATCCTAGGTGTATCTTCTGCAGAAAATAGTTTACAGAACCTCTCAATCATCAATAAAATCAAATAAATTTTTTCATTGTCATTCATCAGCATTTGTTTAAAAAAACATGTTAATATTTGGAATATCATCTAGAATATTTTGTGAATAGTATTTTACTCCCCATTAGAATACCTAAGCCTATGAGGGGTGATCAGCTGCCCATAGTAGGTGTACAAAATTCATTTACAGGACACTATATTGCCCGGCTTTTTGCTGTCTTAATCACTACATTATTCTACTTATCAATTTCTATTAGCAAATCTTCTTAAGCTTTTATGGTTTTTAAGAAGCAAATAACTTACCATTATCAGAAAGTAGCATTTGTATATTATTTTTCAGGTTTACATTTCATGCACCCTGCAATCCACTACAGGACCAAAAATTTATTGCTAATTCCTGTAGAACAATGCATACATTTCATTCCACTTATCACCTAGTAGTACCACCTAAAGTGAGGGGCTCATCAATATGTAAGGACCTATACAATATCTCGACACTTTTAATGACCACTCAGGACTGATAAGAATCAGGACCTGGCACAACCTTTAAGGACTAACAGGGTCAACAAAAATATGGTTTAATAAGTCCCTGTACAAAGTTTTTGCTATTGATCAGCAACAGGCCCAGAGGTATTTTTTGCACTTAAGAAATATTCACGTTCTGTCAGTAGCGGCTTGTGGTAGAACATGGCACATCAGTTGAATAGAAAAAACCAAGGACCATAAACTGACCGTCTTTGGTAAAAACGAGATATTGTTGGCAAAAATGTTCAGTTATCATGTCATTTGTACAGTATGAAACCTCATTCCAAATTAAATGTTTTGTCAATATATTATACAGTTTTTTCTTTCAACTGATGTAGAATGTTCTACAACATTGCTATGTTTAAAAGGTAATAACATGTGTACCTACTGAGGTGTGTATATTGCTCAACTTCACCTAACTAGCAGCAGAACTAGCTTTTTGTCCCTTATTATTTTAGTAATTAAAATCTCACTTTTTGTCCTGTTGAAGCAATTTGTAGTTATCAGTATTTTAACCTATTGCTTCATCTAAATGTTACATATAGGTTTGATTTTATGAGGTATATGTTAGTGCCCCCAAAGATATCATCTCAGGATACATGTTTACATATTTAAAAATAAAATGATTAAATAAAAGTTATTTTCCTATTTTAATTTCGACCAAATTTATTATATTTATTGATTTATAATACTAGAAATTATCTAAGTACATAAAGTCTTTAGGCATCTGTATACATTTTTAGAATTTTTTTGTTATATCACTCATAATAGCAAAAAAATAACAAACCTGTATACAATATTAAGTGGGGTTATTGATTAGAAGCAATAAGGAATTTGTTACCATAAACATCAGGATAACAAATCCTGAATTTGATAAATGAAATGTAAGAAGAATGAACCATGGGGGCAAAAAATCTAGGACATGTAGGTAGTTTACCTTTCTAAGAAATGTCCTAGTATTTTTTACCCAACTGCAAGACCTTTTTACTTCTCAGCATCATTTTGTTTTTATTAAGTGACATTAGCTTCTAAAGAATTGAAAAAAATATAATAATATATTACATTTTAATAATATATATAAAAAATATAAATATATCTTTAAAAAACTGTGCTAAAGCAAAATCTCCATTGTGCAAAAACTAAAATTGATAAAATTGACAAAACAAAAACTTAGAACATTATAAATAAATTATTGGGGAAACTATTAAAGACACACACTAACAGTCGCAAACCAACTGAATACTCATTTTTGTACAATAGCAGACTCCGATACAAAAAATTCAACAATAACTCTATCAATTTGCACAAAACAAAAAAAAATCAGACTTTAACTAAGTAGTTTTCTTTTGTACCAACATCAACCAGCAAATGTTCCTTGATTTCGTTGCTTGTACCTGCAGTTGGCTATTCAGGATCAACTTCAATTGGTTTCACTGATAGGTTTTGACTTGGCACAGATGTATTCCTTAGTATTGTTTTGGAAGTACATAAGCCTGTAATAAAAAAACATATATAAGGAACTTTTTTAAAAATAGGTAGTTTCTACAGTGTAAATTTTGTACTCTAGTACATATGGAATTCACAAAAAAACATGAGGATTTAGAAATTGTCCAAGTATTATTTTGTTATGACATTTTTGTCAAAATTACAGTAGGTGTCCCAAATTAAGTTGGCACTATTGATAACTTCACTATTATTGGAGTCAAATTAGTACAAAACAGAAAAACAATTAAATTGCACATTTACAGAAAAAAAAATTAAAAAGTATGTTTAATGTCTAATTTTTGTGGTTGTAGAGGTTTCTTCATAGACAAGGGGTAATCAGCTGCCCACAGTAGGTCTACAGGACTCCATAGGACACTACAATACACTACAGGATCAAGAATTAATTAAAGTCCTGTAGGATGGTGAACAAATTTGGTTCAGCTGATCACACCTTGTTCATAGATGAACACACAGGCCTAAATAATTCACATGCGGCTTAGTGTTACATTAAGTAATCTCTGGGGGGGAGGGTTACCTTTGTGTCATAGTCTTGGCCATAGGTGGTTACACTTTTGTGACATTTTTAACCTATTTCTTTATCAAAAAATCTGAAAAATGGTATGTTGTTGAGTTGTTTTTATGAGAACATTTTTTTTGTCAACATAAGGTATGTATGTATTCGAAAGTGGTGGCAGGCCCTTCTGGACCTCCATGCACTGTGACCACATATGGATCTATTGTGCCCACATACCTACATACTGAGTTTGACTAAAGTGGCATATTTTTTTTTCCACCCAGCACTTAAAAAACTGTAGATTACAACTAAATGATTTAGGCTTAACACAACATAAGGTATACCTACACAACAAATTTAATTTTTAATATATTTGTGGTTAGGAAATATGCTTGGAAATAGGCTCGGAAATAGGTATGTTTATGTCAAAGTCACAAAAGTGTAACTGCCTATGGCAAGGACTATACACTGAATGATTTTTTTTATATTTTTCTTGAAAATGCGTTACGACAGGAGAAGGGCGGCAAAAGATCCTGAATTTTAACCTTACATAATTAAAGAATGTGGCCCTAAATAGATTTAAAAAAATGTTAAAAATGATATTTACCTAGCAGTTTATCTTGAAAAGGAATTTCGAAAACTGTTCTGTAGAAATGCTTTCGTGGGATCCATATTGTCTTTTCCACAACGCCTTAGCCACTCTTGCAAAATAGTCTTTGGAACAGTCATTGGAAGGTGGAAATTTAAAAAAAACTCAAACGTAGAACTTCTAAGTTCGAATAGTTGGATTTACATCCAGAAACCGCACAGGATGCTCCTGGGATTTTGCGATTCCGAAAATTGTTTAAAATATCGAAAATAACAATACAAAACCAAGATTCCACAAATTTTTCCCTTAAAATAAATAAAAATGCGAAACACGGATTAGGTAAATAAGTGACATAGCTTAATCGTAGCCACGCAGACCGAACCGCAGCTTTTTTTTTGTGATAAGTGATGCGAAATGCACGGAAAAATTAACCTCACTTTGGATTCGCGAAAAAATCAATAAGTTCGGTTGTCCTTTTTCATTTAATGTGAATAGAAAAGGAAAGACCACCCTATCAAACAGATCAAGGGTCTTTTGAGAAGGATGAGTAGGTTCATAGAAGGATGGCTCGACACCTTGAGGATTTTGTGACGTAGCGAAATTTGGAATATATGGGGCTTATGGAAGTGGACCGTCCTGTTCTCTGTGTACAGTCCTTGGGGTGCGCCATGATAAAATCAAAGTATAAAAGAGTTTGGTTTGGGCTGCCGGCAGGCCATGACCCACAGAACACAGTGCCCAACTTTTAGGGCCGGTTTATCAATGGAGGGATACCCCTCGAGTTAGAGATAGCCCGGGGCTAAAGTTGTCAAAAGTGTTTATCCATCCAAGGTTAACTGCAAACTCGAGGGTTAACCCTAGGCTAACTTGACCCGCGCTCGGACGACAGGTAACGTATTTAGCTCTGGGTTAACCATAAAATTTTGTGTTTTTTTTTATTTTGGTTGATTTTTCTCAAAAGCATAACATATAAATTGTGTACTTAATTTTATAAGTGTTAAATACGATGTTCCAAAATTTTTACAGCAGCAGTGGCAATACTTCATATGGTGTGAGGCTGAGATGATGGAATTCCCCACAGACATGGAGATTTTTGCAATGGGAGCAGTCTACCAAGCAAGCCTCAAATATTTTTTCTGTGAGCAAGATAATGTTTAAGGGGACAAATTCGATTTAGGCAATTTTTTACGTAAAAGGCAACAATGCAAAATAGTTAAATATCAGTGAAAAGGTGGCACTACTGAGTAAAGCATTGCCCCCGGTAGGTGGTTTTGTTTAGAGTAATAGGTGATGTCGACTTAGGACAGAGTGTTCCGAATTTGGTTAAAGTACAGTAAGGCCTCCTGTTAGAATTTTTAGGATGACAGTGTCACCTAAAGTCACTAATCAAATACTTTGGCATTTTGTTCGTTTCAAAGTAAATGTTTAAATTTTTTGTTCAAAAAGAAATGCCGCTTTCTTGCCAGAAAAAGCTCGCCCGGCCTCTTCAACATCATCATAATAAGTAAGTAGTTATTTTTTAATACAGTAGGCAGATAATAATAATCAGTTGCTTCTGTGATTTTCAAAAAATAAGAAAACGCACGTGTCTAATTTTTTTTATAATTTTTTTTCAAACCTTTATTTTTTAAATATGTTCTAGCAAGCTTTAGTTTCTAAGATATTGTGAACATATTTTTTTAGAACTTACAGCAGCTATGCTTTCTACAGTAGGTTATTAGCTAGGAAGGTAGTTGATCCATTTACTTTTCAATTATTCTTTACAGATACAGAATTTCATATGAGCATTCCTATTCATACAAAAGAAAGCAGAATAAGTGGATCATTAAATATGATAGGTAAAGTATATCGAAAAATATTGTAACAAATATTTATATTAAAATTTTCAGGGACGTGAGAGAAGGTTATTGAAAAAAGTTTATATAAGAAAGGGGGTTAACTGAATACTCAGGTAATTGTGATTCAAAAATGTGGTATTATTTTTTTGGATAAAAGTACAAGTTGAGAAGATACAGGCTGTCAAAATAACCTCCAAAAATTTATAAAAAATAAAATATGGCATTTACAAAAATTTATACCAAAAAATTTGTTTTTTCTGAAAAAAATTGACCGATTAATTTTTTCAAAAATTATTTTTTATTCAATTTATTGCTCTTGTTCTAATAAACGACTTTAGCCTATTTCGTATATTTACTGGGTGTTTTAAAAAAGTTATCAAAAAAGTTTAAAAAATCTCCAACTTTGATGAACCCATGCGGAAACTTTTTATCAGACATGACCTCCTCTATCACCTGTTGGCCTATGGCTCCTATGTTATGGGACACCCTGTATAAACAATGCAAATTTCTCGAAACTGAACTAGATGACCATTACACGTATGATATATCATAAAAATTGCATGTTAAATTTTAGTGATACCTTGGTGACTCATGATGAGGAGTTTGCGGACCAAGGAAGAGAAGGAAAAGTTGCGAAAGCCAACACGGAGACAGGGTGAGTAATTTAATAATTTTTTATTGTTTTTCTTATTTTTTTAAGTATAAATAACGTCAAAAAAATCTTTTCAAATATTTTGACCTAAATTAGGGATATTTTATCGTATATCTGCCTGAGAGTCTATTTGTTTATTTGAATATATTCAATAAAGTAAAAAGTAGCTAGAAAATTTATTTAGTATTATAAGGTTTATGAAAATATATTTTAAATAAAATATAACAAGCTTTATTTCCTAAGATATTTGAATCCAAGGGCGGATCCAGAGGTGCTTCTCGGGGGTGCCACTTTAGGTGACATTCTCTGTTGGTAAAAAACGGTATATATTTTATTGAATTAGTCAGTGGTTGTAATTTCGATGATAATAACAATAGACACTTTCATGCGCCGCAGGCAAAAATTTTGAATTTTTATTAGCAAAAACATTACTTTTTACTAATTTTTTGTATATTCAAAAAATTCTAGATCCGCCCCCCCCTGGATCCGCCACTGTTTGAAACATATTAATTTAAAAACTTAAAGCTTTCGGTTCATTGAGATTTAATGTCAAAATTATTCTTTACAGATCCACGATTACATATGAACACTCATATTCACGTAAGAGACCATCAATAATGATAGGTAAAGTATATTGTAAACTATAATAACAATTAAGGGCCTGTCCTTAAATTACGTAACGCTGGCCTTGCGTTACACTCAATGTTTTTTTCATGTGTTTTTTCTTGAAAATGCGTTACGAGGGGGGAGGGGGGTTCAAAAATCCTGAATTTTTGCGTTACGTTATATATTATATTCTTTGCACTGCTTTCTAGCTTTATTTAAAAAATAATTTTGTTTTAGGGACGCATTAAATTTTCCAATTATTGTACCGCTGGTCTTTAATGCATTGGAGCGAATATCGTTTGCAGGCCGTTTACACCATGCTAATATCTACAAGCAAAAGAACGAGTTCGTTTGGGTTTTCTCTATATCAACCAATACATATACAGTACCTTCCACGGTTCCAAGAACTTACTTTATTTTTTGTTAACTGGTCTGTGGCCTAGAGGCGATTTACTGACATTTATTATATTTCTTCACAAACGGGACCACCCTGTATATACTGCCTAAATTTTTTTAAAAGCTGTTAAAAATTTTTTTTAAATTAAAGAAAAATATCAGGTTTGCTCGTCAACCATAATATTTCTGTTGATAATTGTAAAGTATAAAAAATTAATAGAAATACTAAAAAAAAACATGGCTTGCTAGAATAAATAATTGGATATAGAGCACCATCGCGCAGATAGACAAATGTGACACTTTTTTATTTAGAAATATATAAGAAACGAAAAAAAATATTACCAGATAAAATCCCCAGTAGAAATGGCAAAAACGGACAAAATTGACACCAAATCGGCATTTTTAATATTTCTGATTATTTGTGTGGCTTATGTCCTTGTATCTAGAATTTTTGTTTGCGAAAGCACCAAATTCTGCTGCAAACTGGTGAATAATTAAAAATATTTTAAAGAAAAATCGATTAATCCGAGTCAATAAAATATCTTTAAAAAAATGCAATTTTGCTTGTTTTTGTCAGCATAAAACCTTATCGTGTTTCCCCTGTATAGTAGCAAATTTGACGTTTTTTAAATTATTTTTTAGTAGTTAACAGATTTCAAAAACTCTCTGTGGTAAACCGTATTATTTGTTTTATATTTTCTGCTTTTGAGGATTAAAAAACAAAAAAATATATTTTTTTTAAATCGCAAATTTTTTGGAAAAACTAAATACTTAATTTCAAAAAAATTCTAATACATCATTTAATTAGACATTTTAACAGCTTTTAAAAAATATAGGCAGATATACAGGGTGATCTCGTTTGTGAAAAAATATAATAAATAAGAGACAAGTTTGTAGGAATCTCGTATCTCAGTAGATCGCCTCTGCGCCTCAGACAAGTAAACAAAAAACTTGACGAAGTATAGGTTCTTGCACTGGCGTATATATGGGGGGCCTGGGGGGCCCGGCCCCCCCCCCCCCCCGAAGCTAAGATTTTTTTAGATATTTTCGACATATTTCATGAATAAAAACATAAAATAGCATAAAATACCCCTCATGGGGTCTCGGGCCCCCCCAAAACTGTCTCGGGCCCACCCCGAAACTTTTTTCTATATACGCCACTGGGTTCTTGGAACCGTGGAATGGTACTATATATGTGTACAAAATGTGGTAAAGAGGTCCAATTAGTTGGACATCCTAAATTTTTGCCTTGTCTAATAATGAAAACGCCCACGGTAAAAATTTTTGTCTAGAATGAAAACACGTTCTTGAATAAATTGTATATTCCATTTAGTAACAAAGCAAATTGTCTTCATTCAGTTCTAATTTATACAAAAAAAATTCTGTTTCACATTAAAATAAGAGGCAAGACATTTTTTGTGCTATATCAAGAAAATATTCTCTTGGTGAATAGGAAAGCACAAATTATTTTACTTCAAAGCAATTTGATTTGATCTAAGACAATTTTTTTTATCGTGCGGTATAAAATATTAAAACAGAATAATGTTTCTGACAATTATCGATACAAATTATGCAATATTTAGTTTTCTTTTGTTACGGGGTTTTGTGAGTATATGAATAAAGCAAGATAATTTTCAAATTAGGTGTCAGGCTAGACCTGACGTAACCTGAGGTAATTAACCATATCCTTAAAAAACCCAATCATTTCGAATTAGAAGTCATTAAAATAACTACATAAGAAAAGAAACCTATATATCCTGCATAATTGTCAATAATTTACAAGTTTTAGTTGTATGTTTTCAGAGAAACCAGCAGATGCCGTAAAAAACGATCCTTACTGAAAACTTTTTTAACACTTGAGGTAAGTTAGCAGCCATCTGAGAAACGAAGTGTCTATGCACACTAAGTTTGGAGATAATTCCATTTTTTAGTATTTACTTATTTTAGGAGTTGATAGTGTAAAATATGCTTCATAACAATAAACAATATTAAGAAAATTAAAAACATGAGCCATTTAATTATTAAATACAAAAATAGTTCTCAACAACTTCTGTTACATCTAGTCAACAATAAATCCAGATTTCAATAAAGAAAGTCGCATTTAAATCGGTTCACTAATTTGAGACCTAGACACCTGCGAACAAACAGACTTGTCCAATATGATAATTATGAAAACTTCGCGAACAAATTTAGCCTCATAATAGTTAACGGTTCGATTTCGTTTTCTTGGACTTTCGGGCGGGTGTCATAACGTAAGCCTGCCTGTTTTTTAAACTTTGGTGCTATTGAAACTTGGTAAAATATAGGCACCGGTACAAAACAGCGCGGAACAAAATAGCGGCATCAAAGTAGCAAGTAGCGCTTTTTTAAGTTTGTTTATTTTTCTGTGAGCAATTTTCCCTTGCTATTTTATCGTAGCGCTGTTTGTCGCAGTGCTATTTTGTCGCCCCTATTTTGTTCCGCGCCATTTTGCACAGCGCTGTTTTGTAGCTACTGGAGCCGTAAAAACTAATACAATCTCCAAAGCCTTGAAAAAATAATAATTTCCGGTTTTTGTTTATATAGGGTGTCCCAAAACTTAGGGGCCATAGGCCACCAGGTGATAGAGGTCTTGTCTGATAAAAACGTTCCTATAATGCATGAGTCAAAACTCTTTGTCGAGATACAGAGCATCAAAGTTGTCCAGTTTTTTAAGTTTTTTGATAATAACTTTTTAAAAAAACGCAGTAGAAATATGAAAATGGGTAAAGTCGTGTAGTAGAACAAGAGCAATAAATTAAAATAAAAATTATTATGAAAAAAATTAATCGGTTAATTTTTTTCACGTGTAAACCTCTTTCGGCGCGTTTAGCAGTTTTTGTGGGTAGTGAATTAAACTGAGCCGTCAGGCTCGGCTATGTAACGCTCATTCGGGTGAAGCCGGCTCGAGTCGACTAACTGTGAGATTTGTTGGGTGATCCGTGCATTCAGCGAGCGATATGATGCAGATGAAGGCCAGTATTATTAATTTAGCCTTGTTGAGGTTTACACTTCTGCCGTGTGGTCTTAAACACACACAATTTTTTTTTAGGAAAAACTATTTTTTTTGTATATACTTTTATAAATGTCATATTAAACTCAATGTTTTTTTTATATTTTTTTAAAATAAAAACAAGTCTCCAGCGAGACATAACAATGAAACATTATTGATATTTTTTAAAAGAATAAGTAAGCAAAAATTATTATTTTTTTAATTATTATTTTTTATAAATTTTTGGTGGTTATTTTGACAGCCTGTATCTCCTCAACTTGTAGTTTAATAAAAAAAAGAATACCACATTTTTGAATCACAATTAGCTTTTAAAACCCTTTTTCCCTCCACTTCTACAACTTAAAAAAGCCTATATCTTAAAAACAGATGTGTTTACCCCCATGTTATATAAACTTTTTCCTCGGAAATAACCTCCTCTATCCCCTGGCACGATGTCCCCTAAGTTATGGGACACCTGTATATGGTAAGCTTGCAGCTGCTCAACGAATATCCAAGAAGTAGAAACCAAACTTTTTTAAATGTTGATGCAAAATAAACTGAATCGACAATAGTATATGTCCCATATAACAAGTAGCTGGGAGTTTATATTTAATGTGGGAATTACCTTTAGTATCATTATTATTATTATTATATATCGTTCAGATTCATCGAAGAATTTTTGGATCAACATCTCAATTTTATATCTAAGAAATATTCAAATCTTACCAATACCACGGATCACCTAACAAAAGGTGATCCGTGCCAATACTATTACAAAATGGCTAGTTCAATATTCTAAGCCAATACTAAAACACGGGTCATGTGACCTTGATCAGCTAATTACCTTACACCGAATTTTTTTTTACCGAATTTACCCACGGATATTAGAACAATAACGGATTGGATTTCACAACCAACCAAAATAGAAAAAGTGGGGACGCCATGCGTTTGACATATCGAAAGCAAGTGGCTACTAAAAGTTGGGCACTGTGTTCTGTGGGTCATGGCACCCTGCCGGCAGCCCAAACCAAACTCTTTTATACTTTGATTTTATCATGGCGCACGAAGTCTTGTTTTTATTGGGTTTTTTGAATTTTTGTCGAAAAGAAAACCGTGTTTGATATATTTACAGACTTCTATTTTATGAATACAGTAGATATAATTATAATCTATAAGTTTTGTGTGTTTGTTAAGGATTTTTGGAGCAGAATCCCACCGGACACTGGGATTAGTAAAGGTAAAATGTATTTGGGGTTGATGTGATTTTCTGTGGTCTTACATTAAAATTTTT
Organism: Aspidapion aeneum; assembly: GCA_963576565.1. Taxonomy (NCBI): domain Eukaryota; kingdom Metazoa; phylum Arthropoda; class Insecta; order Coleoptera; family Brentidae; genus Aspidapion; species Aspidapion aeneum. The sequence goes on along the minus strand of OY755046.1, from coordinate 30,495,824 downwards.
AGGAACCAATGTAAAGCAGTTGGAAATTTGAGATATGTTTAAACCCAACTTTTATCTTCAAACATCATAAAGGTACAGGATGTACCTCACAATGAATTATTCTACTTGTATGTTTGTTTACATATTTACAGGAACAAAAATATATGGCTTGGTAAGACAGTTTATTACTTATACCAAATTCTTTTGTGAAAGTAAGTGACAAACACTGTTTTGGTGCTGTTAAAAATTGGGTCAGTGCAGTTTCGATCAAGGGGGAAACAACTGTTTACCTTGCATTAACAATATATATTAGCATGGCATTACAGTAATTTGTGTGAATTTCTTGGCATTACTTGCAACATATGTACAAATTTTGGGTCAGTTGTTACCCCCTTCATTTCAATAATTTAATAAAGTGCACTGGACTGTCCCAAGAAAATCATGGTATTACCTTTCCATTGTCATGACAAATGTAAAATTTTTATTGAGGCATTATGATTCAACAATGTATACTGTGCACTTGTTCGTTTGGTGTTCCATTTCAGTTTGGAAGGTTTTTTATAGTGGTCATAAAGAGTGCTTAGAGAAAGTGCAGAGAAAATTTTTAAGAAGAGTGGGAGAGGATGGTTATTTCTTGCTATAAAGAAATTAACTAGTGAGATATTGAAATTGTATTTTATTTATTTAATGTATCAACAGCATACAAGTGAATAAAAGATACAGATTTATATTATCTAACCTAATAACTACCTATCTACCTACTAGACTAACTTGCAAGGGTCCTATATATAGGTATATATGAATAAATAAATAAATAAGTTATAAGTTGTGATAAAAAGTGATATTCCGATTGTGTGAATTATGATAACTTGCACTTTAGTAATTTTATTTATAAAATGGCATTATTATAAAAAAAATTTGATGTGACAATAGTGTTAGTACGTACTATTTGATTTGTAACTGCTATATGCATTAATAAAGATTCTGATTTTGATTTGATAGACCAAGTATACCTACTAAATATCTATGTCATCCTTGTTTGAAAATTACTTGCTCTATGCCTTAATAAACATTTTGCATTGAGTAAATGGACAATGAAAAATTTATACCATGATCTTTTCCTTATGTCAATTAGTGTGTTTTTCCTTGGGACAGCCACACTGGTGCAACATGAAGTGTGTTTCAAAATTCAATAACATAATTTTAATGCTAAATTCCTTGAGTGATTTCAAAACAAAAAGTTTATATAAGCATAAGTCCACAAACACTTAGTTTCAGAGATACCTACAGGGTGTTAAAATTTAGTTTTTTTTTATATTTTCTGCAGTTTTGAGATGAACCAAATGTGTTTTAATTAATTTGTTTGTTTTGATATAGTTCCCATATAATAACTGGAGCATTTTTTTTATTTTCTGATACTTAGAAGTGTTTGGTTCAACAGCGATTTTTTAGAGATATCTTGCAAAAAACAAAAATTTTTTCAAATGAAACAGCTATTTTATTTCTTGTTTTAAAATCTACCAGTGGCTTACAACAAAAAAAAAATCAGGGGGAAAAGGCAACAAGACCCCTAAAAAAGAATCACTCTGTAGATTTTTACTATTAGTTGGCATGTCTAATAGTGTAGTGAGTGCCTATAGCTAAATATATGTGCCAAATTTGAGCTAAATATCTGAAAAACTGGACTAGCTATAGACAAAAAACTACAAAAAAAATTACACCCTGTATCTCAAAACAAGGGGTTTGAGGACCTATATTTATATGAAAATGTTGTCTTAGAATCACTCAGAGAATTCAACACTAAAATTATGTTAATGAATTTTGAAACTCCCTGTATATAGTTGGTCAATGAAAAAGTTCACAAAAAATAAACATGATTTATTTCAGACTTGCCAATTGTTTGTTTTTTTTTACCATGAACCCATAATGTCTCCATTTAGAAATTTTTTTCAAAAATATCAAAAATGACTTTTTTGCAAAAAATCAATTTTTTTTCCAAAATTCAAAAAAAAAGGGATGAAAATATAATAGGTCATGTGACACATCGTTGGAAAGGTATTTAAATTGCCTTTAGAGCTATATCTTATCAATCTGCGATAAGTTGTCCTCAAGATATGTTAATTTTTGTGAAGCTGTGTTGAACCAAAATGGGTCAATTTTTCAATTTTTGAAAATTAATTAAAAAAAAACAACTGATCAGAAAAAAAAATATTTTGGATATTTTATCCCACCCATATATAGATACTGTGTAACAAATTTTTTCAAAATCGGTGAAATGGTCTGCCAAACCTCTGATTGATTTGATATGAAATTACCCTGAAGGAACAGATATTTTCTGATGACAGTAAATTAAAACTTCATCTAAGCATATCAAACTTGCCATTTTAACAGTCTTTAAATCAGGTAAAATTAAATAAAAAAATTATTTACAGGTCACAATTGGCCTGGCAGGTGAGAACGAAAGTATCAGAGTACTTCCCAGCCTACATCAAGGACTCACTAGCTCAAGTTAACTTTTTGAAAGCCTGAAAGTTGCTACCCACACCTAGCAAAAGGTAAGATAGCCTACATACTTTTCTTAGAATCAAAAAGAGTCACTTGTATAATTATATAATACTATACAGTAGTGGCCAATAATTTAGCAACCACCAATGAATACACAACTCTATAGTTGTGTATTCATTGCAACCACCTAAAACTGTATGAAAATCTGATCCTACAGTAACTATCACAAGAGTAGATTTGAAACCTTCACTCTGTTTCACAGCCAATATGCAATGAACCTGCAGGTCAGAGATGTCTTTCATATAATTTTATAGAACCTTTTTGTCACATTTAAAAAAAGCTTCAAAACTGACTTTCAACATTCGAAAAAGATGTAAAAATTTTGCACTTGAAAATTTTATTTACAATTGAAATTGCTAAATTTCAAAATTTATTTCTTGACCATCCTTTGTCCAATAGATACGAAATTGTAAGGAGCTATAAAATTTTTACCTTTCTTTCGAATGGTGTCGGCCAGTTTTGCCTAAAACTACACAAAAAAGTATTTTGTAAGCTTTTTTTTTAAATGTGACAAAAGGGCATTATAAAATTGTACAAAAAAAATCGCTGTAGCTTGTGAGTTGAGAAATATGTATCTTTTCAATACACATTTACTTTTTTCATAGTGAGTGTAGGATCAGATCATAACCCTCATTTAAAAAGTTCCTATAAACATATTTCCGCAAACCTTTTGTTAGGTACCAATTTCTGTCTTCAAAAAGTATATACAGATTCACCTGTTAAAATATGGTTATTTAATTATGTCACACCCTGTATTTTCTTATTGTTATAGGTGAACCCAATACTAATGCGGGGTTTAAATTTGATCCATTATGTGGTGAACCACTTGGAAGCAACACTGTTGTTATGGTCAGTGTTTACAGCTGGATTAGCTATCATAGCTACATGTTCATCATCATCTTCAAAAAAACAATAGCAAAAATCCTGGTGAGTGTCTTTTTAATTAAAATGTTTTAAAAATATTTGGAGATTTCAAAATTGTTTTTAACTTGGTATGAAATGTTTGCCTTTGACCAAAAATCATTATAACATTTTATTTAAATGATGATTATTAATTTTTACGAAATACTAAACAATTGTAAATGTAAACCATTTTCACATTTTCACTACTAAATAAATAAATAAATATTTAAACTAATGGAAATATGTCATGATTTAACCGCCAAAATAAAAAAAAACTATAGTTAGTGTAGGATCAGATTTTTATACAGTTTTGGGTGATAGCTAAATTATTCGCCACTACATTCAATTATATTTTTTTTTCCAAAAAAATTATTACCTATTATCAGAGCATCTTAAAATTTTCAGCATAACCCTCTTATTAAAAGTTCTTATAAACATATTTCTGCAAACCTTTTGTTATCAATTTCTGTCTTAAAAAATCATATATAGTTTCACCTCTTAAAATAAGGTTGTTTAATTTAGTAAAACCCTGTATTTTCTTATTGTTATAGGTAAACCCAATACTAAAGCAGGGTTTAGATTCGATCCATTATGTGATGAACCACTTGAAAACAACACACAAAAAAACTCAAAAAGACCCACTACAGATCAAAGAGAGTAAATGGCCAGAATCATTGAACCACTGGAGGCAACACACAAAAAAGATCCACCACAGATCAAAGAAAAGGTCATGGGACATATACACATAGATTTTTGTGATTTAAGACCCAGCACAGATTAAAGAAACTAAATGGCCAGAATCATTGAACCACTTGGAGGCAACACACAAAAAAACTCAAAAAGACCCACCACAGATCAAAGAGACTAAATGGATTGTAAATTTCTTGTAGATGAGGAGAAGGGCTGTAGGGCACTTTAAAAACAAAATGAAAGCTGCTCTAGATGATCCAAGAAACAGTCAGGTATCACTACATACATTATATTACATCGTTTTTTGCTAAATTGCAATAAAAAAAATAATAGGTAAAACAACATATCTTTGCAACACAGACTAGTATCAAGAAATAACGGGTAAAAACAAGAGACCCTGTAGTATGACATATTTTAAACAAATAGAGACGCGACAAACCCATCAAAGTCACTGAAATTCATATTTTTTGGTTGTTATTTTCTTGTCAAGTTCATTGGCGTTTCACTAAAATAATTTAAGTCGTCAGCGGTGAATGACATCTATAATCATGCAACATATAAACAATTTGTCAGCCACATGGTATATTTTTGTCAAAAATCGTTTATTTTTATTTCCCTGTGCTTATGAATTAGCAATGGCGGAGGTGAGTCTCTCTAAACAATGCTAGAGTATACAGTACTGATATTTTCCTTCTTTGATTTTCACATATAAATTTGAGTTTGATAAGTTTGTGGCGTCTCTATTTCCTTAAAATATATCACACATACAGAATATCTGGTGAAAACCAACAGAGAAACCAGAAGAAGACTACTCATACATAAAAATCAACAAACAACTGTGACCCAGACCAAAGCTATTGCACCAACTTCCCCTCATATTAAGCAACCTCTAAAACAAGCAATCCCCCATTTTACAATCGAATAACAACCTTCCAGAATTTCATCAAAAGGAAAGTGACACTAATAGTCAAAATGGCTCTTTTAACAGCTTTCTTACAGCAGGTTCCAATGGTTCTACCACTGCATTATCATCACCTGGTGAAAGAAGACAAATTAGTCCTATGGCAAACTCAAACTTTGCACAGTGCTAGAACCAGAGAAAAACCCCCAGAGAAATTAGCAGACTATCAGCTCCAAAGCCAGTAAGGAAAATGGAAGGGGTAAAATCTTAAATCTAACTATTTTTCAATGAAGTATAAGTTGATAGTAAAAAATAGTTAATTGCTATTAGTTTGGATACAATTTGGAGATTGTTACTTATTTTTACCTACATAGAAAAATTTAGTCATAAAACTCTTATTCTTAAAAAATATATATTTTTGGGTCACATAAACATTAATTAACTTTCCAAATTTCATCCAAACAATTAGCAATGAACTATTTTTCTTTTTTTTTAAGTTTTTTTCAGTCTTTTAATAATGATTGTAACATTCAGCAGCATGTAAAATCTTGAACAAAACTCAAAAATTAACAGCAGAAAAAATTTTATATGTGGTAGGAAAGTATATTTTGCTGGAGATCAAATTTTAAATATTTTAAAACCCAATGTCTGATAGAAAGGTTTTTTGTTTTTAGACCTAAAAATAATTCCTAAATAAATCGAGTTTGAAATTATTATTAATAAATCAAATCTGTGATAAATAATTTTAATAAAAAAAAAATAAAATATAATATATTTTTTATTTTTTTTGTAGGTTTATATGTAAGAATACCATGTAGTAAATTAAGGTAGTAATCTAGATTGATTTCAAACTTTTGTAGATTTTTTTTGCAATGGTGGCAAGGGCTGAGGGCTTAGCACTTAAGAAGGGAGGATGGAGTTATATACAGGGTGTTTCCTAATTGAATGTCAATATTTATGGGGGTGATTTTTGGGCCCATTTTAAGAAAAAAACTTCATTTAAACATATGTTCTAAACGTCTTACCTTTGGAGATACAGGGTGGTAAAGTTTTCAAAAATAAATCATTTCACATTCAATTAGGAAACACCCTGTATAGTAACTTATAAGCGAGACTCTTGTAGACTTAAGGGGGTTAGAATTGATCCAGACTTTAATTTTTAAAAGTAAATTTAGTTATTGTAAACAATCGTTAAACAAATTTGTAGCTTCCTAAAAATAATGAAAATGGTTGAAAATGTTTATTGGGCAGCTCGATCAGTTGATTATTTTCGGAAACTAAAACTGTTTTTTTTTTGTCGCAAAAATAAAAAGAATAATAATTCTATAACCAATTTTATTTTATATCTGTAGACAAATGTATTTTACAGGAAATAAATGTTTGCTTATTCTATTAAAAATAAGGACAATTGCTTAATATTGTAGTAAGAAAAGTTAGGGTTACATGTAGGTTACATAAAGTTTCACACAAATACGCTTCCAACTCATTAGTTTCTACAGAAACGCTTTTGAAACATAATCTTAACTTACAGGAAGTTGTTGGCACGTTGGTACATTTGGCGATTTCAACTTTAAAAATATATAAACTCTGAAACATTTTTTTTTGAAATACATATATGTTTAGCTTTTATTTGCAATGAAAATTGAAATCGCGCATTTAGCCGTTTTCCAGAAATAATATAAAATTACTTTTTTTAGGTAAATTAATGCTCAATGTGCCTTATTAATGTTCTTAGAGTATCTTCTGGTAAAAATGTCACTCCAATATGAACCGGGTGGGCCAAAAAAAACGGACAATTTTTTTTTCATTATAACTTTTGAACTATACCATTGATTTTAATGGGACAAACTGCAGCTGACAGAGGATTTTAAATAAATTTTTTTTGTCCGCGATTTTAAAATCCAAGATAGCAGACGAAATAAAATGTACCCTTCAAAGATGATCGTTTATTCTTGTGTTGCGAACATGTTTTATTAATTTTTTTAAATCACTAAATAAGCTGCATTCTTGCCACACACAACAAGGTATGAGTTAGCAAAATCGGTTCGGTGGTTTTAAAAAATATATATTTTTGTTTTAACCATTGTTTTGAATATTATACGATTGCCTTGCCATAAATTCATTACTACTGAACCGATTTTGATTAAATAAAAAATATCTTTGTGAGAATTGATTGCTTTTTAGAGATCATGATCAAAATTTAATAACATCTTAAAATTTAAGATGGTGGACAGAATCATAATTGATTTTTCAAAATGGCGTGTTAAGTCTTATTTTATGAAAATATTTTAGTTTTTTTTAATTTCTAGAAAAGCACTATTTTTCCCTTCCCCCGCACAACAAGGTATAAATTAGTAAAATCGGTTCGGTGGTTCTCAAAAAATATTTTTTTGTTTCAGCCACTGTTTTACAGATTATACGATTGCATTGCCAATCCTGTCCGCATTCATTTCTTTATAAACTCATTATTACTGAACCTTGAAAGTTAGGTCGGAAATAATCATACTTGACCCTTCAAAGAGGCACGTTTATTCTTATTTTCAAAAAATGTTTTACGTTATAGAAAAGCACTTAATTAATTTTTATCTCCTTATGCAGGAGAAAAGTAATGTTTTTCTATAAATTAAAAAAAAACAAACATTTTGGGAAAATAAGAATACGCACGCCATTTTGAAGAATCAAGTATGATTCTGTCCGACATCTTAAATTTTAAGATGGCGGCAAATTTCGATTATAATCTTTAAAGAGCAATAAATTCTCAACATGATTTGTTTTACTTCACTAACATCGGTTTAGTAATAACGAATTTATAAGCGAATAAATGCAGACAGGATTGGTAATGCAATCGTATAATCTGTAAAACAATGGCTGAAACAAAAATAGATTTTTTGAGAACCACCACACCGATTTTACTAACTTGCACCTCGTTGTGTGGGGGAAAAGCAGTGCCTTTCTATAAATTAAAAAAAGTCTAAAACATATTCGGAAACTAAGAATAAACACGCCATTTAGAAGAATCAAATATAATTCCGACCGCCATCTTAAATTTAAAGATGGCGATAAACTTTGATCATGATCTTTAAAAAGCAATCAATTCTCACCAGGATGTTTTTTATTTCATTAAAATCGATTCAGTAGTAATGAATTTATAGGGAAATAGGCGCAGACATGATTGGCAAGGCAATTGTATAATGTTTAAAACAATGGTTAAAAAAAATATATTTTTTTAGAACCACCGAACCGATTTTGCTGATTCATACCTTGTGATTTAAAAAAATTAATAAAACATGTTCGCAACACGAGAATAAACGATCATCTTTGAAGGGTACATTTTAGTTTCGTCCGCCATCTTGGATTTTGAGATGATGGACAAAAAAATACATTCAGTCAAAACTCTGATTAATTCTCTGCCAAGTCCAGTTTGTCCCATTCAAATCGATTGTATAGTTCAAAAGTGATAACGAAAAAAAAATTGTTCGGTTTTTTTTGGCCCACCCGGTATATTATACAAGATAAGATGAAAATTAAAAAAATATTATTAATTAAAAAATGCAAAACTAAAAGAAAAATGTCTATTCTGGTGCTGTTAAATAAAATATCCTTGTAAAAATAAAATATAGGTTACTTAAAAGCTAGAGAAGAGGAGTATATATGTTGTGTATTGTATGAACAAACTCAGCGAATTTTCAAACGTTTTTTCAAACATATAGAATGAATGATGGATCTGCTAAAAAATCCTGCTGTTTGATACTGCTCTATAAATTCTGGTATGTGATATACTAGAGCATGCATTTTCACTGTAGGAAGAATTTTGACTTTGTCCAGCTCTATATTGAACTGTAGTGCTTAATGAATATTTTGTATTTTGCATCTACAACTCGTCCAAAACAACTGCCAACCACCTTGTAAAACGCAAAAAAACAGCCACATTTTTGTTTCCTGTAAGAAAATAATTATAAATATTCCTTGTTTCGTTTTTTCGTCTTTTACCATACCACTTGAAAGTTGTTTAAATAAAAACTTCAAACGATAAGGTTAATTTCGAAAAAATAAAACCGTTCAAGCTATAATTATGATTATTTTCTTACAGGAAACAAATATGTGGCTCTTTTTTCTGCGTTTCACAAGGTCAAATTCTTCCTACACCAAAAATTCATGCTCTAGTATATCACGTACCAGAATTTATAGAGCAGTATCAAAGACAATTACGATTTTTTTCCCGAATAGGCCTCTGAGCAGATCCATCAATCATTAGGTATGTTTGACAAAACGTTTAAGTCAAATAAGAACAATTATGATGATTGTAAGAAGAAACTAATACGCTGCGCTTATTCATACAAGGCACAACATATATAGCTTTTTAGTAATCTATATTTTATGGTCACAAGAATATTTTGTTTAGTACCACCAGAATTATAAATCTTTTTCTTTTAGTTTTGAATTTTTGTTATAGTTAGATTAACTTCAAAATAAAGGTTATGTTTAATTAATATAAATTTGTTAAAACTTTAGGTTATCTTTTTTTTTAAATATATGTATATGTATTGGATTGATATTTTAACCAGAACATACTCTAAGAACATTAATAAGGCAAACTGAACATTAATTTACATAAAAAAGACATTTTATAGTATTTCTTCAAAAGTGCTACATACGCGATTTTAATTTTTATTGCAAACAAAAGCTAAAAATATATGTATTTCAAAAAAAAATGTTTCAGAGTTTATTTATTTTTAAAGTTGAAATCGCCAAATGTACCAACGTGTTGGTCTCCCTCTTGCTCCTAGATAACATTCTCCCTTGTGTCCGCCTTTGCACTAGTGATTAAAAATGTACTAAATTGTGACTCATTATAATGTGGCATTCTAATTTTGTATTTTATTTAACCACCCAATCACCGACATCTCTTAAACATAAAAGAAACGAAATAGAGCAAAATAAATGATTCACCCACCAGTTGGAGACATATCAGTAAAGCGAATTTTAGACCTTTATTCTTGTTTTTTCTACAGCTTTCAAAACTCCAAAAAGTCAAAAATTATGTGACCCTAATAGTTGGAGTACAGCTTTAACTTTTACAAAAAAAAAATGGACAAACAAAAGATAGATGTAAAGATATTTGCTGGGAATATAAAATCCATTAATATATTGAAATTTGATTGGGTACTAAAATTTTCATTAGCTAGCGAAACAACGAAAAAAGTGTTCAATATACAATACAATTTTAGTTAAAAAGCAAATAACTTTTTTTTAAATTAGGAAGTGCACTATTTTAGTCTAGTTATGAATTTTATTAAGTAAAACTACACTATATTAACAAAATATCTGTTTATCGTTAGTATGGAAGTAACCAATTTTTTATGGTTGATTTGAAAACAGTTTTTTTTTCAGTGTACCTGAGAAAAATGATCTAATTGCCTTTTATGCCGTCAGTATTTTTTTATGGTTAAAATTTCAAAATTGGTTGCTTAAGGCCTCTTTAAAAAAATATATGTTTTAAATTAATTATAAAAAATTTTTGTATGTGTTTATTATTTTTTTTTAATATAAACTATTAATCTTTGTAATTCTTGCCTTTTTTCACATTCATCACTACCAAAACCTCGATAAATGAAACTGATTAGGTGAATCTTACATCCCAGCTACTGACCGAAGAAAATTTGCACATTTTCCTAAAAATGAATAATTCTGTATCATCATGCAATAAATACAGTTGAGTTTTTAGAAATGTTCTATGCCTAGTCCATTAGCACACTCCAAGTGTACTCCTACAAAGTTTTTGGTTATAACACAAATTATTATGAAAACCCACATATTTATGTGATGCTCTGTTAAAATGTATGTTGAAAAAAAATTTGACTGTGCCAGCATTTGGTAAGGGATTTTGAATGAAATCTAAACAGCTCTAGAGTATGGTACACCATTTTATTTAAAAAGTTCATGAAAATTGGTTCATCATTTTAGGAGCTATCATACAGACATACATGGACAGATGTCACGAGGAGATTGCTAAGATTGGTTGAAATACAGTAACATAATAGATTTTCGGCGTTATTCAAAAAAAAAAAATCATCTAACTAAAACAATACCTTTTCTAGCCATTGCTGTGCAGGCTAGGAAGGATTTTGTCAAAACGAATAATACTAGAAATAGATTGTTTCTAAAACCTATTTTTTTTCTCAGCTTTACCCCATATGCATAACTTTTGCAACACTATTGAGGAAAAAACAAGAACCTAAACCTAACCTTACCCATTAAAACCACAAAACACATTTCAGAGGAACCCCCTAAAAATATGTAACACTAGCGAAAAAAATTGCATTGATACATTTGTTGTCTAAAAAACTAAATGTGACAGGTCTGGCACCTTCCTAGCTTATTACCTACAAGACTATAAAACCATAAACTATTTTTTTAAATCAGAAAGAAATACTAAAGTTCTTTGCTGTCTTTCATTTTGAAAAGGAGGGAAATACATACCAAGGGCAAAAATAAAAGTCAAACTATAAATCAGACCTAAGCAGTGCTTTGCAGGATAGAAAGGTAAAAATTCTATTTTTGTTACACAACACAACAAAATACACATGACCTCTTTTTAACCTACCTATATCTTTAATTGTCACATATTTTGTCCAGTTATCATTTTCTCATAAGGTCTGTACCTAAGTATTTGCTGCAGGCCTGCATTTGTTTTGATAGGTATTTTGCAAGGCTTAAAAATTATGCTAAAAAACAAATCAATTATTGTAAAAGTCAAAAAGTCACTATTTGTCTTTGACTTATTTTTTATAGTTTTGCAAAATAATTTGGACAGTTACCTATTTTTAACCTACCAACTTCTTTAATTGTCACCTTTTGTTCATTTTCTGTGTAAGTATTTGCTGGCCTGTGTGGCTTTTGATGGTATTTGGCAAAGCTTAAAATTATGCTAAAAAAAACCATTTTTGTAAATTATTCACTAGTGCATCATTGTTTTAACAATCAAAAGCTAACAAATTCATAACTGGATATGTAAAAATGAGATAACTGCACAAATCTCACTTTGCTAGGATATTATTCCCAGCAGAAACTTAAGTTCAATCTGTGGTTCCATCAAATCTAACACACCCATGATACACTTCCTCTCCCAATTTATGTTTATGCAATTTATGGATAACCCCTTTTTTAACAAAATAATTTGGATAAGAAGGTGTACTTAAAGACACAAAGTCATTATCTGACTTCAAGACTCATTTTGTAAAGTCTTACAGAATTGCAGAATAATTTGGACAGACCTCTTTTTAACCTACCAATAGGTATATTCAATTGTCACCTATTGTGACAGTTATCATTTTCTGTCTAATATAAGGTCCCTAAGCATTTGCAGGCCTGCATTGCTTTTGGTGTTTAACAAAGCTTAAAATTATACTAAAAAAGAAACAAATCTTTAAATATTTCAACAGCTATTTAATTAATATTTGTTTTTCTACACCAGGATTCTAGAGGCTCCTAGATGGACTTAAATAAATTAAGACATTAATGTACATACGAAATTATGTAACACATAAATTCAGGATTTTTGAGCTCCCCTCGTAATGCATTTTCAAGAAAAAACACAGTAGAAACACATTGAGTGTAATGCAAGGCCAACCCCCCCCCCCCTTTAGGGCTTTACATAATTTAAGAACAGACACTAAACACAGAAATAAAATGACATTTCAAAATTTATCAGCACATTCTACTTCGTGCATATTTAGAAATGTAACATTGTTTTGCATACACATTCACATTTTTGATTATGTCTTCATGCATGCACATTCATGTCTTAATTCACCCATGTCTGTCTGTAGGGACCTTAGGGTGGTTATGTAAATAATAGTGAGAGCTTTGACTAAGGGACCATTCTTAAATTATGTAACACTCAGAGGGGTGTGTGGGTTTTCACTTGAAAATGCATTAGGAGGCAGATAATAGCTAATAAAGATTTATTTATACATAGTGCCCAATTATAATTTTAGATTAAGTAAGAGATTTTAAAGTTGTAAAAAACTTACCTAAATGGCAACATAAACATACACCAACCTTTCTTCTGTTTGTCATCTATCTTTCTTATTTTGTTTGGTAAACCTTTAAACCATGCTAAAAATTCAATGAAAATAATCCTGGGTATTATATATTTAAAAACAAGTTGATGTAAAAGATTTTAAAAGCGTTAATATTTCTAATTTAATGTAAATGTAACTATTAAAATGTATCTACAAACTGGTCAACATGATTTAAAACTAAGGCAAATTTTGCCAATTTTAGGTAGGTATATATGATAGAAACTTCACTTATTATTATTATTTCTATATATATATATATATATATATATTATATATATATATATATATATATATATATTATTTTTATATAAAATTTTTATCTTCCTTTTACTCACCAATGTTACTTTAATACATGTCACTCCAGCTTGTAGGTATCATTCATATACATAATATTCCTAGGTATATGGTATCATTGTCATCATGGTAGATATAGTTGAATGCCTTAAGCTTGGTAACAAACAGATCATTCTGCAAGATCATCAAGCTATCTGCAGTCATCTACGAAAAAGTAAAACTTGTGGGCAGCATAACCTAATAAAATGCTCTATGTATGTAACCTTCCAACATTGAACCAAGTTCCAGGATAAACACCAATAAAGCTACCTGTCCATCTTTAAAACAATACTTACAGGCTTTTAATATAACTCGATAGGTACAATACTGAACTGATATTTCTCCAATTTATCCAAATTCGATTAGGAAAACTCGCAAAAACTGTAAATTTTTTTTTTTTTTTAAATAAACAAAAACAGCGGTTGACAAGCATTTGACATTTCGTCTTTCGTTTCTTGGGTTTTTTAGGTTTGGTCGCGGCCATTTTGGATTTGCCGGCTTTACTTTGGTCAAATCCAATCCGTTATTGTTCTAATATCCGTGAATTTACCTAGTGTTCTGCATTCATTAGAATCACGTGATTTTAATTCTGGTGAATAAGTGATGCCCCCTAGTAGCAACATAATGAAGTATACTTTTTCGCTCCGATATCGACTTTACTCCGCTTTTAAAAATCCTAATAGATCTCGCTTAGAAAATGAAAAAATATATATTTATCTTGTTTATATAAAAGATTTTGTCAAAATTGTCAAACGTATCTTGTTAGATTTTTTGTTTTTGTTTGTATTTACCTAAAACATAGGAAAAACGAGAAATTATTGTTACAGTTCGCTGTAGTTTATACAAGGTGACGCAAGATCATAGATTTTCCAAACTTTGTTTTGAAGTGTTGTTGGGATTTAGCCATAAATATTTTTTTATCTTTTGAATAAGATAAATTAGCAAAAAACTGCCAAGATACAGTTGCGAAAAATGCTTTAAAAATGCAGCCCTCAAAGTTTCGACGCGTGCCGCTTTCTCGTTTTCTAGTTCTATTAGAAAAAAGATTTGGCCAAAAAATAGGATATCAGTGTTGTCAGATGGTAAGTTTTCAGGCGACGTTTGCCCCCTTAATAGAAAAGCACTCCATGAATAACCCAATAAATATCCCACCCGCCAACAGAGCTATACCTACTATTTGTACCGAGCCACAATACAGACCCTCTGGCATCACGCAGACCGAACCGCAGCTTTTTTCTGTGCCATCTGGTGGTCACAGTGAGAGGGCTGCAAGGCCCATTCACATATGAATCATCATCAATATGTGTACCAGTTTTATTATAATTCTAATTTATGTATAAAGTTTTAAAACTTTTTATATTTATTTAAAAATGCAAAATAAAAAGTGAATGTACTTCAAACACTGAGTTTTCAAATGTTTATTTGGAGGCCCCTGAAAAATGACTAATTTCTTTTGTTATACAACAGTGTTTTAGGAATCAGAAATAATCAACAATTAACTTATAGAGTAAGATCAAAATAAAATACTGAAAGAGCACTTTTATAATTAAAAAAAATATATGCTACAGAATAAATAATATATAAAATGAAGGTTTTGAAACAACTTCTGGTCAGCCAGGAAACCTCTTGCTCTGCACAGGGTGTTTGTAAATCAGTTATTCCGGGATAACAGTTTCATGTGCCAGAAACTAGTACCATTATTTCTTGTTGACATACCTTGTTAATATTTCTTCATTAGAATGCCCAAGTTTAGAGAAGTTTATTTGTTTCTTGCAAAGATATGATCTGTAACAAAAATAAAATAGGTGTAGTAGTTTAAAAATAAAGTTAAAAAATGCAGCATTATGATCCAATATGGACATTAATCCATTTGCTTTTAACTCATTTTTTCTCTTAAATTACGTAATGTATAAATCTAGCTTTAATAGGTTGATAGGTACCTATAGCAGTGGCGCACCCAGGAATATGTATTGGGAGGGGCCCGAGGCCTCTTGGGGGGGGGGGGGCCGAAGCCTCATTTTGTCGAATTTTAAGCTATTTTTGGTGTTTTTTCATGAAATATGTGGAAAATATGTAAAAAAATCCAAGGCTTGGGGGGGCCCGGGCCCCGAGGCCCCCCCTGGGTGCGCATATGCCTATAGATTCATTTTTATTTTAAATACAAGTACAACAGAAACAATTTACAAATTTGGAGCTACAGGCTAATTTTTATGGAGCTAAACTATTTTCATCATACATACTAAATACTTACTGGCTAGAGTACAATAACTGAAGAAGGTGAATCAAAAATATATCCGTTTTGATAGCCCTGGGTGAATAAAATTTTTTCAAATCATTTTTTTTTGAACAAAACACCCAAAACCAAAAAAACAAAAACATATGATTATAACCACAAAATGTCAAAAATACCATAGACTATCAAATAAGAAGGGAAAACTCAGATGGTCGATTGTTATCAGCATTGCCAACCTACGAGTTTCGGAGCTCTGGGTTAAAATGGTGTGGATAAACACTTTTCTCTTTAGCTCGAGTGTTACCCCAAGGTTAGAGTTGGCCCTGGGCTAGCTAAGACGACGAGATACCCCTCCATTGATAAACGGGCCCTTAGTGTCCGGATAGTGCACCGAAACCGGTTTTTTCAAATCATTTTTAACAAAACACCCAAAACCAAAAATACAAAAACATATGATTATAACCACAAAATGTCAAAAATACCATAGACTATCAAATAAAACTTAGATGGTCGATTGTCATCAGCATTGCCAACCTACGAGTTTCGGAGCTCTGGGTTAAAATGGTGTGGACAAACACTTTTCTCTTTAAGGCCCGTGGGGCCGGTTTATCAATGGAGGGTTACCCCTCGAGTTAGAGATAGCCCTGGGTTAAAGTTGTCAAAAGTGTTTATCCATCCAAGGTTAAATGCAAACTCGAGGGTTACCCCTAGGCTAACTTGACCCGCGCTCGAACTGCAGGGTAGCGTATTTAGCTCTGGGTTAACGTCAAAATTTCCAATTATTTTGAAGTGTTTTTTTTTATTTTGGGTGATTTTTCTCAAAAGCATAACATTTAACTTGTGTTCTTCAATTTTTGTGTTCAATAGGATGCTCCGAAATTTTTAAAACACCAACGGTGATTCTTTTTATGGTGTGAGGCTGAGATGATGGAATTCCCCAAAGACATGAAGACTTTTACAATGAGAGCAGTCTACCAAGCAAACCAAAAATAAATATTCTGTTTTCTATAAGCAAGATCATGTTTAATAGAAAAGCACCCAATAAATATCCCACCTGCCAACAGAGCTATACCTAATATGTGTAGGTACCGAGCCACAATATAGACCCCCAGGGCTGCAAGGCCCACTCACATATGAATCTTCATCAAAATATGTGTACCAGTTTTATTATAATTATTAATTTATGTATATAATTTTAAAACTTTTAATATATATTTAAAAATGCAAAAAAAAAGTGAATGTATATTTCAAACACTGTTTTTTAAATTTTTATTTGGCGGTCCCTGAAAAATGACTATTAAGTTCTTTTGTTATACAACAGTATTTTAGGAATCAGAAATAATCAACAATTAAATTTATATATGTATTGTACGTAACATCAAAATAAAATACTTAAATTATTGCAACATGGTAGAGCAATTTTATAATTAAAAAAATATGTTACAGAATAAATATTATATCACATCAAGGTTTTTAAACACTTTCTGGTCATCCAGGAAGCCTCTGCTTGCTCTGTACAGGGGGGGGGGTTATAAATCAGTCATTCCGGGATAATAGGTTGATGTGTCAGAAACTAGTACCATTATTTCTTGTTGATGTGCCTTATTGATATTTCCTTATTAAAATGTAGAAGTCTGTTGGTTTCCTTGTAAAGACATGACCTGTAACAGAAAGAAAATAGGTGTAGTAGTTTAAAAATAAACTTAAAAAATGCAGAATTATGATCCAATACCAAAGGTGTTAATCCATTTGCTTTTAACTTATTTTATCTCTTAAATTATCTAGCTTTCATAGGTAGATAGGTACCTATAGATGCATTTTTATTTTAAACTACTATAGTAGTTACCCAAGTAACACAAATTGCTGAAAATCAGCTACCAAAATACTTTAACAGCAAAACTGAATGTAAAATAGCTATTACAGCTGTATGCCGTTTCACTTCTAAGCAGCTTCTAAAGTGTTGTCGTTGCTGATTAGGCAATCTTTATTTAGCTCTCAAGGTGTCCATGAGAGCTCCAAAATATAGCACGTTAACATAAAAGTAATTTTGTCTAGAAATAAACAAGAAACAATGGCAACTATTGCAAAATAACTATTTCCTCTAATGGACAGAGACTTGACTAAAATGGCTGAAGAAAAACTTGTTATGTTCTACACTACTGTGATATAATCGCGCAAAAAAGGCGGTTTTCATCGTCAAATTGTTTGCCAGGTTAACTTTTCTGATGAAACAGGTCAAGATGGCTCGTCAAAACGCAAGCGCCTCGAAAATTCAGAATAATAAACGTTTTTTTTCGGTGTTTGTTTTTAGGTTAGAAATTATTTTATTACAATTATCCTCTAAATACCTGATAAATCAATTCTTAGTCATATTTTATTGAATTTAGCACTTTCTAGAATTTATTTAGGCCCGGGATCCCCTGGAAATTAATATTTTTTAGTCCATAAATTTAAAGAAAAATAAATTGGAAAACCATCATGGCCGCCTCGGCCGTCTCATTGGTTTCAGCAGTTTACGTCTAGACAAGCTATTTTTTAACACTTAAGCCTAAATGATGTTGATTTCTAGCTAACTTGCCTTCTAACAATTGGCCCAATAGGTAATACGAAAAAAAAAGAAGAGTCACAGATGTTATCTTTCATCTTGGGCGGTGTCACAACAACAAAATAAACAAATATCTCAATTAAAAATTGTGCGAACGTTAGAATATAAAGTTATTACGTGCCCTACCACTGTAACGTGTCATTTTTACGTTTAAGACAACGTTACATATTTGTTTATTTAGGTAAATAATCAAGGCTCTTCGATTCGTCTTTCTGTACACAAATTAAGGGTATTTTATAGAGCTAGGTTTGGAGGTTATATAGTGTCCAAAAAGTTACCTTATAAAGGAGACATTCCATCGAATTACTGTGGACACTACGCACACCGTATTATCTGGACATCGTAATTGGAATTTAAGATCACAGGCTTCGGGAAAATCACATTAAAACTGTTGATTGTTTTGTTTATTTCTGCAGTTTCGTCGTTTACTTGACGTTCATAAAGTTAAACAGCTGTTATGCTGGGGAATGGCGGCGTTGCCGCATCACAAATGGTTTCAGTAACAGGAAGGAAACATTTAGATGAACATTTCATTCCCTTACGTTTATTTTCGAGGATATTGGGACAATCCGAACCTCATATCCTTCACGGATTAACTAGTTTTGATAGTACGAAAACATATTTGGGTTGACCAGTACCAACCGAGGCCCCGCCCCTTTGATATCTTTATTAATTTGATGAGGAGAAGATAAAATAAATACGAGTTATGCACTTTTGTAAATGGGAGATAAACGAGGGATAAAAACCAAGACTAAAAGAATAAACGAAATCGTGTAACTTAACATCTGAACACTCTTGTGCCTTTAAGCAGTAGTTCAGTGTGTATTTTTGGGTTCAGGTTCAGAAACAACTTTATTACTGTAGAAATGTTTTACAAAAATGGCGTTAAACCATATGAATATTAGAGAAAACATTTATAAAGAGCGAAGGAAACTCTTGACTAAGACTGTAACTGGAGTGCAACTAAATTCTGCGCTCAGTATAGCTTTACTCATATGGGAATTGGTTGAGTGTTCGAATATTCGTGGGTTTGATGCATGCCCTGGTCTTCGGTAATTGATTTTACAGTTGATGGTTTCAATGCTGAGCTTCTTACAGTCCGGTAGGCAAATGTTCGGTCTATGTATGGAGGGTGTCTCGACGTCCTTGTTATAAAAATTTCAACCGTGGAAATAGATCCGACAACACCTCAATGCACGTTTTACATACTTTCAATGTCCCCTTGGTCAGTGCTGGCCCCTATGTACCGGTATGGAACTATTGCTGTATTTTCTCATTGGTTAGTTTGAAAACCGCGGGTTTTTCTGGTTGGTTGGTATTGCGTTTTACTGTCCCCACTCCCCACCAAATTTACAAAACGGTTTCCGGCCACTTCATTTTTTTGTGTTCTGCCTGCCAAGTAACACAAATTGCTGAAAAACAGCTACCAAAACCCTTTAAGAGCAAAACTGAATGTAAAATAGCTATTACAGCTGTATGCCGTTTCACAGCTAAGCAGCTTCTAAAGTGTTGTCGTTGCTGATTAGGCAATCTTTGTTTAGCTCTCAAGGTGTCCATAAGAGCTCCAAAATATAGCACGTTAACATTAAAGTAATTTTGTCTAGAAATAAACAAGAAACAATGGCAACTATTGCAAAATAACTATTTCCTGTAATGGACAGAGACTTTACTAAAATGGCTGAAGAAAAACTTGTTATGTTCTACACTACTGTGATATAATCGCGCAAAAAAGGCGGTTTTCATCGTCAAAATGTTTGCCAGGTTAACTTTTCTGATGAAACAGGTCAGGATGGCTCGTCAAAACGCAAGCGCCTCGAAAATTCAGAATAATAAACGTTTTTTTTCGGTGTTTTTTTTAGGTTAGAAATTATTTTATTACAATTATCCTCTAAATACCTGATAAATCAATTCTTAGTCATATTTTATTGAATTTAGCACTTTCTAGAATTTATTTAGGCCCGGGATCCCCTGCAAATTAATATTTTTTAGTCCATACATTTAAAGAAAAATAAATTGGAAAACCATCATGGCCGCCTCGGCCGTCTCATTGGTTTCAGCAGTTTACCTCTAGACAAACTATTTTTTAATATTTAAGCCTAAATAATGTTGATTTCTAGCTAACTTGCCTTCTAACAATTGGCCCAATAGGTAATACGAAAAAAAAAGAAGAGTCACAGATTGTATCTTTCATCTTGGGCGGTGTCACAACAATTATTTCAATTAAAAATAGTGCGAACGTTAGAAGATAAAGTTATTACGTGCCCTACCACAGTACCCCACCAGTGGGAAGCAAAACACATTGTATTGGCCATCGCCATCAGAAACCCTTAAGCTGGGTTTATACAGAAACATAGCATATCATAAGACATAGCATGACATAAGATATCATTACAGAAGGAAACTGTAAGGCTTTTTATACAAAAAATATAATAACATGACAACATAGAAGCTTGGTCCAAGTTTTTTAAATGAGGCCCCACACACTCTCAGTAATTGGTAATTGCAAGGGGAGAATTCCCACAGTGCTTGGTACTGGCAATTGACTCTGGTGCACTCTGCTTGGAATCAGGTAAGTCTAAATAAACAGACTACTAAAGCCGCTTGACTTGAAGTAAAAAAAACAGAGTGTCATTCAAACCAATGAGATTAAAAAAATATTTTTTGATCTGATGGATTCAAACATTGTGTCATGACATAATTTGTCATTAAGAAACACTATTTTTTTTTTTTGAACATTCTGATTTGACTGTTTTTTACTAAACACCAAGGGGTGAACAGCTCTCACAATCGGTGTACACATTTCTCACAATCTGTTCACAATCTTTACACAATCCCTCCCAATCAGTCACAATCCCTCACAATCTCACCACAATCCCTCACAATCTGTACACAATCCCTCACAATCTTAGCAAAAGATTGTGGATTTTCACAATCGGTGTACACATTTTGGGGTTAGCTGGTCACCCCTCGGTTATTAAGTAGCAGGACCGGTAACAGTAAATTAAGAGGGCGGCAAAGGAAACTATAGACACGGATCAAGGTGATCTGTGCTATAGACATGATGACCTTTTTGTTTTTTTTTTTTTGGTCACAAGAATTTTGATGGGACGGCCCCCCCTACGCCGTCCCCAATCCCCTCACAATCTTGCCACAATCCCTCACAATCTTAGCAAAAGATTGTGGATTTTCACAATCGGTGTACACATGTACACAATGATTGTCAGTTTGAATACAATGGAGGAAGAAAATAAGCTATACAATACAGAAATAAAAGAACTAAAAAATAAACTATTCCAAATGCAGACTGCAATTGTGAAGCCTAGAATTGAAAATGAAATGCAGCAGCAGCAGCCGTATAGAAGAAACCTTGGAAATATATACGAAGAATCCAGTAATGTCCAGCTAAAAAAATATGTGCAAAAGCAAAAAATATTATTGCTGACTGATTCGTACGGCAAGTATCTGCAGGATTACATTAGCAGTTGCTTTGGCGAGGGTTATATTATTCAAACAGTTTGCAAACCAAATGCAGGGTTGTCAGATATTGTTATGAATGTAGACTGTTATATAAAGGGTTTTACACAGAATGATTTTGTTATTACATTTGCTGGCTTTAGTGAGTTATATGTTGACAAAAAAACTATACTAAATCTATCCAATAAATGTTTTCAAACTAACCTTTTAATTTGCACTATGCCAGCAAGGTTTCAATCTGTATATAAACAAGATTTGGTATCTAAGATGAATCAAAATCTTATTAGGTATGTTGAACTGTTGAGGTCTTTTTCAATTAGTGTAGATTTACTGAGTCTGGAGAACGCCTTTCAACCTACTGACTATATTAGAAGCACACCTTTCTTGAGGAGAAGTGGCCTTAAATCTCTTTCAAAATTGATGTTTAAGTCTATCAACAATTTTTTACACAAAAAACCCCATTGTAATTTGAAATTTGTTTCACTTGTTGAAGACTCAAATAGCCTAAAGTATAGTCAGCATGTTCAGTCTGCTGATCAGGCCTTTTCCCAGAATATAGATTTAGATATTGTGGACTTAACTGTTGAGAATTGTTTAGAAAACAACACGGAATTTTTTTTAGATCCGGGCTGTACAAAAATATCAACATTAGTTTAGGTAATAAACAGTGCGTAAAAGAAAAAAATAACAAAAATCTGTGTTCTGCCTTACAACTAAATGACTCAACCCTAGTAAGAGATTGTTTTTCACAAACACAAATTTTATTCAATCGACCAGGAGGAAAATGCAACTTATTTCTACTTAATATAAGATCTTTACGCTCCAAAATAGATGACCTCTTGCTTTTGTTGGATGACACGGGGTTTCCTAGTATAGTAGTATTAGTAAAACATTGGTTGGAACCTGCCGAACCAGTATATATTTCTAATTATTCTTTGATAGGTAAATTTTCTAGAGAAATACATCTACACGGTGGCACACTGATCATGTTGTATAATGATTTTCTTAGTAATTATGAATTTGTTCTGATAACTAGATTTGATCATCTTTTGGATGAAAGAGTGTGCGAATTTAGTATTGTCTTCTGTGCTAAATTGAATTTGTATATCTTGGGTATGTACAGATCCCCAAATGTAGATAGCATACCATTTTTTAATAAATTAGAGACGCTTCTTTCAGGCATCTCAAGCAGTGCAAGTATAATACTAGCCGGAGATTTAAATGTCAACTACCTAGACCAAAATAGTCGTTTTGCTGAGTCATTAAAAAATATTTTAAAATCAAATAACTTAACAATGCATGTAGATCATCCCACAAGAATAACCTCAACAACTTCAATTACTTTAGATTATGTGTGCTCAACTTTTAATAATGATTTGGTGGATTGCACTACGATCCACTCTGGTTTATCGGATCATGAGGCTGTGCTCTTTAGTTTTCCTATTAAACATCCCATCAAAATTAAACCTGGTAGTAAGCGAGGTAGAATTTTTTCCAAAAAGAACTATAGAAAATTCTCTCTGTTATGTGGCCAAACAGACTGGAATAGGGTATTCTTCGGTCCAGATTCTTTAGATAATTTTCACTTACTCATGTGCACAAAATTTAATATATCTTTTCCTGTTATTAATATTAAAACAAAGAAAAAAAGTCCATGGTATACAAAAGGGCTTCGAACTTCGGCAAAAAACATGAGATCATTAAATTATATAAAAAATTCTCTCAAAATTGAAAGCATAGATTTTTTGGATTATTATAAAAATTATCGTAAACTCTATAAAAGAACATTAAAGCACGCTAAACGGTCATATTATTTTACTAGGATTCAGCGATCTCATAATCAAAATAAAGAAACATGGAAAATAGTTAACAAGTTGAGGGGGCAAAATTCATCTTCAGTGTCTACAGATCTTAAAGCTAATGATTTAAACTCTTTCTATTGCAGTATAGCCCAGAAACTTTCTAGTAAAATCAATTCAACTAAAGATCCATTGGACTATTTAAATAATATTTCTGTTACAAACACATTTTCCCTAAGTCCCACAACAGCTTCTGAAATTAAAGAAATCTTTCAAAAATTAAAAAACAAAAACTCTACTGGCTGGGACAAAATGTCTCTTAGAATTTTTGAGGCACTCCCTGAATCAGTTTTGATTGTCCTTGCTGAAGCCATCAATGAATCGTTTAATTTAGGAAATTTTCCGGATTGTTTAAAAAAAGCTTTAATACTACCTATCTTTAAGGGAGGAGATCACAACATTCCTTCAAATTTCAGACCTATTGCACTACTACCGACATTGTCCAAAATAATTGAAAAATTGGTACAAGTTAGGCTGACAAATTTTTTAATAGAGAATAGAATTCTTAGTGGTACACAGTTTGGTTTTCAAGCTAACATAGGCACCAGTGATGCCATATTTAATTTGCTTGAAGAGCTCTATCTCAAACTAAATGCAGGTGAGAGGGTCGCAGCAGTGTTCTGTGATCTATCGAAGGCCTTTGATTGCGTGGATCACAGGATACTGTTGGGAAAGCTTGGGAAGTATGGAGTCGGTGGTGTAGCGTTAAGGTGGTTTAAGTCGTATTTATCTGAGCGTTCACAATCAGTCATCTTAAGTAATGAAACCTCCACCACACAACAGTTAAATGTTGGAGTTCCGCAAGGATCCATACTTGGACCTCTAATATTTTTGATATTTGTGAATGATATTTTACATCTTCCTATAAGTGGTCAAATCACCAGTTTTGTGGACGATAACACATTCTTGTGGCATGATGTTATTGCTGAAAGGCTCGCAGTTACAGTTCAAAACGACCTTGGTCTCATTAAGGAATGGTGTGATGCAAATTTATTATCTTTTAATGTCTCAAAGACACATATTTTAAATTTTAGATGTGATCTCAATAATATACAACTACAAAATGAAAATATTACAAACCAGGGTATTAATAAGTTCTTGGGTATCATAATTGATAATTCACTTAAGTTTGATGAACATATTAAAAAGTTAAATAGTAAGATTGCTTCAGGCTGTTTTGCTCTGAGAGTAGTAGCACAGAACTTGGATTTTGTAACGGCAAAAAATGTATACTATTCTTTGGTTCAATCACATCTTTCTTATGGCATATGCTTTTGGGGATGCTGTTCAGATCAACTTTTTAGGGCGGGTTTATCAATGGAGGGTTACCCCTCGAGTTAGAGATAGCCATGGGTTAAAGTTGTCAAAAGTGTTTATCCATCCAAGGTTAAATGCAAACTCGAGGGTTAACCCTAGGCTAACTTGACCCGCGCTCGAACGGCAGGGTAGCGTATTTAGCTCTGGGTTAACGTCAAAATTTCCAATTATTTTGAAGTGTTTTGTTTTTTTTTTTTGGTTGATTTTTCTCAAAAGCATAACATTCAACTTGTGTACTTCAATTTTAGTGTTAAATAGGATGCTCCGAAAATTTTAAAACACCAGCGGTGATACTTTTTATGGTGTGAGGCTGAGATGACGGAATTCTCCACAGACATGGAGATTTTTGCCATGGGAGCAGTCTACCAAGCAAGCCAAAAATAAATATTCTTTTTTCTATGAGCAAGATCATGTTTAATAGAAAAGCACCCAATAAATATCCCACCTGCCAACTAGAGCTATACCTAATATGTGTAGGTACCGAGTTACAATATAGACCCACTGGCGGTCGCAGCGGAAGGGCTGCAAGGCCCACTCACATATGTCTTCCTCAATATGTGTACCAGTTTTATTATAATTACTAATTTATGTATATAATTTTAAAACTTTTAATATATATTTAAAAATGCAAAATAAAAAGTGAATGTATATTTTACACACAGAGTTTTTAAAATTTTTATTAAAAATTACTATTAAGTTCTTTTGTTATACAACAGCATTTTAGGAATCAGAAATAATCCACAATTAAGTTTATATATATAGTATGTAACATCAAAATAAAATACTTAAATTATTGCAACATGCTAGAGCACTTTTATATTTCAAAAAATATGCTACAGAATAAATAATATATCATATCAAGGTTTTTAAACACTTTTTGGTCACCCAGGAAGCCTCTGCTTGCTCTGCACAGGGGGGTGTCAGTAATTCCGGGATAACATGTTGATGTGTCAGAAACTGTAATTTTACTTTACTTTTGGATTTTTTTTATAAATCTTGAGGTGATTAGAAATGAGGCGACATTTTACTGGCGTGACCAGGTAACAACTGCGTTTATTAAAAATGGTTCGGTTATCTGTCAGTTCTGACAGTTGACATTTATGCAGATACAATATACTTGGTTGGTTATGAATAACGGCTAATGAATAAGCATAACAGTTTTATATGGTTAGTCATGTGACATCCCCCTTTTTATAATGAAAAGTTTAAAGTACAATATTTTTAAAATATGCTTATGCTACTAGTTAGTAAGTTTTGTTTTACAATAAAAACCTTATAGCTAAGAAAACTTGTGTTTTATTAATACCTTATAGCTAAGAAAACCTGTGTCTTATTTATGTCTAAATAAATACCTTTTATAAGTTAAGGATTAAAATTTAAAATGTTATTACAATTATTAGTAAAAATTGGAAAGTTTTGTTGCACTTATTTGTAAGAATAAAAAGTTTTATATAAGATAAAATCAGCAGTTTTAAAATGTTATTTGTAGTTGTTACCTAATCTTAACTTATCACATTTGTAAATCACATTTTTGTTACAACATTTAAAAGTAAAATACAACAGACATACATGCATTGTACAAACAAACAAACACTTAGGCTGTAGTGGTTTTTTGTTTGTTTTTAAATTTAGTTTTTTGAGCTAGTTTTGTGTAAAACTTCAGAAAGGCTTTCTAAGATATTAGAATGAAATATTAAGTTTAAAAATAAAGTTTAGTTTAATTTTGACAAATTATGACAATAATGATATTCACATTATGTAAAGTGAAATCCAAAATTTAAAAGGAGTGAAGTTTTCACTTTATGTAAAGTGAAAAACAGTGCAAATTGAAAAAACTAAAAGTTTATTCTTTTGCAGTTTCTGGACTACTATTTATGACATAATCATTGAGTTTGAATGGAGTTTTTATTTTTCGTCCAAATCTAGTTGTATGACTAGTGCTTTCCTCCCCTTTTTTGGAGTCTTTTTGAAGTTTTTGAGTTTCATAAGAAGTAGTTGGTATTTCTGAATTTGAAGATGAATTTTCACCAAAATTTTGATTTGTCATGTTAGCACTTTCTAGAAGTTTTTTATTTACAAAGTTTTCATATTGAAAGTTGTCATAAGAATTATTAACAAAGTAAGAAGTTTTTTCTTTGTCAGAAGAAGAATTTACAAGACTAGAGCTACAAGAAAAACTAGAATTACAGCTGACAAGGCTATCATTGTCACTACAGCTAGGAACATTGTCAATAAAGTTGTCACCTGAGTTGTCACCTACATTACTACCTACAGAATTACTTTGAAAGTTTGTTACATTTGTATTTTCAGACATGGACCTGTTGTTATCTGAATTTTCGACTATTTTTAAAAATCTTTGAGTGTTTTGAAGTTTATTTTCTGATAACAAGTCAGAGAAATTTTCCGGTTTTCCAGAATTTTGAAAATACTTAAATGAATAATCCTTGGATGTTTTGAACTCTCTAATGAATTTTCGATTTCGTCTAAAGATTTTACCATTTTCCAGCTGTACTAAATATGATCTGAAACTTACTTTTCTTAAAATTTTGCCAGTTTGCCATGGTGTTTGAGGCTTTATTTGAATTTTTACTAGACAATTGTTTTTTAAAGGAGGCAAAGTAATTTTATTTTTGTCATAGTGTCTTTTTTGATTTTGCTGGTTTTTTGTTATATGTGAATTAAACTTTTCTTTTTTAAAATTTTTAGAGAATTTACTATTTATTTCTGGAATTATTGATCTTAAGTTTCTGTGCATGAGAGCATTTGCTGGAGAGTTCTCACCATCCAAAGGTGTATTTCTAAAGTTTAATAAAGCTAAGTATGGATCTTGTTGATTGAAAAAGCATTTTTTTAGAAGATTTTTTACAGACTGCACCGACCTTTCAACTTGTCCATTTGACTGAGGATACAAAGGAGATGATGTAATATGTTGAAATTCCCAATTTTTTGAAAAATTTTTAAATTCTAAACTACAAAAATTACTAGAATTATCGCTCATTAAAATTTTGGGTATGCCAAAACGTGAAAAAACAGATTTAAATTTATTGATTAAATTTTGAGAGGTTAAATTCTGATTCAAATTAACAACTTCGACAAACTTTGAGTAATAATCAACGATTAAAAGATAACATTCAGATTGAAATTGAAAAATATCGGCAGCTACCTTTTGCCATGGAACTTTTGGTATGTCATGAGGCTTCATGGTCTCGGAACCCTGAGATCTCTGATAGGTACGACATGCATTACAGGAGGTTATCATGTCTTCTATTTGTTTTCGCATCCCTGGCCAGAAAAATGACAAATTAGCCATATCTAAACATTTTTTATAACCTAAATGACTATAATGAAGTTTTTGCAAAATTTCTTTACGTAGGGCTTGAGGAACAATTAATTTTTGGCCCTTAAAAATAAGTTGATCAATACATGAAATTTCCTCTTTAAATTTAAAATAAAATTTGACATTTTCTGGGCAGTTTTTGATGCTTTTGGGCCAACCATTCTCTAAAAGGTTTCTCAATTCAGAAAGTTCCGAATCTTCACGAGTTAATTTTTGAATTTCTTGTTTTTTCTGGTCTGTGATATTTAGAGAAAGTTCTACAGCACAAATTTCTGATTCGATATCAAAGTCTAAATTTTCATTAAAGTTTTTTGCACTGAATGCTCTGCTTAAGGCATCTGCTACGATTAGTTTTTTGCCTGGCTTAAAAACAAGTTCAAAATTATATTTTTTTAACTGCATGAGCATTCTTTGCAGTCTCGGTGGAGTGAGATGTAAAGGTTTTTTAATAATTGAGATTAATGGTTTATGATCCGTTTCAATAATGAATTTTCTACCAAAAACGTACTGATAAAAACGTGTTGCACCAAACCAACAGGCTAATAATTCTTTTTCGATTTGAGAGTAGCGAGACTGTGTTTCTGTTAATGCCCTCGATGCATGAGCACATGGTCTATTATTTTGCATCAGAACAGCGGCCATGCCATTCTGAGAGGCATCAACAGAAATAGTCGTAGCTTGGTTAGTGTCAAAAAATTGCAAACATGGTGTTTTTATTAAAAGTGATTTTAAATTTTGGAATGCTTTTTCGTGTTCATTTGACCACTGAAAGATTATATCTTTTTTGAGTAAAGAACGTAAAATTGCAGTTTTTTCTGACAAATTGTTTACAAATCTGGCAATATACGTTACCATTCCTAAAAATCGTTGGAGATCTTTGACGTTTTTTGGACTAGGCATGTCTAATATTGCCTGAATTTTCGATTTGTCCACTTCAATGCCTTTTTCACTAATTTCATGGCCTAGATAAGTTATTTTTTTACATAAAATTTTGCATTTTTCTTTATTGAAACGTATATTGTATTGTGCAGCTCTTTTTAATATTTTTTTTAAGATAGCGTTATGGCCAGAAATGGAATTACTGAAACAAATTATGTCATCTATAAATATTGCACAACCCTCTATATCTCCAAAAATTTGTTGCATGCGTTCTTGATAGACTTCAGATGAGCATGAAAGACCATAGGGTAATCTACAAAAAGAATATCTGCCAAAAGGCGTTGCAAAAGTGCAAAGTTTAGAGCTTTCATCGTCCAATTTTATTTGCAAAAATCCCTGAGTTGCATCTAACGTGCTGAAATATTTAGAACCATGTAATTTTGATGCAATTTCATCCCAAGTTGGCAAATGAAATGACGGTTTTTTCAAAAATTCATTAATTCGGGATGGGTCAAGACAAATTCTTAAGTTACCGTTGGGTTTTTTAACAATTACTATTGGATTTACCCAATCAGTACTCCCAGTGACTTTTTTAATGATTTTATCTTTTTCTAACTGATTTAAAGCAAATTTTAATTTATCAGTTAAAGCCAAAGGAATTTTTCTTGCGGGGCAAACCAGCGGTACAGCATTTTCTTTAAGTTCGATATGATAATCTTTCTCTAAACACCCTACACCTTTAAAAATATGCTTATATTTATTTAAAATTTCATTAATATTTGAATTATTTTGAAAACTATTGTCTATTGACTGTATTTTTTTAATAAGTTGCATTTCCAAACAGCCTTTTAGACCTAATATTGGAATACTTTCAAAATCTACTACATAAAATAAAAGATTGCAACGTTCATTATTTGATCTACATTCCAGATAACACTGGCCCAAAATTGGTAAGCTATGTTTCGTATAAGAACTTAATTTAACATTAGTTTTTTGTAATTTTGAAATATCTACATTAATTTTCCCTAGTACACTTACAGGAATTACGTTGGCCATAGCTCCAGTATCCAGTTTGAATGAGATGTTTGCCCTATCATTGACCTCAAGGTTCGTCACCCAGGAATCCTCGGAGACAGTCCCAATTGCCCCTGATTGTCCCGGCATGGTATTGATTGAAATATCTGTCTCGATCATATCTAAAAATAAAAAATTCTTACAATCGTCATCATCACTTGATGTAGAAGTTTGTTCTTGTTCAATACCGTGAACTCTTTTTTTTAAAATTATTTTTGCGGAAGTTGTCACTTTGTTTCGTCTGAAAATTAAATTTTTGATTAGCATTACTAGGAAATTTTAAACAACAATGAGAAAAATGGTTTAAACCTGAACATTTTTTGCACTTAGCTTGGTATGCTGGACATTCTCGATAACCATGTACTCGTTGACAGTTTCTGCATGGCTGACTCTGCTGCGAACTTCTCGTGTTGTGGCTGGTAGATGGATATGATCTCCTCTGGTTGGAAAAATGCCTCGCCCTGGATTGTGGTGGACGGAACTTCTTGTTAACAGCATCGACATCTCCATGTGCATCACCAAAGCCATTGGTAATTTGCCGATTATGTTCTTTAGTTGACTCAGAGTTCATGCAAAAATTTACTGCTTCGTTCAGGGTCTTGCAGTCTTTGTCAAATAGCTGTTTGCGTAATTTGTCACATTTAATTCCGCATACAAGTAAATCTTTAATTAATGATTCTCTCAAAGTCTCCAGTTCACAAGATAATGACAGATTTTTAAGTTCAATAATGAATTGTTCTATTGATTGGCCTTCTTTTTGACGACATGATAAAAATTTATATCTTTCGTAAGTCAAATTGGTTTTTGGATTAAAGTGGTCATCAAATTTTTTTAAAAGATTGTCAAAAGTTTCTTGATCATCATCATTAAACGAAAATGTGTTAAAAATTCTAATACCTTCGTCTCCCATCAAGGTTAACATTTGCGCACATTTCGTAGAGTCTTCTTTCTTAATAATTTCTGTCACTTTTAGATATGTGATGAACTTTTGCTTCCAAAACTTCCACGATTGAGCTAGGTTGCCATTGGTAAAGCTCATGGGCGTAATGCCTCGGTCCATGCTTTCAAATTTCTTTATCTGCTATCATCCAAAAAACCATAGAATTTTCTTGTCGTGCTTTCAGCTTAGCGGGTAGTCGGCATCTTGAGCTTCAATTTGGTTCTTTTATTTTGACTGCGCCATGTAATTTTACTTTACTTTTGGATTTTTTTTATAAATCTTGAGGTGATTAGAAATGAGGCGACATTTTACTGGCGTGACCAGGTAACAACTGCGTTTATTAAAAATGGTTCGGTTATCTGTCAGTTCTGACAGTTGACATTTATGCAGATACAATATACTTGGTTGGTTATGAATAACGGCTAATGAATAAGCATAACAGTTTTATATGGTTAGTCATGTGACAGAAACTAGTACCATTATTTCTTGTTGATGTGCCTTATTGATATTTCTTTATTAAAATGTAGAAGTTTGTTTGGTTTCCTTGTAAAGACATGACCTGTAACAAAAATAAAATAGGTGTATTAGTTTAAAAATAAACTTAAAAAATGCAGAATTATGAAAGACATTAATCCATTTGCTTTTAACTTATTTTATCTCTTAAATTATCTACCTTTAATAGGTAGATAGGTACCTATAGATGCATTTTTATTTTAGACTATAGTTAGTAGTTAAGTACAACAGAAATAATTTACACAGTTGGAACTACATGCTAATTTTAATGTAGCTAAATTATTTTCATCATACATATAGTAGATACTTACTGGCTAGAGTACAATAACTGAAGAAACTGAATAAGTTTTTTCCAAATAATATTTTTTAACAAAACACCCGAAACCAACAATACAAAAAAACATATGATTATAACCACAATATGTCAAAAATTCCACAGACTATTAAATAGGAAGTGAAAACTTAGATGGTCGATTGTTACCAGCATTGCCAACCTGCGAGTTTCGGAGCTCTGGGTTAAAATCGCGTGGATAAACACTTTTCTCTTTAACTCGAGGGTTACCCCCAAGGACTGTACACAGAGAACAGGATGGTCCACTTCGCGAAATCTGTCAGACGGTTTTTAATACGTCACAAAATACTCAACGACATAACCTCACTTTTTCGTAAAATATAAACAAAAACTAATTTTAAAACGTTTTTTTTTAAACCATGTCTCGCTGTAATGTAGAAAGATAATAATAATATACAATTTTATGTAAAAATATCCTAGGTGTATCTTCTGCAGAAAATAGTTTACAGAACCCCTCAATCATCAATAAAATCAAATAAATTTTTTCATTGTCATTCATCGGCATTTGCTTAAAAAAACATGTTAATATTTGGAATATCATCTAGAATATTTTGTGAATAGTATTTTACTCCCCATTAGAATACCTAAGCCTAGAATGAGGGGTGATCAGCTGCCCATAGTAGGTGTACAAAATTCATTTACAGGACTGTGCAGGACACTATATTGCCTGGCTTTTTGCTGTCTTAATCACTACATTATTCTACTTATCAATTTCTATTAGCAAATCTTCTTAAGCTTTTATGGTTTTTAAGAAGCAAATAACTTACCATTATCAGAAAGTAGCATTTGTATATTATTTTTCAGGTTTTTTTAATCAAAACTAGGAAAATTTTATAGGTAGATAGCGGCATTCTAGCTTAAGCAGTATACATGCACCCTGCAATCCACTACAGGACCAAAAATTTGTTGCTAATTCCTGTAGAACAATGCATACATTTCATTCCACTTATCACCTAGTAGTACCACCTAAAGTGAGGGGCTCATCAATATGTAAGGACCTATACAAATCTCGACACTTTTAATGACCACTCAGGACTGATAAGAATCAGGACCTGGCACAACCTTTAAGGACTAACAGGGTCAACAAAAATATGGTTTATTAAGTCCCTGTACAAAGTTTTTGCTATTGATTAGCAACAGGCCCAGAGGTATTTTTTGCACTTAAGAAATATTCACTTTCTGTCAGTAGCGGCTTGTGGTAGAACATGGCACATCAGTTGAATAGAAAAAACCAAGGACCATAAACTGACTGTCTTTGGTAAAAACGAGATATTGTTGGCAAAAATGTTCAGTTATCATGTCATTTGTACAGTATGAAACCTCATTCCACATGACATGATAAATTAAATGTTTGTCAATACATTATACAGTTTTTTCTTTCAACTGATGTAGAGTGTTCTACAACATTGCTATGTTTAAAAGGTAATAACATGTGTACCTACTGAGGTGTGTATATTGCTCAACTTCACCTAACTAGCAGCAGTACTAGCTTTTTGTCCCTTATTATTTTAGTAATTAAAATCTCACTTTTTGTCCTGTTGAAGCAATTTGTAGTTATCAGTATTTTAACCTATTGCTTCATCTAAATGTTACATATAGGTTTGATTTTATGAGGTATATGTTAGTGCCCCCAAAGATATCATCTCAGGATACATGTTTACATATTTAAAGATAAAAAATAAAATGATTAAATAAAAGTTATTTTCCTATTTTAATTTCGACCAAATTTATTATATTTATTGATTTATAATACTAGAAATTATCTAAGTAGATAAAGTCTTTAGGCATCTGTATACATTTTTAGAATTTTTTTGTTATATCACTCATAATAGCAAAAAAATAACAAACCTGTATACAATATTAAGTGGGGTTATTGATTAGAAGCAATAAGGAATTTGTTACCATAAACATCAGGATAACAAATCCTGAATTTGATAAATGAAATGTAAGAAGAATGAACCATGGGGGCAAAAAATCTAGGACATGTAGGTATTTTAC
This sequence comes from Aspidapion aeneum, assembly GCA_963576565.1. Taxonomy (NCBI): domain Eukaryota; kingdom Metazoa; phylum Arthropoda; class Insecta; order Coleoptera; family Brentidae; genus Aspidapion; species Aspidapion aeneum. The sequence continues at coordinate 30,461,788 of OY755046.1, read as the reverse complement.
CTTTCTAAGAAATGTCCTAGTATTTTTTACCCAACTGCAAGACCTTTTTACTTCTCAGCATCATTTTGTTTTTATTAAGTGACATTAGCTTCTAAAGAATTGAAAAAAATATAATAATATATTACATTTTAATAATATATATAAAAAATATAAATATATCTTTAAAGAAACTGTGCTAAAGCAAAATCTCCATTGTGCAAAAACTAAAATTGATAAAATTGACAAAACAAAAACTTAGAACATTATAAATAAATTATTGGGGAGGCAAAGAAAACAACTAAACTAAACTGAATAGATTCTGAAACTATTAAAGACACACACTAACAGTCGCAAACCAACTGAATACTCATTTTCGTACAATAGCAGACTCCAATACAAAAAAATCAACAATAACTCTATCAATTTGCACAAAACAAAAAAAAATCAGACTTTAACTAAGTAGTTTTCTTTTGTACCAACATCAACCAGCAAATGTTCCTTGATTTCGATGCTTGTACCTGCAGTTGCCTCTTCAGGATCAACTTCTATTGGTTTCACTGATAGGTTTTGACTTGGCACAGATGTATTCCCTAGTATTGTTTTGGAAGTACATAAGCCTGTAATAAAAAAACATATATAAGGAACTTTTTTAAAAAAAGGTAGTTTCTACAGTGTAAATTTTGTACTCTAGTACATATGGAATTCACAAAAAAACATGAGGTTTTAGAAATTGTCCAAGTATTATTTTGTTATGACATTTTTGTCAAAATTACAGTAGGTGTCCCAAATTAAGTTGGCACTATTGATAACTTCACTATTATTGGAGTCAAATTAGTACAAAACAGAAAAACAATTAAATTGCACATTTACAGAAAAAAAAATTAAAAACTATGTTTAATGTCTAATTTTTGTGGTTGTAGAGGTTTCTTCATAGACAAGGGGTGATCAGCTGCCCACAGTAGGTCTACAGGACTCCATAGGACACTACAATACACTACAGGATCAAGAATTAATTAAAGTCCTGTAGGATGGTGAACAAATTTGGTTCAGCTGATCACGCCTTGTTCATAGATGAACACACAGGCCTAAATAAATTCACATGCGGCTTAGTGTTACATTAAGTAATCTCTGGGGGGGGAGGGTTACCTTGTCATAGTCTTGGCCATAGGTGGTTACACTTTTGTGACATTTTTAACCTATTTCTTTATCAAAAAATCTGAAAAATGGTATGTTGTTGAGTTGTTTTTATGAGAACATTTTTTTTGTCAACATAAGGTATGTATGTATTTGAAAGTGGTGGCAGGCCCTTCTGGACCTCCATGCACTGTGACCACTTATGGATCTATTGTGCCCACATACCTACATACTTAGTTTGACTAAAGTGGCATATTTTTTTTTCCACCCAGCACTTAAAAAACTCTGCAGATTACAACTAAATGATTTAGGCTTAACACAACATAAGGTATACCTACACAACATATTTAATTTTTAATATATTTGTGGTTAGGAAATATGCTTGGAAATAGGCTCGGAAATAGGTATGTTTATGTCAAAGTCACAAAAGTGTAACTGCCTATGAAAATGCGTTACGACAGGAGAAGGGCGGCAAAAGATCCTGAATTTTAACCTTACATAATTAAAGAATGTGGCCCTAAATAGATTTAAAAAATGTTAAAAATGATATTTACCTAGCAATTTATCTTGAAAAGGAATTTCGAAAACTGTTCTGTAGAAATGCTTTCGTGGGATCCATATTGTCTTTTCCACAACGCCTTAGCCACTCTTGCAAAATAGTCTTGGGAACAGTCATTGGAAGGTGGAAATTTAAAAAAACTCATAAACGTAGAACTTCTAAGTTCGAATAGTTGGATTTACATCCAGAAACCGCACAGGATGCTCCTGGGATTTTGCGATTCCGAAAATTGTTTAAAATATCGAAAATAACAATACAAAACCAAGATTCCACAAATTTTTTGTAAAAATTAACCTCACTTTGGATTCGCGAAAAAAATCAATAAGTTCGGTGATCCTTTTTCATTTAATCTGAATAGAAAAGGAAAGACCACCCTATCAAACAGATCAAGGGTCTTTTGAGAAGGATGAGTAGGTTCATAGAAGGATGGCTCGACACCTTGAGGATTTTGTGACGTAGCGAAATTTGGAATATATGGGGCTTATGGAAGTGGACCGTCCTGTTCTCTGGTGTTCTGTGGTTCTCTGTGTACAGTCCTTGGGTTACCCCAAGGTCAGAGTTGGCCCAGGGCTAGCTAACACGAAGAGATACCCCGCCATTGATAAACCGGCCCTTAAATCGGTATTTACTTTACAAAAGAGAGCAACCAGATATCTTTGTAGAGTAAAAAGACGTAGTTCCTGTAGACCTTTATTTCAGGAACATAAAATACTAACATTATGTTGTATCTTTATTTTGGAGACAGTTTGTTTGGTGTTTAAAAAATATCGAGGCGAATTAGAAAGACCTAGTACTTACTCTAGCCGTCGTCCCTTTTTACTGCAACTTCCAATTCCGCATTCAACCTTCTTTAAAAACTCATTTATATACAATGGAAAAAAAATATTTAATCATTTATCCGTGGAAATTAGGCAAATTGTTTGCTATAAAAAATTCAGAAGGATGACAAAGGAATTCTTAGCCACAAAGAGCTACTATAGCTTGGAAGAATTTTTTTCTCACTAGATAAATAGAAATAAAATATTCTTTCTTGGATTCAAATTTTAATAAATTAAAGTAGGCTTACACATTTCCAATTTTATGGATTCGACTATTATAAAACCGGAGTGAAATTTATTTGCTGGTTATAATTATTATTTTACTTTATTTATATTGTAATGAATATGTATACTTATATTTTCTTATTAATATTACCATATACAGCGCAGATTAAGTAGACGTTAAGTTAGATAAGCATGGCTTTGTCAATGTAATCTTTTTCTACAGACAATAAAGCTACTTTTGACTTTGACTTTTGGGTTAGCTGTTCACCCCTCGCTAAACACACTCTTGACTACTAATTTTCACTTGTCCCAAGTAAGAAAAAATGAAAAAAGCATGGCACATTGATTGCCTTGTTTTTTTTAATTTTTAGGTAAAAAAGTTTTATTTACATTTTTTAATTTTAGAAGCAGTTAAAAGAAATGAAGTACAAACTCCAGAAAGCAAACCAGAATGGGGCACATTTGCCCAGCCCTTGGGAATGTCAGCAAGGAAGCCAAAAAGGGGGTCTGCTTGCAATTGACTCCTACTCATTTTACACATTTTTTTTTATAATTATTAAAATTAAATTATATAATGTACAGGGAATTAAACATCTTTGCTTTATTACCATGAATGTACGGTAGTGGCGGTTAGCAACCTTAAAGGATCTAACCTGGCACGTAGGCATGCCTTTCTGGGTATGTTGTGCTGTGTACTTACTGTGTATGACTCGGATAACAGTTTAAATTCTATCTAGTAAATAGAACCCAGTAGACTTCAAAATATATTTTAGGCCAGAAACTTAGTCATGATATACCACATAATGCCATAATTATAGCCTTAGAGCACTGGTGTACCTTTTGACATAATCAACAGGGTACAGAGAGCCACAATGTGCCTGCACTAGCTGTTAGTTCAAAATAGGCACTCCATATACCATACCTTTTGACCATCAACAGGGTACGGAGAGCCACAATGTGCCTGGACTAGCTGTTCTATAGTTTTTTACCTACTGGTCAAAGCTTGTCCGTTACCAGACTACCCATGGGTCAAGGTTTCTTTAGTTAGCTCTTACGACAGGCCTGGGGGTTACCTTGGTGCTATTATGCATATTCATAATCTAAAAAAATCTAATAAGAAAGGGGCCCCTCTTGCCTCCCCAACCCCCATGAATGTAAAATAATAAGTTTGGAATTATTGTTATAGAAATAGAGGTGAATGTATTAACATTAACATTTAAATCTATGTTTTTATATTAAGGTTTGTAATTTGAAATAGCATGATTGGCTAATAAAGATTTATTCAATTCAATTCAATACACCATTGTATCAAATGTGTATTACATTGGTGAGTGGTCCAACAGAAGGGTTCCAGAGATACAACAAAAAGGAGGACAATTTAGATTTTTTGAACATACATTGTATAGACTTAAAAAATTAATTAGGCAGTATATGGTTTTCTTTTACAAAAAAATGTTTTTTTTTCTAACATGCCAAAATAAAAGTTTTTTGTACCTCTAAGGATTTTTCGAAATACATTCTTTAAAATAAATGGAAATTCTTGAGAAACCATATTTATTACACAATTACCAAAATAGTTTTTTACTTAGTTATGTAATACACTAGAATGTGCCCTTTGTATTTAAAGTTCTCTAGAAAAAGGGGGAGAGGTGATCGCCTCCATCCTCTCTGGGATCACCACTGGTAAGGCAGGCCTTAGTAGGAATAGGTAGAGGAAAATTTTGTTATTAAGGTAACTAGGTAAATAAAAACAAGAAATTTATTTATTTAGTTTTTCAACTAATAAACTGGCTTCTTAATGCCCAGGGTGCAGCACCTTAGAGGGCCCAATACAATGGGTTACACAAGTGGGTCCATACCTTTTTGAGAGCCTGGCCTGATTATGTGCTAAGTTAAACCAATTCTACAGTACTTACTAAAAAATTTGTACACTTGCTGTCGGCAGCTCACATAGTGGATAATGATGACAAAGTTAGTGCTTAATTATATATCATCTATTAATGCTAAGCAGGCAGAAAAATGGAGGACCAATGTACCAAAATCAAGCATTATGTTTGTCCATGGTGCATTATGTTGTTATATACACCAGCCCTTGAGTTACAACAAAAAACAGACAGACTGATGAAAAAATTTTGACAGCACTTTTAAGGTTCACTCAGGACTGATAAGTACCAGGCAGGAACCCCTTGTAATGGCTTCATTGTGTGCCCCCTGACAAGGCATCGCACCAGGGTTTCAAGGAACCAGTCACTGTTTACCCAACTTTAGTTGTCAAAGATAAAGGGATACTCTAAAAGATGGGCAAATAACTATCTTTTATGGCTGTGAGTGGACATTTGTTTAAACAAACATCAAATTGCTTGTTTAAATAAAAAACACAACACACAACCAGAGATTAGGTTAGAAAAGAAAACAACAAACAGAAGACACGGTCCGTAAAGAAACCGGTTGCGTAACTCGGTGTTTAGGCGGCCGGGCCGTGACGTCAGGGCTACGTCACAGTTTTGCTAGAAATCAGCAGTCAAACGCTGTTTATATCGAAATTTCGTCTTTTGCGAGGCAATTTTGTACATTTTGGGTCTTTTCGTCGTGTAAGTGTTTAAATATCTATTACGTTCTTACTATAAATATATTAAAAACTAACTAAAAGAGTTGGTGAGTTTTTAAATATAATTAAAAATTTTAACAAACACAAATTTTCCTGTGTCGGTTGTTTTCTACCCATACAATGTGGGTCATACAAGGTTACAAGGGGAGCTGGGACATAGACCTTGGGGGTATGGGTTTTCTCTCTATACTGCATCTGATATCTGCAACCAACACATAATTTTTAAGATAACTTTTTGATAGTTATCATCACAATCAGTATAGGCCAGGACAAAGATTATGAAATGAACTTTATATACACATAGAAAATTACTAATAGTTTAAAAAATACTCAATGTTGTTGGCTGTTTTTAAGGCGCCTGATGCTAAAAATAGTTCTTAAATGATGTACCTATTACACAGTGTTCACGCACAAGCGTTTTCCATTAATTTTAAATTTTATACCTATTTTGTTCCCTCCCGCGTATTTCCTTCTTACCCGCAACTGTCTAAATATATTGGGGCACATTGAACGCAATGCGCAGGATCAAGAGAGATTCCAACATGTCCGCTCTCTAAAAAGGACATATTTTCCGTTCTTCCTTACTTTTCAACGAAGTGACAACATTTTCCGGGTTTTAAACTAAAGCTAATGACTATTTAGTGCTACCTTCAATCAACTTGGTAATGATGATGCTGTAAGCAGGGCCCTGCAGAAGAATAACAAGAAAATCGACTCGGTAAGTGCCCTAGCAATAAGCAGTTGTAGATTTCCTTAAACGAACCTATGGCATAACTTTCACCCTTCCTTTCCGATCAATGTTCCGCAGGTAATTCCTTCCATAAAGTCCACTCTTCCTACCCGCTGCGTGAACACACAGCATACCTACCTCTTCATGAAAAAAATTAAACTTAAAAAAAAATAATTTAAAAATTTCGTAAAAATTGAGGAAAATAATATTGCTGTTAATTTATTTTAAATATTTGATTTATTTTCTCAAAGTTAAAAATACCGAAAATATTCCAACTTAAAAATTACGCTTAGACTAGGTACATGCTACCAACTAAAATTAAAATACTTACGTAATTTTGAATTTAAAATTTCTTCGTTATTATTTTAAACTTTAGGCAATTTTTTTTTTAGTAAAATTGTTTAGAATTAAAAGGCCTATCAGAAAAAAATATAAAATACAGGATATATAAATTTTTTTAAATGTTTTTTGAAAAAAACCAAACACCGATCCTCTATTTTTTAAAAATTTAAGTATCTTAAACAGCATTAAAAATTCTACTAGTTTGCCAATTTAAACTTTTTTCTATCTTTATAATAAAAAAGTTAGCAATGGTGGACACTTAACTTGGAACACTCTGTATAACGCTCAAGCAGGAGGGAAGGCATATTAGCCTTGCGTTACAGTCGATGTATTTTTTATGATATTTCTTGAAAATGCGTTTTGTAGGGGTGATCAAAAAAAATCCCTTACTGCCTTATTGACTTTTAGTCATTTTAACTTCCTTTTTTTTAAATTTTTTTGTATAAATTTTACACAAAAAAATCTAGTTTTAGTTATTTCCTACCCACCAAAAAAAACCAATAATATGTGGCTAGTTTGCTTTAGAGTTCGGCGTAAAAAATTTCATTAAATTGAACAAGAGAGTAGGAAAAGTATTTATAATCGTGTCCTGAATCTGATATTTATAAAACTATTGGAATTTTTATCATAAAATTTTAAATGATTTAATTTTGTAATAAATTTTGGTATTTTTTCGGCTTTTAAATAGACCTATCTCTCTTTCTCTCATAATGTAGCGTATAGGTCTTTCTTTATTGACCGTGGAACAGGCCAAATGCCGCGTCATTGGCTGGGAGTTACCACACAACCGGTTCCTTTACGAACCTTGGATCAGGCATGACAATAAATCTCCTTTTTTCAAGAGTCATAATCGCACTGCTCTTTTGGCCAAGCATTTTTGGGGGCTGTTCAAAAGTTTTGTGATAAACAGCTTGAAATACAAAATTGCTAAATTGTTGCTTTTTCTAGCTAAATAATAGGAATAAGAGCTTAAAATTTATGTTATTTAGCTAGCTAAATTTTAGCATGCTTATAAGCAATTATTTAACTTTAAAAGAGCAAGTCCTGTATAATATTACATCAAAAGCCATTTCACCCATAAACACCTGCTACCAGAGAGGTTCTATAACTAAAATAATTTCTAAACCACAACTAGCTGTTTTACAGCAAAAACTAAGCTCTGACAACACTTTCACAGCAAAGTTTTTGCTTTTAAACTATATTGTCCACTTTGTGTTACTTGGGTGGTCTCTTGCTAACGAATTTTTGGCTGGGTCGACAACAGGTCTCTGGGATCGCCTTTGTTTTTGGATTGGCACTACAGCGATTGTAGGAGATATCCCAGAGACTGTGAGGAGTGAGTCCGTCGTGTCTAGGGTAATCTAGAGTGACGCTCGCACCCTTTTGAGGGGATTTAAAGTCGGCCTACGCCATTTGTGCGGGGAAGAGCATTGGTAAGTCGATTTTATTTTTTCATTTTTTTTATTATTTGAGTACTCTTCAAGATAATATTTGCCTCCCAAATTGTAATTATTTTTCGTGTGAAATGTACTTTTTTTTGACAAAGGACGTGGGGAATTTTTGGCGTTTTTATATTTTTCTTTTAACCACGTGTTGGATATAAACTATATATTGTTTTTCTCCTTTGTCTACAGCCCTGTCCATTCCATCGACAGCGGTGCTGGACGCTGGTGGGAAGCCGGACGAGCCAGTTGTAACCCTGGGAAAGGTACGTTAGTTTATTTTAGTTCATCTGCTTAAATCTGCTGTATTTTATTGAGTCGACATGGGGTTCTCCAGGAAACTGAAACATTTCATTTTCCACAGGGTTTTTACGCTCGGGCAAGAAGCCAACAACCTTTCCACAACCATGTGCTGCCCTAGTACCATGTGCTAGTTAGTCAGCAGGGGAGGCGCGAGCAAACCAGGGCAAACCAGGAGCAGCAGTAGCAGTGAGGAGGTGTCTGGACAACTCCAGGTTTACAAACTAGAACACACATTTATACATAAAATAATCAAGGACCAAGGTAGGAGCAAGCCTTAACTATAATTTTTTTCCATATATAATTTTCACAATATAATTTAGACACAATCTTTTCCAATATAATTTTTACAGTATAATTTAACACCTCTTGTAAACGCAAGATAAGGTATGACGTCATAACCCTAGTTTTGCGGCATATTTACTACATTGACTTGTTTCCTTAATTTCATTTATTTAAGATAATTTTACTGTCAAATTTGCTATTTTGGCCCTATTTAAAGTGCCTTGCTATTTTGTCCCTGACTTGTTTGGTATTTTTCTCAGGTTTTACAATCAAAATATACAAGATGAACTAAATTTCTGTGTTATTTGTACAATCCAGTGAACCAACTTTGCAGAGACAAAAGAGAGATGAGGTTATATTTTTTTTCAGCAGTTTCCTTACATTGTTCTACCTCATGGGGTAGATCTCGGACTGGGTTGCTGTCTGTCTCATCCTACCCAACGTAGAATGATGACAGCAGATATTTGGTCCAGATCTCCCCTATGATGGAACGATTTTGGAAGTATATTTTTTTTTAACAATCATTTATATAATTGAGTCTCACACTACTGACTCAGATGTAGGTACACTATGACCTGTTAAAGGAGTCCATCTACCTGTAAAGTGCTTCTAGTTTTGTCATTTTGATTCATTTGGGAATCTTTTAAATTTTATTTTGTTTATTAGTCAATTTTTTTTGGTTTTTTTATTACACAAATACTCTGGAAGCCTCGGAAGTAAGTAGAATTTCATTGTTTGGCTGCAACATTTGGGTTGAACTGTATTTTATTTAAGATCTTCTTTGTAAAACATTGGTATTAAATAATGTGGCGCACTTAAAATTTTCTTATTTCTGAACCCCCCCTTCTCCACTGTATAAAAGTTACCGGGCATATCAATGTTTTACCTAGCTGGAAAATACAGTTCTGCTTCCAGATATTTGTTTAATTATTCAATGGTTTTGTTGTGTCACAAGTTGGCAAATTGTCACTATCCTAATTACAGTGTCACAAAATGGCGGCAACGCGAGCGGCAACGTCTTTAAGCTGCTACAAATGTCACACAACGCATTTTAAAAGGCCACACCACAGTACCCCACCAATGGGAAGCAAAAAACATTGGCTTACTCGAATTTACCCAATGTGGACTGATACACGAAATATCATTAAAAAAAACAGTATTAGCTTGTCTAACGAACTGTCAGCTGTTTTTCGATCCAAGATGGTCGCCATAGGACAAACAAAGCGTTTTCCCATAAGCCGCAATGTTAACAAAAACGTAATTTATAAAAAAAGTGAAACGATTTAAGCTACAACAAAGATGCTGTTTTAAGTATTGAACCTTTATACACATGGGAAAAATGCGTTTTTCTTTAAAAAAATCAATTGAAGCCAGTAAATCTCAAATAAAAGGGACCATGTTTTGTTCAAAAGTCAGGTTATGTTTTTATTTACTTTTGTTTTTTTTTACTTTTTTTCCAGTTTTTTACACAGTTTGAATCATTATTATTAGTTTCTGTGCTGTTATGAATTGTGGCAGCTGGGGAGAGCTTGATAATGTTAGTTTTGATGGAATGCCAAGTATTTTCACCTTAAAAAATCATCTTGATTTAAATGAACTAGGTCTCAGCTCAAAGAAGGGAAAATAAAGTGGATAAGTGCTCTATTACCTGACTTAACAGAGGATAAATTGAAATATTCGAAAGTTTTTTGTCAGGTTTGTTTTGGATAAATGTGTAACAGTCATTTTGGCAACATTTTCTATTGGGATCTTTTTTGGTGCTTGAGTGGACCTTTTGCAGAAGTGTAACATAGAATTGTGTTAAACTGTAAGAAATATTTCACTATGATTTTTTTACTATTCTAGGCAAGCAACTTTCAAAACTAGAATACAGCAATGATCATGACTGGGTCTCTCCTGAATGGATTATTATTTCAAAATGATTGAAAAATTTTAAAAATGGTTGAAAAAAGGGTCCAGAGAAGAAAGAAAAGGAAAACAATATGAGGTTAAAGTGTGAATAATGAGCTGAACCAAATTTGTACACCATCCTACAAAACTCTTAAATAAACTCTTGGTAGTGTAGCGTCCTGTATAGTGTCGAGTGAAGTCCTGTATCATCAAAGTTTCTTTTTCTTTAATAAATATTTATTTTACAGACCTCAAAACAGTTTAGAATAAACTGGTGAATTTGACAATCTCCCTAACTCAAACCTCTTTTTATCTTAAACTATTTTGGTGCAAATTTTCCTTTATTTCCATGCTTTTTGACACCTAAAACTTGTACACCATAAAATTTGTATAGTATCTGACTGGACCTACTACAAGTCCTGTTGTGAAATTTCTACGGTACTGTTCTAAGCTTATTACCAAAAAATTTTTTTTATGGCATCATTAATAATAGATGGAAAAAAAAGTAATCTTTGTTGACTTTGATGACCACAAGAAAAACAAATAAGTTCTCTCAGATATTTTTTTCAATTTCTCTCAAAAAAACTTGGGTTCTAATACTCCTAATGGGTCATATGCTGTTATGCCCAATTATAGAGTAGAGTATATATTTATTTGCATAAACTTTTAGATACATAATTGAGCAAATATTGTTACAAAAAAAACAGTAATAGCAACAGTAGTAATACAACAACGAATATTGTACTGTTGTAAAATTTGAACAGTACTTACTGTTGTGAGCTGATGAACCTTAGGTTTGACCGTACTAAAGCCCTATGTGTTATAGTTCATGGAAAATCATATGGTGATGTACAGTGTGGAGGCCAATGACATGGAAAAACTGTATTTTAATGTTTACTTATATTTTTTTAAATAAACATATTTTGTAAAGTACTTATTAGAAGTTTGCTTGACCAACCTCAGTTGGAACTCATATGTGCATATTGATCTGTTGGACTGACTTACCTATAAGCTGTGCCTCTTTTTCATGTCACTACTGGAGGGTTAAAACCGAGTTAAAACAATTAAACTTTGTCTAAACTTAAAAATCATAGTGAAATATTTTTCACAGTTTAACGCTATAGAAGGCCTATTACTTAGCAAAATGTTTAGTCAAGTACAACAAAAGATCCTAATAGAAAACCTGAATCTGATGAGAAAAGTTTAGTCTATTTCAATTTCGTCTCTGTTAAGTGAGCCTTGAAGTGAGCTCTTTAAATAGAACTACTTTACCCTACCTTGGGCTGATAGTTCATTGATTCATTGGTCAAAAAACTTCAAAAACCTTTGGGGGCCTGATACCTTTGGGGGGCCCCCAGAGGTCTTATGATGTACTTTATGCTATTTTTTCTGTTTATTCATGAAATATATGGAAAATATCTAAAAAAATATGTGGTTTGGGGGGGTCCGGGCCCCTAGCCACCCCGCCCCCTTGGTGCGCCCATGTAATAATTCAAAATAAGTGAAAAAACTAGAAAAAAAGTTAAAAAAAAAACAAAATAAACAAAAACATAACCTACTTTTTTGATGAAAACATGGTCCTTTTTATTTCAGATTTTCTCGCTTTAGTTTAATATTTTTAAGAAAAACGCATTTTTCCCATATGCACAAAGGATCCGTTCTTAAAACTGATTAATTTTTGAGACTAAAGCTCTTGTCGTTTTTGTAAAATTTACGTTTTTGTTAACATTACGGCTTATGGGAAATCGGTTTGTTTGTCCTATGGAAGACATCTTGGATTTGATCATATGTTTTGTTAGACAGCCCTATTACCGGTAATAAACGATGACGTCCAAGGGCTCATTTATGACGTCACTCTTCAAGGAGTGGTATTTACCAAGGCCGCTTGAACGGCAGTGGTAAATACTAGTAATTACTAGTTATTCGCTTGAAAACGATTTAGGTTAGAAAAGAAAACCACAGATTAGGTAAATAAGTATAAAAAGAAAACAACAAACAGAAGGCACGGTCCGTAAAGAAACCGGTTGCGTAACTCGGTGTTTAGGCGGCCGGGCCGTGACGTCAGGGCTACGTCACAGTTTTGCTAGACATCAGCAGTCAAGTGCTGTTTATATCGAAATTTCGTCTTTTGCGAGGAAATTTTGTACATTTTGGGTCTTTTCATCGTGTAAGTGTTTAAATACCTGTTACGTTCTTACTATAAATGTATTAAAAACTAACTAAAAGAACTGGTGAGTTTTTAATTATAATTAAAAATTTTAACAAACACAAATTTTCCTGTGTCGGTTGTTTTCTACCCATACAATGTGGGTCATACAAGGTTACAAGGGGAGCTGGGACATAGACCTTGGGGGGTATGGGTTTTCTCTCTATACTGCATCTGATATCTGCAACCAACACATAATTTTTAAGATAACTTTTTGATAGTTATCATCACAATCAGTATAGGCCAGGACAAAGATTAAGAAATGAACTTTATATACACATAGAAAATTACTAATAGTTTAAAAAATACTCAATGTTGTTGGCTGTTTTTAAGGCGCCTGATGCTAAAAATAGTTCCTAAATGATGTACCTGTTACACAGCATACCTACCTCTTCATGAAAAAAAATTAAACTTAAAAAAAAAATAATTTAAAAATTTCGTAAAAATTGAGGAAAATAATATTGCTGTTAATTTATTTTAAATATTTGATTTATTTTCTCTTAAAATACTTTATTGTTAATTAAAATTTTGAATTTAAAATTTCTTCGTTATTATTTTATACTTTAGGCAAAATTTTTTTTCAAAAAAATTGTTTAGAATTAAAAGGCCTATCAGAAAAAAATATAAAATACAGGATATATAATTTTTTTAAATGTTTTTTGAAAAACACCAAAAACCGATGCTCTATTTTTTAAAAATTTAAGTATCTTAAACAGCATTAAAAATTCTACTAGTTTGCCAATTTAAACTTTTTTCTATCTTTAATAATAAAAAAGTTAGCAATGGTGGACACTTAACTTGGAACACTCTGTATAACGCTCAAGCAGGAGGGAAGGAATATTAGCCTTGCGTTACAGTCGATGTATTTTTTATGATATTTCTTGAAAATGCGTTTTGTAATTTATGAATCTTCCTTTCCTGCCTTATTGACTTTTAGTCATTTTAACTTCCTTTTTTTTAAATTTTTTTGAATAAATTTTACACAAAAAAATCTAGTTTTAGTTATTTCCTACCCACCAAAAAAAAAACCAATAATATGTGGCTAGTTTGCTTTAGAGTTCGGCGTAAAACATTTCATTAAATTGAACAAGAGAGTAGGAAAAGTATTTATAATCGTGTCCTTAATCTGATATTTATAAAACTATTGGAATTTTTATCATAAATTTTTAAATAATTTAATTTTGTAATAAATTTTGGTATTTTTTCGGCTTTTAAATAGACCTATCTCTCTTTCTCTCATAATGTAACGTATAGGTCTTTCTTTATTGACCGTGGAACAGGCAAAATGCCGCGTCATTGGCTGGGAGTTACCACACAACCGGTTTCTTTACAAACCTTGGATCAGGCCTGACACAATTGGAAAATAATTCTCCTTTTTTCAACAGTCATAATCGCACTGGTCTTCTGGCCAAGCATTTTTGGGGGCTGTTCAAAAGTTTTGTAATAAACAGATTAGAATACAAAATTGCTAAATTGTTGCTTTTTCTAGCTAAATAATAGGAATAAGAGCTTAAAATTTATGGTATTTAGCTAGCTAAATTTTAGCATGCTTATTAGCAATTATTTAACTTTAAAATTTCACATTTCACCCATAAACACCTGCTATCAGAGAGGTCCTATTGCTAAAATAATTTCTAAACCACAACTAGCTGTTTTACAGCAAAAACTAAGCTCTGACAACACTTTCACAGCAAAGTTTTTGCTTTTAACCTATATTGTCCAGTTTGTGTTACTTGGGCGACTTTTCGTGGCTGACAGAGTTTTATTAGTTCCTCTGCTCAACACTTTCAAAGGAAATAAATAAATTTGAAAATTAATAGTTATATGTACATACAAGTGCAATATAATATAATAGCGTATGACGAGTGAGAATGCGAAAGAAGACAAATTCTCAAAGTGTTTGCTGTGGCGTTGAGAGATCTTCAATTACATTATATCAAAACTCTTTATATGGTTACATTATGTACTATTAAATAAAGAATACAAATATTCATCGTTCAAATGTCTTTTATTTTATTTTGAAAGCACAAAGTAATATCTACGTATAATATTATTTATATTCCTATAACAATTTGTCCAAATAAAAATCCATTCCCTACATTCTCCTAAGTAGAAACTAAACAGTCAAAATGAAATTCTGTAAAGGATCCATTTGCATCTGAAAGAGTGTTTTCCTAAAAGGAGTGCTGCTGCAAGAGGATTCAGCTTGAAAAACTGCTTGATACTCTAAAAACAACTCACACTCCTAAGGGTTATTCCTAAGGCAATTGTCTTCATTGCATGGAGCGATGTGAAACCTGTAACCAATACAGTTTTAAGGGTCGATTTACACAGCAACATAACAAAAAATGGAATTTTAGGGTTAATTTTGGTATTTTCGTTTTTTTTTCTGCCAGCTGATTAAGGTAAAATGGAGCATTAAAACAAGGCATTAACTTTATCCATTGTGCTATGTTACTTTGGGTAAACCATCATGCATACCCTAGCAAAAATCGCACAAAGAAAAATACTCTGTCAATCTATGGGCACCTAAGCTCACAATAGGTACTATAGTTATAGTGTGCGTGTGAGCTAATATAACTGAAAACTGAAATATGTTACCTTTCGTTTGACACCACACAGGCCATGTTTTGACTTAAACTCTAATTTTTGAAATCTACACCCACCATTTTTTTTTCAAAAAACTAAAATGTAGTTTGTTTAACTCCAGACTTAATTACCTTTTGTTTGATATCACACACGCCATATTTTTACTTAAACTCTAATTTTTGAAATCTACTCCCACCTTTTTATTTGACTTGCTTTCGAAGGATTTTGTTCATTTTTAAATGGGACCATTTCGACCGAAAACCCGCCTGGTACCAAATTTTATTCAAATCGGGCAAGCGGTTTTTGAGTTATGCGCGTTGGTCGTTACAGATAGACACAGATAGACAGACACACGGCGCGACAAAAAAATTTCAAAATCATCTGAAACGCAAAGATATATAAAAATTTTAAAAATCAGAGCAATTTTTTTTTTCGAAAAAATTAGGATCACCATAGCTCACACTACTATAGTATAGTAGTAGTGCGAGCTAATAGGTAACTAAATTTAATGTTTTCTATACGGGATATGAAACAACCCACATAGCACAATCACGTGTTAACACGTAAAACAGGCGTGAGAAAAAAAACGTTGATTATAATAGCTGCTAGAAAAAAACGTTTATTTTATATATGAAAACAAGCTTAATAGGTCATTCATTAACGTTATAAAAAATAACGTTGGTAAAAACTGCGTTGTAATAACGTCATTATCAATTTAAAACAGCAATGTTTTTACGTTAGTTTCACGTGATTTTTATCAACGTGAAAGACACGTTAGATTCACGCCTTTTCTACACAAATTTTAAAACGCGACTTGCATGACTTTTCGACCGAATATTTTTGAGATTTTACTAGCAGCAGTGCCACCTATATTGTCGACATTTTTCACTTTGACGAAATCTATCAGGCAGTGCTTCGGCCTCTAAACTCAAAAAACCTGTTAAAGAACTGATCCCTGATCCTTTACGATCACGACGCATCTGTTATTAACATAATAAAGACACATTAATATTCTGTGAATGTGTTTACTGTTAAAAAATCTTGTTTAGCTTTTAAAAAAACATAATGTATATAGATAGACATATAGATATTTTGTCTTGCCTTGAGCGCCATCTTTAAAATTGTAGTCTTTAACTAGGGAACTTCTATAACTTCCTTTTGCGTCTATTTTAAGTTAAAAAAATGTTATTAAAAAAAACGTGACCAAAAAAGACGCAGAAAGTTTGTAGGTTTGAGAAGTCTTAATCTAGTGGCGTTTTACAACATGTTGTGGAGGACTTTTCAAGTGTGAATTTGGTACATGAAAATAACAAGGGTAAAAAACACGTTATATACACAGCACCAGAAACTTCAGCAAAAAGTACATTTTTATAGCTTGATTTCTCCTTGTTTGTAAGTTATCTTTAAGCATGTAGATTTAACAAAATAAATATTACATAGTATGAGGTTGTTTTCAAGTAAAAAAAAACTTTGTTATTTTTGTCCACGTTAATTTAACGTTGATGTGATTTTTGTGCTATGTGGGAAACCCAACCATAGCAAATTTGGCTTTTACAATCTTTTGAAAAAAGGAACTTTTGTGATGTTTTTATGTGGGTTTCTTGTCAGAGGTAACCATGTTGAATGGTCTCGAGTTTATGAATGTGACTTAACCCTTCTAAAGAAACTTAGAACTCACCTGTCAAAAGTCAAACAAGTGTTTTTTGTCTTCAAGAAAAAGTAAAATTTGATTATTTATTTATGGAAAATTCCACTTGTATGTTATATGTTTTCGAAAATATAAAACAAAAAATAAAAAAATTGGTGGGTTGGTTTATATACCTACTGCGCAAGTCGAGCGTTTGTCACCCACCTCATAGAGAAGGGTGTAAAAGGCGATTCGCCCGACGTTATTTTCGGCCAATCTGAACGAGAGTAACTTTCACCCAGTATGTAATCTGAACGGATTTGAGCGCGCCCGACTACATCCGACGTGCTATCTGAACGTACCCCTGGATTGCTTATTTCCACAAGGCCAACACAAAAATAGAGGCCACGACCCTGAAAAAATCAGCTGTTCTCCCGGGGCTGAATTTTACATTGGGTCTTATGGGAGGTCAGACGTTTTTTTATGATATTTTCAAAATGGCACTACAGATTTCCGCAAAATTTCAGTGAAATATTCTCAGACACCATCCCGATATTCCACCAAAGGTTTGTAAGGAAGTAACATGATTAAAAGGTTAAAATCTTCAAGATGTAGCATTCCTTATTTTGAATTCAAATTACCCGCCATGTACCACATGCCAACTGTTATATTTGACATGTATTTGACTTTGTCATATGTAATTGTCAGATTCGCTTCTGCTTTAAACTTAATTTTTGTGTGAGCTAATGAAGCGGCTATGAAAAATTAGGGCTTACTATACATTTAAAAAAAATTGTTCTGCCAGAATAAAGTAAAAACAATCTCAAAAACGGCTTTATTTTTAAAAAAAATCAAATATCCATGAACCGTAATTCCAACTTCAATATTTTAAAGACAATCAGCTGTGTCGTAACGTGACCATCAAGAAAAATCAGCCCCGGATGTGACGTCAACAAAGTGGAGGATCGTGGCCCGTCCATTTTGATAGCCCTGATTTCCATTTAATACTATAAGCCTTTTTCCTCGCAGTAACTACACGTTACCAGGTAACCTGGTTACTCGTTTTCTGTTTTTCTTCGCTGAGTAACACTAACTATGACGTCGCGAGTAACCACACAGTGTAACCAGCCTAGCAGACGTGGTTGCTGATCTATTTTGAGGTTAAGATCGTTTTTTTTTTGTTTTTTTTCAAAATGTTTGATTTTAATATATATATATATACATATATATATATATATATATATATATATATATATATATATATATATATATATATATATATATATATATATATATATATAGATATTAACAACGAATTATGTTTGGTAACGGTAGAAAATGAAGCACATCCCTTGAAGTTGGTACTATATCAATTCAACTGCAACTAGTCTTAAAATGTACGGCCTTTGGTGTTCTGTGGTACTGCGGCCTTACCACAGAATACCAAAGGAGCACTCTGTTTCCATCCCGATTCAAAAAACGCATCAGGTAACGCTGCATTTAAAACTGGTGCATGCAATGGTGGAAACAACGAATTATTTTCTGCATTTCGAAAATTGCTGGTAAAAACAAAAACAAACAATTGGAAATGTCATCCACAGCTGACTGTCTGACGTCATACAGCGGTTACTCCGAGTAACCGTGACGTCATTTCGAGTAACTTAAATGAGTGACTAGTAACCTCGAGGAAAAAGGCTTTATGTTATAGTGGGTTTACACATGCATGAATTTAGTGGCGCCAGTGTTCGCGCCAGTTCTATTGGCACGCCAGTAAAGGTTTACACTATTGTGCGAAAATTAAAAAGACTGGCACGCCAGTTTCATTTTTAAAGTGTACACGATACGCGATATGTCGGCTGAACTCTCGGAAGCCTGCAAAATAGTCGCTAAACTTTTATTGAAAAAAAAAAATAATGCTGCTAGGAGATTCAGGAAAAGGAACAACGAAAAGGCCGTATCTGCATCGGTTAAAGCATGGTGCTAGTCGATCTACTTTGGGTGCTTCCGAAAAACTTTTAGGAGAACTTGCAGCAGAAGATCCTGCGAGCTATAAAAACCATCTTCTAATGACAAAGCAACATTTTGATATTCTTCTAGAGTTTCTCTTATTTAAACAACATTCTTTAAAATTCGGTCTGCTACTTTAAACCATGGTACTTTTGGGGTGTATACTTCATTTGCACCGGCTCCGGAACGTTGGCTTTTTTTAATTTTTGTCAATTCCAAAGCATATGTGTTTCTTATGGATCATATTTTTGCTTTTACTTCTGCAACTTCAATAGTCATTATTTTACTAATTTTTTGGGAAGCATTATCTCGACTATCTTTGTTTTTATACGAACTACTGTGTACATCCCATAAACAAGGAAAACATTCATAGCCCTTAAGAAACTGTATGGTCAGTTCTGCTGACCACTTTTTTTAGCCATATTAAGCTATAAAAACAAAAATAAACAAATTTTTTAAGCTCAAACACAATGAAAATAAAAAATAATGTAAAATAATGAACTTAAAACTGGCGAGCCGACGTGCAAGCACTTGTTTACACATGAAAATTTTCCTTTTCTGCGCGTATGCGTCACCACTGGCGCCAGCAAATTCAGTCAGCTGCAGACTTTTTTGATACATGCATGCAAAAAAATAACTTGTGTGCAAGTCGGTGTTTACACTTGCAAATTTAACTTACTGGCGCGCCAGTTTTTATTGGCGCCAGCAAATCCATGCATGTGTAAACTCTCCTTTAGCGTCGCTCAGCGAGACGAACCGTGCCTGCTTACGTCACCAGCGGAACAGTTGCTTTGTTTGTATTGAGAGTTTGTGTGATTTTAAGGTGTTTTTGACGTTTTTACCTCCGTTTTCTTGCGTTTTTTCATTTATTTGACGGTGTGGTTTACTATTTAGGAGGTAAATCTGAGGGAACGGGAGTGCCTCGCCAAGTTCACGCGCCGTACCATCTTTTCTTGAAACATTTCAGCGATATTTGACCTATCTAAAACTCTACTTCGGAATGAGCTACGAATCTCAAACTTTGCACAGTCGTAGATCTCCATGGAGTTAACAATCCCTTGATGTTTAGTTTCATGGAGTTCCCAAAAGTACTGAAGTAGTTACGAAATTTCAAAAAACGTCGAAATTGTCACTCACTCACTCACTCATGTATAGATCATCAAAATTCTACTGTACTTCCAGACATGCTACAAAGCTGAAATTTGGCAAATTGATAGAAATTATGACCAAACAAAAGTTTAAAGAAACATTTCCAAACTAGTAAGAATAATTCATTTTGAAATTTGTATTGTAGAACTTTGGCTTTACTTTTATCTCAATTCTTTTTACGGAATACCACTTTCGCGTATTTGGGTTTTTTTACATGAAATATTTTTGTTATGTTAAACCTTTAGAAATGTGAATTAAGTGAATTGATATACTTTTATATTATTATATTTATATAAACTTTTAATTTTTTTTGTATTTTTGAAAACTCCTTGCTCATTAAATTAATCACATTAAAGAAAATTGGTAATTATGTCGCAAACCTACTTCTTTTATTAAACTGATTATTGGAAAGTTTATTTTGTAGACAGTTTCTCCAAGTTTAGTTTCAGTTTTTTTCTTAAGTTTTTTTAGTCTCTTTATAGAAGTTTTCAGAAACATGTTACAGGAGAAGGAGTGAAAACGGGCGCTGGGTGGAATAAAAACAACTCATAACACAAACAATGTAAATCATTTGAAAAATACTCTGCCAATATATGGGCCCCTAAGCTCACACTAGGTACTATAGTTATAGTGTACGTGTGAGCTAATATAACTAAAAACTGAAATATATTTTATTCAACTCCACACTAAATTACCTTTTGTTTGATACCACACAAGCCATGTTTTGACTTAAACTCAAATTTTTGAAATCCACCCCCACCCTTAAAAAGAACAAAAACTAAAATGTATTTTGTTGAACTCCGGACTTAATTACCTTTCGTTTAATATCACACACGCCATATTTTCACTTAAACTCTAACTTTTGAAATATACCCCCACCCTTTTTTTTTAAATAAATTAAAATGTATTTTGTTTAACTCCAGACTCAATTACCTTTCGTTTGATATCACACACGCCATATTTTCACATAAACTCTAATTTTTGAAATCTATCCCCACCCTTTTATTTGGTTTGTGTTCGGTGGATTTTGTTCATTTTTAAATGGGACCATCTCGACCCAAGACCCAGCCTAGGTACCAAATTTCATTGAAATCGGCCAAGCGGTTTTTGAGTTATGCGCGTTGGTCGTTACAGACATACAGACAGACATACAGACAGACAGACAGACGGTGCAACAAAAAAGTTT
Organism: Aspidapion aeneum; assembly: GCA_963576565.1. NCBI lineage: Eukaryota > Metazoa > Arthropoda > Insecta > Coleoptera > Brentidae > Aspidapion > Aspidapion aeneum. The sequence goes on along the minus strand of OY755046.1, from coordinate 30,440,712 downwards.
CAAAATCATCTGAAACGCAAAGATATATAAAAATTTTTTAAATCGGAGCAGCTTTTTTTTTCTCGAAAAAATTAGGATCACCATAGCTCACACTACTATAGTATAGTATATGTGTGACCTAAAAACTTATGAAAATCTATTGATTTAAAGCATAAGAAGTTGAAAAACACATCTTATTTGGCTATTTTCTCCAAAAACTGGCTGGTTTTTGATATAATAATATAATAAATATTGCAATTTTAGATCTGAAATATCAAATAAATACCTTTTTGTTACTACACAATATAATTTTATTATATCCGCAACAAAAACAATAAATTATACATCTAATGATTTAAATTGATTAAACTCTTAGAAAAAATCCTACTTCTATTCTAAAACTTTCAACTATTTAAAAAAGAAACTTCAACATATCGTCTGGTAGGAAAATTCAGCTCTCAGAGCAAACTCTTGATTTATCAAATCATTTGTTTTGAATGAATGAAATTATTAATTATATTTACTATCACGAATAAAATACTCTGCCAATATATGGGCCCCTAAGCTCATACAACACACAACTCCAGACTAAATTACCTTTTGTTTGATACCACACAAGCCATGTTTTGACTTAAACTTAAATTTTTGAAATCTACCCCCACCCTTAAAAAAACAAAAAACTAAAATGTATTTTGTTAAACTCCGAGCTCAATTACCTTTCGTTTGATATCACACACGCCATATTTTCACTTAAACTCAAATTTTTTAAATATATCCTCACCCTTTTTTTTTAAATAAATTAAAATGTATTTTGTTTAACTGCAGACTCAATTACCTTTCGTTTGATATCAGACACGCCATATTTTCACATGAACTCTAATTTTTGAAATCTACCCCCACCCTTTTATTTGGTTTGTGTTTGGTGGATTTTGTTCATTTTTAAATGGGACCATCTCGACCCAAGACCCAGCCTAGGTACCAAATTTCATTAAAATCGGCCAAGCGGTTTTTGAGTTATGTGCGTTGGTCGTTACAGACAGACATACAGACAGACATACAGACAGACAGACGGCGCAACAAAAAAGTTTCAAAATTATCTAAAACGCAAAGATATATAAAAAATTTTAAAATTGGAGCAACTTTTTTTTTCTCGAAAAAATTAGGATCACTATAGCTCACACTACTATAGTATAGTATATGTGTGAGCAAGAAAAAAGCGGGAAAAACTCACAACTGCAATGTGTATTAAATGAAGCGCGCTGAGCAGACGTCCACTAGTGACGTAAGCAAGGCGCCGCCTACCGCTGAAAGATTCGAGCTGAAAGAACCTGCCCAATCTAGTGGCACGGATCACCTTGATCCGTGCTAATGGCACGGTGGATAGAATAGACCTGTGTTCGGATCTTATAAATATATGTCGAATTTTAACGTCACTGGTGGTCCAGCTGATTTTTTTAAACAAAAGTTAGATATGAAATCAAGGCCAACACAAACATAGAGGCCACGACCCTGAAAAAATCAGCTGTTCTCCCGGGGCTGAATTTTACATTGGGTCTTATGGGAGGTCAGACGTCTTTTTATGATATTTTCAAAATGGCACTACAGATTTCCGCAAAATTTCACTGAAATATTCTTAGACACCATCCCGATATTCCACCAAAGGTTTGTAAGGAAGCAACATGATTAAAAGGTTAAAATCTTCAAGATTTAGCATTCCTTATTTTGAATTCAAATTACCCGCCATGTACCACATGCCAACTGTTATATTTGACATGTATTTGACTTTGTCATCTGTGATTGTCACATTCGCTTCTGCTTTAAACTTATTTTTTGTGTGAGCTAATGAAGAGGCTATAAAAAATTAAGAATTACTATACATTTAAAAAAAATTGTTCTGCCAGAATAAAGTAAAAACAATCTCAAAAATGGCTTTATTTAAAAAAATTCAAATATTCATGAACCGTCATTCCAACTTCAATATTTTAAAGACAATCAGCTGTGTCGTAACCTGACCATCAAAAAAAAATCAGCCCCGGATGTGACGTCAACAAAGTGGAGGATCGTGGCCCGTCCGTTTTGATAGCCCTGATGAAATAATATTTTTTGAATTTTTTGAAAACTAAGGCAATTTTCCTCCTATTTTTTCGTATATTCTTATAAAATAATATACCAGTCGTTATTTTTTTTAGCCCGCTTCATTTCTCTTTACACAAAAATTAAAATTCGTAGAAAATAATGTGTTCGTTTCAGCTTCAAAAATCATCCGTTGACCTAGATCTTTGTTTACTACCCAATAGTCCTCGGTTCACCTTGGATACTAAACGATCACATTCAGATTGACTTGTAGTTTAAGTTTTGTGTAATAAAAAATAAAGCGGGCTAAAAAAAATAAGGACAATACGTCTAGAAAATTACATTTTATAAGTATGTACTCAAAAACAGTAGGAAAATTGCCTTAGTTTTAAAAAAATTCGAAAAATATTAGTTGTTCCGTTATTCTTATCAGATCTAACTTTTGTTTACAAAAATCAGCTGGACCACCAGTGACGTAAAAATTCGACATATATATAAGATCAGAACACCGGTCTATTTTATCCACCGTGTGCTAATGGTCCCAGAGTCCCTATATTTGGATATATCAGGGCTATGTTATATATATCCATATAGGTCAACATACAGGGTCTCTAAAGGTGCCTAGAATAGACCGGTCTATCGATTAAGTTTTAATTCAGTTAATAGGGACCTATTGCAATAAAGCCAGGCACAAATTGTGCCGGGCACTATTTTGACAGTTCCGCATTGCAAACTGACAGTTGATCTTTCAAAATTGACATACCAAAGTCGAATTTATAAATACCGTCGTTTATTTTCCATTAATAGTGGCGTCAGTATTAAATCCGGCTCGTATAATACACAAAGGCCTAATTTTGAAAGGAAACAGCTGTTCTTATAATGAGAAACTGTTAATATAGTGCCCGGCACAATTTGTGCCTGGCACTATTGCAATAGGTCCCCAATGAGTAAACAGTACTTTGTCCGATTTCATCCAATAAAAACTTCCAGAACTCCTTTAATACTGAACTCCAAAGTTTTATGGAATATAATAATGGCGATCGTTTCCACAGCGCGTCCCGTTTACTACTTTTATTTTCCAAATTATTACCCAAACTATTAATGCCGTATTCCATTGGGAAAATGAGTGCAGCACTAGTGGTGCACTGACACTGAAACGGTGCTGTCAAAAATTTGCACCGAGTGCAGTTTGAATGGAACACGCGGAAAATGAAAGTTCCTAACATCGTGATATAGTGACCTTAATGTGGTATGCCATTATGAGCTGTAGAACTTCTTTTTTATTCTTGCTTTAAGCAACGTTAATATAACATTTTCTTGCAAATAATTTTTTATAGTATATCCATTATGAATAGGGCAAATTGATTATGCAAAAATCTCATTTTTGAAAAAAATGTCACACAACCTGTAGTTTTATCAGGCCAACGACGATATCCATTTTTATTTGTTTCATAGTTACACGCCGATAAATATTATCCTAAGATAAATAAAATTCGTCAAATAAATAAATAATGATTTTATTTAAAAAAAGTTAATAAGAATATTTTAAATATGCCGTTCTCCTTGTTGAATGCAGGCTTGTGCTCGTATACCAACAGATAGAGTAGTTATTTATATATCGCGCTTGTTTTTCAAAAAACCCTAACCAGAAGTGTACTTTATGCTCCCAAAATTTGAACATAAGTATTCGAAACACCTTGTATACATATATAATATTTCACAAGTTTCTTTCAACTAAACCTAACTTTCCTGCCTTGCGGAATTTGGTCAAAATCATGTTGTTCAAAATCCATTTGTTCGAAAGTAATATTAATACTTCAATAACATTTTCTTGAAAAGGAAAATTATTTAAAAACATTTCCTTCAAACAAAAAATTGTTTGAAAACATTTTATTAAAATTTTTTTGTTCAAAAACATTTTCTTTGAAAGTCATTTTTTTTCATAAGGAAAATTGTTCAAAAAAGTTTTTGAAGAAAATATTTTTGAACAAATTTCCATTCAACAAGAACATAACCTAACCTAACAGCTAAACGTAAGGGTGTTATAACATACCATAAAAATGGCAAGACATGTGCCTCAGCGCTAATTGGGTTTCGTCCCCCTTGTTCTTTTTTTGGACAAAATTGAGGCTACTTGAATTTATTTATGAGAAATTCTGCAGTGCTCATCTCGAGCCGAAAGTGTTTCTTGAACTAAAAAATACATTTATTTTTACTTATAATCATAGCTGCCCGAAAACCCCAACTGTCGGAAAATTAGCCCCAGGGCCCCAGTCAACCAAATCCATACAAATCTACTTACCTGTTTGTTGTTAAATCGGTAAACCACATTTTCAATAAAGTTTTTTATTTTTGGGGTTTCCGTTCTCATTGTTTTTATTGCACAGAACTGTTCTTCTTCATCTTCATCGCTGCTACTACTTAGCAGCGAAGAAAATAATAAAAAATCGCTAACAACTTTATTTTCACTCATTTTTACGTCCCACGACAATAATAAGCGTTTAAAATTAATGGCGGGAAAAAGTTTTCGGTGCGGCAGGAGCCCTCAGAGACGGTGTCAAAAAAGCCGCACTCAGTGCAAAACTGAATTCATAAGTTCCTCAATGGAATACGAAAACTGAAAAAGTGCATGTCAATGGAATGCAAACACCGAGCCAGTTGTGCACTAGTGCTGCACTCATTTCCCCAATGGAATACGGCATAAGTAGGATGGGGAAGTCCTTAGAAAAAGAAGCGAACCACCCTTCAATTTCATTGGGAAAGTCCTTAGCACGACTGACCTCAATTTAAAATCCCAGTTTTATAAGATAGCTTAAGATAATTTTTTACCAAATAAACACCAATGGAAAACGATATATTATATCGGGTGACTTGCTGGAACCAAAATAATTAGCTAAAGTTTACTTGGCGTGGTTTTAGAAAGTAGTAAGTCGCTATAGGACGTACTTAGTTATACAAACGGTATGGGCGATTCATCACTATAAAGCCGGTTAGTAGTTGTAGTAGTATTGGTCAGGAGACCATTTTTTGGTCTAGCGACTAGGCACAAGACGCGCCCTTTTCGCAAACCCCGATTTGTCCGTACACCATATACCAAACTGATGCACCAAACTGATGCACGTGCACCCTTCAAAAACTTAAGCAACAAGCAAGTTAAACAGTCTTATTTTAAATTATTAGCTGTTTCAAGAACCAGAACATAATTTTAGTCCACAAACCTGACTTTAAACAGACTAAAATAAAAACGAGGAGTGCATTTAAAATTATTTGATAGGCTTGGAACCATATTTGTCAAGACGCCTTTTTAATTATACAGTATTAATAAAGGGCTTCTATTCGACCCACATTTTTATTTTAGTCTGGTTAAAGTCTGGTTCGTGTGCCCCTTATTAGTTTCTAGTTTTCACTACAGCAAATAACAATTTAAAATAGAACCGTTTAACTGAATTTTTTTTACCTGCTTTTATTTTCTAGTTTTTAGTTCCGCCATTTTGGATTGGCCATTTTGAGATTTTTAGGTTTAAGTGAAAAAATATATAGAGTGACCATAAATACCGCAATATTTTAAGTTTCAATACACATTGGATTATAAATAAGAAAGTTCCATTTTCGATCCGTCATTTTAAATTTTTTAGAGCAAAATACATTTCAAGTTGTGTTGCTACCGAAAAACTAGACACCTACCAAATTTTACGTCTGTAGCTCATCAAGAAGTGGTTAAAAAAGCTGTCGCAAAGATAACACACAAACGAATATACGGAGTCAAGTTAAATAAAACCGTTTATTAAAAAAGGAGGAAAAACGAGGAACAAAATTTTACATCTTTATGCAGCCTAGTTTACGCCCTATATAATATCAAAAAATGAGCCTGGATACATTTGGATACATAAAGTTGCGCAGGTTTAAACTTTAAAAACAAACAAAAAAATCACATTTTACATGGTTTTTAAATTGTATTATGACGTACTTCTGCGTTTGAACCAAATTTTGAAACACATCAAAAAACATAGGTACCCTCCAGAGTAACATGCATCTCAAAAACAATATTATTACCTTGCTAGCTGGCATAGCAATAGCTAGAGAAGGTATTATTTTCAACGAATTTTTTTTTTTTAGATAACGCCGAAAATGTGTTAGTTGGGTGTATTTTGACCTCTCTTAGCAATATCGTCGTGATGTCTGTCTGTGTGCGTGTAAATAATAAAAATTTGTGTATTTTGTTTCTGTCGGTAACACAATAGCGCCTAAACCACTAAACCGAGTTTTATAAAATTTTCAGGTAAAATAGTGTTTGACATTCTTACGAGCTGATTAGATTTTGAATTTTATTAATGCTAATGACTGTTAGCCCGCGGATAGAAAACGCTAAATGCAGTGGACTGTAAATATTTTAATTAATGATATCGCGAGCAAACATAAATATATTGATATGAAATTACGAAATAATCAGACGTCCATAGGTAAAATTGTTGGAACCACACAACGGTAATCAGATAAGTGCACTCACCTCCTTTGCAGCCAAATTCTCCTCGTTTCAAGGGGCCCCCGAATGTATCTAATGATGTCACCACGTAGCTGAAGGGCTGAAGTTTCTAGTTCTATGCTTCAGTACACAAAAATCAAGCACTTTCAGGTGTAGAAATTTGATATAGTTGGAGAACGAAATTAACACGCCTTTTTCTCTGGGCGATTGACAAGGATCTCCCTGGTTGTTGGTGCGCATGTCCAAATACGCGGAATGCGCTTTGTCCTTCATACAGTTGTGTGTTTTTAAAAATATATATAAACAACCGCGAAATTTAGCGGGAGCTAACATAACTGCCCTCCAAAACACACAAATTTAGAATCTCAACCGGACAGATATAGATATAAGAAAAAGAATCGACCGATAAATATAAATGAATGAAAACAGATAAGTATCGTAAGTTTATTTAGATATAACGAAATCCCGAAAAAAGGCAAAACAAACAAACAAAAAATTCAAAAAAAATTAAAAATAAAAAAAACCTATTGTAATACCCGGTAAAAGGTAGAAAATTAAAATTACTTTTAATTTGGCAAGAGGCACAGTTTTAAAACTGGCCGCTTATAAACACCGGTAACCGTTTTTACCGTCGCAACACGCACCTGACCGTCCCCGCCGGGATGCAGTTCGATGACCCGACCGACCGGCCATTTCAAAGGCGATTGAATGTGATCACTTGTTATGATAACCAAATCATTTAATTTGATATTTGGGGACAAATCAGTCCACTTGTGTCGCTGTTGTAGCGTATGCAAATACTCTATAGAATACCGTTTCCAAAAATCATTATGTAGTTTTTGGATTAGTTGCCATCGCGAGAGCCGATTTAGGGGAACCTCGGACAAATCTGACTCCGGAATTTCTGAATTAAGGGGTTCAAGTGTCAAAAAATGCCCAGGGGTAAGAGGTTGAAGATCGTGTGGGTCTGAAGAGGCAGGAGATAAAGGGCGACTATTAAGTACGGCTTCTATGCGACAGGTAAGGGTGGACATCTCCATGATAGACAACTTCTGGTCGCCGACAACTCGTACAAAGTGAGTTTTAAAACTTTTGACGCCAGCTTCTGCCAGGCCATTGAAATGTGGACTGAGAGGAGGTCCCAGATGCCAACGAATAGAAAGTCTGGTGGCAGCACTTCTTGCGTAATCCAGTAATTGGTTACGAAACCCTATAAAATTACTGCCTTGATCTGACCAGCATTGCGTCACGCTTCCGCGTCGGGAAATGAATCGATGGAATGCACCTACGAACCCTTCGGTGGACAGTTCCATGGTTAATTCCAAATGCACGCAATGTGTGGCCGTACAGACAAACACACAGACATACGATTTGAAAGCTTTACAACCACGGTAACGATGAGGAATCACAAAGAAAGGTCCACAAAAGTCGATAGCTACACTCGAAAAAGGTTTTAGTTGATTGATTCGATGAGCGGGAAGTGAACTCATTATGGGCGGTCTATAGGGTTTAGGGTTGATTCTAAAACATTGCAAGCACTTGGATATGGTTCTTTGAATTGCCCGTCTGGCAGATAATATCCAAAATTGCTGTAAAAGCAGATTATGTAATGTTTTAAACCCAGGATGAAGATATTGTCGATGAGCGGACTCGATAAGAAGAGTAGTTAAACGATGGTCACTCGAAAGTAAGACGGGGTGTTTTGCAGAATAAGACAAAAGGTCAGATTTTTGTAATCTGCCACCGACTCTAATGATATTATTCTCATCAAGAAAAGGTGAAAGTTTTCGCAAAGGTTTCGGTATTGGTTTATCCTTAGATAACGCGGAAAAAAGCTCAGAAAAACAAGAACCTTGCACGCGTTTGATAAGAAGGTGTAACGCACTTTGCATCTCACTGGTGGTAGGAAAAACAATATTCTCAAAAATAACTTTTTGGTCCGGCGGCTTAGTGGGTTTTTGATAGGAATGGTTTTGAAAAAGGTTAACTATTCGAAGGACATAACAAATGATACGTTGAATTTTTGATATAGAGGAATATTTGATAAGAAGCTGATCTAAGAAGTTGACATCAATTATCGCATTGCAACAGACTTTTGGCTTTTCCTCCAGATTAATATCTCCGAAATCAATCGGCATTTTTGATTTATGAAAATCGGGCCATTCGTTTTCTGGAGACCACAAAAACGACGGTGCGTTTCACCACATGTCATGTGACATGAGCTGTGAAGGGGTGGCCCCTCGTGACGCAATATCGGCTGCATTTAAAGCAGAAGGAATGTAGCGCCATGAGTTTGAAGGAATGATTTCTTGGATTCTACTGACTCGATTTCCAACAAAGGTTTGCCAGCGATTAGGAGGGGATGAAAGCCAGTGCAATACGACTTGCGAATCGCAGAAAGTAACGATATTTGTAAAAGTTATTTTTCCTTCATAGCTAGATAAAACGAAGTCAATTAATTCGCTTAAAAGAAATGCGCCTAGGAGTTCTAGCCTAGCCAAAGTTTGTGACTTTATAGGCGCGACCCTAGATTTTGCAGATATGAGAGAAACAGATATATTGTTTTCCTCTTCTACACGAAAATATACGACGCCTGCGTAGCCTCGAATTGAAGCGTCACAGAAGCCGATGATTTGACAGGTATTGGTTTTTGACAGTTTGATTTGTCGGGGTAATTGAAAATTGGAAAGAAGCGGGAATTCAGAACGAAGTTTGTTCCAAGAGTCGATGATAGAAGAATCTGGTTCTTCGTCCCAGCCTATTTTCGATATCCACAACTGTTGCAAAATAAATTTTGCTTGTAGCAACAAGGGACAAAGAAAACCTAAGGGATCGAAGATTGTCCCTATGATAGATAAAATAGAACGTTTGGTTGGGGGTTTGTCCTTCATTCGGCATTGATAAGAAAAAATGTCGTTTTTTGGATGCCATTGAAGTCCTAAAACTTTGATAAAGTGGGGTTCCTCCTTGTCGAAAGAGAGAGGCATTTGACGATCGGACTCTGGCAATGTTGCCAATAACTCAGGACAATTGCTTGCCCATTTTTTAAGTTCAAATCCTCCCGACTTCAACAAATCATTGAGTTCTGTTTGAAGGGAGAGAGCTTCAGAAAGCGAAGGGCTAGTTCCCAAGATATCGTCGATATAGATTGACGTTTTTAGAACAGTACTAGCCATAGGAAAACGTTCCTTTTCTCTCTCTGCCAGCTCATTTAAGGTACGCATGGCTAGAAAAGGTGAGCATGTCATGCCAAAAGTGACAGTAGAAAGTTCCCACACTGAAAGTGGGTCCTGTGGAGAAAACCTCCACAATATCCTTTGATAAGGACGGTGATAAGGATTGATAAGGACTTGACGGAACATCTGTTTGATGTCAGCAATGTAGGCAATAGGATTAAGACGAAACGTAAGGAGTAAAGAAGCAATATCCTTTTGAAGTTTCGGTCCAGATAACAATGTGTCATTGAGACTAATATTTTTTGGGGTGACTGCTGAACAATCCCAGACTACCCTTAATTTTGTACTCAAGCTTTCCGGCTTTAATACGCAATGATGGGCTAAAAAACACGATACGTCGACCTTTGGTTGACTAGATAAAACTAAACTCATATGATTAGAATCGATATAGTCTTGCATGAAACTTGAATAGGCAGTGTACAGATCAGGATTTTTGATTAATCTATTTTCTAGAAGTAAAAATCTACGATAAGCTTGCGGATAAGTATTTCCTAGGTCAGGGTTTATTTTATCTTTAAACGGAAGATCTACCATGAATCTACCGCTCGGTTGCCGTACTACACTAGCAGTAAAAATTGATTCTGCCTGTTTTTCTTCCTTTGATAAGATTTGTTTTTTAGGCAAATGTTCGATTTCCCAAAACCTAGGGAGAATGACCTCTAAAGGAGGTGAATGACTCGTTAAAAAACAACTGGTTCGTTCCGTGAGACTACCTACTTCGTCAACCTTTCCCATGACGACCCAGCCAAAGATATTTTCAAGGGCTGAAAGCTGCCCTACCTGTCCAAGAACCCTGCCCTCCTTGAATATCTGTGCGAATAGCTCGCAACCAATAACCAGGTCCACAGGTCTAGATTTGAAATAAGATGGGTCGGCAAGTTTAAGGTCTTCCAAGTGTTTCCACTGATTATCGTTCAAAGAGAATGTAGGCATATTGGAACATAGTTGTGGAACAACAATTGCTTCGAAATTAAGTAAAGGAGTGACTTGTCCTTGTGGCTTAATGTGACATTGAACGAGCCCTTTGGAAGTAAAAGAAGACATCTGATTTAATCCGAATATTTCAGTGGTGTAACTTCGCCTAGGAAGATTAAGACGCTGAATACACTTTTCACTGATGAATCCTGTCTGTGATCCAGAATCAAGCAGTGCCCTTACAGGTTGAAAATTTCCGCAACCGTCCATAACATCTATTATGGCGGTGCATAAAAGAAAGGTACCTGAAGGTCCTGAGGCATTTAATGACACATGAAGATTATTGACAGGTGGTGTGTGAATGACAGGACTAGTATCTTGGCTTCCAGACTCTTGATTAGTTTCTAAGATATGAGTTAAAGTGTGGTGCCTTTTACTATTGCAAGTCCTGCATGAATATTTTGATTTGCACGTATCTACATCATGCAAGGGATGAAAACACGCTAGACATAATTTTTTCTGTTTGACGAAAGATAGGCGATCGATAGGTGAGAGATCAAGAAATGTTTGACATTTCGAAAGCACGTGACCTTGATTACACCGGAAACATTTTATTCCCGTACTCGAATTAGTTGAGGTGCCAGCCAGTCCTATAAAAGGCGAATTGGATGATTTATAGGTAGGCTTTTGCCCAAACTGATTTCGCATAGAATTTGAATTTTGATAGGTAGGCTTTTGCCCAGACTGATTTTGCATAGAATTTGATTTTTGATATATAGGCACCTTTTTGGGTGCTGTTGATTGAGGAAGTGATTCCAAAACTTTACATCTTTTTTCTAGAAATTGAAAAATTGACTGAAAAGTGGGAATTTCGGTATTAGTATTGGCGTGACTCATTTCGAAATTTGAACGCGTTGGAATATCCAATTTTTCTTATAAAATGAAAAAAATAATAAAGTCCCAACTGTCAACGTCAAAGCTAAGTGATTTTAAAATTTCTAGGGATTCAGAAAAGGTGTCAATTAAATTACGTAATTCTTTAGCTGACTCGTTTTTTAAGGTGGAGTTCATAATTGAGCTTAAAGCATCATTTGCGAGGTCTCGCTTGTTTTGATATCTATTGACTAATTTGTCATAAGCAATTTTATAATTTTGATCAGATAAGCTAATCCCTGATATCAATTTTAAAGGCTCATCCTCGAGATATGAAAATAAATATTGAAGTTTTCGAACGTTACTTAGACTTTGATTTTGATCTATAATGTTATTAAAAAGATCGAAAAAGCTTGGCCATAATTTTTTATCACCTCGAAATATGGGAATACCTAACTCTTTGAGTTTTGGAGTTTCGTTTTGTCGAACATATGATCCCGAAAAGGATGGGGCCTCAACCGGAAATATTTTAGAGTAAACCCCCTTACACGCATAAAAATATTTACGAGCTTCTGAAAGGATCGCATCCTGCGTTTTAAATTCCTCATCGTCCGAGTCGTCTAGCAACATAATGACGTCATTATGTGCCAGCATGCATTTATCGAAGGTTTCATCCAAATCGGCATACCTCACTTGAAACTCGTTTCTCGCTCTTTCATCTTTTTCCGCAGTCTGCGACAACACATAACACTCGGTGATCGCAGATAAAAAACCCTTGCGTTTTTGTACGGCTTTTTTGACAGACATGATTTTACCTTTGAAATGACGAAATTGTCGGTAAATATACAATTAACGCTAAATTAATGCTTCTGAAATAGAAAAATGACGAATTGTCGAAAATATGCACTAATTTATCGCAATTGATGAAAATTATTTTAAATATCGAAATGATATGGAACACATCTAATCACAGAAATGTCGGTAAATATACAATTAACGCTAAATTAATGCTTCTGAAATAGAAAAAATGACGAATTGTCGAAAATAGGCACTAATTTATCGCAATTGATGAAAATTGTTTTAAATATCGAAATGATATGGTACACCACTGAACTTTTGTTTTGTTTGTTTTGTTTTGTTTTGATCCCTTCGCTTTGTTTACTGAATCATGCACTGAGCATGCGAAAGACACGTGCAGTCGTCGGTGCAGACGACTTTCTCTGGTTGCAATTCAAGGTCGCCTTATTTGGCTGCAAATAATTATTAATACCGTCGTATGGATTTATTATTTAAAATAATTCGGTCGAAGGAACACTTTATGTTAGCCCGCGGATAGAAAACGCTAAATGCAGTGGACTGTAAATATTTTAATTAATGATATCGCGAGCAAACATAAATATATTGATATGAAATTACGAAATAATCAGACGTCCATAGGTAAAATTGTTGGAACCACACAACGGTAATCAGATAAGTGCACTCACCTCCTTTGCAGCCAAATTCTCCTCGTTTCAAGGGGCCCCCGAATGTATCTAATGATGTCACCACGTAGCTGAAGGGCTGAAGTTTCTAGTTCTATGCTTCAGTACACAAAAATCGAGCACTTTCAGGTGTAGAAATTTGATATAGTTGGAGAACGAAATTAACACGCCTTTTTCTCTGGGCGATTGACAAGGATCTCCCTGGTTGTTGGTGCGCATGTCCAAATACGCGGAATGCGCTTTGTCCTTCATACAGTTGTGTGTTTTTAAAAATATATATAAACAACCGCGAAATTTAGCGGGAGCTAACAATGACAGTTTTTTGACAATTAAAGAATTTAAAAAATGCTAACTTTTTAATGGAGCACCGTATGAATATCATATACGTAATATTCCAATACACCCGGTTAGCTATTTACTCTATAAGTGGATTTTGAGTATCACATTAAAGGATGACAATACGAAAATTGTATAAGTGTGTCCTTTACAGGTATACGAAAACGGCCACGCCCGAACGAATCAGCGCCGTCACTAGACTATGGGTATTCCCTTGAAGAATAGTTTTTTAATTATGTTTTAAAAATTCCATAAAGAATATAAAAAAGTTTATAGAATTAAATTTGTTGTAATAATTAGATTCAAAATTTTATATTACGCTACAGATACACTATTGTCTTTAAAATGGTGCTGTGTTAGTTTACAATAGAAGTGCTAAAATTATTTTTCTACAGGCGTGAAAAATAAACTACTGCCTCTAGTAAATATCTCTCTCAAAAATTAATAAATAATATTGTTTTGTATCATCATGCATTTTGCGTGCGAAAAATTGCACTTTTCCGCACTAATTCGGAAAGAAACCTTCCTGTAGCAACAAAGTTATAGTCATAAAAATCACTAAAAACCCCAACTTGACAAAATTTAATACAAAGAAATCTCCCCTTTGGTACACTAAGGGCGTAAGTCACATTCATTACACACGTAGCCTTCGCACTTATTGTACCAAACAATAAGGACGTCAGTTGCGCGTGTAATGAAAGGAAACTTACGCCTTTAGTGCACCAAAGGGGAGAAATACAATTTAAGGTTTTTTCCAAATATATTACGTATTTGGTTTTTTCCTTAAGCCGTTGACGACATGTTGCACCTAAGAAGTTCGGTCAAGCAGTCGTGTGTGGAAAAATAATTTACCTACTCGCGTGCGGTAAAGTAATTACTTTACCGCACGCCGTGTTCGGTAAAGGTACTTTACCGAACCCTCACCATTTGGAGACCTTAGCAACGCGGCAATAAGGCAACTTCAATATTTGTTTACATTTCATCAATTTCGTCTAGTTTGACATGTTTATTTATCAATTCATGGGCGCACCCAGGTGGGGGGCCCCCCAAGCCTTAGATTTTTTTACATATTTTCGACATATTTCAGAAAAAAACACAAAAAATAGCTTAAAATTCGACATTATGAGGCTTCGGGATAGTTTTTGTAAATTGGATGCTCCTTATGTTATTTAAGGGTTGAAAAGACACTTTCCGCCTGTGTTAGGTACAATATTTTACCTATGAGTACCTTTTGTGTAAATTTAATGTAATTTATAAATAAACATGTCAAATTAGACGAAATTGAAATGTAAACAAATATTGAAGTTTTCTTATTACCGCGTTGCTAAGGTTTCCAAATGGTGCGGGTCCGGTAAAGTACCTTTATCGAACGGCGGTAAGTAGAGACACTTTCCGCCTGTGTTAGGTACAATATTTTACCTTTTTTTCAAAAAATTTAATGTAATTTATAAATAAACATGTCAAATTAGACGAAATTGAAATGTAAATAAATATTGAAGTTGTCTTATTACCGCGTTGCTCCAAGGTCTCCAAGTGGTGCGGGTCCGGTACACCCAATATGCAAAATCATCTTTTCGCAAAATGATTTAAACACATATTATATAGTTTCTCTTTATTTTATTAAAAATTATAGCAGACTAATTAATTATTCTGTCAGTTACTCCCTAAAAACTAACTTCTTGCGCGCAGAAAGGTGAAGTTTTCCACATCCTAGTAGAAAATAGTAAATTTAACAAGTACAAAAATATTACTTTGCCGCATGTAATTGCAGATGGCCGAACAACGCGCTTAGATGGCCGGGCCAGCAATTAAGTGAAACAAAATTTTACAAGTATTTATTTATATTAAATTTTGACAACGTATATTGTTTTGTCTGACACGTTTGTTTCTAATTTTTTGTCATGGTGTTTTTTTTTTCGCACTAGTGCGGAATAGGTTTCTTTCCTCAAAACACTATTTTTATAGTTTTCCTCGGGCGTGACGAGAGCTAAAACGGCTCTGGAGGCGAAGTGAAAGCGCAATGCACAGTGGTCTATGCCAGAAATGCGTTACCTACTATTAGCATATAAGTAATTTACGTATATGACTATTAGAGTTTTAAAGCGCGTTAAAGGCTTCTAGAACCGATTTTCGTGTGCACTTCATTGCTAAAATGTAAGATACAATTTAAATCATTTCTTACACCCTAAGAATGCAAAATCGATTGGTCGTCCAAAAATCGTCGTGTGCAGGAGGTGGTGGGGGTAATTTTTCCAAAAATTTAGAAATTTTTTTTTTGCATTTTTTAAATATATAAACTGTGCTCATGATTCCACCAAAAGCATATAGTAATATTTCTATCAGAAAGAGTTCCCTATTAAACAAGTGCTCGCCCTGAAAACGCGTATTTACAATAATTTATAACTTGTTATAACTCGAGAACCCTTTGCTTAATCAAAAAAACACCTTCTATAAACTTTGTGTATCAAAGATCAGGAATCACAACGGTTTTAGAAAAATGTCAATCGGACGCGTAGTTTTAGCTCACACATATACTATACTATAGAAGTGTGAGCTATGGTGATCCTAATTTTTTCGAGAAAAAAAAAGTTGCTCCGATTTCAAAATTTTTTATATATCTTTGCGTTTCAGACGATTTTGAAACTTTTTTGTTGCGCCGTCTGTCTGTCTGTCTGTCTGTCTGTCTGTCCGTATGTCTGTCTGTATGTCTGTCTAAACCGCTTAGCCGATTTTAATGAAATTTGGTACCTAGGCTGGGTCTTGGGTCGAGATGGTCCCATTTAAAAATAAACAAAATCCACCGAACACAAACCAAATAAAAGGGTGGGGGTAGATTTCAAAAATTAGAGTTTATATGAAAATATGGCTTGTGTGATATCAAACGAAAGGTAATTGAGTCTGGAGTTAAACAAAATACATTTTAATTTATTTTAAAAAAAGGGTGGGGGTATATTTCAAAAATTAGAGTTTAAGTGAAAATATGGAGTGTGTGATATCAAACGAAAGGTAATTGAGTCCGAAGTTTAACAAAATACATTTTAGTTTTTGCTTTTTTTAAGGGTGGGGGTAGATTTTTAAAATTTGAGTTTAAGTCAAAACATGGCTTGTGTGGTATCAAACAAAAGGTAATTTAGTCTGGAGTTGAATAAAATATATTTCAGTTTTTAGTTATATTAGCTCACACGTAAACTATAACTATAGTACCTAGTGTGAGCTTAGGGGCCCATATATTGGCAGAGTATTAGCTCACACATATACTATACTATAGTAGTGTGAGCTATGGTGATCCTAATTTTTTCGAGAAAAAAAAAAGTTGCTCCGATTTCAAAAATTTTTATATATCTTTGCGTTTCAGATGATTTTGAAACCTTTTTGTTGCGCCGTCTGTCTGTCTGTCTGTCGTCTGTCTGTCTGTATGTCTGTCTGTCTGTCTGTCTGTCTGTCTGTCTGTCTGTCTGTGTGTCTGTATGTCTGTCTGTAACGACCAACGCGCATAACTCAAAAACCGCTTGGCCGATTTTAATGAAATGTGGTACCTGGGCTGGGTCTTGGGTCGAGATGGTCCCATTTAAAAATGAACAAAATCCACCGAACACAAACCAAATAAAAGGGTGGGGATAGATTTCAAAAATTAGAGTTTATGTGAAAATATGGCGTGTGTGATATCAAACGAAAGGTAATTGAGTCTGGAGGTAAACAAAATACATTTTAATTTATTTAAAAAAAAAGGGTGGGGGTATATTTCAAAAATTAGAGTTTAAGTGAAAATATGGCGTGTGTGATATCAAACGAAAGGTAATTAAGTCCGGAGTTCAACAAAATACATTTTAGTTTTTGTTTTTTTTAAGGGTGGGGGTGGATTTCAAAAATTTGAGTTTAAGTCAAAACATGGCTTGTGTGGTATCAAACAAAAGGTAATTTAGTGTGGAGTTGAATAAAATATATTTCAGTTTTTAGTTATATTAGCTCACATAACTATAGTACCTAGTGTGAGCTTAGAGGCCCATATATTGGCAGAGTATTTTTTTAAGTAGCTAAAAGTGATGCCATGACGCGACGAACGCGGCGGATCCTAGACATGCGACGAAGGGTCACATATTTTACAAATGCATGGCGGGACAGGCGAAACGCGACTCTATTAGTCGAGACACACGTAAGATCGCTTTTCGTTGATTATCTCGCTTGTGCCATTGTTTACCTTAAAAAACAATGCTTTTGCGTTGCGATGTCCGTGTAGAGTCATGGTAAATTTTTTGACTTGTTATAACAAGAACGTTGAATTAGTTGTTGTTTTTGTGTAATCTAATACAGTGTTTTCAATGTGTGTATGTAGTCAAAACAGAGTGTATTTAAAATAAACAATATATACAAACAGTGGCGGATCCAGGGGGGGGGGGGCAACATATAATTTATTTTTTAGTTTAGCAGCATCATTTATTTAAAATTTGTCAAAAATTCTACTTATTTTTTTTTAAATTTCGCCTGCGGCGCTATTATTCTTATTTAGCTACTAAATTTCACATCTCAATTTCTATCAAAAACCACTAAAAAAAATGTTTTTGATGTTTGCTGCCACTTTGACCCCTGCCCCCGGGAAATTCTGGATCCGCCACTGTATACAGAGTGTAAATAAGATTTAAGTGCAGAACAAATAAGAAAGCCAAAATTATATTTATTAGTATGATATAAGAAGTGAAACCAAAATAGGTTTGGGACAGTCACGTGATATATATTTATTTTTTAATATAATTTTTTGTGACAAGTTTATTTATTACTCTGTCTTTGTCACTTTCCAATCACCCCGTTTTTAACTTAAGGCCAGCGCAAACACATTATTTGCCCCGATAAGCCTAGGCAGTCTATGTGAAAGATAGATTTGTGCACACTCGATATTTCTTTTCTATATAAACTTTGCATAACACATTGAAAGTTATCGTTACTTGTTTAGAAACTTTAAGAAATAGTTGTGGTATACCATGTATCCCAGATAAAAGTTATTACATGGTTTCTTATGAGAATTCTGAAAACAGTAATACACACAAATTTGGATTATTGGGTAAACATTGGCAGTATTCCAAGCCCAGTCTATTTCAAAAATAAAAATATCTATAAAGACTTTTAAAAATCAAGCAATAAATAAATTATTTTTATTAAAAGCAGTTTTTAGTTTTTGCTTGATATTTGGAAAAACCCTTGTGGTTATTTTAAATTTTAATACAGCACCTGATTGGGCTCAGAATATAATCAGTTTTTCCATTTAACCAGAATTATAATATGTGTTATCATTTCCAAAATTCTCATAAGACCCCATGTAGTTACTTTTATCTGGGACACCCTGTATAGTAAGTACTTTTTGAATATTATCTATATGTAAAAATTATACTACCCGCAACTTAATGAATTATATACGAAGTAACTGGAACGACCACGGCTATATGAGACACTGAGACAAAAATTTAACAGTTTTTTTAGAGTGACAACATACAATAAATGCTAAGCATTGCAATCTTTCTCTCTCTAGTTCTAATCACCTGTGGTATTCTGTGAACTTAATACTTCAAGGAGATTGTCATTTGTGATTTGTCATTAAAGTGTTTGTCAATGTTGTCAGTAGCACCTCCTGCGCAGCGTGCTCTCTCTACAAAAAATATCAATATTTTTGCCTCACTTTGCATATAGAGATTATTGCCGTTAATAGGTCTTACGAGAATCTCTCAGTTTAGTGCCCTCTTTAGCCTATTAACCTTTCCATCATTTTTGACGTTGGTCAAAGCTGTCACATTATTTATTGATCCAGGAGACGATGTGAAGCCTTCCAAAAAGGCGCCACAAATGAAATTGCCTTATTTGAAAAAAAACTTACTTGCGATTAAACTCTTTAAAAAAAATCTCTATATCGTTATTTAAAGTTGTAGTTGTACATTTACATAGATAGGGCAATAGCGTTGTTATTGGCCACTGTGCGCCGATAAATCAATGTGACGACACGGGTCAACTGTGTGAGGACGATATACACCAATAAAATAATATGCATGAGTAAATTAAAGCATGTGTTTAAAAATAACCAATCAGGACATTTTATACTAAATTCTACAAGAAGGACACTCTTATGTACATTTGATATTGCCATTTCTTAATGTTTTCATCAAGAACTGGAAATTACCGTGGGTATTGGAATATTACGTATATGATGAATATGCGGTTTTCGGAATATAGTAGACTACATTTTGCTCGATAATGTTATAACCAACAACTTCGTAAGATCTTTAGTTTCTAAGATATTTACAAAAACTGTTTTCAAAGCTATATTAGCTATCATGGCTTCACTTTTGCTAATAGGCTAGCTAGGAAGGTATCAGATCCGTGATGGATCCATTTATTTTTGAATACAAATGTTGCTATAAAATATGCAATTCACTGCAAAATTGTTACTGATTAATAAGCATAAATTATAATACTTTATAACCTAACTTTAACAGGTTGTAACTCTTCGCTCTGGGTTACTTGTCAAAATCAATATTCAAAATTCTGACAAAAAAGGGGTTGTTTTTGTTATGCAATTGTCAATTAATTGATTCCTTGACTTGAATTTTGTCCACCTAACTTTCTTCATTGAAATCACTGTGCGTCGTTTGATGCGCTTCAAATCAAAATAAATACAATGAATGATAAACAAGTATTGGTTTTAATTGAAAATTACAAGAATAGACCTTTCATATGGGATCCAAAGAATAAAGACTATTTAAAAAACATTATTTTAAAAAATGATGCGTGGGTGAAAATTGGTACTGTGATAGGCATGTGATGTGATAAACCTAGGGAATAAGGTGCCACTTTTAACGCTGCAACAAAAAGTTTGTAACCCGACCAGATGGAGGGCCACAGTAGATAGGCAAGACGGGTTCTGGCGCACTTTTCCCATGTAAATCCCCATAAGACGAAAACGTGGTCTTTTTTTAGAACCGGTCGGTCACAGTATATTGCTTGCGACACTAGTTCTCTGCATCGGGCCCTCATATTTACTACATGACTTTAAATGGCGTATCGCATATTTTCATTTAATTTATTTTGCAGATTCTTAAATAAATCTTTAATTTTCATTTTAGGATGTGGCTTTAGTTGTATTTTCCAGGGTGACATAGTCGTGCTATTCATATGTTAAATATTTGCGAGACCATTCGCTTCAGTGATAGTTGATATAACCTAACATGTCATTTATCTAAGATATTTTATTTTTTATTTGAGTGTTAACAGTAATTTTTTTTTTCTTTATACTTAATATCTTTAATATATTTAAAAGATTTTAAACGACCATCTAAGGAGTTGCACTACTTAACCTAGCTACTTTTACAATGGCGCTTAGCAACTACCTGGTATCATTAGATTTTTTCTACTTTGTATTTACGTCTCTATTGTTTCTTTTTATTATGGATAATATTCAAAATTGAGGATACATAATAACTTGTTTAACATTTTTTTAATTATAATATTCATTTACAGAGTTTTTTACAGAATTAACTTATAAAGTATGACATTACAAACTTGTATAATACTGTTCTTATATTTATATTACAAGAGATGTTTTTACTCTTATTGTCTTAATGCTGTTACCACAAAGCATAGCCCTAGCTATACAAAGTATTGTATATAAATTACATTCATTCCTATTACCATCCTAAGGCTACTACTAACGAGTACTACTAACAAGTAAAATAAATATTTTATTTTTACAATTTTTCATTTGCAACTTATACCTATAGTCTTAATCATATTACTAATGAATATAAAAAGTGTAGTGCTACTAATTCTAATTTTATTCAATATACTATTAATCAACTCTATTGCTATTGTCTTAAGGATTAGTATTCCAATTTTCATAGCATAAATAGAGTTTTTTACAAAGTCCTAGTATAACTGAAACATATTATAAGGTAACTTAATTTTAACATAATTGTCTTACAGCTATTACATAGGGAATTTAATTCCACTTAGGTTTAGGACTTCGCGGGAATGCGGATAAGATGTTGTTCTATCGGTACTTTTTTCAACGGGATATAATGCCGACACCATAGCCCAGCCAAAGCATAAATTGTCATTGTTCTTGACATTTACACAAGCCTTTCGATTAGAATTTCTTTGGGTAGCTCTAAAAAACAACCAGCTCTCATTGGATTGTACTTATTAATTCCTACAAGAAGGTTGTTTATTTTCACGAGAGATATAATAGTGTACCAATATTAAATCCGGCGTTTGAGCTAGAAAGTTTGGTTTATGGAGGAAAGAGGCTATTCCTAAAACATGTAAATCCAAAAAACAAATCAAATTTACTGAGGACTAATAGATTAAATTAAAGTCTGGCGGAAGATGAATATATAAATGTTGACCCAACAGTAACATAAAACACGCAGTTATTATGGAATTGTGCGCTGCGGGTACAGACATTGTTCAAAAATATGAAAATACCCTAGAAGATGATACCCATCAAGCTTTGTCTTTGTCTCTTCCATACAATACAATTTAAAAGAAATTCATAATATTTTGAAAAAAGAGGAAATGGTAAAAGTAAACACAGTTTTAAGTGGGGATTTTCAAATTCTCAAACAAGAAGATCTGATTACTGAAACAAAACATTTTAATACTTCGAATGCTGCAATTGACCGTAATACTGATTTAGTTAAATGGTTTGAGAAGCATGTGAAAAATCAGTTATTGGTTGATCTTGAAGAATTTGTGGAAAATCAATCTGGTTGGTCTCACGTGAAAATAAACAACCTTCTTATAGGAATTAATAAGTACAATCCAATGAGAGCTGGTTGTTGTTTAGAGCTACCCAAAGAAATTCTTAATCGTTAGGTTTGTGTAAATGTCAAGAACAATGACAATTTATGCTTTGGCTGGGCTATCGTGTCGGCATTATATCCCGTTGAAAAAAGTTCCGATAGAACAACATCTTGTTGCTTAGAAATAAAATTTCGGACTTCCATTGTCTTTATTTATTTTAAAACACGACGTTTCGGTTAGTAAGTATCTCTAACCGTTATCAAGTAGTTCACACTTGATAACGGTTAGAGATACTTACTAACCGAAACGTCGTGTTTTAAAATAAATAAAGACAATGGAAGTCCGAAATTTTATTTCTACACAATCATTGTCTACGAGTTTCAAACAAAGATCTTGTTGCTTATTTTGAAATGCAAAATAATGTATCTATAAACGTATATAGACTTCACAAACCTGTAGATAAAAGCTACAAAGTAATACCTGCATACATCACTA
This sequence comes from Aspidapion aeneum, assembly GCA_963576565.1. Taxonomy (NCBI): domain Eukaryota; kingdom Metazoa; phylum Arthropoda; class Insecta; order Coleoptera; family Brentidae; genus Aspidapion; species Aspidapion aeneum. The sequence goes on along the minus strand of OY755046.1, from coordinate 30,418,060 downwards.
ATGAAAAACAAGAAAGACATGTCAATATTCTTATGATTCAAAACACATATTATGCTGAAAATGAAGATATTTCATATCTCTCTGCTGCAACTTACCATTTTGTATGGATAAAAAATCTTTCAAGACTTGTAAGTAGTCAACTGAATAAAAATAAAGCCTTGAAATGGATATGTGAAAGATGTTTACACTATTTTTCCTCTGAAGATAAATTGAATCAGCATTCTAAAGATTGTCAAAAAATTGGAAGTATTGTCGTACCCAAATTACCAAGTGAAGATAAAAAATTATTAAAATTTAAAAACTTTAAGAATAAACAAATGGCTCCATTTATAGTTTATGCAGATACTGAATGTTTGCTGGTTCCTATAAAAAAGGAAACTGGAAACAACACTTAAAAATACCAAGAACATGTCCCTTACTCTGTTAGATATTACATGAAATGTGAATATGATGATACTCTATCTTTCTATCGGCATTATACTGGTCCCGATTGCATGAAATGGTTTGCTAAGGAGTTGGAGGATTTCGCAGAGGATTTGAAAACTGTATTCTTGTGCGATTTGCCAATGGAAACTTTAACTAAAAAACAGAAGACTGATTTTTCTCAATCTAAAAGTTGTCATATTTGCGAAAAACCTTTTTCAAAAGGAGACTTAAAGATAAGAGATCATGACCACCTTACTTCGAAATACCGAGGTACTGCACATAATGAATGTAACTTAAATTTCAAAGATATTCACACCGTGCCTGTTATTTTCCATAATTTGAGTTCATATGATGCCAGTTTAATTATCGAGAGTATAGCAAAGTTAGATGGCGCAATCAATTTGCTACCAGTAAACAAAGATAAGTATATATCTTTTACAAAAAAGCTGGTTAATAATTATATAGAATTTAGGTTTATTGATTCTTTTCGATTCATGGCTACCAGCTTGTCCAATCTTGTATCATATTTAACAAAATACCCTCTTTTAAAGAAAGAATTCCACAGTTTTACGGAAGATAAGATTAAACTGCTAACAAGAAAGGAAGGGTTTTGTTATGATTATATGGATGGATGGAAAAAATTAAAAGAAACAAAGTTACCCGAAAAACATAATTTTTTTAACACCTTAGAAGGTAAAGAAATTTCACAGAGTGATTATGAGCATGCACAGAATGTATGGAATAGCTTTGATTGCAAAACCCTAAATGAATATTTAGAACTTTATTTACGATCCGACATAGTCCTTTTAATGGAGGTATTCCAGCAATTTAGAAAAAGTTGCCATGAAACATATGGTTTAGATCCTGCTAACTATTATACTCTTCCTGGTTATACATGGGACTGTATGCTCTACAAGACAAATCAAACTTTAGAACTATTAACAGATTACAATATGGTCACATTTATAGAACGTGGTATTAGAGGAGGTTCAAGTCAGTGCTCAAAAAGATATTGAGGCCAATAACAAATACATGCCAAATTATGATGTCAACAAGCCATTTTCATTTTTAATCTATTTTGATATCAACAATCAATATGGATATAGCATGAGTCAGTACCTACCATACGGTGATTTTCAATGGTTAACTGATAATGAGCAAAAAATGTTTAATGTAGATGAAGTTCCAAATAATTCTCAGAGGGGTTACATATTAGAAGTTAACTTGGAGATCCCCGCATCACTGCATGACTATTTCTCTGACCTTCCGCCATGTCCCGAGCATATGTGTCCACCTCATGAAAAAAACAATCCAAATAAAAAACTTATGGCCACATTGTTTGATAAAAAAGAGTATGTAATTCACTATATAAACTTAAAACAGGCATTAAAACTTGGTGTTAAACTAAAGCATATCCACAGAATCTTAAGCTTTAAACAATCGGCATGGCTAAAGCCTTATATTGATTTAAATACTCAATTAAGACAAAATGCTAAAAACAAATTTGAAAAAAATCTTTTTAAATTGATGAATAACGCAGTTTTCGGCAAAACTATGGAAAATATTCGAAATCATAGTAATGTCAAATTAGTCCGAAACCGGGATGGGCGCTACGGGGCTGAAGCTCTGATTTCTCGACCTGAATTTAAAAGCATTACAATATTCAATGAAAACCTGGCCGCCGTATGGGTATGTGTATTTTAGATATTGCCAAAACAACATACTTTTGCAAAAGACTGTTCAATAACATACACAGATACTGATAGTTTAGTATATGAAATAAGAAACCGTGATATATATGAAGCTATACGCCGTGACAGTAACAAATTTTTTGATACCTCAGATTACCCTGAAGACAATACATATGATATACCAAGAGTTAATAAAAAAGGTATGATGAAAGATGAGAACAACGGAAATATCATGACACATTTTGTTGGGTTAAGAGCAAAAATGTATGCTTTTAAAGTTCTTAATTGTGAATCGACTCAAAACATTATAGGATTGAACCACATGTCAGCTGAAAAAGTTACTAAAAAGGCAAAGGGTGTTAAGAAAGTTATCGTCGAATCAAAAATATTATTTGATGATTATGTTGACTGCCTAAACAATTTTAAAGAGAAAATGGTGTCACAAAATCTAATCAGATCAGAAAAACATAAGCTGTACTCGATAAAACAAAATAAAATTGGACTAAGTCCTTTTGATAATAAAAGATCCATATCAAAAGATTCATATGAAACTCTTCCTTGGGGACACTACTGCATTAAACACAATTAATATGTTATTAGTATTAAGTTGTATCTATGTATATTTAGCAACAACTGTAATAGCTGTAAGACAATTATGTTAAAATTAAGTTACCTTATAATATGTTTTAGTTATACTAGGACTTTGTAAAAAACTCTATTTATGCTATGAAAATTGGAATACTAATCCTTAAGACAATAGCAATAGAGTTGATTAATAGTATATTGAATAAAATTAGAATTAGTAGCACTACACTTTTTATATTCATTAGTAATATGATTAAGACTATAGGTATAAGTTGCAAATGAAAAATTGTAAAAATAAAATATTTATTTTACTTGTTAGTAGTACTCGTTAGTAGTAGCCTTAGGATGGTAATAGGAATGAATGTAATTTATATACAATACTTTGTATAGCTAGGGCTATGCTTTGTGGTAACAGCATTAAGACAATAAGAGTAAAAACATCTCTTGTAATATAAATATAAGAACAGTATTATACAAGTTTGTAATGTCATACTTTATAAGTTAATTCTGTAAAAAACTCTGTAAATGAATATTATAATTAAAAAAATGTTAAACAAGTTATTATGTATCCTCAATTTTAAATATTATCCATAATAAAAAGAAACAATAGAGACGTAAATACAAAGTAGAAAAAAATCTAATGATACCAGGTAGTTGCTAAGCGCCATTGTAAAAGTAGCTAGGTTAAGTAGTGCAACTCCTTAGATGGTCGTTTAAAATCTTTTAAATATATTAAAGATATTAAGTATAAAAAAAAAATTACTGTTAACACTCAAATAAAAAATAAAATATCTTAGATAAATGACATGTTAGGTTATATCAACTATCACTGAAGCGAATGGTCTCGCAAATATTTAACATATGAATAGCACGACTATGTCACCCTGGAAAATACAACTAAAGCCACATCCTAAAATGAAAATTAAAGATTTATTTAAGAATCTGCAAAATAAATTAAATGAAAATATACGATACGCCATTTAAAGTCATGTACTAAATATGAGGGCCCGATGCAGAGAACTAGTGTCGCAAGCAATATACTGTGACCGACCGGTTCAAAAAAAAGACCACGTTTTCGTCTTATGGGGATTTACATGGGAAAAGTGCGCCAGAACCCGTCTTTCCTATCTACTGGCCACAATTAAGTAAGGACTGAAGCAAGGCCTCGGTGCCAAGGTTTATGTATTACTAGTCTAAAACAAAATGGCTTTGCCAGTCAGCCCGACCAGTGGCGGATCCAGGATGTCCGATGAGGGGCCAAGGAGTGAAAAAACAAAAAACATTTTTTCTTTGCGGGATTTAATAAGAATTAGCTTTAAAGTTTGCTACTACGTGCAAACAAAATGTGGCGCAATCGAAAATTTGAGCAAAATCAGTTAAGTTTTGCGTCAAAATTTGAAAGAATGATATTTTAGCGAAAATTTTTGAGAAATTTAATATTTTTTTCTGGAAATAAAAATTATAAGCTTTAGGTCAAGGAGGGGGCCGAGAACTCTGCCCCCGTCCCCCAGGACCCGCCACTGAGCCCGACTCGCACGAGCCGCAGACAAAATAACCCATAGGTCATTATTGAAAATGAAAATACCCTTTCATGTTACAATCCAAAATTAAATTAGTATTTAGTATATTAGTTATTTCTTTTTTACAAATAAAATTGTCTCCAATATTACTCTAAAGCACTACAATTAGTTTGATGCTGAAGTTGGTATATATTGTTAATATTTGTGTAAGACTGGCTCAAACTTCATACCCAATTTTCATAACCGATTAGAGGTTTGCATCCATCAAAATAAAAAAAACCTAATATATGATACGAATTTCAACATTATATTGCTCTATAAATCTAGTTTAATGTTTATATCTATAAGTATCGCCGTTTATTGAAAACAGATATTGTTCTTAAGTTTTTTTATAAAATAACTTTTTATACGCGTACCATGGTAGAGCGTCATTACCGTTATCAGTTTGTAATTCCTAAATATCTACCGCCTGAAGCGAGCGTGCGCGAATTGTTCGTATTCCTTCAACATCTCTCAATACAGAGATCGCAACGCCCGAGTAAAGCCACATCTTTTATGTGCAGTTTTTTTCGTTAATACGCGCATAGGAAAGCTTGTCTAATTATAAGTGGTAATTACCGTTCAGTATGGTGAGGTAAATAAAATATATTTATTTTTTATTTTATACTACAAAATTTATTACCCAGAAAGAAAACAAATTAAAATCTCTTTTTACAAAACAACTGGAGCGATAAAATATACGTGTCATCATTTCCGTTATCATCATCATTATCGAGATTTATAGATTTTATGAAGAGGTAAAGCTTTTAATTTAAAGTAATATACAGGGTGGCGCACACAAGACGTATACGGGATGCCATTATGAGTATCTAAAGTAAATTTTTAAAAAAACCCTTGTTATTTTTATTTTCTTAAAATATTTATATCTATCGACCCCTAGTTGGGGTAGCTTTGACCCCTTGACTTTAGATAGGCAAAGTGGGTCAAGTGATTCCATGTTTAAAAGAGTTTTTTTCATTCCTTCACAGCATTGATATTATTTCATAAATTAATAGATTAGTTATTGAGATATTTGCAATTTAAGAAAAAAATTGAGATTGACAGCTTACTACTGTTAAACTATATCAAATAAATTCAGCAATTTTTTTTAATGTTTTTTTTTTAAATTTAATAAATAAATTTGGACATATGTATGTAGGTACACTTTTTCGAGAGATGTGTATTTATGTCTCAAATTAAGTGGGTACTTTGTTTTAATTCAAGGTTTCGATATCGCGCTGCGAGCCTCGAACGATGAGGTCTTTGCGAATGTCACTAGCGTCCATTCTAGAGATCACGCTCGTTGTTCGAAGCTCGACGTTCGCTAATGAGTCTTCAGTCATCTCTTTTTTAACCCACGGGTCAGAGCCCTAAGAGGACTTAATTTTGCCTGGCACCTCTTTGTCGAGGGCAGGGATCTTTATACTGCGCAGCAAGTATACACAGTGCACGGTCCCTAGAATAGACAAAAATCAGGTGGACCACCATTGACGAAAGAAACATATATATATATATATATATATATATATATATATATATATATATATATTTATCGATTTCACAACGTTCTACGTCTTCCGATACCCAATCTCCACTCGTTTCTGTTTGCCCATAATTCATCATCTAGGCCTCTTAATCTTATTTCACTGTCTATTCCTTCTCTCCAGCTTCTCCTTGGCCGTCCTCGTTTTCTTCGGCCAGTTGGTTTCCATTGTAGTATTTGTTTAGGTAGTCTTTCATCATTCATTCTTTGTACATGTCCGTACCACACCAGTTGTTTTGTTCTTATATCATCCACTAAAGTACGTTCACCCACTGTCATAATTTCTCTTATTCTTTGATTTGTAACTCTTTCTCTTTTTGATTTCCCTGCTGCTCTTCTCCAATAGTCCATCTCCGTAGCGGAAAGCATTTTTTCTGTTCTATTCTTGATTGGCCATACTTCTGAGCCGTATGTAATAATACTTTTTACAATGGTGTTATATATATATATATAAGCTTTTTGTTATGTTTTGATATACTTTGGTCCCAAATTATTCCATTTAATAAAGTTATTGCTTTTCTTCCTTGTACGTTGCGATCTTTTATGGCTTTGTCTAGTATTCCGTCAGCTGTCTAAAAATTAGACCTAAGTATTTATACTCATCACAGGACTGAATTCGCTGCCCGGTATTTAAGATTAGATCCTGTTTTATTCCACCGATACACATATACTCTGCCTTATTGAGATTAACCTCTAGTCCCCACTTATTGTACTCTTCTATTAGTTTTCGTGTCATATATTCGAGGTCGTCATAATCCTGAGCCACTACTATCTGATCATCGGCGAAACATAAAGTATACAAGGTGGTTTCGTCCAACGGAATTCCCATGTTTTGGCATTTTCTCTTCCATACTTTAAGGACTTGTTCCAAGTATATCTTGAAGAACGTAGGCGAGATACAGTAACCTTGTTTAAGACCTTTATTTACTTAAAAGCCTTGGGTTAGTTTTGCTTTTATTTATACTTTTGCCTTACTATTGCGGTATAACTCTTTGATGGCCTTAATTAGTCGTACGCTTATGTTTGTGTTTTCCAACGCTTTCCAAAGTAGATTTAGTGGTATACTATCATATGCCTTCTGCAAATCGACGTAAAGAAGATCCGTATGCCATGATCTGAAGTCGATCTACCCGCCCTGAAACCAGCTTGTTCTTCTGCCTCCATGTCTTTATATTCGCTCTCCACTTTATTTCTTATTATTTTACCGTATATTCTGCTTAGCGTACTAGTCACAGATATACCTCTATAATTGTCACATATATCTTTCCTTCCTTTTTTGTGTATTGTGGATATATATGACGTTTTCCACTCAGTTGGTACTACAGTTCCATTTAAATATTTTTAGAAAAGATTCCGTAATCTCCAAAACAGTTCTTCAGTGCCATATTTAATAAGTTCGGCTGGGATATTTCCGGGTCCGGCAGATTTACCGCTTTTTAAGGTTGTGCACACGTTTTTGACCTCAGAGATTGTGAGGGGTACTGGAGATTCCATCGTTCTAATTATATTGTCTCTTGCGTCTTCCTTGAATTCTGCTCTATCTTCAGTTAAAAGTTTTTTAAAATGTGTAACGTGTCATTTTTACGTTTAAGGCAACGTTACATATTTGTTTATTTAGGTAAATAATCAAGGCTCTTCGACTCGTCCTTCTGTACACAAATTAAGGGTATTTTATAGAGCTAGGTTTGGAGGTTATATAGTGTCCAAAAAGTTACCTTATAAGGGAGACATTCCATCGAATTACTGTGGACATTGCGCACACCGTATTATCTGGACATCGTAATTGGAATTTAGGATCACAGGTTTCGGAAAAATCACATTAAAACTTTTGATTGTTTTGTTTATCTGTGGAATTTCGTGGTTTTCTTTGACGTTCATGAAAATAAACAGCTGTTCTGCTGGGGAATGGCGGCGTTGCCGCATCACAAATGGTTTCAGTAACAGGAAGGAAACATTTAGATGAACATTTCATTCGCTTATGTGTATTTTCGAGGATATTGGGACAATCCGAACCTCATATCCTTCACGGATTAGCTAGTTTTGATAGCACGAAAACATATTTGGGTCCACGGGTCGACCAGGAACAACCGAGGCTCCGCCCACTTTGATATCTTTATTAATTTGATAGGGAAAGGATAAAATAAATACGAGTTATGCACTTTTGTAAATGGGAGATAAACGAGGAATAAAAACCAGGACTAAAAGAATAAACAAAATCGTATTTTTATATTATATAAAGTTATATATAATCATAGTTATATAAAGTTAATAACTAGCTCAGTTAGTCGGATTGAAGGGCTTTGTAGGGCTAGCTAGTGGTGAGCAAACTTAACATCTGAACACTCTTGTGCCGAGTTTAAGCAGTAGTTCAATGTGTATTTTTAGGTTCAAGTTCAGAAACAACTTTATTAATGTAGAAATGTTTTACAAGAATGGCGTCAAACCATATGAATCTTAGAGAAAACATATATAAAGAGCAAAGGAAACTTTTGACTAAAACTGTAACTAAAATACAACTAAATTCTACACTTAGTATAGCTTTACCCATATGGGAATTGGTTGAATGTTCGAATATTCCTGGGTTTGCTGCATGCTCTGATCTCCAGTAATTGATTTTACAGTTGATGGTTTCAATGCTGAGCTTTTTATAGTCCTGCTGGTTATTTTCCTCCTACTTGCTATGTTGGCGGGGGTCCGGTAGGCAAATGTTCGGTCTATGTATGGAGGGTGTCTCGATGTCCTTGTTATAAAAATTTCAACCGTGGAAATAGATCCGACAACACCTCAAGGTGCGTTTTACGTACTTTCAATATACCCTTGGTCGATGCTGCCCCCTGTAGACCGGTACGGAAGTATTAATGTATTTCCTCATTGGTTAGTTTGAAAACCGCGGGTTTTTTTCCTCCAGGCTCGCAAACCGGATTTAGTGATTTTTTGGTATGAGCGTTTTTTTTATAAATAGGTTTGCATCCTTATTTGAATTTAACCGGAAAAATTAGGTTGGTACTGTCCAAGGATTGTACACAGAGAACAGGACGGTCCACTTCCATAAGCCCCATATATTCCAAATTTCGCTACGTCACAAAATCCTCAAGGTGTCGAGCCATCCTTCTATGAACCTACTCATCCTTCTCAAAAGACCCTTGATCTGTTTGATAGGGTGGTCTTTCCTTTTCTATTCACAATAAATGAAAAAGGACAACCGAACTTATTGATTTTTTCGCGAATCCAAAGTGAGGTTAATTTTTCCGTGCATTTCGCATTTTTATTTATTTTAAGGGAAAAAATTTGTGGAATCTTGGTTTTGTATTGTTATTTTCGATATTTTAAACAATTTTCGGAATCGCAAAATCCCAGGAGCATCCTGTGCGGTTTCTGGATGTAAATCCAACTATTCGAACTTAGAAGTTCTACGTTTATGAGTTTTTTTAAATTACCACCTTCCAATGACTGTTCCCAAGACTATTTTGCAAGAGTGGCTAAGACGTTGTGGAAAAGACAATATGGATCCCACGAAAGCATTTCTACAGAACAGTTTTCGAAATTCCTTTTCAAGATAAATTGCTAGGTAAATATCATTTTTAACATTTTTTTAAATCTATTTAGGGCCACATTCTTTAATTATGTAAGGTTAAAATTCAGGATCTTTTGCCGCCCTTCTCCTGTCATAACGCATTTTCAAGAAAAATATAAAAAAATCATTCAGTGTATAGTCCTTGCCATAGGCAGTTACACTTTTGTGACTTTGACATAAACATACCTATTTCCGAGCCTATTTCCAAGCATATTTCCTAACCACAAATATATTAAAAATTAAATATGTTGTGTAGGTATACCTTATGTTGTGTTAAGCCTAAATCATTTAGTTGTAATCTGCAGAGTTTTTTAAGTGCTGGGTGGAAAAAAAAATATGCCACTTTAGTCAAACTCAGTATGTAGGTATGTGGGCACAATAGATCCATATGTGGTCACAGTGCATGGAGGTCCAGACGGGCCTGCCACCACTTTCGAATACATACATACCTTATTATTTTTCAGATTTTTTGATAAAGAAATAGGTTAAAAATGTCACAAAAGTGTAACCACCTATGGCCAAGACTATGACACAAAGGTAACCCTCCCCCCCAGAGATTACTTAATGTAACACTAAGCCGCATGTGAATTTATTTAGGCCTGTGTGTTCACCTATGAACAAGGCGTGATCAGCTGAACCAAATTTGTTCACCATCCTACAGGACTTTAATTAATTCTTGATCCTGTAGTGTATTGTAGTGTCCTATGGAGTCCTGTAGACCTACTGTGGGCAGCTGATCACCCCTTGTCTATGAAGAAACCTCTACAACCACAAAAATTAGACATTAAACATACTTTTTAATTTTTTTTTCTGTAAATGTGCAATTTAATTGTTTTTCTGTTTTGTACTAATTTGACTCCAATAATAGTGAAGTTATCAATAGTGCCAACTTAATTTGGGACACCTACTGTAATTTTGACAAAAATGTCATAACAAAATAATACTTGGACAATTTCTAAAACCTCATGTTTTTTTGTGAATTCCATATGTACTAGAGTACAAAATTTACACTGTAGAAACTACCTATTTTTAAAAAAGTTCCTTATATATGTTTTTTTATTACAGGCTTATGTACTTCCAAAATAATACTAAGGAATACATCTGTGCCAAGTCAAAACCTATCAGTGAAACCAATAGAAGTTGATCCTGAAGAGCCAACTGCAGGTACAAGCATCGAAATCAAGGAACATTTGCTGGTTGATGTTGGTACAAAAGAAAACTACTTAGTTAAAGTCTGATTTTCTTTTGTTTTGTGCAAATTGATAGAGTTATTGTTGAATTTTTTGTATCGGAGTCTGCTATTGTATGAAAATGAGTATTCAGTTGGTTTGCGACTGTTAGTGTGTGTCTTTAATAGTTTCAGAATCTATTCTAAGTTTAATTTAGTTGTTTTCTTTGCCTCCCCAATAATTTATTTATAATGTTCTAAATTTTTGTTTTGTCAATTTTATCAATTTTAGTTTTTGCACAATGGAGATTTTGCTTTAGCACAGTTTTTTTAAAGATATATTTATATTTTTTATATATATTATTAAAATGTAATATATTATTATATTTTTTTCAATTCTTTAGAAGCTAATGTCACTTAATAAAAACAAAATGATGCTGAGAAGTAAAAAGGTCTTGCAGTTGGGTAAAAAATACTAGGACATTTCTTAGAAAGGTAAAATACCTACATGTCCTAGATTTTTTGCCCCCATGGTTCATTCTTCTTACATTTCATTTATCAAATTCAGGATTTGTTATCCTGATGTTTATGGTAACAAATTCCTTATTGCTTCTAATCAATAACCCCACTTAATATTGTATACAGGTTTGTTATTTTTTTGCTATTATGAGTGATATAACAAAAAAATTCTAAAAATGTATACAGATGCCTAAAGACTTTATCTACTTAGATAATTTCTAGTATTATAAATCAATAAATATAATAAATTTGGTCGAAATTAAAATAGGAAAATAACTTTTATTTAATCATTTTATTTTTTATCTTTAAATATGTAAACATGTATCCTGAGATGATATCTTTGGGGGCACTAACATATACCTCATAAAATCAAACCTATATGTAACATTTAGATGAAGCAATAGGTTAAAATACTGATAACTACAAATTGCTTCAACAGGACAAAAAGTGAGATTTTAATTACTAAAATAATAAGGGACAAAAAGCTAGTACTGCTGCTAGTTAGGTGAAGTTGAGCAATATACACACCTCAGTAGGTACACATGTTATTACCTTTTAAACATAGCAATGTTGTAGAACACTCTACATCAGTTGAAAGAAAAAACTGTATAATGTATTGACAAAACATTTAATTTATCATGTCATGTGGAATGAGGTTTCATACTGTACAAATGACATGATAACTGAACATTTTTGCCAACAATATCTCGTTTTTATCAAAGACAGTCAGTTTATGGTCCTTGGTTTTTTCTATTCAACTGATGTGCCATGTTCTACCACAAGCCGCTACTGACAGAAAGTGAATATTTCTTAAGTGCAAAAAATACCTCTGCTGATCAATAGCAAAAACTTTGTACAGAGACTTAAACCATATTTTTGTTGACCCTGTTAGTCCTTAAAGGTTGTGCCAGGTCCTGATTCTTATCAGTCCTGAGTGGTCATTAAAAGTGTTGAGATATTGTATAGGTCCTTACATATTGATGAGCCCCTCACTTTAGGTGGTACTACTAGGTGATAAGTGGAATGAAATGTATGCATTGTTCTACAGGAATTAGCAATAAATTTTTGGTCCTGTAGTGGATTGCAGGGTGCATGTATACTGCTTAAGCTAGAATGCCGCTATCTACCTATAAAATTTTCCTAGTTTTGATTTAAAAAACCTGAAAAATAATATACAAATGCTACTTTCTGATAATGGTAAGTTATTTGCTTCTTAAAAACCATAAAAGCTTAAGAAGATTTGCTAATAGAAATTGATAAGTAGAATAATGTAGTGATTAAGACAGCAAAAAGACGGGCAATATAGTGTCCTGCACAGTCCTGTAAATGAATTTTGTACACCTACTATGGGCAGCTGATCACCCCTCATAGGCTTAGGTATTCTAATGGGGAATAAAATACTATTCACAAAATATTCTAGATGATATTCCAAATATTAACATGTTTTTTTAAAGCAAATGCTGATGAATGACAATGAAAAAATTTATTTGATTTTATTGATGATTGAGGGGTTCTGTAAACTATTTTCTGCAGAAGATACACCTAGGATATTTTTACATAAAATTGTATATTATTATTATCTTTCTACATTACAGCGAGACATGGTTTAAAAAAAAACGTTTTAAAATTAGTTTTTGTTTATATTTTACGAAAAAGTGAGGTTATGTCGTTGAGTATTTTGTGACGTATTAAAAACCGTCTGACAGATTTCACGAAGTGGACCATCCTGTTCTCTGTGTACAGTCCTTGGGTACTGTCCCCACCAGATCTACGAACGGTTTCCGGCCACTTCATTTTTTGTGTTCTCGACAAAGTGCCTTGTCTCTTTCCTAAAGAATTTTGGCTGGGCTGGTGGCCGTCTATTTGTGTCGCCATTGTTTTTGTGGTTATTGGCACTTGTTGGCACTGCAGTAGTTGCGGATTATACCAAAGACGGTTTACTGTGAGCCGTCGTGTTTAGGCGAATCTTAAAGTGACGCTCACACCCTCGGAGAGGGATTTAAGGCGGCCTACGCCATTTCTACGGGAAATAAGAGCGGTAAGTTCGATTTTTTTTTTATTATTTTTTTTTTGAATTCTTCAAGACAATATTTGCCTCCCAAATTGTAATTGTTTTTCGTGTGAAATGTAATTTTACTACAGCAGACGTGTGGAATTTTTGGAGTTTCTTTTATATTTTTTTTTCAACGTTTTGGATAAAAACTATATATTGTTTTTTTCTTTGGTTACAGCCCGTCCATTCCATCGACGGGACAGTTATGCTGGTGGAACGAGGTTCGAGCCAGTTGTAACCCTGGGAAAGGTACGTTAGGATTATTTTAGTTCATCTGTTTAAATCTACTTTATTTTATTGAGTCGATATGGGGTTCTCGATTTAAGTTACTCGGTATAGGGGAACTCCGTGCAAAATAGACGAATTCCAGGAAACTGAAACATTTCATTTTCCACAGGGTTTTACGCTCGGGCAAGATCCAACCACATTTTTGGACCATGTGCTGTCCTAGCACCATGTGCTAAGCAAGCACGAGGGGAGGCGCGGGCAGAACTGGGACCGATGTAGCAGCGAGGAACTATACAACACTCTAGGGAACCCATCTACCGTAACTATAAAATAAATAATTAAAGGACCAAGGTAGGAGCAAGCTACATTTAGATATAATCCTTCATATAACTTTTTTAATATAATTTTAACACTTCTTGTGAACGCAAGATAAAGGTATGACGTCATAGCCCCAATTTTGCGGTATATTTAAAATAATTTTTCTGTGAAATTTAAAGTGCTTTGCTATTTTGACCCTTGTTTACATCCATTTCATTTATTTTTTTTTATGTTTCCGGTATTTTTTTTATCTGATTTTACCATTGAATTATACAAGATGAACTAAATCTTTGTGTTATTTGTACAGCCCAATTGACCAACTTTGCAGAGACAAAAGAGAGATGAGGTTATATTTTTTTGCGGTTTCCTTACATTGATTTACCTCATGGGGTAGATCTCGGACTGGGTTGCTGTCTGTCTCATTCTACCCAACGTAGAATGATGACAGCAGATATTTGGTCCAGATCTCCCCTATGATGGAATGATTTTGGAAGTATGTTTTTTTTTAACAATCATTAGATAAGTGAGTCTTACACTACTGACTCAAATGTAGGTACACTGTGACCCGTTGGAAATGTGCATCTACCTATAAAGTACTTTCTATTTGTGTCATTTTGATTCATTTTAGAATTTTATTTTGTTTATTAGTCAATTTTTTTGGTTTTTTAATTACACAAATACTCTGGAAGCCTCGGAAGTAAGTAGAGTTTCATTGTTTGGCTACAACGTTTGGGTTGAACTGTATTTTAATTAAGATCTTCTTTGTAAAACATTGATATTAAAACACTGTGGCGCACTTAAAATTTTCTTATTTCTGAACCCCCCCCCCCCTTCTCCACTGTATAAAAGTTACCAGGTATATCAATGTTTTACCTAGCTGGAAAATACAGTTCTGCTTCCAGATATTTGTTAATTATTCAGTAATTTTTTGTGTCACAAATTGGCACAATGTCACCCAACGCATTTTAATTGGCCACAAATGCTCATTCCATTCTTTGTCTGGTATTGCTGAAATGATATCTCTGCATGTTTCTTTTTTAATCGATCTTATAGTTTTCCAGCTTTCGGTACTTCTCCTACCTCCTAAGTAAGAATCTATTTTCTGGCACTTTTGCGTCCACGAATGATTTTTCTTATCACTGATCATTCTTCTCACCTTTGATTGCGCGATTTTATATTCTTGTCTGCTTCTATCTGTCTTTTCGGATAAGTAGGTGTGATATAATTTCCTTTTTTCCTCTATTTCTCTTTCAATCTCAGCATCCCACCAGTATGGTTTTCTTCTTTTAGAAGTTTCTTCCACTAATCCTAGTGCTTCTTTTGCAGCTTGGTGGATGCTTAATGTAATACATTCGTATTACTCATCTGGGGTTTCACCTGAACTTGTATTAAGTTTTTCGTTCAGTCTCTTTTTGTATATGTTTTTTACGCTGTCATGTTCTAGGTTAGTAGATTATATTTACAGTGATCAATTTCTTCAATCACTGTATCATCAAGATGTTGTTGATGCAGGCTTCGGCCTTGATAAGGAAAGAGAATTTTGGACTCCAGAAAATAGTGATCACTTCCGCATGTTGATCCACGCTTTGTTCTGACATCTTGAATTTTTAGTTTTGTCTTTTGTTTAGTGATAAGATAATCAATGACGGATTTCAGGTTTTGTAAGGGTTTGGTCCAGGTATATTTGTGTATTTCCTTATGTTAAAAAATACCGTTTTGGATGTTTAGGTCTAATTGCTCACATACTGTAATTAGCCGGTTTCCATTGTCATTAACAACATTTTCTCCATGTTGGCCAACTGTCAGATTATTAACTCTGTTACCGGTTCTACTATTTAAATCTCCCAATATGACAATTTCTCTATATGTACTTACTGCTGATATTTCATTGTGTATTTCTTCAAAAAAATTGTCTTTCACAGCTACATTTGCATCGTCGTTATACGCATAGATTCCAAAAATCGTAAGTCTCACTCCTTTTATTGTTATATTCATTCATTCAAAAAAAGAAAGAAACAGACCGGTCTATTCTAGGGACCGTGGAACAATCTCATAACTTCCAGTACGGTACGTGGAACCAAAGTATAAAATCCTTGACGACCCAAAGAAATTTCAAACAAATTTTATTGCATGGAACGGCCGATCAAATTTTATTGCATGGAACGGACGAATAGCTGCGGCACCCGTGTAGGGTATCACTGACGCAAAACTGGGATAAACTCCTTTATAGTAAGAATTCTGAAGTTGCGCTTAGTAGTAGTAGTAGTAGTATGGGGTAGTCTCTAGGCCTGGCGCTATTATAGGCGAATGAAGCGCCCTTTTCGCCAACCCCCGCGAGGCCTTCCCCCTACTGTGTCTTTCATTCGCTATAAGGAATCTGCCCGTCTTTCTGTAAAAAGGCTATAGAATATCGGGCCATCTCATGCAGATTTAGAAGGCCCTCCTCTCAAATGCATGTTTTTCGAATACCTCTCTTCTTGCCTCCATATGTATGCTTCACATGATGATAGAAGATGCGCCGAGGTCTCGTCCTCGGCCCAACATCGCTCGCAGTCGCGCCCTCCTCTACCATCATCTTTGCACACAACAACAAAAAACAAAAACTCTTTCACCTCTCTGGCGTTTCCTGTATTGGTTCAATCCTTTTGTACTTCTTTCTGGACCCACTCTGTTATGGGTGACTTCATCTGACCTCTTGTGAGCCTCAGGAAAGGCTCAGGCCCGACGCATTTATTTCGGCAGGGATTCACGTACCTATGGCGAGTTCGTCCGAATATGTGGCCTGGAACCCATACGAACTCCACCTCTCTTATTCCGGCCAACTCCTGTGAAGTTGCGCTTAAAAGTAACACTACAAGTCATTTTGACCTCAATGCTTACCATCATCATGTAGCGTGTCAGCGTTCAAGTTGTTGTTAGCACATGCGTATTGCAACGTTTTAGGCCAATTTTAGGTTGTTTACAGAAAGCATGAAATATTTTTAAAAGATCTTCGCAATATTTTTGAATTAAAATGGAAAACTTACTGTCGAATAATATAAATCATTAATTCTTCCTACATTAATACCAATGATCTCTTTAACTTCTAGGTGTAGAAACTACTTATCACTTAATGCAAAAAACATGATCTATAATGCTTTTTTCCTTTCGCACTTGAGCTATCTGCTACCAATTTGGGGGACTTGTTCAAAAACCACCTTTAACCAAGCAAAAATCATTCAAAATAAAATATTAAAAATCTTATATAACTATGACAGACTTACAAATACTGATCTGTTATACAAGGAATTAAACACTCATAAAATAGAAAGCCTAATCAAGGAAGAGCAATGCAATTAATATATAAAATCCTAAATAAAAACTTCCAATATTCAATTGACCATTTCAAATGAAATACATAATAATCAAACTAGAAATATTAATGACATACATCAAATTAGTGGAAGAACAAATATTGAACTTTCTAATCCTATAATAAATTCAGCAAAACCTTTAACTAATACTCTTCCGAAAGAAATCAAATTAAAATAAATTTAGAAAAAAAAACTTTTTGAAAACAAGCTTTTATAAAATGGACTAAAAAGCATAAAATAATATTTTGAGTGTTCTGATATCATAATAATAAAAGCGATGGGCGTATTAAAGGAAATTTACCCGTTTTTGTAAACTCGAAGTTTAGTGAAAATTCATTATATTATAGCAGAGAAATGTAAGGGTGTAATGGATGGACATTATTACGCCTGCTTTATATTAGGCAGATCATTTGCGACCGGCTGTGTGTCGATTTATTTTGTCACATTGAAAAAGAAGAGTGGGCCCATCATCGGTTGTGGACGATCCACCAAATGCGCATGGAAAGGCATTTACCTAATATTAAATACGCCCATCGCTTTTATTATTTTGATATCAGAACACTCAAAATATTATTTTATGCGTTTTATCCATTTTATAAAAGCTTGTTTTCAAAAAGTTTTTTTTTCTAAATTTATTTTTTAATTGTTAGATTTGTCTAAGTCTATGCATTTCAGCTTGCGCATCGATATTGCAGGGAGTCTTTCCTGTCAATTTTAAAATATCTAAGTCTTCGATGAGAAGGCCGTCCAACAAAGGCGACATATGCTAAAACTGTCGTTATTATTATGATCATTATACGCAAGGATTAATTAATTTTGGTCGAGATCGAACAAACTAAAGCCTTACCTCTTCTACGCCCCCCCCCCTTTTTAGTGAGAGAGCATGTGAATTTTGAAATCAATCAGATACCTACGTGGAAGTCAGTTGAAAGTAATCAGAAAAAATCGTCATTAAATCGTCCATTTTGAATCCGCCATATTGAATTTTTGTATTCAGATCAAAAATTCTTAAACCTCATTCTCAAAAACCCCCAGATACTAATTTTGGTGGAAATCCGACAAACTAAAATTTTACCCCCTCTCCGCCCTCCACGTTAGGGGGGAGGTAGGCAGTCAGTGATACCACATTATTGGATTGTCATCGGAATTATAACGTTATGCGAAATTTAAAGTTAATCGGATACGTGAAAGTCAGTTGAAAGTAATCAGATAAACTTGTCATTAAATCGTCCATTTTGAATCCGCCATATTGAATTTTTGTAATCTGATAAAAAATTCGTAATCCTCATCCTCAAAAACCCCTAGATACCAATTTTGGTGGAAATCCAACAAACTAAAATGTTACCCCCTCTCCGCCCTCCAGGTTAGAGGTGAGGTATGCAGTCAGTGATACCACATTATTGGATTGTCATCGGAACTATAACGGTATACGAAATTTAAAGTCAATGGGATACGTGGAAGTCAGTTGAAAGTAATCAGAAAAACTTGAAATTAAATCGACCATTTTGAATCCGCCATATTGAATTTTTGTAATCTGATCAAAAATTCGTAATTCTCATCCTCAAAAACCCCCAGATACCAATTTTGGTGGAAATCGGACAAACTAAAGTTTTACCCCCTCTCCACCCCATACGTTAGGGGGGAGGTAGGTACCCGATGAAACCACATTATTGTATTGTCATCGGAACTAAGACGCTATGCAAAATTTGAAGTCAATCGGATGTTTGGTCAAAAATGAGTTGCAAGATTTGATTACATACATACATACATACAGGTGAAGTTAAATAAAAGCTTGTAAAAAAGCTATAATCTATTTGTGCAGAATCTAAAAATCCAAAATTTAACATATCAATAATTATTTCTATTATTTATTTAATTTATTATAAAATTAACAACTAATTAAATAAGGTAGCTGTTTGATATATTATAAGAAAAAATTTGTCAAAAGTTTTTTGTGCAATGTACATGATGTTACCATAGTTCTAGTTACATTAAGCTTGTTTTGTATGTAGAAATTCTCGAGGCCAGAGCTTCAATGCACTGATTGTAGGATATGTAGATATATTTGTATTTGAATTTTTATAGTAAATATAAAACTTTTCAAAAAAAAATTATAAGCCTTTTTATGACAAAAGTGACAAGAGATGTAAACAATGGTATTGCGCATGTCTGGTACATAGGACGGGTGTTGGCTGCACGGGTCTCACAAGCTTGCGGACCGCGCGTGCTCTGCGTGTTGTTGACTGACGTTCACCCATAGCACCGAACCAATGAAATTGAACTTCTTTTTCTAAGCACCGAACAGATCAGAAATGCAGCTAGATGCGTATTTATTTGAGGCAGAATTCGCATCCCTCGCTGCGAGGCCCAACGAGCAAGGCATCTTTTTAGACTATATTGTGTATCCATTTGGATACGCAGGCCTTCAGATTGGATACCCAGTAAACAGGAAATGGATACCTACTTTTGGGCCTTGGCCTTTGTTAGCTCCCGCTAAATTTCGCGGTTGTTTTTAACTTTTTTAAAACCACACAATTGGATGAAGGACAGAGTGCATTTCGCGCATTTGGACATGCGCACCAACAATCAGTCAGATCCTTTGTCAATCGCCTCGAGAAATGGCGTGTTAATTTCGTTCTCCAACTATTTCAAATATCTACACCTGAAAGTGCTCGATTTTGGTGTACTGAAGCATAGAACTAGAAACTTCAGCCCTTCAGCTACGTGGTGACATCATTAGATCCAGAAAGGGGCCCCTTGGAAGTGGATAAATTGGCTGCAAACTGGTGAGTGCCTTTGTTTCTGATTGCCGTTGTGTGGCACCAACAATTAACGTTTGATTATTTCGTAATTTCATATCAATATATTTATGTTTGTTCGCGCTTTCATTAATTAAAATATTTACAGTCCATTGCAGTTATCGTTTTTTTCTAACCGCGGGCTAACATAAGTGTTCCTTTCGAGCCGAATTATTTTAAATTTACTCTATACGACGGTATTAATAAGTCGGCCATTTATTTTCACGCCGAAAACAAGGCGGCCTTGAATTTTGCCAATCGTATTGAAACGGCGGTATCGGTAGCGGCGCGCGCGTTAAGTGTTTTTCGGTCCGCTGCTATGGTAACGTACCGTGGTCATTCAGTAAACAAAGCGAAGGAATCAAAACAAAACAAACAACATTTCTCATTTATATGTTAGGTGTGTTCCATATCATTTCGATATTTAAAACAATTTTCATCAATTGCGATAAATTAGTGCATATTTTCGACAATTCGTCATTTTTCTATTTCAGAAGCATTAATTTAGCGTTAATTGTATATTTACCGACATTTCTGTGGTTAGATGTGTTCCATATCATTTCGATATTTAAAACAATTTTCATCAATTGCGATAAATTAGTGCATATTTTCGACAATTCGTAATTTTTTCTATTTCAGAAGCATTAATTTAGCGTTAATTGTATATTTACCGACAATTTCGTCATTTCAAAGGTAAAATCATGTCTGTCAAAAAAGCCGTGCGAAAACGCAAGGGTTTTTTATCTGCGATAACCGAGTGTTATGTGTTTTCACAGACCGCGGCATCGGACGAAAGAGCGAGAAACGAGTTTCAAGTGAGGTATTCCGATTTGGATGAAACCTTCGATAAATGCATGCTGGCACATAATGACGTCATTATGTTGATAGACGACTCGGACGACGAGGAGTTCAAAACGCAGGATGCGATCCTTTCAGAAGCTCGTATATTTTTATGCGTGTAAGGGGGTTTACTCTAAAATATTTCCGGTTGAGGCCCCATCCTTTTCGGGATCATATGTTCGACAAAACGAAACTCCAAAACTCAAAGAGTTAGGTATTCCCATATTTCGAGGTGATAAAAAATTATGGCCAAACTTTTTCGATCTTTTTAATAACATTATAGATCAAAATCAAAGTCTAAGTAACGTCCGAAAACTTCAATATTTATTTTCATATCTCGAGGATGAGCCTTTAAAATTGATATCAGGGATTAGCTTATCTGATCAAAATTATAAAATTGCTTACGACAAATTAGTCAATAGATATCAAAACAAGCGAGACCTCGCAAATGATGCTTTAAGTACAATTATGAACTCCACCTTAAAAAACGAGTCAGCTAAAGAATTGCGTAATTTAATTGACACCTTTTCTGAATCCCTAGAAATTTTAAAATCACTTAGCTTTGACGTTGACAGTTGGGACTTTATTATTTTTTTCATTTTGTTAGAAAAATTGGATATTCCGACGCGTTCAAATTTCGAAATGAGTCACGCCAATACTAATACCGAAATTCCCACTTTTCAGTCACTTTTTCAATTTCTAGAAAAAAGATGTAAAGTTTTGGAATCACTTCCTCAATCAACAGCACCCAAAAAGGTGCCTATCTATCAAAAATCAAATTCTATGCAAAATCAGTTTGGGCAAAAGCCTACCTATAAATCATCCAATTTGCCTTTTATAGGACTGGCTGGCACCTCAACTAATTCAAGTACGGGAATAAAATGTTTCCGGTGTAATCAAGGTCACGTGCTTTCGAAATGTCAAACATTTCTTGATCTCTCACCTATCGATCGCCTATCTTTCGTCAAGCAGAAAAAATTATGTCTAGCGTGTTTTCATCCCTTGCATGGGGTAGATACGTGCAAATCAAAATATTCATGCAGGACTTGCAATAGTAAAAGGCACCACACTTTAACTCATATCTTAGAAACTAATCAAGAGTCTGGAAGCCAGGATACTAGTCCTGTCATTCACACACCACCTGTCAATAATCTTCATGTGTCATTAAATACCTCAGGACCTTCAGGTACTTTTCTTTTATGCACCGCCATAATAGATGTTATGGACGGTTGCGGAAATTTTCAACCTGTAAGGGCATTGCTTGATTCTGGATCACAGACAGGATTCATCAGTGAAAAGTGTATTCAGCGTCTTAATCTTCCTAGGCGAAGTTACACCACTGAAATATTCGGATTAAATCAGATGTCTTCTTTTACTTCCAGAGGGCTCGTTCAATGTCACATTAAGCCACAAGGACAAGTCACTCCTTTACTTAATTTCGAAGCAATTGTTGTTCCACAACTATGTTCCAATATGCCTACATTCACTTTGAACGATAATCAGTGGAAACACTTGGAAAACCTTAAACTTGCCGACCCATCTTATTTCAAATCTAGACCTGTGGACCTAGTTATTGGTTGCGAGCTATTCGCACAGATATTCAAGGAGGGCAGGGTTCTTGGACAAATAGGGCAACCTTCAGCCCTTGAAACTATCTTTGGTTGGGTCGTCATGGGAAAAGTTGACGAAGTAGGTAGTCTTACGGAACGAACCAGTTGTTTTTTAACGAGTCATTCACCTCCTTTAGAGGTCATTCTCCCTAGGTTTTGGGAAATCGAACATTTGCCTAAAAAACAAATCTTATCTAAGGAAGAAAAACAAGCAGAATCAATCTTTACTGCGAGTGTAGTACGGCAACCGAGCGGTAGATTCATGGTAGATCTTCCGTTTAAAGATAAAATAAACCCTGACCTAGGAAATACTTATCCGCAAGCTTATCGTAGATTTTTACTTCTAGAAAATAGATTACTCAAAAATCCTGATCTGTACACTGCCTATTCAAGTTTCATGCAACACTATATCGATTCTAATCATATGAGTCTAGTTTTACCTAGTCAACCAAAAGTCGACGTATCATGTTTTTTGGCACATCATTGCGTATTAAAGCCGGAAAGCTTAAGTACAAAATTAAGGGTAGTCTTGGATTGTTCGGCATTCACCCCAAAAAATATTAGTCTCAATGACACGTTGTTATCTGGACCGAAACTTCAAAAGGATATTGCTTCTTTACTCCTTACGTTTCGTCTTAATCCTATTGCCTACATTGCTGATATCAAATAGATGTTCCGTCAAGTCCTTATCACCGTCCTTATCAAAGGATATTGTGGAGGTTTTCGCCACATGACCCACTTTCAGTGTGGGAACTTTCTACTGTCACTTTTGGCATGACATGCTCACCTTTTCTAGCCATGCGTACCTTAAATGAGCTGGCAGAGAGAGAAAAGGAACGTTTTCCTATGGCTAGTACTGTTCTAAAAACGTCAATCTATATCGACGATATCTTGGGAACTAGCCGTTCGCTTTCTGAAGCTCTTTCCCTTCAAACGGAACTCAATGATTTGTTGAAGTCGGGAGGATTTGAACTTAAAAAATGGGCAAGCAATTGTCCCGAGTTATTGGCAACATTGCCAGAATCCGATCGTCAAATGCCTCTCTCTTTTGACAAGGAGGAACCCCACTTTATCAAAGTTTTAGGACTTCAATGGCATCCAAAAACGACATTTTTTCTTATCAATGCCGAATGAAGGACAAACTCCCAACCAAACGTGCTATTTTCTCTATCATAGGAACAATCTTCGATCCCTTAGGTTTTCTTTGTCCCTTGTTGCTACAAGCAAAATTTATTTTGCAACAGTTGTGGATATCAAAAATAGGCTGGGACGAAGAACCAGATTCTTCTATCATCGACTCTTGGAACAAACTTCGTTCTGAATTCCCGCTTCTTTCCAATTTTCAATTACCCCGACAAATCAAACTGTCAAAAACCAATACCTGTCAAATCATCGGCTTCTGTGACGCTTCAATTCGAGGCTACGCAGGCGTCGTATATTTTCGTGTAGAGGAGGAAAATAATATATCTGTTTCTCTCATATCTGCAAAATCTAGGGTCGCGCCTATAAAGTCACTTTGGCTAGGCTAGAACTCCTAGGCGCATTTCTTTTAAGCGAATTAATTGACTTCGTTTTATCTAGCTATGAAGGAAAAATAACTTTTACAAATATCGTTACTTTCTGCGATTCGCAAGTCGTATTGCACTGGCTTTCATCCCCTCCTAATCGCTGGCAAACCTTTGTTGGAAATCGAGTCAGTAGAATCCAAGAAATCATTCCCTCAAACTCATGGCGCTACATTCCTTCTGCTTTAAATGCAGCCGATATTGCGTCACGAGGGGCCACCCCTTCACAGCTCATGTCACATGACCTGTGGTGGAACGCACCGTCGTTTTTGTGGTCTCCCGAAAACGAATGGCCCGATTTTCATAAATCGAAAATGCCGATTGATTTCGGAGATATTAATCTGGAGGAAAAACCAAGGGCCTGTTGCAATGCGATAATTGACGTCAACTTCTTAGATCAGCTTCTTATCAAATATTCATCTATATCAAAAATTCAACGTATCATTTGTTATGTCCTTCGAATAGTTAACCTTTTTCAAAACCATTCCTATCAAAAACCCACTAAGCCGCCGGACCAAAAAGTTATTTTTGAGAATATTGTTTTTCCTACCACCGCACCGGTGAGATGCAAAGTGCGTTATACCTTCTTATCAAACGCGTTCAAGGTTCTTGTTTTTCTGAGCTTTTTTCCGCGTTATCTAAGGATAAACCAATACCGAAACCTTTCCGAAAACTTTCACCTTTTCTTGATGAAAATAATATCATTAGAGTCGGTGGCAGATTACAAAAATCTGACCTTTTGTCTTATTCTGCAAAACACCCCGTCTTACTTTCGAGTAACCATCGTTTAACTACTCTTCTTATCGAGTCCGCTCATCGATAATACCTTCATCCTGGGTTTAAAACATTACATAATCTGCTTCAAATAACCATATCCAAGTGCTTGCAATGTTTTAGAATCAACCCTAAACCCTATAGACCGCCCATAATGAGTTCACTTCCCGCTCATCGAATCAATCAACTTAAACCTTTTTCGAGTGTAGCTATCGACTTTTGTGGACCTTTCTTTGTGATTCCTCATCGATACCGTGGTTGTAAAGCTTTCAAATCGTATGTCTGTGTGTTTGTCTGTACGGCCACACATTGCGTGCATTTGGAATTAACCATGGAACTGTCCACCGAAGGGTTCGTAGGTGCATTCCATCGATTCATTTCCAGACGTGGAAGCGTGACGCAATGCTGGTCAGATCAAGGCAGTAATTTTATAGGGTTTCGTAACCAATAACTTGATTACGCAAGAAGTGCTGCCACCAGACTTTCTATTCGTTGGCATCTGGGACCTCCTCTCAGTCCACATTTCAATGGCCTGGCAGAAGCTGGCGTCAAAAGTTTTAAAACTGACTTGTTCGAGTTGTCGGCGACCAGAAGTTGTCTATCATGGAGATGTCCACCCTTACCTGTCGCATAGAAGCCGTACTTAATAGTCGCCCTTTATCTCCTGCCTCTTCAGACCCACACGATCTTCAACCTCTTACCCCTGGGCATTTTTTGACACTTGAACCCCTTAATTCAGAAATTCCGGAGTCAGATTTGTCCGAGGTTCCCCTAAATGGGCTCTCGAGATGGCAAATAATCCAAAAACTACATAATGATTTTTGGAAACGGTATTCTATAGAGTATTTGCATACGCTACAACAGCGACACAAGTGGGCTGATTCGTCCCCAAATATCAAATTAAATGATTTGGTTATCATAACAAGTGATCACATTCAATCACCTTTGAAATGGCCGGTCGGTCGGATCATCGAACTGCATCCCGGCGGCGACGGTCAGGTGCGTGTTGCGACGGTACAAACGGTTACCGGCGTTTATAAGCGGCCAGTTGTAAAACTGTGCCTCTTGCCAAATTAAAAGTAATTTTAATTTTTCTACCTATTACCGGGATTACAATAGGTTTTTCTTTATTTTTATTTTTTTTTTGAATTTTTTGTTTGTTTGTTTTGCCTTTTCGGGATTTCGTTATCTCTAAATAAACTTACAATACTTATCTGTTTTCATTCATTTATATTTATCGGTCGATCATTTTTCTTATATCTATATATGTCCGGTTGAGATTCTAAAATTGTGTGTTATGTTAGCTCCCGCTAAATTTCGCGGTTGTTTTTAACTTTTTAAAACCACACAATTGGATAAAGGACAGAGTGCATTTCGCGCATTTGGACATGCGCACCAACAATCAGTGAGATCCTTTGTCAATCGCCTCGAGAAATGGCGTGTTAATTTCGTTCTCCAACTATTTCAAATATCTACACTTGAAAGTGCTCGATTTTTGTGTACTGAAGCATAGAACTAGAAACTTCAGCCCTTCAGCTACTTGGTGACATCATTAGATCCAGAAAGGGGCCCCTTGGAAGTGGATAAATTGGCTGCAAACTGGTGAGTGCCTTTGTTTCTGATTGCCGTTGTGTGGCACCAACAATTAACCTATGGACGTTTGATTATTTCGTAATTTCATATCAATATATTTATGTTTGTTCGCGCTTTCATTAATTAAAATATTTACAGTCCATTGCAGTTATCGTTTTTTTCTAACCGCGGGCTAACAGCCTTTTATAAAATACAATTAAAATATGATACCTAAAAAAGTGGGTGTAATTTAAATGATGAACCAATCTTTAAGAGATGGTGCTGAAGGTTCAAAGCAGACAAAAAGTTCAAATAACTTTTAGCCAAGTTATAGCATTTTTTAAGTTTGGAAAGTAGGGAAAAACGATGAATTTTTAAAATATCAAATTGAACAACGTTGCTTTTTTCCAAGAAAATATCGATAGGTTAAGGATACAGTGTGGCCAAATAATCTTTGGAATAGGTATAAATTTCTCAATTCTTTTAAGAATTAATATTTTTATGAGCTATTAAATTTACACAAAAGAAATTGAAATAGATTTTTGTGCATGTCTAAAGGCCCCTTAAAACAAATATAAAATAATAATATTAGCACTATATTTTAACGATTTTTTAAAATTTGTTGAAGAAAAGAACAGATTTTTGGATGTCGATTTTCTGTTATGATTTTTAAGGAATTTATAACAAAAAATAAAATAATAGCTTTTAAGTTGACGTCCGATTTGGAACTGATAGTTCCAATCAATAACGGGAAAGAAAATTGTAGTTTTATCTAGAAAAATCCAGAAAGGAAAAAAAAATCCAAGCGTAAAAATCCAAGCCGAAGATTCTGTACTTCCAAATCCGAAGATAAAAATCTAGGATGAAAAATCCAAGATGAAAAATCTAGGTCGAAAAATCCGGGAATAAAAACTCTAAAAATAAAACAAGGTCTCAGTCTTCTCATTCTTAGAAACCCCATTTAATTTTTAACTATTAACATTTAATGTTATTTACTTTTATTTACACGATCAAAAAAAAAAAATATTAAAAAAAAACTAATCAACTCCTATGTCTTCCTTTGTTAAACATTTCAGCCAATAAATTAAAGTTATTGAACGATTCAGTGTTTTCACTTTACTAAGTTTCATCGCTCTAAAATAGACTTAGGAAAAGAAAGTTAATTGAGAACTTGAAATCTGTTGATGACTGTACTTGTTCAACAGGGAATATAAAAATAAAACTAAGATTCAAGTTGTTAAACGATTGCCCTATTGACACGTTCGCTTGCTAGAAAAATATAAATTTGCTTCCTTAGACGTACAAAGTGAACGAATCGTACAACTAAAAATAGTTATAAAATTATTTTTATCGAAAATGTTCCTCTCATTACTTTTCACCTTCATGTGAAGAAAACAAATCCAAAAGAAAAATAAAATATCTTCAAAAAGAAATAAATGAACGAAGCGCATAATCGAACGCACTCTCTTAAGTATCCCTTAAACTATATCTTCAAGTAACCCTTAAAGGGTTCCCTTAAGTCAACCTTAAGTAGTTGCTCAAATGTCCCTATTATCTAAATAAATTAGTAAAAAAAATTTTTTAAGTCACAAGCTTTTATAAAATGCACTAAAAATTAAAAAATAATTTTCTAACATTCTAATATTATCATAATAATAAAAGCGATGGCCGACTGATGGAAATATTGACGATGTTAGCACGATAAGATATCCGTATCAATTAAATATCACTATTTGCAAGAATCAATCTAGCAGAAAAATGCAGAGGTACCAAACCCACCTAACCCGACCCAAGATACCCCAGCATTTCTCTGACATAGGTATGGCAATGGCATAACATTGCGGCACATCAAACATATCTTTGATGACCTGCTATGTTGAATATTCTTTAAGTGTTTAGATCACAAATTTAGATTAACTTATGCTTTGATTTGCGGCCATCGCTTTTATTATTATGATAATATTAGAATGTTAGAAAATTATTTTTTAATTTTTAGTGCATTTTATAAAAGCTTGTGACTTAAAAAAAAAAATTCCAATTTATTTTCTACTTTTTAGTCTCTATTAAATGAAAATATTTGTTCAATAACAGAACAGAAGAGTTTATTCTAGATTATAATGAAATCGTTGATCGTGAGTTTGGAAACTCATTTTTCTATTGGGGGAAGGAGAGAGTGGGGGTAGAGGTAGAAATATATTTTTTGTTTGGGCTGTATTGCCATCGGACCTTTATGCATATACCATATTTTATAAAAGTCATTTGAAGTGTGTCAAAAACGCATTTTTTATGGAAGGAGGTGGGGGGTAGGGGTGAGAGGATATTTTTTTCTTAATATTGTATTGTCATCGGATCACTATATGTAGACCAAATTTCATTCAAATCGGATAACGGGAAGTGTGTCAATAACAAATTTTTCTATGGAAAGGGGTGGGGGTAGGGGTGGGAGGATATTTTTTTCTTAGTATTGTATTGTCATCGGATCACTATATGTGTACCAAATTTCATTCAAATCGGATAACGGGAAGTGTGTCAAAAACAAATTTTTCTATGGAAGGGGGTGGGGGTAGGGGTGGGAGGATATTTTTTCTTATTCTTGTATTATCATCGGACCACTATGTGCATACCAAATTTTATCCAAATCGGATAACGGGAAGTGTGTCAAAAATACATTTTTCTATAGAAGGGGTGGGAGGATATTTTTTCTTAATGTTGTATTGTCATGGGACCTCTATGTGTGTACCAAATTTCATCCAAATCGGATAATGGGAAGTGTGTCAAAAATGCTTCACAAGATTTGATAGATAGTTAGATAGTTAGATACTTAGATAGTTAGACAGAACATCTGAAGCTAAATAAAAGCTTGTAAAAAAACAAAGAAGTTTGATGCAAAATATAATAAGAAAAAAATCTTTCTTTTGATCTTTTCTACCACCTATTATTACACCCTAATATTATGGCAAAAAAAACAAACAAATATACAATATAGATATTTATTGTGTCAAAAAATAATAATTATATAAAGTAAGTAACTTTATGTTAAATGTTTGTATGTTATGGTAAGAATTTTAAAAAATTTGAAAGTATCAAATTGGTCTGATTTTTTTTTTATAGAAGTGAGCGCTTTTCGAATATACCTGGTGGGCAAAAAACCCGACAAAATCTTTTTCGTTATAACTTGCCAACTATATCACCAATTTTATCAAAGCAAAGAGTAGTTGGCAGGGAGATTGATCGGACATTTGTGTAAAAGTATATTTTTGTTCACCATCTTGACCATTGAAAGAGGCTTGTTTATTCTTATGTTGGAAATGTGTGGAAATATTGGATAATTTTTTGTTTGTAGAAAAACTCTCTATATTTTTGTTCCGCACAACAAGATATGAATCGTTAAAAATGATTTCGATTCCTAAAAATTAATTTTTGCTTCAACTATATTGTTTTGCAGGTTGTAACGTTTGTCTTCTAAATCCTGTCTGTATTAATTTCTTCATAAATAAATTTTTGCCGAACCGATTTTAATAAAATATAAAGTGGAACAGACTGATTGCTTTTAAAGGATCACTATTAAAATTTGCCGTCATTGTAAAATCCAAAATGGCGGACAAAAAACTTTTTAAAAAGGCTGTTTCTTGTTATATTTTTCGAAAATTTTTCGATTTTTTTCGGAAGCATAGAAAAGTTTTACAGATTGTACGATTGCCTTGTCATTTCTATGTGCATTAATTTCCTCATAAATTCATTATTAGTAAACCGACAATAAAATAAAAAGCATTATAATGTAATATGGCTTACTAAATCGAATTTGACCCTCCATAAAGGATAGTTGTTTCTTATGTTACGAGAAATTTTTCGACCCTTTTTTTGAATTTATTTATAAGATCTAGATCCACCACTCACAACGAAGTACTAATCATAAAAAAATAAAT
Source organism: Aspidapion aeneum (assembly GCA_963576565.1). Classification (NCBI taxonomy): domain Eukaryota; kingdom Metazoa; phylum Arthropoda; class Insecta; order Coleoptera; family Brentidae; genus Aspidapion; species Aspidapion aeneum. Next base: position 30,387,958 of record OY755046.1, on the reverse strand, counting down.
CCTCCCAACATACAAAGAAGTGATCCTTCCAAGAAGGACAAATTTGACTTTTTTTCCAATATCTTGGATTTAAAAATGTCGGAAAATTTCAATAGTTTTGTTCAAAGAGTTTGTTTCTTTGTTTTTATTGAAATCGGTTCAACTGATAAGGATTAATTTTTCGGGAACGACTAAACCGAATTTAATGATTCGAAAGTAATTGCATGAGGGTGGCGGAAACACAGCGTTTTTACGAATTCTAAAAATCATCCGGAATACAAGAATAAATAAGCTTCCTTGGAAAGGGCAAGATTGATTCTGTCAGCCACCTTAAATTTTATAATACCATAAAAATCTTTCTGCTTAAAAGCGTAATCAATTTTCTGCAAAGTTCTGTCTGTTCCATTAACATTGCTAGTTTAGTTTCTAAAGTTATAACAAGAAACATTTTAGTAGTAGATATGAGTACCGGGGGGTTTAATTACAGTTTTTTTTTATTTTGATTATATATACAAACACACCCTATAATACTCCAAAAACTCTCAAGACTAGTTTTGGGTTAAATCGGGGGGTTCGAATTCGCTCCCTCTGGGATCCCAGGAAACAAGTCAGGGAAGAGAGAAGTTTTTTTGACGATCTTTTGCAGTTTCGACCTTTTATCCTCCCGGCTTTACTAGGCTGAGGGAGTATTTTTTTGTATAGTGTGGTATGTTGTTCGCAAAAAAAGCCTATTTATTTAAAGAATCGGAACCCCAAATAAAAATTTCCCTAGATTTCGATCCATCTGATTTCTATCAAAATCAGCCGAGCATACAGCGGGATATTTGAAAAAAACGTTCAAGAATTAATTTAAAAAATATTAAATGCGTCTAATTTTATTTACAAAAACTCAATAGGAACAAGTATCAATGCGAAAGAGTTAGATAAAGATTTTTTTTTTGCCTGTCAGCAGATTCAAACGAATTATAATCCCACTTGATACCCAGTTTTGCCTTGAGTTTTGCCCCGTTATTTCAATAGTGATAAATTTGTTTTGTTTACTTTTGTACTGACATTTCGAAAGTTTTGACGTTTTGATATTTTTTTCCAAATATATTTGGTATTTGAAAATTTTTACAATTGTTATCCTAAAAAACATGGGATTTTGTTAATTAAGGAAGTTGAGGAGACATTGCTGGTGAGATAAGGTAAGGGTGAGTTTATAAGTTTGCTGTTGTCTTATGCCTGACTTACCCACCAATATAATAGACTATTATGTCCAATGGGCAAATCTAGTACTGCCATTTTCTCTTTTTTTAATTCCTCTACTTTACCCTCAACCTTGCTATACTATGCAGGCGAAAATAGGACAGATATACCTTGAGATAGTTAAGCAATAAGTTTGTCTATTAGGTACATTGCTTTGTAAACAAGCTCTTAGGTCTTAGTCAGTAGTATTGGACCATATCTGTGTCCTTTAGGGCTAGGGAAGTTGAATTTTCTAGGTTTTAAACTTAATTTACCTAGGCCTAACTTGTAATGCATAAATCAGAGGGCACAGCATTGCCCGGCCCAGTTCACAGTGTTAACTGCTGTACAGTCGGGGACTTAATAAATGGCCGCTGCCGTTTTCAGAAGAGCTTGGATGAGAATTCCAATACCGGGCGAGGTTTATGAATAAATAAATTATTGAACATTGTATCGCACACTTTCATTTCCTCGACTCCACGTTGATCGGCTGTCGCTGTGCACTTTTGTGTAATGCAATTTTTGCTATTGAAATTAATAACTATTTGGAATATTGGCTGATAAATGGGCGAAGCCATACACGTTTTTTGGATACATACATTTCTTTTTTTAGCTGATTTCTTGTTTATTAGCATAGGATGTGTGTATTTTGGCGGGATTAATACAGACAGAGATATTTTTATTTAATACCTGCTTTTTTAATTGTTTAACATAAAGGATGGCACACCGAAAATGTAAGGTAATACTTTTTGAAATCTAAATCCAAAAACAAAAGTTTGTTTGTCAGGAGCAAATTTTTGAGGATGGGACAATTCGCCGCGGCCAATTTGTTGAGGGGACAAATCACCGAGGGGACAATTCGACGCGACATTTTTTGTTTGATGAAATTACCATTGGCAATTCTTTAAACAGTTTTATTTAATATAATATATTTGTTTATTTGTATGTTTTTCAAACTTTTTCAACTAGGTATTTGGTGGTTAGTATACAATTCAACATTATTTTTAATCAGAAAAATAAATAAAATGGGGGATCCAAAATGGCGGATTTTCCCATTTATGAAGCGATATGCAACAAACTTGGAACTGTGGGACCTTTTAGGTTGCTGATTATTATTTTGAACATAAGATAAAAAATTTAAAATGGGAGATACAAAATGGCGGACTTTTCCATTTATGAACCAATATGCATCCAATTCAGAAGGAGTGTTTTAGGTCGCTTTAAAAAAATAAAATGGCGGAACCACAATGGCGCACTTTCCTATTTATAAACTGATTTTCCTAAAAATTGAAACATGGCGGCGCTTAAGGTAACTCAATATAATATTTGACTTAAATTTAAAAACATGAAAATGGCGGATCCAAAATGGCAAATTTTCCCATTTATGAACCGATATGCATCAAAATCGAAACTTTGGGGTGTTTCAGGTAGCTGAATATGATTTCTAACTTTAACTTAAAAAAAAGTCAAAATGGCGGATCCACAATGACGTACCTTTTTATTTACTAACCGATTTGCCTCAAATTTGAAACACTGCGGCGCTTAAGGTAACTCAATACAATTTCTAACTAAAATTAAAAAAAAATTAAAATGGCATATTCAAAATGGCGGATTTTCCCATTTATCAACTTATATGCATCAAACTTGGAACTTTGAGATCTCTCAGGTTGCTGATTATTATTTTTAACTTAAACTAAAAAAAAATCAAAATGACGGATCCAAACTAATGGATTTTCCCCTGGGATGTTTCAGATCGCTGATTATGATTTTTAACTTGAACTTAAAAATAAATAGATCCATGATGGATCTGATACCTTTCTAGCTAGCCGATTAGCACACTTCACGTAACGCTATGATAAAATCAGCCTTAAAAACAGTTTTTTGTGAATATTTCGCAAACTAAAGCTCCCACAAAGTTTTTGGTTATAACACAAATTATTAAGCAAAATGTGGTCTACTATATTCCGAAATGAAAGGTTCTCACTGATTTGGAAATGTTTATTTAAACTTGGCTATAATAATTAACTCTTGCCATTAGTCATTTGCCATTTGCAATTTGCCACTGGCCATTGGTGCCATTGGCCATTTGTCATTTGCCATTTGTCATTGGCCATTTGCCATTTGCCATTTGCCATTTGCCATTTGCCATTTGCCATTTGCCATTTGCCATTTGCCATTGGCCATTGGTCATTGGCATTTGCCATTTGCCCTTTGCAATTTGCCAATTTACCATTGGCCATTGGCCATTTGCCATTTTCCACGTTCCACTTTTCACTTTCCATTTTCCATTTTTATTTTCCATTTTCCGTTTTCCAATTTCCATTTTCCAATTTCATTTTCTATTTTCCAATTTCATTTTCTATTTTACATTTTCCATTTTCTATTTTTCATTTTCCGTTTTCCATTTTCTATGTTCTATGTTCCATTTTCCTTGTTCCATGTTCCATGTTCCAATTTTCAATTTTCAATTTTCAATTCTAAATTTTCAATTTTCAATTCTAAATTTTCAATTTTTAATTTTCAATTTTCAATTTTCAATTTTCAATTTTCAATTTTCAATTTTCAATTTTCAATTTTCAATTTTCAATTTTCAATTTTCAATTTTCAATTTTCAATTTTCAATTTTCAATTTTCAATTTTCAATTTTCAATTTTCAATTTTCAATTTTCAATTTTCAATTTTCAATTTTCAATTTTTAATTTTCAATTTTCAATTTTCAATTTTCAATTTTCAATTTTCAATTTTCAATTTTCAATTTTCAATTTTCAATTTTCAATTTACAATTTACAATTTGCAATTTGCAATTTACAATTTACAATTTTCAATTTTCAATTTTCAATTTTCAATTTTCAATTTTCAATTTTCAATTTTCAATTTTCAATTTTCAATTTTCAATTTACAATTTTCAATTTTCAATTTTCAATTTTCATTTTTCATTTTTCATTTTTAATTTTCCCCGTTTGCCCGTTTCCTTGTTACTCCGTTTGCCGTTTCCCCGTTTGTCCGTTTCCCTGTTTGCCCGGTTGCCCGTTTCCCCGTTTGCTCGTTTGCCAGTTGCCCCGTTTCATCGTTTCCCGTTTTCCGTTTTCCATTTTTAATTTTTCGTTTTTCATTTTTTATTTTTCATTTTCTATTTTCCATTTTTCATTTTTATTTGACTTGGCCACTTAGGTTATACATCGTTTAAAAGATAATTTAATTTTCTACAATAAAGTTAATTAAACAATTTCTGTAAAATGCTTAGCTTTTAAGAAAATGACATAAAACTGAATAATTTCGGTTTATTTTGCATATATTATGGAAATAAATAGGAAACGGGTGTACTGCTAATACTTCACGGTTAGTATCTCAGCAAAAGTACTACCCAGAGAACTTAGTGATATCTCGTTTTAAGGCTATTAGTTGTTTTTTATTTTATGTTATTACAGATTTTCTCAAAAATAAGCAGTTTTGAAGGTATAGGCCATTAAAAATCAAAATTGGTCAAAATCCAAAATTGCGGCAAAATATTTAGCCATAACTCAAAAACCATTCGTCTGACAAGTAAACATGCAAAAGTGTTTTTGTAGGAAATTTTTTGTCTTCAACTTTTATTTAAAACGTTTTTTCTAAAACGTACAGTAACCAAGTAATTTTAAAAATACCCTTTTTATGCACACTAAATCCAAGATGGCGGGGGGATCCGGCCGCCCCCAAGGTCGAAAACTCGAGTTTATTTTTGCAAGCTAAAATTCTATAATGACTGGACTATTTAGCCGCCACCAAAAATAGTGTTCTTGTGCGTCCAGAAGTCGGGGTAGTTACACATTTACAACAATTCAAATCTTAAAGTAAAGGCCGTCATCACAGCTGTTTTCGAATCGCCCTTAGTCAAATAACCATATTTTGCTTGTATTTATATTTTTTTATCTTTACACTTTAAAAACTTTAAAAATGGCTAAAAATACAAACATGTTGCATTTGTGTTTCTCTATGTAAGTATGTAATAAAAAACATAACAATAAATTAAAATCCTGAAAAATCACTATTATGTGTATTTTTTTAACCAAACATTTAAACGAAATACAGACCGAAGAGAAATTTTTCATGATTGAATTTAACCCAGGAATGCGAATAAATTATATGTGTTGAACGACGCGCCACGAAATCCGGCCGGTATTGGGATTCTTATCCAAGCTCTTCTGAAAACGGCAGCGGCCTTTTATTAAGTCCCCGACTGTACCATCTTTTCTTAAAACATTTCAGCTAATATTTGAACTATCTAAAACTCTGCTTCAAAATGAGCTACAGAGTTAACAACCCCTCCAAGTTTCATGGACATGGATAAATAAGTAAATTAGTTACCAAAGGTGAAGACACTAAATACCAAGGGGTGATCAGCTGAACCAAATTTGTACACTGTCCTACAGGACTTTAATAAATTTTTGGTCCTGTAGTGTCCTGTACAAGTCCTGTATAGTCCTGTACAAGTCCTGTATAGTCCTGCCTGTGGGGTCCTGTATAGTCCTGTGACTGAAAAGGAGCCCATAAAAAAATTTGTGACCAAAAAAAAAAGGTCATCACATCTTAACTCTCATTTTTCTTAGAGAGCCTATTTACTTAATCATGCTTAGGGCACCCCTTAGGTGCCAGTACCCTCGGGGTCCTGTATAGTCCTGTGGAGTCGTTTATAGTCCTGTGGAAGTCCTGAGGTGTCCTGTAGAAAAATTTGTATACCTACTGTGGGCAGCTGATCACCCCTTGCTAAATACATTGTTTACCAGGATGTGTCAGATGAGCTGAATTTAAGATATGTTGAAGGCCTTTCTGATATTTTCTATAAAAAACATTGAGGGGCTTATAGGTCTTGTTTCTGAGCTATACTTATTTAAATGCTTGCCACTGTGATATGGGAAAATAAACCTTTTAGTTTTTTTGCTATAACTTATCATCAAATAAAAATAAAAAGTCAATACTAGCCTTGTTTTATTGCAAAAAGAGTCCTTTTTAGAATTTGATCAATTTTTGACATCTAGTTTGCGTGAGATACCTACAGAGTGGCTCAAAATAATTATTAAAAAAATACAGGAAAAATACAGGAGATTTATTAAATATAAAGAAAGGAAACTGAAAATGCATGGTCAAAATAAACTTTACTTGTTTTTATGTGAGTCGTTTTTACTATTCTTAAGTGATGTTTGCATAATGGGTTATGTGATAAACCTACAGGGTATTTAAAAAAAAATGAATTCAATGCATGACCTTTATTTATTGTCTACAGAATAGTGTTTTTAGCAGGATGCATCAAATGAGGTGAATTTATGATATGACCTTGAAGAAGACAATGGGATAGATATCCAAAATAAACTTAAAATGCATGAAGGTACAGGTCTCGGTACAGGTAATGATAACAAGCTGAATTGGCATTCCAGAGCTGTGACCTCACAAAACTCAAAACAGAACAAAGGAGAATCATCGGGAAAACAAAATATCCAACAAAACATTGAAAATGGAGTTAGCGAAACATCTAGTCATAAAATGGCAGAGCAGCCTGCCTCTCTAATGGGCTCAAATTCCAGAAATAAGGATAAATCAACAAAAGGACAAAATACTCAACATCAGCAAAAACATAAAAATGGGTCTACTCAAAACAATAATCATATAATAACCAAAGAACAAGTCAATCAAGCTGTATCAAATGCATTTGCTGTGCAAACAATACATGAAACCAATAATGTTGCCACTTTAATGGGTGTTGATTCAGCAACTAGCTCAAACAATTATAATCGAATACTTTAGAATAGAATACTTTATTTGATCATGTAAATAAAAAAAAATTACATTTTACCTATAAGGTGTTGATCGTGTCAATAAAATTAAAATAAAATTAAAATTAAAGTGGAGTATAATCCCAGTAAATTATGAATAAAAATTATAATTTAAGATAGCACTTGAACCAACCTAACCACTAAGTAATAATATCCTGATTATACAATCATTTGTCCTGAGTCTAATTAGTTTGTTCATTAAAATCTTTAATTAGTTTATTTAAAATTGAAAATAAAATATAAAACACACAACACAGAATCATACAAGTTCAGTCGTTCTCCACTAGTTAAATTTTTTTTTATGCATGACAGTGGTGAAGAACTGGGAAAAAATTTTTTTTTGGTGAAAGTTAAACTCAAAAAATTTTTATCTGTCTCAATGAGTCTTTTAAAATTAAAATCCAATCCCTTCCGCTGGGGAAGGGGTAACACATTTTTGAACATTAGGGAGTGGTAGTTTTTTTCCTTTTTTTTTTTTGATTTTTTTTGTTCCCCACTAGCTGTTCGATTATCTTATGCATGTTGCTGTAATTGGTTGTGCTGCTTCTTTGCACATGCTGCTGTAATACATTGTACTGCTTCATTGCACATGCTGCTGTAAAACTTTTTGAGCCTACAAAATGTAGGCAATGGCGATGGAATAACTCCATCAAGTGTACAACCTGAAGATGAGAGCTTATGCTCTCGAAACATGTAGTTGTAAAAAAAATTAAACTAGTGAAGAACGACTGAACTTGTTTGATTCATAAATCACCTCCACCCAACATGGGCTATTTCTTCAATTTAAAACACGTAAATTTGAGTGATTACAAAACAGCTCAAAAACTGATTTAAGAGAAAGTTTATTGAGAAAGAAAAATAAAAATAAAATAAATTGTTGTTTTTTGAACATGACAGAATGTCCTCTCCACAGGCTTCCCCAGATGTCCTCTACAGTCTGTGCTGAGATTCAGTGTTTTAGTATTTGCAATAAATAAATACAAGTTAACAAGATGAAAAGATGTTTTTTTATTTAATATTTAATTTCCCAGATTACTGACCTCAGTATCTGAAAAAAATTCCTCCAGACCGTAGTAAGCTCTAGAATTGAGGAAGGTTTTGAGGTCTCGCTTCATCCTCTGTGGCGGCTGCTTACAAAAGGTGAAGGGAAAGGCATTCCACACCTTCAGAATGTTATGCTTGACATTTTTAGTTATATAAGAGTAGTTTGCAGTTTCAGTTTTAAGATTTTCTTTATAGCGGGTATTGTGACAGTGTTCTGCTTTTAATTTTTCAAAGATATCTGGGTTTTCACTTATAAACTTTATGCATTCTTGAATGTAGATATTATAAACAGTTGGAAGTTAGTGTTCAGTAAAGAGATTTCTACAACTCTCTCTGGTTTTTTTCTTAAAGATTGTTCTCAAACATCGCTTCTGAAGCCGCAGAATCCTGTCCGCACCTGACACGCCCCCCCAGAAGATGACGCCATACCTCACCCTTGACTGGATATATGCATGGCAAGCTGAGTGAGCAGCAGCATATCCTGCTGTATAGCTACTCATGTTTTTTGCTAGTTGGTCAATATGTGCGTGCCAGTCCAACCTCTCATCTAGCACCATCCCCAAAAATGTTACTTTTTCCTGTGATGTTAAGGTGTTTCCGTTGTACTCTATGGCTACCCTGTTTTAGTTTGAAATTTATGATTTGTGTTTTTGCAACATTTAGCTGGAGATTGTTATTTGTGAACCAATTTTGTAGAGTGGTAAGTGATCCTTGAATATTACTTATACAAGATTCTAGTGTTTTTTCGCAGCAAATTACTGAGGTGTTGTCTGCAAACAGTACTACTTCATTATTTAATATGTCAGCAACTTCATTTGTGTAGATCAGGTAAAGCAAAGGTCCTAGGATCGAACCCTGTGGGACTCCCTTTTTTATTGTAGAAAAGTTAGATTTTTTTAACTCACCTAATGTGTTTTCTGCAACCACACATTGTTGTCTATTTGATAGATATGACTTAAAAAGGTTTAATGCTGTGTTGCAAACTCCCATTTTCTCAAGCTTCCGACAGAGTAGTCTATGGTCCACACTGTCGAAAGCTTTCGAAAGGTCGAGGCAAACAGCCATAGTTACATTGTTTTTATTTCGAGAGTCCAGGATTCGATCCAGAGCCCTTATTGTGGATTTACCTTTTCTAAAACCATTTTGCTTTTCACTTAGCAGTGAGTTCTCCTCAAGGAATCTTAAGAGTTTATTATAAATTGCTTTTTCGAAGATTTTGCTGTAATTTGACAATAAAGAAATTGGTCTGTAGTTTTTTAGTTCATTAAGTGGACCTTTTTTATGAATAGGTTTGAGGAGTGCTGTTTTTAAGTTAGATGGGAAAACACCATTTTGCAGGGACAGGTTTACCAGATAGGTCAGTGGCTCTGCAATGATCTCAGCCGATGCCTTTATGATGCTTATTGGAATTTCATCATAACCATTTGATTTTTTTTTTTAGTTCTTTTATGATTTGTTGTTCAAAAAGAAGTGATTTACATCATTTAAGAATTCAGTTTCACTATGGTACTCAAAGTGATCAAAAATTGAGTCTTTTTTCTTTTTGTTAGACTCGGTAACTTTTTTAATCAGATTCCATGTTGCTTTAGTTTTGTTTTCTGCATTTGCTATAAAGTTTTTATTGCTAAGCCTTTTTGCTTTTTTTATTACTTGCTTAAGGATGTTTGAGTACCTTTTGTAGTACTCTCTGTTAATTTGTCCTGTCCTTAATTTATCAAAAAGTATTCTTTTATTTTCACTGGATGTTTTTATGCCAGTTGTGATCCAACTCTGTGTGGGGTTATTTTTCTGTTTTCTTTTTTTTTATAGGAAATATAAGGTTAAGGTTTTGTAAAATAATGTATTCAAACCGAGAAAAAGCTTTATCAACATCTGTCTCAGCATAAATGTTGTCCCAACGGCACTGGCTGAGCTCATTGCAGAATTTTTCTGTGTTGTTTTTAGAGAAAACTCTACTGAATTTAGTTTTTTGTTGAATTTTATCAGGTTTTATGCTGAGTGCTATTTTTATTGTTTGGGAATAATGGTCGATAATAACAGTCTGGAAAACTCTATTACTTTCATAGTCTTTAAAATTTGGAAAATATATACTTATATATATATATATATATATATATATATATATATATATATATATATATATATATATATATATATATATATATATATATATATATATAAATATACTTAACACTAGTACCAATTTAACAGGGGTGGCTCCCACAGAGCCTAAAAGATGGCTTTATGTTAATAATGTGGCAAAAAGTGCCAAGACATAATACCCTGTAACAAGGAAATTGTTGTTCAACAGCTTTGTGCAAATAATGACTTTAAATCCTTTAAGCTTGGTGTTGATCCCGCTTATGTTGAAGCCTTAAAGGAAGAATCTTTTTGGCCATTACATATAAGTGTCAAAGATTTTATATTCAAAAGCTTTGCATCAGGTCGTTCAAATTTTCAGTGCCCAAACCATTATCATAATAATCATAACAGTTTTTTAGGACATCTCCACAGACAGACACACAGATTTTAAATCACAATGTTGCATTTTATCAAAATGTCAATGGTCTGCGAACAAAACTCACAGAACTGTGTCTTAATATGGTTAACTGTGAGTATGATGTCCTAATGTTTACTGAAACTTCACTAAATGAAGACTTTCTAGATGCTGAGCTTGGACTACAGAATTATATAATTTACCGAGCTGATAGAAACCAGACTACACCAGGTAAAGGTGGAAATGGTGGTGTACTGATTGCTGTATGTTCGCATCTGAAATCCACAAAAAATCTGTGGAATCAGTAAGAAACATGAAGAAATATGGGTGTATGTAGAGTTCCCCAACAAAGTCAAAAAACTGTTTTGCTGTGTTTACATAACATCCACATCACAAACCTACAGTTCACATTGTGAAAAAGTAGAAGAATTGGCACAGAATAATTTAGACCATAGCCTGTGTATTGCTGGAGACTACAATCAACCAGAATTGACATGGTGTAATGATTCAATGGGAACTTTGGCATCTGGGATTTCTGCAACAGCAGAATCAATGATTGAGATTTTTCCTTTTCTCAATCTTTTTCAAATCTATAGTATACCTAATGTCAATGGCAGATTTTTGGATTTAGTTTTTACTGATAATTGTAGGGATACTTTGCAATGTAGTGACGATCTTATTATTAAGTGTGACAAACATCACCCTGCACTAATTATTAACTTTAATTTTAATTTTGATAAAAATTCTGATAGTTTGGGTTATGAAGACGAAATTTTTGATTTTAAAAAATGCAGGTACAATGAGATAAGGAACTTTCTTATTAATATTCATTGGGATAGTTTATTAAATAATCATGTGGATAATGATGTTACTGTGTTCTATAATATAATGAATTATGCAATTGAAACATTTACACCAAAAATTAAAATTAAAAACAAATTTAAATATCCTATCTGGTTTAGCACTGAACTCAAATTAAATATAATTGAAAAGAAAAGGGCCCACAAAAAATTTAAATGTACAAAAAGAATATCTGACTATCAAAAATTTAGAGAGCTTAGGTCAATCTGCAAAGTACAGGCAGGAAATTGTTTTGAATGTTTTATAAAGGACAGTATAATATAATCCTAAAGAGTTTTGGAAGTATATCAATACTAAAACTAAAAACAATTCTTTACCATTCACCATGTTTTACAAGGAAGGCATAGCAACTGATGGACAAGCTGTTGCAGACTTATTTGCAACACACTTTTCATTGGTTTATGTAGCACCAAGTCCATCTCAACCAACAGAAAACTCTCCTTTCTCAGATACTGTACATGTAAATAATATTTTGTTAAAAATATCTGATGTATATGAGAAACTATTGCCTGTAGATTCCAATAAGTCTCCTGGCCCAGATGGAATTCCACCATGAATTCTAAAAAACTGTGCTTTTTTTCTTGCCAGACCACTTTGGCTTCCTTCTTCTCTATGAAAAAACTATTTCCCGTGCCTTGGAGAGGGGCTGCGCTGTTGACTCAGTTTACACAGACTTCTCTAAGGCATTTGACCGGGTGGACCATGATTGCAAAGTTAGAGGATTATGGGATCTGTGGTTCTGTGCTATTATGGTTACAGTCTTTTCTCACGGGGCGAAAACAAATTGTAAGGGTCAGTTCATATTTATGTAGTGCTATTGAGGTCAAATCAGGAGTTCCTCAAGGAGCACATCTTGTTCCTTTACTATTCAACTTATTTATAAATGACATACGAATTTGTATAAAAAACTGTTTCTTTCTACTGTACGCTGATGATCTAAAAATGTTTAAAATTATTAATACATCAGTATGTAAAGATAAAATGCAAGACAACCTTTTACGGCTGACAAATTGGTGTAAATTAAATAAAATGAGTCTAAATGTCTCAAAATCCAAATATATATATATATATATATATATATATATATATATATAGGCAAATAAAGCCTAAATTAAATATATATTACCTTGAAAGTGTCGATTCTATCAAAGACTTGGGCATACTTTTTGACAAAAAGATTACGTTTGAAGATCATATTACTTCTTGTTGCAATAAAGCATTGAAAATGCTGGGTTTTATTAAGCGTCATACCAGAGAGTTTAAGAACATTTGGGCACTTAAAGCCCTTTATGTCTCATTAGTACGCTCACATCTCGAAAACTGCACACAGGTGTGGTCACCTCATTTTTCCACACATATTAATCGAATAGAGCGAGTGCAAAAAAAAATTCTAAAATATATAGGATATAAACTTAGTATAACATCAGAAAATATTGATTATCCAGCACTTATGCAGTTGATGAACTTAAAAAGTCTGACAGCAAGACTGTTCGGTCCTCAGTACATTCATTTCGTGTAGATGTTAGAATTTAGTTATTTTATTTTTACTTTTTGTTGGATTAGATATTTTTTGGCTCACTGTGTAGAATTGGGATTTGTCCATATTAACCTTTAGCTTTTAGAAAAATAAAATGAAAAATCAGTGTGAAGTAGTAGTTACAACGGGATATATCGTTTCAAATCCCTATTCAATCACACGGTGTGCAATCAAGCGAAGCACTTTTAGTTAAATAATTTTAAGTAAATTAGATTTACGAATTTTCGCGAGTGTTTTCCCTCGTCCTCCCCTCCTTAAAACCTCTGTAATGGAAACCCCTCAACAGAACTGCTGAAGCCAGGATAAAGGCGGCCGCCCATCGACCCCACAACACAGCAACGAACAGTGAGTAGAACAAAAACCATTTATACAGTCCATTTTAAATCTCTCCTGAGTAAATTACTCAACACCTCACCATTTTGGTCCTTTTTGCCAGATCCTTTCTAGCGTTACTCCTACTTTACTACCCTAATCGTCGTTTTTTTTATATAGTAGGTAGACTTTTTGATAAAAATACATAGTGACTTTGATCCGCCTTTCACTAAACTCAAAGTTAGGAGTAAACTAATCGGCATATAGTCATTAATTAACATAAATTTTTAGAGTTCTTGCTGTAAAACATTCACACAAAATTTCCAATTATAGGTCGTGCATTTATTCAAATTGAATAGAAATCAATTTCTTTTGTATCGCCTTTTTTTTGCTTTGCTTCGAGGCAAAGCAGTTTAGCAGCCGGTCTCTGTCGCTTAGTAACGGGAATGGATTCTCATATAGTATAGAACGTATAGTCGTCTCATTTAGCTCTTGCTTCACCGTTGATTTCACACTCGCAATTAGAATTTAGCCACACTCCATATTAGAATTTACTGTATGCATTGCTTTAGTACTGTGTCCAGCCATTAGTCATACACAGTGACATGTATAAATTGAAAATTGTAGTAGCTTTTTTCTGAAACCATAAAATAATTAATTATAGATGCTAATTAGGTAAATAACTGATAAAATTAATTGCGTATTTAGTAGTAGGAGCATCTTTTCTTAAAATTTCCAATTAATTGCTCAATTTATTAGTTGAGAAAAAATAGTAGAAAAATTTTGTTTTCAACAAATAGTAGCACTCGTTTACCACGTTTAGACAACTTCATTAAATTGGTAGTTAGTAGATTTCTCGCCATTTATTAAGTTTAAAATTTAACTTAGGAAATAAATAATATTTTTTTATTATTTTTTTAAATTTAAAATATAAAACAGATTTTTTTATAATTTTTAATTTGGTTTAATTATTAAGCTACAATGTCAGATAAAGTTAGAAAAGCAACAAACTTAAGACTGAGTGAAATTAGTCGCATGACTGAAATATACGATTTTGCTATAAAAGCTGAGACTGATAGCAAATATCATGCTTCACTCAAGGTTCGCTATCAAGACCTAGAACAAATTAGAGATGATTTCAGTAAACAGCATAACATTTTGATAGGTTTATTAGATGAACAGGATGATTTTCAAGCTGAAGATAAAGTTCGAGCTGATTTTGAAAATAAATTCTGGCATATTAAAAGCATATATTTTAGCTTATTTTCTCATACAACTAGTGAAACGCAATCTTCTGTTTCCTTATCAAAGGCACCTCAGTTTACTAACAATCTTAAACCTTTAGATTTACCTATTTTTAGAGGAGATGTAACTTCATTTCCTAGTTTCAAAGATATGTTTGAAGCCCTGGTTCATAACAATCCTCACTTTTTGGATGTAACTAAATTCGAATATTTACTGAAAGCCCTTGAGGAACAGCCAAAACTCCTAGTTCAGCATTTGCCACTAACTCATGCTAATTATTCCATTGCTTATGATACTTTGTGTAAAAGATATAGAAAACGAATCATAGCAGCTAGTCATTGGTCAGCTATTGAAAATGCTAAAAAAGTATCTTCAGAAAATCCTCAAGATTTACGTACCCTGTTAGATACCTTTAACGATAATTTAGAGGCCTTGCGCAATTTACAGTTACCTATAGACGCCTGGTCATTTCCATTAGTTCAAATGATTAATAGAAAAATAGATATTTCCTTAGCAACAAAATTTGAGTTACAGCTTTCTGATTCCAATAAAATGCCTGATTATAAAGAGTTAATAGCGTATTTGGAAAAACACTGTGAAGCTTTAGATAATGTAGAATTAACCCGAAAGGAAGATAAAAAATTCTTTAAAAAATCTATAAATAATAATAGTAGTAGTTTTAAATCAGGTAGCTCCAGACAAACTTCCAATGTTTTTTTAAGTCAACCCAATCAAAATAATAATAAAAATACTTGTGTAGTTTGCAAACAGGGACCTTATCACACTCTTTCTAAATGTCAGTTCTTTCGCTCAAAAACTCCCAATGAACGTTATAAACTTGCCAAGGCAAGTGTTTCAATGTTTAAATTGCCTTTCTGGATCGCATAGTATAACGGAGTGCCCCTCCACTAATTCCTGTTTTCGTTGCGGTGTTCGTCACCATAGTTTACTTTGTTTCAGTGGAAATGATAGTTCCAATCAAGTTAGCACCTTATATAGTAGTCAGAATAATAGTAGTCAGAATAATAGTAGTCAAAATAATAGAAATTTTCAAGCCTGCAGTACTTTTACACACCATAATAGTCAGGGTCCTAAGTACAATCCTGTACACAATCATAGTCAGGGTCCTAACCCCCATTTTAGTAGCTTTAGTTCCATTCCAAATTATTATAATCAGAGTGTCAATACTCATTGTAGTCCAGTAGCGCATTCTAGTTCTAGTTTCCCGAATTCCAATGGCCACCCCACTAGTTCGGGTGCCAACCACCATGCCAACCATAGTAGTATAGTTTCCAATAATGCTAACTCTGTAGCTCAATTACCTCATATTGATAGTCAAAATTCACAAAGCAACCCCAATGCTTTTGTCGGATTAACTGTAGACAACCCCTTATGTTTAAGTAGTAGCATCGATTCTTCGGGTGTATTATTATCCACCGCAATAGTAGAAATTTTAGATAGCAAAGGCGATTATCAACCTATTAGAATAATCGTAGATTGAGGTTCAACCTCAAATTTCATAACGAAAGCTTGTGTTAAACGTCTTGGTTTACATAGTTACAAATCAGATATCGATGTGCAAGGCATTGGTGAAGCCCCTATGCTTAAAAGTTGTGAGAGCATTTCTTCTACCATTCGTCCTTCAGGAAAATCTAGTCCCCTTTTAGAATTTAGTGCCGTAGTTATCCCTAAAATATGTGGAAATCTTCCACTTTCAACACTTTCCACTACTAATTGGCCTTTCTTAAAAAATTGTCAGCTAGCCGATCCTTATTTTTACAAATCTAGACCGGTTGATATATTAGTAGGAGCTGATATATTTGCAAGAATTCTTAAAGATGGAAAGATTGTTGCTGGTCCTAATGATCCAGTGGCAATTAATAGTATTTTTGGTTATTTGCTTATGGGTAAAACTTGTTCTTCGTCTAAAGTAATTAGTCAATTCATTTCTCAAACATTTTTGGCAATGGACACCCTCGAAGATACCATTCAAAGATTTTGGCTTGTCGAGGAAGTTCCCAAGGTCAATTCAATGTCACCTGAAGATAGTTTAGCTGAAAAAATATTTTCTGAAACCACTTATAGAACAGAGACAGGCATTTGTAGTATCTCTACCTTTTAAGTCTAGTGAACCTTCTTTTCCCAACAGTAGAGAGTTAGCACTCAAGCAATTCTTAGCATTAGAACGTAGATTGTTAAAAAATTCTGATCTTTACATGCAATATTCCGATTTTATGAAGGAATTTCATCTTTGGCCATTCCAGATAAAAGTTATTATATTCCACATCATTGTGTACTAAAGCCTTCTAGTGTCACAACTAAACTTCGCGTGGTTTATAATGGCTCTGCTAAAAGTTCTAGTGATCCTTATTCATTAAACGATTGCCTGCTTCCTGGTCCCAAACTTCAAGCTGACATATGTCAATTACTTCTGTAATTTAGATTGGAAAAATTCGTATTTACAGCGGATATCTGTAAAATGTTTAGACAAATTCTAGTTACTCCTCCTTATCAGGATTATCAACGCGTTCTTTGGCGTTTTCAGCCTGATGGTCCAATCGAAGACATAGCTCTCTGTACTGTTACTTATGGATTAACATGCAGCCCTTATTTAGCTATCAAATCATTGCTTACTTTAGCTGAGCAGGAGAAAGCTTCAGAACTAATTATCTCGCACTCATATGTAGATGATATAACTGGCATGCATTGTGACCTTGAAGGTGCCAAAAGGATTCAGAAAGACCTAATTTCTCTTCTTGCCAAAGGTGGGTTTCAATTGCGCAAGTGGTGCAGCAATGACCCAAGACTCTTGGCAGACTTTCCTTCTTCTCATCTGTGCAATGAAAATTTATCCTTTGATGCTGATTCCAATAATACTCTTAAAGTTTTAGGACTTGAGTGGAGTCCATCATCAGATTGCTATCAATTTTCGATAAACTCAATTTTGTCACCGTGTACAAAACGTAATTTACTTAGCAACTTAGCTAAGATTTTTGACCCTCTAGGTATCTTAACCCCTGTTACTTTTTTCCTAAAACATTTAATAAAGAAGCTTTGGGACTTAAAGCTCAATTGGGATGATCCACCCTCGATAGAAATTAGTAGAATATGGGAAAAATTTACAAGTGAAGTTAGTTTGCTATCTTTATGTAAAATAACTCGTAGAGTAGTGCCTGATAGTTACCAATCAATTCAGATTCATGGCTTTTCAGATGCCTCTGAAAAAGGCTATTGTGCTGTTGTTTATTTTAGATTTTCATTAAAAGATAATGAATTTTGTGTCAAATTTGTGACTGCAAAATCCAAAGTAGCCCTTTTAAAAACAATTAGTATACCCCGCCTTGAACTGTGTGGAGCAGTTCTGTTATCAAAATTGTTACATTATGTTCTAGGAATTTATCAGCCCAGGCTAAAAATTAGTGAAATATACGCTTGGTGTGATTCAACTATAGTCCTTTCTTGGATAAAGTCTTCCCCACATAGATTTACCACTTTTGTTAGTAATAGATCAACTTTCATCCAAGAAAAAATCCCTTCCTCGCATTGGCATCATGTCATATCTGAGAACAATCCTGCAGATTTAGGTAGTTGTGGTCTCCTTCCATCTGAGTTGTCAGAAAGCTCAATGTGGTGGTATGGCCCTAGTTTTTTGTCGCAACACACCGACACATGGACAGAAATAAATCTTCCATTGTCTGATGAAGACATTCCTGAACATAGAAAAACATGTCTTCTTGTAGCAGAATTAGAACCCCATTTGTTAGCTCAACTAATAGAAAATATTTCTCGTTTTGATAGATTACGTAGAGTTTTAGCATATATTTTAAGATTTTTGTCGAATTGTAGAAACAAAATCAAAGTAACTGAACCTCTTACTAGTTTAGAGTTACATCAGTCCGTCATGCTCTTAGTAAAGCATGTACAAACTTTAGCTTTTTCTCATGAAATTGATAGAATCCAACAGCATCTTTTACCCTCAAAATTATTTATTTATTTATTTATTTATTTTTTTATTTATTACTACACTGCTTAACAGGTATAACCCAATTACAAAGCAGGAAAAAACTTAAACTTCTAAAACTAAAAACTAAAAAAAAAAAAAAATAAATAATTAATTAACAAAAGCTAAAAAAAAAACTACAAAAATCACAAACAAAACAAATTCACAGGCAGACAGACAGACACACAACAAACACAAAAAATTAAAATAGGACAGTATAGTTTATTGGGAGTGAGGGAACATACTTAATTAGAAGGATATTATGTACCATTAGTGGATGTAGTACTAAAGAATCTTCGAATTGCAGAAATAGAGGTATCAAAGATGTCAAAATCTTTGTTGCAGCTATTATAAGTTCTACATATAACATGGAGAGGAGAGAAGTGCAGTTTATTTGTTCGCGTCCTTGGCAAAAAAAAGGTTAAATTTTGCCTCGAAGATAAGCGGGGGACAAGAAAATTAATTTTGTTTAACAAGTCAGGGCAGTCAATCTTGTTATGAAGCAAATTAAAAAGAAACACTTGAGAGTGATAGCACCTCCTATCTGACAGGGACTGCATGTTGAACATCTCCAGTAGCCTTTCTTCAGGGTAACCCTGAGGAGGATAAGTACTATGGGTTTTAAAATATAATAATTTTAAAAATCTTCTCTGGATTCTTTCAAGATCTTCAATATGTGTGTTGTACTCCGGTGACCAAACCAAAGAGGCATATTCCAATTTTGACCTAACAAACGAAAAGAATAAAGTTTTAAGAGTTGTAATGTTTTGAAACTCACGACTTAGTCTAGTAATAAATCCAACAGTCTTGGATGTTTCAGAGATAATGGTGTCATAATGCTTTGTAAATGATAATTTGCTATCAAAAGTTACTCCTAGGTCATGAAAAGAGTCTGTTCTAGATAAGATTTTTTGATTTAGTGAGTAGTTAAATAAAATTGGATATGTTTTTAAAGAGAAGGATAGTACCTGACATTTGTCGATGTTCATCGAAAGTTTATTGGAGGTGCACCAAGCAATCACAGTGTCCAAGTCCTTTTGGAGCCTTAGACAGTCTTCAACAGAGTTTATGCGGAAAAGTAACTTGAGATCATCCGCATAGAGTAAAACCATTGACTCCAGTTTAAGACACACATCATTAATGAAAATAACAAATAGTAAGGGGCCAAGAACGGAGCCTTGGGGAACTCCAGAGGACGAGTTGTAATCAATGGAGTTAATTCCATTTACTGAAACAAATTGTTTTCGATCAGAGAGCCATGATTTTAAAAGGTTTAGAAGTTTGTCTGAAAAACCAAATAATGCAAGTTTATTTAATAAAATTTGATGATCCAGTTTGTCAAAGGCTTTAGACAGATCGGTATATATTATGTCCAATTGAGAAGAGTTGTCTAAAGTCTCTGCAATAGTTTGAGTAGTAATGACGAGGTTAGTTGTAGTAGAGCGCCCTTTTAAGAAACCATGCTGGTAAGGGGAAATTCGATTTTTTACAAGATGAAAGATTCTATTATGCATTAGAATTTCTAGACATTTTAAAAAGTTATTTATGATTGTAATGGGTCTATAATTGGTGATGTGAGTTTTATCAGATTTTTTGTAGATAGGGCTTACTTTAGAACGTTTCCAGGTAGTTGGGATGGACTGAGTGGATAGACAGAGATTATACAGATGTTTGAGAGGTTTGGCAAGGATGCTAGAGCAATCCTTTATAAGAAATGAGGGTAGAATATCTGGACCACTAGTCATTTTGTTCTTTGCAGACTTCAAGGTTTGAAGTACTTCTTCTTCAGAGAATGATTGAATATCAATGACAGGATATGTAACTTTTGACGTATCAATAGGTAGATTCGCCATAAAATTTTGGTCATTAAATGATTTATGAAAAAAATCTGCAAAGGCAGAAACAATCTGAGCCGTGTCAGATAACTGCGTGTCATTGTAAACCATAGTATCTGGCATTCGGGTAAAAGATGATCGTTTGGAGTTAATGTAAGTCCATAATCTACTAGGGTCCTCATTGATTTGTTGCTCTGTATGATTGATGTATAGCTGATGTTGAGCAGTCACATCTTTTTTTATTTTAGCCCGAAGAGTAGAGAATTGTTGGTATGTTACAGGGTCTTTGGTCCTTTTATATTGTATATGAAGCTTATTTTTATCACGGATGTCCTTTTTAATTTCATAAGTGTACCAGGGTGGATATTTGATTTTTGGTTTCGGAGAATACATAGGAACCCACTTATTGATGGCAGTGTAGAGAGAATCATAAAACATGGTACATGCTATATTGATATCTGAGAGGCTATAAAGAGGAGACCAGTCAATATGTGCTAAGTCATTATATAGACCATTAAAATTTGCTTTTTTGAAGTTGTAAGTCGGTGACTGGCTGTCTTTATCATTGCTATTTGTAGGAGACGCATTTCTTTTAAAACATATGCTGATAAGCAAAGGTGGGTGATGAGGAACTTCATTGCTTATATGGTCGATAGCTTTGTGAACCTCACAGTGAGAACCATTAAATAGGACAAGATCAAGTAACCGATTATTCTGATTTCTTATTGTGTTAAATTGAGTAAGCTCAAATGCACTAAAAATATTGATAAGGGTGCTTGTTTTGTTATTTGGCTTAGAGTTATCATCAATAAAATCTGCATACTCTGAAACATTAAAGTCTCCTAAAACCAAGATATCCTTGCCATAAAGAGATTCTTGAGAAATAAAAAAATCATACACCGATTCAAGATCATATAAGGAGCATGGGGATGGAATATAAACAACAAATAAATAGAGATACTTGTTCATAAATGATAGTTTGGCTCCTACGATGTCAATGTGATAAGGCACTAGAGGTCGCATATTATGAAGATTTAAAGGGAACGACGTTATATTACGATTAATCGCCAAGACTACACCTCCTCCCCTCTCCAGTCCAGTGGCAGGCTGATCTCTGTCGCATCTAAAGACCTCGAAGAAGTCAGTAGAGATAAACTCATTTGTTGATACTGAGGGGTCGAGCCAACTTTCAGTAAAGGCAAGAACATCATAATCACACTGTGTTGAAGAGTGAAGAATATTGGTTAGCTTAGTACGCATGCCACCAGCATTCTGATAATAAGTGTTTAGCTTGTACTTTTTGACTGAACCAGAATAATTTATACTGTTAATGTAATTATTGGTATTATTAGTACATAATATTTCAGGTGAGGAGGCAATAGAAGGGGACAAGTGTGAATTATCGGTATTATTAGAATTAATATTAATTTTACAAATATTTATGTCAGAACCTGAGAATAGGTGCGACTCTGAAAAATTCTTGAGCCTAAGTGTGGTGCACGTCTAGAGGTAAATTCGGCGACATAGCATCCTCTTGGCCAGTAATCTTTGCTAAGATACTTAGTCATCAAACTTTCCGGAACTCCCAGTTTAAAAGTTGCGCTTCTTGGGTTTTGAAACTTTGATCTCAATTTAGTGCAGACACAGCGGTGCTTCTCTATGGGATCTAGTGCTTGAATGATACCCTCTGGAGATGTATTACGGTCCAAGTTGGCTAGGTAAATGTATGACAGCGCTTCATCATTACCCCAGTTGGAATTGGCTCTACTTTTTGTGCTGGTGTCAGAGATAGTAGAGTTAGGGCCGATGTTTGGGTTTGCTACCTGTAAGTTTTGTCTAGGAGGTCCAACACAAATAAGTCCTTGACGTCCAGATCTATTTTCAGTGTTACTATTTCTTGGTTGTGTTGGATTATTTATATGTCTATTGTTTTGTCTGAGGTTATTCGGGTTATCATTATTGTAATGATGGTAATTATCTTTATTACGCTTTTGGTTATACTGCTGTTTTGGGTTATTATTTTGGATTAGACTAGAATTGTCACAGAGTTGCTGAGAGTTATAGGGATTGGAGTATCTGCTTGTGTTGAACCCAGATGTGCTAGTGTCGGCATTATTTTGCTGCTGAGAGTTTTGAGATAAAGCTGAGTTTACCAGAGAAGTTGGGATAGAAGTAAATGCACTAGTTATGCCTGCTGGATGGGTATCCTCAATGTGAGAATGACCTGGAACTCTACCAGATGAAAGCATTTGGACTAGTTCAATATTGGAGTCCTTTAAAGAGGTAACCTCTGTTGCAAGTTTGTTACTCTGATTCTGAGAGGAGTTTGTCATATCAAGAACACATTTCTTAATAACATCAGTAATATTTCGAGTTTGGGATTCCAGAGTTGTTGCTATAATGTTGGTTATGTTGGCAATTTCAATAGAGATGGTCTCTTTAATTATATCTGAGGAGTGAGGCAAGTGCGGTTGTTGTTTCTGTAGTGAGCTAAGATTTTGTAGACAATTTTCATTTTCCTCCATTAATGTTTTTATTTGAGAGGTCATGGCAGTTTTTGAATTGTCCAATTGGTTAATTTGTTGTATATATTGTAGAATTTTCTGTTCATTACTATCATTATTTGCTTTTAGGATCGCCATATTGTCATTAAGGAGCGATATTTCTTTTTTAAATTCAGATACTGTTTTTTCTAGCTTTTTAATTTTGTCCTCATATTGTTGTTGTAGCTCCTGAGCATCATTGCAGAAGTCAGAAGAGAGCCTTTTCTGCCTTTTTAGCAGAATATCCTTTCCCCGTATTTGTTCTTCGAGCTGGCTTATTTTCTGTAAGTAATCAGTGGTTTCGGTATCGTATTTCTCTGCTTGTTGGGCGCATTCGATTGAGCATTGTATTTTATATCCATTAATCGCCGTATAATTTTTCCTTTCTAAGCAGCTCGGGTGAAAGACCGCTAAGCAGATAGTGCAAACTAGGTTGTCAAATTCCTTTTTCTTGCAGCATTTAAAGGTTGCTGCCATATTTGAGAGGATATGTTTCTTCTTTTCTCAAGTACTAGGTCTTTTTCACTCTCCTGCTCAGTTCGAAAAGGATCTCACCAATGATAGATAAGACAGCACTGTTTTGGGAATAGGCACCCAGATCCACGGTGCATCAATCTATGAACGGTCCCGCTGCAAACTTCAGAGTGGTTCATTTTTTTTATTTTTTTATTTAGAAGACTAAGCCCCTTTTTAGATGATGAAAGCATACTTCGCCTTGGTGGCAGATTAAGAAATTCTACTTCGTTGTCCTATCAACAAAAATGTCCTGCTCTATTGCCCAACAATCATCGATTTACGGAACTTTTGGTTAGTTATGTACACTTGAAATATTTCCATGCAGGAATTCAATCAATTCAGTACATAATCGCACAATTTTGGATAATTTCCTGCAAAAATGTAATTAGAAAGGTAGTTTCTAAGTGTATTACTTGCTATAAGATAAATCCGACCCCTGTTCAAGCTCCCATGGGTGATCTACCCTTACTTCGCGTGAGCCAAGTTAAGCCTTTTCTTCACACAGGTGTTGACTTCGCAGGTCCCTTTAATCTGTTAATGACTCGCTACCGAGGAGCTCGCACGACGAAAGCATACCTTTGTCCTTTCGTTTGTTATGCTACCAAGGCTTTGCATTTAGAGCTAGTTTCAAGCTTGTCTTCCGATGCTTTTCTGGCAGCCTTACGCCGCTTTGTAGGCCGTAGAGGCAGACTTGTTTCACTCCACAGTGACTGTGGAACTAATTTTACTGGAGCTTATAGAACTTTATGTAATCTAATGCGTGATGCTTCGAAAGCAGAAACAATTTCGTGGCATTTTAATCCCCCCTCTGCATCCCATTTTGGCGGTCTTTGGGAATCTTCAGTAAAATCCATTAAAACTCATTTGTTACGTATAGTTGGATCTCAAATCTTAACATACGAGGAGATGTACACTCTGCTTGTACAGATAGAAGCCTTTTTAAATAGTAGGCCTTTAACCCCCCTTAGTAGTGATCCGAATGACATTTCGGCAATCACCCCAGGTCATTTTTTGACCTTAGAGTCTCTTAGTGCACTTCCCGAACCCAATTTTAGTGATACCCCTCTTAATAGATTAGATCGCTGGCAATTGCTCCAAAAGTTGCACCAGGATTTTTGGTCTCGGTGGTCTAAAGAGTACTTACATACTCTTCACCAACGTGCTAAATGGCATGATAGTAAAGGTTTACTAAAAATTGGTAACTTTGTGGTTATACAAGAGGATAACACTCCCTGTATGCAATGGCGACTGGGTCGTATTGAGGCAGTGCATCCAGGTTCGGACGGTGTAGTACGAGTGGCAAGCGTGCGTACCACTAATGGTACTTTAAAGCGACCGGTTGTTAAGCTGTGTCCGCTCCCCATTGAAGACAATGTAGATAGTAGTTAAAATTAAAAGGGGTAAACCCCTTTTGGCCGGCGGGATGTTCGGTCCTCAGTACATTCATTTCGTGTGGATGTTAGAATTTAGTTATTTTATTTTTACTTTTTGTTGGATAAGATATTTTTTGGCTCACTGTGTAGAATTGGGATTTGTCCATATTAACCTTTAGCTTTTAGAAAAATAAAATGAAAAATCAGTGTGAAGTAGTAGTTACAACGGGATATATCGTTTTAAATCCCTATTCAATCACACGGTGTGCAATCAAGCGAAGCACTTTTAGTTAAATAATTTTAAGTAAATTAGATTTACGAATTTTCGCGAGTGTTTTCCCTCGTCCTCCCTTCCTTAAAACCTCTGTAATGGAAACCCCTCAACAGAACTGCTGAAGCCAGGATAAAGGCGGCCGCCCATCGACCCCACAACACAGCAACGAACAGTGAGTAGAACAAAAACCATTTATACAGTCCATTTTAAATCTCTCCTGAGTAAATTACTCAACACCCCACCAAAGACGAATAAATAATGACCAACTTCTAGTCAATTTCAATGTACCTCCTCGGAATCTCAGGATGGTGAACACTTTCAGACTGGAAAACCATCGAACCTCATATGGTCAAAATAACTCTATTAATAGAGCCATGTCCTATGCAAATAATCTCCAGTTTGATGTGTTTGCTACACCTTTAAATAAAATAAAAAATGTGATAAAAAAAATGTGATATACCTATCAATAAATGTGATGCTGTTTTGTTTTACTATTCTGTGATGAATGTTTTTTCAGTATGATGTATGATGTAAGATATTACCCATATTTACTTTGTATTTATAATATGTAACTTTTTTAATTTTATAATTTTCAAGTGCTATAAGCGTTTAATAAATAAATAAATAAATAGATATGTTAGGGCTCAAACCATCATGATACTTGTGTCAAAAAGATTGGGGGGTCATAGGTTCGTTGTCGAGTTATAATTGTTTAAATGTGCGCCACTGGAATATAGAAAAATGTGAGTTTTTCTAGTTTTTCTTCTATTCAAATAGAAATAAAAAACCAGTATAATTTTATTAGGTAAGTGGAAAGAAAGAATCTTTTTCAGTATGTTCTTAATTTTTTTATAGTTTTCATCATATATCTACAAAGTGGCTCAAAATATGAATAATAGAAATACAGGAATAATAACTGGAAAAACAGCTTATGCTTAACCACTTTTGCACAATTTTAGATTTTTTAATCCAATTAGTCTGCTGTACACGCATTTGAAAAATCTAAAAACGGGCAAAATTGGACTTTAAAGAAAAAAGTTATGCTCATAGTAAACAGCACCTAAAAAAAATTAACCTATAATTTTGAAAACATGCATAAAAGTAGTTTTCAAAAAAATGTGATGTTTAGCAAAATCTTTTATACTGGCTTAATTAGAGCAATTTAGAGAATATCCAAAAAACGCAGAAATTTTCGAAGTTTTCATAATTTTTTGGGGTATAAATGTAATGTTTTCTTAAATTTTTGATACAGTGTTGGAAAGCTATACTCAAGGACTATATTTTCCTGGTATAAAACATATTTAAAAAGTAGACGTTACCTTGGAGTTCCACGAAGAAGTTAAGAATGTCTGAGAAATCCCTCAACTTCAGCATTAAAAATGACCCTGTCTATCGGGGTGCTGGTGGTAATCAAGTAGGGCAAATTTTTCACTGTATCATATACTTTTAAAAACAAGAATAAAAAATCTGGGTCTGTAATCCTTAAGGTCACTACACATTTTATTGTTATTTTAATATTTTTAGTGATGTTAAATTGCATCACAAATTACAGGCTGGGATCCACGGGGGGGATGCCCCCCATCCCCAAATCTGAAACTTTACTCAGTTTTGACACATAGAATACACCTCCTGGTCACTATGCAAAATAGTTTTGTGAAATATTTATTATGATATTTTACCCCAAAATAAAGTTTCTAGATCCGCCCCTGCAAATTGAGGTTTATCAGAAGGTAAAGTTTATTTATATGAGCACTGTTCATTAAATTATGATCTGAACTCTCTTTGTTAGGTCACTACACAAATTTTTTAAAAGTTTATTTACTTTTTTAGTAGTTACCTACTGTCATATTTAAAAAATCGGAAAAGAAGTTGAGTTTTATAATTTCAGAAACCGAACAAATTTTTTTTCTGTGCTTGAAGTAAATTTAGCATCTATAGTTAAATCATCCAGATGAGTGAAAGTATGGTGTCCAGTTGTTTGTTTAAAATTTTAATGTAAAACAAATCGTTTCACAATACCTCCAAACGCATCACATGGGCTTTTACCATGCGTTAGTTTTGTACTTAGTTTTTTTAATGCCCAGTGGCGTATGCAGAAATTTTCCAAGGGGGTTGGGAGTGGGGGCTTGAGTAAAAGCAAAGTCCTGGAAAACCATTTATTTCTTTTTCAGAAAAATTCAATCTTTAGGAGAAGTTATTTAATGGTTTTGGAACGTACGCCATTTACCAAAGAAACAAACTATTTATTGTCCGTGTCTCACCAAAAATGTATTCTTAAAACTAAAAAAAAAATTCCGACAGTGTACGAAGATGGGACGTGAACCCACACACTAGGATCTCACGCTAAACAGTATGTGGCTATAAATAAAAAACGATGATTTTTTACATAATTTTTTATCTTTTGCGACGCAATAAAAAAATTTGATTTTTTACATGCTTTAACCAAATAGCTTAAAAGTTGATGTTAAAATGACACCCAGATCTTTTACTTAACTTTTATTTAGACGATACATTATCAAGTAAAACAACGCACAAGCCAAGTTTTAATAGACAGATAGACATGACAATTTTTTTAGTCAAATGTTGCCAATTCTAAGTTTTTTGCGGTTTTTCCAATTTTAAAAGATTTAGTTTTCTGAAAACAATAGACCTAGAAATTTTTTTTTTGCCCTGTATGATAGTCAAGCCACTGAGCTTTAATGTGCGTATAGACTTTTTTTGATGGACCATATTCTGCACCGGTGTAAATAATTAAAAATCGAGAAAATCATAAAATTTACTATTTTTTTAAAACTATTTTTGCGATGTCAAAAAAGTGAGGTTCATTTTTTTTTCTGTATAGGATTATCCAACCAATATTAAAGATTTCTTCCGTCAAATTTGTTTTTACATAAGATTTAATACAACAAAAATAAAAAAAAATACTCTGCCAATATATGGGCCCCTAAGCTCACACTAGGTACTATAGTTATAGTGTACGTGTGAGCTAATATAACTAAAAACTGAAATATATTTTATTTAACTCCAGACTAAATTACCTTTTGTTTGATACCACACAAGCCATGTTTTGACTTAAACTCAAATTTTTGAAATCTACCCCCACCCTTAAAAAAAACAAAAAACTAAAATGTATTTTGTTTAACTGCTGACTCAATTACCTTTCGTTTGATATCACACACGCCATATTTTCACATAAACTTTAATTTTTGAAATCTACCCCCACCCTTTTATTTGGTTTCTGTTCGATGGATTTTGTTCATTTTTAAATGGGACCATCTCGACCCAAGACCCAGCCTAGGTACCAAATTTCATTAAAATCGGCCAAGCGGTTTTTGAGTTATGCGCGTTGGTCGTTACAGACATACAGACAGACAGACAGACGGCGCAACAAAAAAGTTTCAAAATCATCTGAAACGCAAAGATATATAAAAAATTTTGAAATCGGAGCAACTTTTTTTTTCTCGAAAAAATTAGGATCACCATAGCTCACACTACTATAGTATAGTATATGTGTGAGCTAATAAACACGTGCCTAAAAAACGGAGAAATTCCAGAAATACTCAAATGCTCATATATTACACCTGTACCAAAAGTTAAAAATAGTAAAAGATATGATGAATTAAGACCAATAAATGTTTTATGGGATATTGAAAAGTTATTGGAAGAAGTGGTATATGAACAGTTTTTAAATTTTATAGAAAGCAACAAAATTTTAGTAAAACAACAAACAGGATTTAGGCGAAAACATTCTACAGAAATTGCAGTACAATACGTTATAGAAACATGGAAAAGAAGTTTTGAGAAAAATGAAATTATAGTTGGGGTATTTTTAGATTTTAAAAGAGCATTTGAAACTATTGACAGGGAGAGGCTATTAAAAAAACTTTATAAATTTGGTCTAAGGGGAAAAGTATTAGAATGGTTTAAAAATTATTTATGCAACAGGACACAGCGAACCAAAATTTTGAATTCACTATCATCGGAAAAATCAAACAATATAGGGGTACCACAGGGAAGTAAATTGGGACCATTACTTTTTATTTTATATATAAATGATCTACCAACAGTTTTAAAAAATTGTATGATACAGATGTTTGCAGATGATACATTACTTTATTTAAAAGGGACTTCATTAGAAAACCTAACTATTGAAGTAAATTCAGAATTAAAAAATGTAGTACATTGGCTAAACGCAAACAAATTAAAATTGAATGTAAACAAAACAAAATGTATGATTTTAAATTCAAAAAGCAACTTAACAAATTTTGCAATCACAATAAATAATGAGAAATTAGAAATTACAAATTCATTCAAATATCTTGGTATAATTATAGATTCAAAATTAAAGTTTGATAAATACTACGAATATATTATATCAAGAATTTCTTCAAAAATTGGGTATTTAGGAAGGATTAGTTATTATTTATCATTTTTTTCTAAAAAATGTGTTTACAATACAACAATATTACCACATGTTTCCTACTGCTCAACTATATTATACACAGCGAATGAAACTATTTTAGATAAACTTCAAATATTACAGAATAGAGCAATGAGAATAATTCTTAAAGCAGATAAATACACAAAAATTACACTAATGTTAAAAAAATTAAATTGGCTTAATGTAAAAAATTTCATTTTCTATAATGTTTGTATATTTATTTACAAAATTCAAAACAATCTACTACCAGAACAACTTAAAGATTTTGTCCTCCAAAATTCAAATTTCCATTCACATTATACAAGATACAAAGACGATTTTCATTTAAATAATTCCCAAAAATTAATTGTCCAAAAATCAATTTTTTGTAAAGGTTTGTCAGAATTCAATAAATTAAAAAACTCAATAAAAAATGAAAAGAAATTAACCACATTTAAAAAAAGTTTAAAAAAATATTTATTTTCAATGCAGTTTGTTTAATTATAGTATTATTCATTTGGATGCAGGTAGAATAAATTATTGTGTTACAGTTGAAAGTATTACTTAGTCTATTAATATTTATATAGCTAACAATTAGATTTTAATGTAATTAACTTTACTATTGTTAAAATTGTAGCATATTCTTGCTAAATAAAGTTTTAAAGTTAAGTTAATAAGGCCACAACTGATTTTCTTCTTTTTTTTACTTTTAAAGTGGCCTGTAAGATACGGGAGGCGACATTAAAAATTAAAATTTGTTAATTTGGTAAGAACACTAATACATGTTATCAAAATTTGGATTTTTTTCGTGACATGGCAGCTACCCCCATTGGATGATTTGGCGTGGAATTACTCATACATAATGGTTTATGTAGTAAACTTACATGGTATATCAAATATTTTTTAAATTAAACAAATGATAGGTTTACTAACTGTCGAACAGAATAGTATATTTACCAGGATGCGTCAGATGAGGTGAATTCGAGATATGTTAGAGCTTGACCCATCCTGAAACTTGTTTTAAAAAAATTGGGGAATTGGGGGAGGGGGTCATCGGTTTCGTTTCCGAGCTATACTCTTATGAATTTTTGCTACAACTTCTATTGCCTTCCAATGTAGTCTCCTCAGTCATACCACCCACATGTCTCTCCGCACGTGAATTCCATTACCTTAGACTAACTGAAATATCACAGATAAATAACGACTTGGAGATAATAGAGGACTGGGGCAACAAAAACCTTGTACAGTTCAACGCGCAGAAAACCCAAGCAGCCCTGTTTTCAAAAAAGACCAGCACCGGTGAGCCAAACATCATGCTATCTGGAAGTGCTGTCGCATTGCAGAGCCAGTTGAACATCTTAGGAGTCACTGCAGAGACCAACATGTCTTGGCACAGTCACGTGGCAGATATAGCTAAAAGGGCGTCCCAAAAGCTTGGGGTACTATTTCGTACAAGACATCTGTATACACCAAGCCAACTGCTGACACTCTACAAAGCCCAGATTCGACCAACTATGGAGTACTGCTCACATATATGGAGTGCGGCACCCAAGCATACCTTAATGCTTTTGAACACCGTGCAAAAACGAGCTATCAAGCTGATCAATGACCCCGCACTTACCCGTAGCTTGGATAGTCTCGAATATCGAAGAACTGTGGGCGATCTATCTCTCTTCTACAGGTATTATCACGGAAAATGCTCTGAAGAGTTGGCACGTATGATCCCCCCGGGAGTAGCACCTACTAGGCGAACACGTCAAACAGACGGTAACCATCAATTTATTGTCAAAATAGAGGCACCAAGAACCTCATTATATCAGAATTCATATCTCTGGAGAACAGCATCGCTGTGGAATAAACTCCCTGCGACAGTTTTCCCTGCAGGTTACAACCTGAACCGTTTCAAAACCAACACACACCAACATTTCCGCGCACTTGCCGCTTCTCGAGCGTGATAGGGATCCCTTTGCGAGTGCGCATACCCGTAAAAAAAAATACATAAGTACTGTGTCTTGTCCACATTCACTGTTAATCCCCAATTGTGATATTCTTCCATTAACTTTCTCATCATATACTCCATGTTTTTTTTATCATTAGCTACAATTTCTTGGTCGTCAGCCAACTGTAGTGTGTATATGGTAAATCGGTCGTTAAGTTGTATTCCCATGCCATGCACTTTACCATTCCAGTTTTTTAGATCTACTGCGATATATATTTTAAAAAGACTTGGAGAGATACGACATCCCTGTCTTAAGCCTTTTGTTACCAGGAATTCTTTTAAAAGTCGATTTCCAATTTTAATTTTAGATTTTGACCCTTTGTACAGTTCTTTTATCGCTTTTATGTATGTATGATTGATATTAGTCTGCTTTAACACTGTCCATAATTTTTCTACTGGAATGGTATCATATGCTTTTTGTAGGTCCACAAAGGTAGCATGATAGTCTCTATATTTCTGGCGCCCCTTTTCGCAATTACAAAAAACATTATCACTACAAGATCTGCCTGCCTGAAACCCACTTTGCTCTTCTTCTTCTTTTTTATGAAAATCATTCTCTATTAGATCTCTAAGAATCCTACCGTACAATCTACTTAGGGTACTGGTTTACTCTACTGGAAATTTCTCTGTAATTGTTGCAATCCAGCTTGTCTCCTTTTGTATGTATTGAGGATATGAATGCAATTTTCATGCAATGCCTTGATTAATAATATATGTAAGATTTTCGAGTAGTTTCCTCTGATTCATATTAGAGCATTTTAGCATATATTCCTCCAGGTCCGCTAGCTTTTCCGGATTTAAGCATTTTAATACTATTCTTTATCATTTCTGTTTCGATGATTACTTCCTCTCCATGTACTTCTATGTCTCTCCTCGGAGAGGCTGCCAGATATTCGGGTCTCGTCTCCTGCAGCAGTCCCTTGTAGTGTTCTGTCCATTGTTCTGGTTTGATGATCTGGATGTTTACTTTTTCTTTTGTTGGGTTTTATATTGTAGCAATGAATTATTTTCATACTTCAGAACTATGCCTAC
This sequence comes from Aspidapion aeneum, assembly GCA_963576565.1. Classification (NCBI taxonomy): domain Eukaryota; kingdom Metazoa; phylum Arthropoda; class Insecta; order Coleoptera; family Brentidae; genus Aspidapion; species Aspidapion aeneum. The sequence goes on along the minus strand of OY755046.1, from coordinate 30,355,457 downwards.
CTCCTACGTGTGTATTTATATCGTGGCTTTTGCGCCCTGTGTTTATTAATTTTTTATATCTAATCGGTTCTGATACAATCTTTGAGTACTTTCGATTTCTAGACTTCTAAAGTTGTATTTTTGATTGTCTTCGATGCATTCTAGGTTTTCATTTTCTTCAATACTTTTGTCTTTATTTGTTTTTCTTAAAGGGAATAATATTTTTGCTTTCACCAGATGGTGGTCAGATCCACAGGTAACACCACGAAGTGCTCGCACATCATACCACTTTAATTGCGAGTGTTGTCCACCTGTAGTCAATGATTGATTTAAGATTTCTTGTTGGCTGAATCCAGGTATATCGATGATATCGATGTTTAAAAAAACTATTATTTATTTTTAGGTTGTGTGTTTCACACAATTGCTCTGGGTTTGTCTACCAGTTCGGCTATTAAAATCGCCAAGCATAATTATTATTATTATTTAGTATGTTTTCACTAATGCAATCGTAGTCCGTAATCTTATTTTTTAGGTTTTTCTTTATTATTAAGGATACCCCTCTAGCTGCTCTCCTTTCTTTTGGGACTCTAGTGAATATATGGACGAAATTGTCGACACTATTCGTACCTGTTCCTTTCTTTTTTGTCTCTGTGAGTGCAATAATATCGATCTTACAATTCTGCTTCAGTTGCAATAATGTCCAACTTTTGATTCACTCCCTGTACGTTCCAAGTAGCTATATTCATAGTCCTTTGTCTTTTTTTCGTCGTCGAGAATTTCCATTCATTGCTCCGAGGCTTTGGTTAGGCTTTTTGGTAATGTTTAAAATACCCTTTAATTTTATTATTATTCCTGATTTCTATTATTAATAATTTGAGCCACTCTGTAGATATGTGAAGAAAACTATATGTCAAAAATTGAGAACATACTTAAAAAGACTCTTCTTTTTAAACAAAATAACATTAATATTGGTTATTTGTATTTGATGAGAAGTTATAGCAAAAAACTGCAAAAAGTCACATTTTTCTATATTCCAGTGGCGCGCATTTAAATAATTATAGCTCGAAACCGATGACCCCCCAATATTTTTGTATAAGTAGCAGGACGGTTCGGGCTCTAACATATCTTAAATTCACCTCATTTGACGACTCCCGGTAAACACACTATTCCGTAGACAATTAGTAAACATTTCATGCGTTGAATTAAAGAATGTTTGAAATGCCCTAAGTTTATCACATAAGCTATTATGCAAACATCACTTTAGAATAGTTAAAACGACTCACATGAAACAAGTGAAGTTAATTTTGTCCATGTATTTTCAGTTTCCTCTCTTTATATTTAATAAATCCCAGGTATTTTTCCTGTATTTTTTTTTATAATTAATTTGAGCCACTCTATAGGTATGTGACGCAAACTATATGTCAAAAATTGATAAAATTCTTAGAAGGACTCTTTTTTCAATAAAATAAGACTAATATCGGTTTTTTATTTTTATTTGATGATAAGTTATTACAAAAAAACTAAAACAAGTAACGCTTTTCCATATTTCAGTGGCGCGCATTTAAATAAGTATAGCTCGTAAACGAATCCTATGACCCCCCAATTTTTTGGAAAAAATATTAGTAATGTTTGGCCTTCAACATATCTCAAATTCAGCTCATCTGAATAATTCTTCTATCAAAAAACGTCGAAATTGCCACTCACTCACTCACTCACTCATGTATAGATCATCAAAATTTTACTGTACTTCCAGACATGCTGCAAAGCTGAAATTTGGCAGACTGATAGATAGGAAATATGATAAAACTATAGGAAAAAATTTAAAAACCTTAAAATTTTAATTTGCTTTTCTCCCCTATAAATGTAAAGTTATGTGAAAGTAACCTTGCCCACTTTCAGAAACGCTAGAGAGCTGGAAGGCTAATAGGAACTATGATAAAACTATAGAAAAAATTTAAAAAACCCCAAAATTTTAATTAACTTCCCTCCCCTATAAATGTAAAGTTCAGTGTAAAAGTAACATTGCCTACTTCCACAAGCGCTAGAAAGCTGAGCTTGGGAAGACTGATAGGAACTATGATAACTATAAGAAGAAATTTAAAAACACCAAAATTTTAATTTACTGCCCTCCCCCCATAATGTAAAGTTATGTAAAAGTAACATTGCCCACTTCTGGAAACGCTAGAGAGCTGAGCTTTGGAAGGCTGATAGGAACTATGATAAAACTATAGAAAAAAATTAAAAAACACCAAAATTTTAATTAACTTCCCTCCCCTCATCACACAAGTTCAGTGGCGGCTGCTACAGGGAGGGCAACAGGGCAGTGCCCTCCCAAAACTAGACAACAAACAGTATTTTTAATTGATTTATTTAAAAAAAGTTAAATCTTCCCTTACGACATGATTGTCTAGTTCTTTTTATTATCTGTGGTTAATAACGAGTGAGTAATTGGGTGGACTTTTTTAGCGTGAATAATTACAAGCCGGCAGCGCCGCGCGCGGCAAGGTTTTAATTTTACCCGTTTTTTAGCGGTGTATGGGTGGCTGTTCTCGCGCGGGGGCGGGAGGAATGTTTGTTTTAGTTGACGTAGGCCATATTCATCGTGCGAAATCGTTCGTTACCCTTTCTGCGTGTTGCCGGTTCTATCCTTAGTGACGAGTTTGTATTGATTTGGGGTATGTCAGTAGTAAAAAGCATTGCCGTTCGCGTGTCATTATTTGTTTTTGTTATCGTTTGTTTATAAAATGGAAATAAATACCGTCGATTACATAATTAACTGTGCAAATTTAAATACCTTGACATATGAACTTCGATTACAAATAAAATCTTTAGGGCCACATAGACCGGATCTAAAAATTAACCAAAATTTTAGTGCAAGTAATGCCGAGGGGTGTTCCAAAAAAACTAATAATAGAAAATGTTATAAAAAATTATACGATGCTGAAAACTGGTTGTGCGGTTGTGAAAAAAAAATGCTTTTTTTTTGCTTTATTTGTCTTGTTAATCCACGAGGTGATCCTGCGTGGCACTTTAGTGAAAAGTTAAAAAGACACAAAGTATGTGGTATTCATTTAAATAAGCACATAGAATTTTCTATGCTCTGCAAGACTGATACTAGGGGCCAATTGAATAGTGCCTATAGGTAAAACGTTATGGAACATAATGAAAATGTGACAACTCAGACATATACTTAGTAGGTTAGTAGACTGTTTAAAGTTCTGTGGGATTTTTGAGGTTGCTCTACGGGACCATAAAAAAGAAAGGCGAATGGACTTTATCTATAAACAAATAAACTAAAAACTACACCAAGTAGCTGCTTGCTTGGAAAATACTAAAATAAAATTGTTTCGGTAAGTTTTTTATCTCATTTTTCATGCATTTTGAATTTCTGCTCCCCCAATTTATAACGTCACCAGCCGCCACTTGTCAAATTATGTAAAAGTAATATTGTCGACTTCCAGAGAGCTCTGGAGAGCTGTGCTTTTGAAGACTGATAAGAACAATGATAAAACTAAAGGAAAAAATTTAAAACCACCAAAATTTTAATTAACTGCTCTCCCTCATAAATGCAAAAATTAAGAAAAGGTAACATTGTCCACTTCCAGGAACACTAGAGAGCTGAGTTTTGAAAGGCTGATAGGAACTATGATAAAACCATTGCAAAGTTTTGAACAATATTCCTCATATTTTACTACTTTAAAATTATCCAAATCTTTTTAAAAAGTTCTCTAATACAAATTTCAAAATGAAAGGTTCTTACTAGTTTGGAAGTGTTTTTCTAAACTTGGCTATTACGGCTGCAGATGACTCTTAGGCACAGTGCTAAATTGAATATAAAGAAGTTTGGCTGTAATAGCAAAGTTTAAAAAAAACATTTCCAAACTAGCAAGAATCTTTCGTTTTGAAATTTGTATGAGAGAACTTGGCTTTACTTTTATCTCAATTCTTTTTACGGAATATTATTTTCGCGTACTTGGCTTTTTTTAACATGAAATGTTTTTGTTATGATATAACTTTCCCGACCAATAATGATTTCTTGGTCTCCCAATTTAAAAACTAAACAGAAGAGATTGGTTTGGTTTATATTTATGCAATAAAAAATGGGTGTGTAAATAGTTTAAGAAAGTCAAATTAAAATAAACCTTAAAAAAAAACATTTATTATTTAAAGATTTAATTTCTTACATTAAAAAACTGTTAAATGTAAGGGGATCTTACACTTTTTTAATTTTACAAAAACTCATAAATTATGTAACTTAATAATTTAGGATTTTTGACCCCACTCCTCTCCAATTAAAAAAAAAACACATTAAAAAAACAGTTCAGTTGGCTTAAGGGTTATAGCCAAGTCATATTAGGTGAAAAACCTCGGAAAAAACCCTAAAACTTGGAAAAAATAGGTGCAAGCTGGATTTTTGTATAATTATTCCTTAGCATCCGGGACACATTCTCACATAATCTCCGCCAAAATCTTTGAGCTTCGCTAGATATAAGGCCCCATATGTGGCCTATTAAAATGCGTTGGGTGACATTTGTGGCAGCTTAAAGACGTTGCTGCCATTTTGTAACACTGTAATTAGAATAATACCAATTTGCCAGCTTGTGACACAACAAAACCACTGAATAATTAAACAAATATCTGGAAGCAGAACTGTATTTTCCAGCTAGGTAAAACATTGATATGCCCGGTAACTTTTATACAGTGGAGAAGGGGGGGTTCAGAAATAAGAAAATTTTAAGTGCGCCACATTATTTAATACCAATGTTTTACAAAGAAGTTCTTAAATAAAATACAGTTCAACCCAAACGTTGTAGCCAAACAATGAAACTCCACCTACTTCCGAGGCCTCCAGAATATTTGTGTAATTAAAAAAAACCAAAAAAAAATTGACTAATAGACAAAAGAAAAAACAAAAATAGAAGCACTTTACAGGCAGATGGACTCCTTTAACAGGTCATAGTGTACCTACCTTTGAGTCGGTAGCGTAGGAGAGGTCTGGACCAAATATCTGCTGTCATCATTCTACGTTGGGTAGAATGAGACAGACAGCAACCCAGTCCGAGATCTACCCCATGAGGCAGAACAATGTAAGGGAACTGCTAAAAAAAAAAAAACCTCATCTCTCTCTTGTCTCTGCAAAGTTGGTTCACTGGATTGTACAAATAACACAGAAATTTAGTTCATCTTGTATATTTTGATTGTAAAACCTGAGAAAAATACCAAACAAGTCAGGGCCAAAATAGCAAGGCACTTTAAATAGGGCCAAAATAGCAAGGCACTTTAAATTTGACAGTAAAATTATCTTAAATAAATGAAATGAAGGAAAACAAGTCAATGTAGTAAATATGCCGCAAAACTAGGGTTATGACGTCGTACTTATCTTGCGTTTACAAGAAATGCAAAAGTTGTACTTAATAAAAAAAATTATATGGAAAATTATATGTAAAAAAAATTATATCTAAGCTTGCTCCTACCTTGGTCCTGGATTATTGTATGGGTAAATAAAAAAATATTTTTTATTTTGGAAACCTGGAGTTCTGTTGTCCAGACATTCCCCTACTACTGCTGCTCTGGTTTGTTCGCGCCTCCCCTAATGCCCGCTAAGCACATCACGCTAGGGCAACACATGGTGGTCAAAATGTTGTAGGTTCCTTGCCCCGAGCGTAAAACCCTGTGGAAAATGAAATGTTTCAGTTTCCTGGAATTCGTCAATTTTGCACGAAGTTCCCCTACACCGAGTAACTTAAATCGAGAACCCCATGTCGAATCAATAAAATAAAGTAGATTTAAACAGATGAACTAAAGTAACCCTAACGTACCTTTCCCAGGGTTACAACTGGCTCGTCCGGCTTCCCACCAGCGTCCAGCACAGCTGTCGGTGGAATGGACAGGGCTGTAGACAAAGGAGAAAAACAATATATAGTTTTTATCCAACACGTGGTTAAAAGAAAAAATATAAAAACGCCAAAAATTCCCCACGTCTTTTGTCAAAAAAAAAAGTACATTTCACACGAAAAATAATTACAATTTGGGAGGCAAATATTATCTTGAAGAGTCCTCGAATAATAAAAAAATGAAAAAAATAAAATCGAACTTACCACTGCTCTTATTTCCGTAGAAACGGCGTAGGCCGACTTAAATCCCCTTCAAAAGGGTATGAGCGTCACTTTAGATTACGCCTAAAACACGACGGCTCACAATTATACCGTCTTTGGTATAATTTGCAACCACTGCAATGCCAATAACCACAAAACAATGGCGACACCAAAAGACGGCCACCAGCCCAGCCAAAATTCTTTAGGAAGAGAGCAGGCACTCCGTCGAGAACAAAAAAATGAAGCCACCGGAAACCGTTCGTAGATTTGGTGGGGAGTGGGGACGGTAAAACGCATAGTACCAACCTAATTTTCCCGGTTAGATTCAAATAAGGATGCAAACCTATTTATAAAAAAAACTTTTTCGCCAAAAAATCTCTACTTCGGGTGCAAGACTGGAAGAAAAACCCGCGGTTTTCAAACTAACCAATGAGGAAATACACCAATAGTTCTATACCGGTATATAGGGGGCAGCACCGACCAAGGGAATAGAAAGTACGTAAAACGCGCATTGAGGTGTTGTCGGATCTATTTCCACGGTTGGAATTTTTATAACAAGGACGTCGAGACACCCTCCATACATAGACCGAACATTTGCCTACCGGACCCCTGCCAATATATCAAGTAGGAGGAAAATAACCAGACGGACTATAAGAAGCTCAGCATTGAAACCATCAACTGTAAAATCAATTACTGGAGATCAGAGCTTGCATCAAACCCAGAAATATTCGAACACTCAATCAATTCCCATATGAGTAAAGCTATACTAAGTGTAGAATTTAGTTGTATTTTAGTTACAGTTTTAGTCAAAAGTTTCCTTTGCTCTTTATAAATGTTTTCTCTAATATTCATCTGGTTTAACGCCATTTTTGTAAAACATTTCTACAGTAATAAAGTTGTTTCTGAACCTGAACCTAAAAATACACACTGAACTACTGCTTAAACTCGGCACAAGAGTGTTCAGATGTTAACTCACACGATTTCGTTTATTCTTTTAGTCTTGGTTTTTATCCCTCGTTTATCTCCCATTTACAAAAGTGCGTAACTCGTATTTATTTTATCCTTTCCCTATCAAATTAATAAAGATATCAAAGTAGGCGGAGCCTCGGTTGTTACTGGTCAAACCGTGAACCTAAATATGTTTTCGTGCTATCAAAACTAGCTAATCCGTGAAGGATATGAGGTTCGGATTGTCCCAATATCCTCGAAAATAAACGTAAGGGAATGAAATGTTCATCTAAATGTTTCCTTCCTGTTACTGAAACCATTTGTGATGCGGCAACGCCGCCATTCCCCAGCTGTTTATTGTCATGAACGCCAACGAAAATTACTAAAGTGCAGAGAAACAAAACAATCGAAAGTTTTTATGTGATTTTCCCGAAACCTGTGATCCTAAATTCCGATTACGATGTCCAGATAATGCGATGTGCCTAGTGTCCACAGTAATTCGATGGAATGTCTCCTTTATAAGGTAACTTTTTGGACACTATATAACCTCCAAACCTAGCTCTATAAAATACCCTTAATTTGTGTACAGAAAGACGAGTCGAAGAGCCTTGATTATCCACCTAAACAAACAAATATGTAACGTTGCCTTAAACGTAAAAATGACACGTTACACATATGTCCTAAAAATAAGTTTTTTGTGATTTTCTGGAAAACTAATAATTTTTTTAAAAAGGTTTAGAGAGAAAAAATACGCAAAATCATTCGGTATATACTATAAAATTAAGAAAAAAACCTAAACTAACATATTAAAAAATATAGTTTAAAAAAATGTTTTTTTTTTAATTTTATTTTTTTCCTATCCTGTAGTCCCACTTTAAACAACAAAACACCATGTACTTAAATTTAGTTTTTATTTCTTAAAAGTTAAGCAACTTTAAGTAAGGGTTAGACCAATGGTCAATAATATCCGGACCGCCAATGGGATTTGAAAAAAATATTTTTATACAATTAAGCACTGTACGAGAAAAAAAAGCGTATATAAAAAAGTTCAACTTCTGGGTAGAAACAGCTTTAAAATATGCGCAAATGTATATTAAATAAATATTAATAAAAACGTTTTGCCTTACTTTTATGCAAGTATTACGTCCTCGAAAGAATGCTGCTTACTTTTGAATCACCCTGTATATATCGAATTGCACAATTGTACAAAGGATAGTCTACCCATAAATTTTTGAAATAAGCAAAAATTATCAATATTTGCTAAAATCAAATCAAATCAAATCAAATCAAATCAAGCTTTATTGTCTTATATAAAGTATAAAACTTTGTAGACAAAGCAAATACATAATTAATAATAATAATGGAAAAAATCATTTAAAAAATATAAAATATATAAATCCATCTAATAAGTGGTTTAATTATGTTGTTTGATTATATATATATATATATATATATATATATATATATATATATATATATATATATATATATATATATATATATATTATTTTTTTTATTTAATTTACTTGTTTTTTTATAATAATTGAGAATTTTAAGTTTAAAATTATTCCTTAATTGTAACTCTGATCAAGAAATTCGTTAATTGAATAAAAAGCTTTAGTGATAAGAAAATCCTTGCACTTATTTCTAAATATGTTATAGTTATTATTAAGTTTTATATTGTTTGGCAAATTATTATACAATTTTATACCGTTATAAATTATGGATTTTTTAAATAAAAATGAATGTGGTATAGGTAATGTAAGATTATTAACTTGTCTCGTTTAATAAGTATTTTGGTTTATTTCAAAGTAATTTAGATGTTTATTTATCAGACAAATTGTTTCAAGAATATATAAACAAGGAAGAGTCAAAATATTATTTTTGATAAACAAGTCTTTGCAGTGATATCTAGAATTTACATTGCATAAATACCTAATTGCTCTTTTTTGAAGAATAAACACTGATCTAAATAAATACATTGAACATGTACCCCAGAAAGGAATGCCATATCGTAAGTTTGATTCAATTAAAGAAAAGTATACATTTCTGCCTATTGATTTACCTAATTCATTTGTAATAATTTTTACACAATAACAACCCGAACTTAATTTTTTATTTAAATTATGAATATGGTTTTGAAATTTTAAATTTTCGTCTATGTTAAGTCCTAAAAATTTTATATTATCTGTAGTATTAATTTTATTATTATTTATATTTATAATTTGTTGAGATATTTCTTTAAAACCAATTACATATGTTTTTGAAATATTGGTCATTTTTAGCCCTTTTAAAATGTCATCTAAACTATCCTTTGTTTAATTGTGAAATTTTTAGGACACCCTTGCTACAATAATGTCGCAATTTAAACATAATTAAGTTGTGACAGTATTGTAGCAAGGGTGCGATATATAATATTTACGTCATTTTTGAATGGCACTTGCCATTTTTGCAATTTCAAATTTCCCAGAATTTTATTATATTTTTTTAAATTTGACAAAAAGACAATAAATTATTTTGTATCGAAAATCGCCGAAACACGTAAACTGAGAATTAGATTGAATATAGAATAGAATAGATTTTATTTACGGATATACCATTTTATAAATCATTACAAAAATGGATTTTAGTCTTTACAAAAACACCTCTATCTTATATAATATAGTTATTATTAAGGTATAAAACCAATTAGTAAACTGCCCATTGCGTATAAAAATACTCTGCTAATTAATGGGCACCTAAGCTCACACTAGGTACTATATTTATAGTGTACGTGTAAGCTAATATAACTAAAATGTGAAATATGGTTTATTCAACTCCAGACTCAATTACCTTTCGTGTGATACCACACAAGCCATGTTTTGACTTAAACTCTAATTTTCGAAATCTACCCCAACCCACCATTTAAAAAAAAACCAAAATGTATTTTGTTTAACTCCAGACTCAATTACCTATCGTTTGATATCACACACGTCATATTTTTACTTAAACTCTAATTTTTGAAATCTACCCCCACCCTTTTTTTTAAATCACCCAAAATGTATTTTGTTTAACTCCAGACTCAATTACCTTTTATTCAATATCACACACGCCATATTTTCACATAAACTCTAATTTTTGAAATCTACCCCCACCCTTTTATTGGGCTTGCGTTTGGTGGATTTTGTTCATTTTTAAATGTGACCATCTCGACGCAAGACCCAGCCTAGGTACCAAATTTCATTCAAATCGGGCAAGCCGGTTTTTGAGTTATGCGCGTTGGTCGTTACAGACAGACATACAGAGAGACAGACAGACAGACGGCGCAATAAAAAGTTTCAAAATCATCTGACACGCAAAGATATAAAAATTTTTTGAAATCGGAGCACTTTTTTTTTCAAAAAAATTACGATCACCATAGCTCACACTACTATAGTATAGTAGTAGTGTGAGCTAATACTATAGTATAGTAGTAGTGTTAGCTAATAGAATAACACGAAGTTAATAGACCGATTATAGTAGTGAATTATCAGCGAGTTATTAGTAAGTGTAAGTGCGTGTTTTTGTACATAATTATCAAAAGAAATTGACATATCGTTCGACGTTCTATTCAAAAACTAGAAGAGATATACAAATACCGACTTCGACAGTAGCTTAGTTATTTCAAAAGTAAGAATTACCAAGATTTTCTAGAATATTCCAAAACATTCCACGACGTTCTATTCGAGAACCAGAAGAGATATACAAAAACCGACTTCGACATTAGCTAAGTTATTTAAATATTTAAATAGTGAGAATTAGAAAGAATTTCTAGAATATTCCATAACATTCTACGACGATCTATTCGAGAACCAAAAGAGATCATCAAAAAGTGACTTCTACATTTGCCTAGTAGCAGAAAGAGTGACATTTACTAGTATATTCTAGAACATTCCATTAGGTCCTATTTAAGAATCAGAGGAGATATTAAAAAAAAAACAAAACCGACTACGACATTAGCTTTATAGACCAAAAAAAAAATAATAAATAAACATTTTAAGTGATTTATCAGGAAGTTGATGCTTACTAGACAAGGATCGGCAAAGATGGAAGATCTAACTAAAATGATGCAGGCTCTAGCAGCTCAAATGGCTCAAAACCAGAACGATATAAGACAGACCATTGAACAAAACCAGAACGATATGAAACAGACATTTGAGCAAAGATTAGATGGCATTCAAGAAAACTTCGATCAAATAAAGAGCAACTCCGAGCAGCTTAGAGGAGAGTTCAAGGCAGCAACCGAAGATCTTAAGGAAGAAATAACTCAGAGAATGCAGAATGTAGAAGAAAAGGTACAAAACAAATTGCAGAATGTAGAAGAAACGTTACAGAACAAATTGCAGAATGTTGAAGAAAAAGTGGAGACCAAGCTACAGAATGTAAGAGAAGAAGTTTTTCAAACAGTGGAAGAAAAATTCCAGGACGTGTCAAAACAGCTTATACAGCTCCAAAAAGAACACAACAAAATGAAAGCTCAGGGATGTGTTGTGAATTCCAACAAAAATATTAAGCCTCCAAATTTCGATGGTACGTCTTCCTGGTCCACTTACAAACAACAGTTTGAAACTGTCGCTGCTGCAAATGGTTGGGATGATGAGAAAAAAGCTAGAGCATTGTTAGTAGCTCTACGAGAACCTGCTCTGGGACTTTTACGGTCCATTCCAGTCGAACAAAAACAGAATTATAACGCTTTAGTGGCATCGTTAGAAAGAAGGTATGGAGACGAACACTTGCGAAATTTACATTGGTCAGAATTAAATATTCGTCAACAAAAGACCAGGAGAATCATTGCAAGAGTATGAAGCAGATATTAGGAGGCTGATGTATTTAGCTTACCCAGAAATGCCAGAAAATTACAGAGATCCCTTCACGGTAGATCGCTTTATTAACGGATTACGAGACTCGGACTTAGCAAAGTTACTTCGTCGAGAACGCTTCCATAATAGCAGTGAAGTGTTGATTCGAGCCCTTGAAATCAAATCATCAAATAATATGTTCAGACCAAAAGTAAGAGCTGTTTCAATTCAGGAGGGAGAAGAAATGAGCAATGGACATGAGGTCAACTTAAAAACGCTAAACCAAATGTTTCAATCACTGATAGAGAAGATTGACTCTTTGAAAGAAAGCAGACGATCCCCTCCAAATGTAAAGTGTTTCAGATGCGGACGTACAGGGCATATTCAACGCGATTGTCGCGTCCAAATAAGGTCTCGCTCGCCATCTAGCGGGACAGAGTACCGAAGAAGAGATCAGGGAAAACTAAAACTAGTCAACGCAGAGGGGCGGGTGTTGGCTAATGGGAATGGAGCCCCCAAAATTTACTCTATTAAGAGCCTAAAACATACTGCAGACAGTCTTAACATCGACGGACTCATTAATGGGAGAAAAGTTAATATAACAGTAGACACTGGTGCTGCCATATCATTGCTTAAGTTCAAAATTGCAACGAGATATAAAATTCGACCAATAGAAAAGAAAATAACACTTAAGACTGTGACTGGAGAATCCGCCGACGTGTTGGGGCAGACAGATATAGACCTACAGCTGGGAAGATTGAAGATTCGCCACACTGTATTGGTTGCTGAAATAGAAGACGAATTTATTTTGGGAATGGACTTGATAAGTAAACATTTGATAATAAACTTAATACCCTGAGATTTGGGAATGAAGAGTTCATTTTGTCAAATAGTCACATCAATAAAGAACCAATAAAGGTGGTGGCAGCATGCACAACAAGACTAGTCGGTAACAGTGAGACCATAATTTTTGGAAGGTTAGAAAGTAAAACATCAAGCTGCGTCGGACTCATAAGCCAACCAAACACACCCAACACCTACCTCGTTGCAAAATCACTAGTTAAAACCGATAAAGACATCCCGATTAGAGTCGCCAATATTTTCCCAAATAGTGTCAAAATTAATAAGGGGGAAGTGGTAGCATTATTTGAACCAGTACAGAAAGTAACAAGATGTGAAGAGCCAACTTCCGAGGATACAAGCAAGTTACCAATGGAGGTACTTCAGCAATTTGAGTCAACTTGGCAACATCTCACTCTAGAAGAATTTAGTAAAGCGAGAGAGTTTATAGAAGAACAAAGTAATATCTTCGAAACTAGGAGTAGTTCGGGACGCACAAACCTTATTCAACATGCTATCAACACTGGCGATGCCCAACCGATAAGACAGCCCCCAAGAAGACTACCAATGGCCAAGCAAGAAGAAGTTCACAATCTCATTAATAAAATGCTCAGCGACGGTGTTATTGAAGAGTCATCAAGTCCTTGGTCATCTCCTGTGGTGTTGGTCACTAAAAAGGATGGAAGTACTAGATTTTGTGTCGATTACAGGAAACTTAACGATGTGACCAAGAAAGATACTGCCAAGAATAGACGACACATTAACAACATTGGCAGGATCATATTGGTTTTCTACTCTTGACCTGAAAAGTGGGTATTGGCAAGTAGGAATCTTTGAAAGAGATAAAGAGAAGACTGCATTCTCTGCTGGAAGTGGACTTTATCAGTTTAATGTGATGCCATTTGGCCTGTGCAATGCCCCAGCTACATTTGAAAGACTAATGGAAGTCGTTCTACGAGGTCTTACTTGGAAAACCTGCCTAGTCTATTTGGATGATGTCATAGTAATGGGGAAATCATTTCAAGATCATCTAGATAATTTACGAGAAGTATTCTCAAGAATCAGGAACGCAAATCTTAAATTGAATTCAAAGAAATGTTTTCTGTTCCAAGAAAAAGTTGAGTTCCTGGGTCACGTCGTTTCCCGAGAAGGCATCCATACCGACGAAAAGAAGTTACAAGCAATAAAAGAATGGCCTCAACCTCGTGACAAACATGAATGGAGAGGCTTTTTGGGTCTGTGTACATACTACAGACGATTTGTAGAAGGATTCGCCAAAATAGCGTCTCCATTACATAGACTTACAGAAGATAAAGCTTCTTACAGATGGAATACTGAATGTGACCAAGCATTTAGAAGACTGAAGGCAGCATTATGTTCTAGTCCGATTCTCCCATATCCTATTCCAAAAGGTAAATTCATATTAGATACTGATGCGAGCAACGATGGCATAGGAGCAGTACTCTCCCAAGTACAAGATGGAGAAGAACGGGTCATCGAATTTTTCAGCAAAAAGCTATCCAAACCAGAGAGAAATTATTGTGTTACCAGAAAGGAGCTCCTAGCCATCATTAAATCCGTAGATCACTTTCACAAATATCTCTATGGACAAAAGTTTCTGATTAGAACGGATCATGCTGCGTTACAGTGGCTCATGAAAATGAGACAACCTGAGGGGCAAGTCGCGAGATGGATAGAAAAGCTACAACAATACCATTATCTAATTAAGCACCGAGCGGGAAGGGTGCATAATAATGCGGATGCATTGTCCAGAAGACCATGCCCTGAGGATTGTAAACATTGCAGGAAAATTGACCAGAAAGAAGGAATTACCTACGTGCGCCAGATAAAGTTAGAACCAGATGAAGAATGGATGTCGGCTTCGATTAGAACCACACAACTTAACGACAAAGATGTAGGACCTATCTTGCGATTGAAAGAAGATAACAAGCCACGACCATCATGGCAAGATATCGCAAACCAAGGGGTGATATTCAAATCACTGTGGGCACAATGGGATTCACTGATAGTAGAGGAAAACATCCTTAAACGTGCCTGGGAAAGTGCCGATGGCCTTACTGTGGTTAATCAAGTAGTGGTTCCTAGGAGCATGGTAGACAATATAGTGGCCGAATGCCATGGTGGAAAATCAGGCGCGCACCTAGGCATAAATAAAACCATGGACAAAATTCGAAACCGATTTTATTGGGTCAATTACTTTCAAGATGTGAAAAACTGGTGCCGCCGATGTTCGACTTGTGCAGCCAGCCAAGGTCCCAAAACAAGGTCAAATGAAACAATATAACGTAGGTCTGCCATTCGAACGCATTGCTATTGATGTGGCCGGACCGTTTCCAGAAACTAAAAAGGGCAACAAATACATCCTTGTTGTCATGGATTACTTTAGCAAATGGCCAGAAGTTTTTGCTTTGCCTAACCAAGAGGCCGCTACAGTTGCAGACGTTCTGGTAAATGATGTTTTCAGCCGATTTGGCATTCCTTTGGAACTACATTCAGATCAAGGAAGAAACTTTGAATCAAAGTTCTTCCAGAATCTCTGTGACCTTTTAGGAATACATAAAACACGGACTACGGCTTTACATCCGCAGTCAGATGGCATGGTTGAAAGATTTAATAAAACAGTAGAAGAACATCTGTGCAAAGTTGTTGATGAGCACCAAACAGATTGGGACCAATATATTCCATTGTTTTTGATGGCCTATAGAACCGCCATTCACAATACGACAGGAGCTACTCCATCTAGTATCCTGTTTGGTAGAGAACTGCGTTTACCATGTGATATCATGTTTGGTTCACCTGAAGAAGCACACTTAGAGGTTAATGACTATGTCGAACGTTTAAGGCAAAAGCTGCACGATATCCATGAAGTGGTTAGAGAGCGAATAGAAATAGCCAGTGACCGCATGAAAGCGAGATATGACCTGAAAGCAATCTCTTCAGGGTTCAAAGAGAATGATCAAGTCTGGCTATACAATCCTCAACGCAAGAAAGGAAGATCACCTAAGTTGACACCACCATGGGAAGGGCCTTATAAAGTTGTTAAGAGAATTAATGATGTAGTCTACCGAATCCAGAGAAGCCCGAAGTCCAAGATGAAAGTTGTTCATCTAGACAGACTAAAACCTTACCTGGGAAATGTTGATCGAGACGATCAAACCTGAAGAGGAGGATAGTGTTACAAATTTAAGTTATTTAAATTTTATAATTGGAATTTATTTAGGTTTAGTGTAGTATTAGGTTGATTTATCTTAAGGTTGTATTCTTAGTCTAGGTTTTAGTTGCGTTATATGTGACTTGCGGTCGCAATAATACGAGAACTTCCCGGACGTCGAAGGCTGCCGGAAAGTTCGAGATAGATGGACGATCCTATATATATAGGGCCGGGGTCGCGCACCAGGCAGTCAGTCACAGATAACGTACTGTAGTAGTCGTGAGATATTAACACGAAGTTAATAGACCGATTATAGTAGTGAATTATCAGCGAGTTATTAGTAAGTGTAAGTGCGTGTTTTTGTACATAATTATCAAAATAAATTGACATCGTTTTTTTGACATTTACGAGTTTTATTTGAAGCAGTGAACCCGTAACAAGAATAATAGTCTATAAACTACAGTAGCTATGGTAGCAAAATTTTCCCTGCACAGGAATTAAACCTTTTTAAATTAGTGTTAAAAAAATCTAAATCTATGTTTTGGTTTATTAAGTTTGCAACTCTGCATATTCTTTGGCTTGGAGTGTTTTGGCAATAGTTGGTTCTGTGAAACTCAATGTGAAATAATTGGTGGTGTCTTAGATTTTGTTGTGGTACGGAAAGAGCAAACTTTTGTAACAACTCTGGAGAGTCAATAATACCATTTAAAATCTTAAATAAAAATATAAGGTCTTTTAAGAATTTGATCAATTTTTGACATCTAGTTTGCGTGAGATACCTACAGAGTGGCTCAAAATAATTATAAAAAAAATACAGGAAAAATACAGGAGATTTATTAAATATAAAGAAAGGAAACTGAAAATGCATGGTCAAAATAAACTTTACTTGTTTTTATGTGAGTCGTTTTTACTATTCTTAAGTGATGTTTGCATAATGGGTTATGTGATAAACCTACAGGGTATTTAAAAAAAAATGAATTCAATGCATGACATCTATATTTATTGTCTACAGAATAGTGTTTTTACCAGGATGCATCAAATGAGGTGAATTTATGATATGACCTTGAAGAAGACAATGGGATAGATATCCAAAATAAACTTAAAATGCATGAAGGTACAGGTCTCGGTACAGGTAATGATAACAAGCTGAATTGGCATTCCAGAGCTGTGACCTCACAAAACTCAAAACAGAACAAAGGAGAATCATCGGGAAAATATCCAGCAAAACATTAAAAATGGAGTTAGCGAAACACCTAGTCACAAAATGGCAGAGCAGCCTGCCTCTCTAATGGGCTCAAATTCCAGAAATAAGAATAAATATACAAAATGACAAAATACTCAACATCAGCAAAAACATAAAAATGGGTCTACTCAAAACAATAATCATATAATAACCAAAGAACAAGTCAATCAAGCTGTATCAAATGCATTTGCTGTGCAAACAATACATGAAACCAATAATGTTGCCACTTTAATGGGTGTTGATTCAGCAACGAGCTCAAACAATTATATACTTAACACTAGTACCAATTTAACAGGGGTGGCTCCCACAGAGCCTAAAAAATGGCTTTATGTTAATAATGTGGCAAAAAGTGCCAACTGTAACTCAATTACAAACTATATTAGAAGCAAAGACATAATACCCTGTAACAGCTTTGTGCAAATAATGACTCTAAATCCTTTAAGCTTGGTGTTGATCCCGCTTATGTTGAAGCCTTAAAGGAAGAATCTTTTTGGCCATTACATATAAGTGTCAAAGATTTTATATGCAAAAGCTTTGCATCAGGGCGTTCAAATTTTCAGTGCCCAAACCATTATCATAATAATCATAACAGTTTTTTAGGACATCGCCACAGACAGACACACAGATTTTAAATCACAATGTTGCATATTATCAAAATGTCAATGGTCTGCGAACAAAACTCACACAACTGTGAGTATGATGTCCTATGTTTACTGAAACTTCACTAAATGAAGACTTTCTAGATGCTGAGCTTGGACTACAGAATTATATAATTTACCGAGCTGATCGAAACCAGACTACAACAGGTAAAGGTGGAAATGGTGGTGTACTGATTGCTGTACGTTCGCATCTGAAATCCAAAAAAATCTGTGGAATCAGTAAGAAACATGAAGAAATATGGGTGTCTGTAGAGTTCCCCAACAAAGTCAAAAAACTGTTTTGCTGTGTTTACATAACACCTTGATCCACAGCACAAACCTACAGTTCACATTGTGAAAAAGTAGAAGAATTGGCACAGAATAATTTAGATCATAGCCTGTGTATTGCTGGAGACTACAATCAACCAGAATTGACATGGTGTAATGATTCAATGGGAACTTTGGCATCTGGGATTTCTGCAACAGCAGAATTAATGATTGAGACTTTTCCTTTTCTCAATCTTTTTCAAATCTATAGTATACCTTATGTCAATGGCAGATTTTTGCATTTAGTTTTTACTGATAATTGTAGGGATACTTTGCAATGTAGTGACGATCTTATTATTAAGTGTGACAAACATCACCCTGCACTAATTATTAACTTTAATTTTAATTTTGATAAAAATTCTGATAGTTTGGGTTATGAAGACGAAATTTTTGATTTTAAAAAATGCAGGTACAATGAGATAAGCGACTTTCTTATTAATATTCATTGGGATAGTTTATTAAATAATCATGTGGATAATGATGTTACTGTGTTCTATAATATAATGAATTATGCAATTGAAACATTTACACCAAAAATTAAAGCTAAAAACAAATTTAAATATCCTATCTGGTTTAGCACTGAACTCAAATTAAATACAATTGAAAAGAAAAGGGCCCACAAAAAATTTAAATGTACAAAAAGAATATCTGACTATCAAAAATTTAGAGAGCTTAGGTCAATTTGCAAAGTACAGGCAGGAAATTGTTTTGAATGTTTTATGAAGGACACTGAGGACAACATGTTATATAATCCTAAAGAGTTTTGGAAGTATATCAATACTAAAACTAAAAACAATTCTTTACCATCCACCATATTTTACAAGGAAGGCATAGCAACTGATGGACAAGCTGTTGCAGACTTATTTGCAACACACTTTTCATCGGTTTATGTAGCACCAAGTCCATCTCAACCAACAGAAAACTCTCCTTTCTCAGATACTGTACATGTAAATAATATTTTGTTAAAAATATCTGATGTACATGAGAAACTATTGTCTGTAGATTCCAATAAGTCTCCTGGCCCAGATGGAATTCCACCATCAATTCTGAAAAACTGTGCTTTTTCTCTTGCCAGACCACTTTGGCTTATCTTTAATAAATCACTGTCCAATGGAGTCTTTCCAGAATTATGGAAGACAGTATTTGTGTACCCAATTTTTAAAAATAACGGTGAAAAAAATAAAATCGAGAACTATCGTCCAGTAACTCAGGCATCCGGCTTCTCAAAAGTTCTGGATTCATTAGTAACAGATTGCCTCTCAAAGCTTTTTTCAAATGTTATAATAACGCAACAACATGGCTTTACCAGTGGTCGGTCAATCACCAGCAACCTTCTTCTCTATGAAAAAACTATTTCAGGTGCCTTGGAGAGGGGCTGCGCTGTTGACTCAGTTTACACAGACTTCTCTAAGGCATTTGACCGGGTGGACCACTCTTTGCTGATTGCAAAGTTAGAGGATTATGGGATCTGTGGTTCTGTGCTATTATGGTTACAGTCTTTTCTCACGGGGCGAAAACAAATTGTAAGGGTCAGTTCATATTTATCCAGTGCTATTGAGGTCAAATCAGGAGTTCCTCAATGAGCACATCTTGCTCCTTTACTATTCAACTTATTTATAAATGACATACGAACCTGTATAAAAAACTGTCTCTTTTTACTGTACGCTGATGATCTAAAAATGTTTAAAATTATTAATACATCAGTATGTAAAGATAAAATGCAAGACGACCTTTTACGGCTGACAAATTGGTGTAAATGAAATAAAATGAGTCTAAATGTCTCAAAATGCCAATATATACAATTCACCAGGCAAACAAAGCCTAAATTAAATATATATTACCTTGATAATGTGGCTATAGAAAGTGTCGATTCTATCAAAGACTTGGGCATACTTTGTGACAAAAAGATTACGTTTGAAGATCATATTACTTAGCCCTTTATGTCTCATTAGTACGCTCACATCTCGAAAACTGCACACAGGTGTGGTCACCTCATTTTTCCACACATATTAATCGAATAGAGCGAGTGCAAAAAAAAACTAAAATATATAGGATATAAACTTAGTATAACATCAGAAAATATTGATTATCCAGCACTTATGCAGTTGATGAACTTAAAAAGTCTGACAGCAAGACGAATAAATAATGACCGACTTCTAGTCAATTTCAATGTACCTCCTCGGAGTCTCAGGATGGTGAACACTTTCAGACTGGAAAACCATCGAACCTCATATGGTCAAAATAACTCTATTAATAGAGCCATGTCCTATGCAAATAATCTCCAGTTTGATGTGTTTGCTACACCTTTAAATAAAATCAAAAATGTGATATACCTATCAATAAATGTGATGCTGTTTTGTTTTACTATTCTGTGATGAATGTTTTTTCAGTATGATGTATGATGTAAGATATTACCCATATTTACTTTATATTTATAATATGTAACTTTTTTAATTTTGTAATTTTCAAGTGCTATAAGCGTTTAATAAATAAATAAATAGATATGTTAGGGCCCAAACCATCATGATACTTGTGTCAAAAAGATTGGGGGGTCATAGGTTTCGTTGTCGAGTTATAATTGTTTAAATGTGCGCCACTGGAATATAGAAAAATGTGAGTTTTTCTAGTTTTTCTTCTCTTCAAATAGAAACAAAAAACCAGTATAATTTTATTAGGTAAGTGGAAAGAAAGAATCTTTTTAAGTATGTTCTTAATTTTTTTATAGTTTTCATCATATATCTACAAAGTGGCTCAAAATATGAATAATAGAAATACAGGAATAATAACTGGAATTTGTTAAATATACCTAAAGGGATGAAATTAAAAATGCATAATCAAAATAAATTCATTTGCTTTAATCTGAGTGTAACTATTATAGAGTAATATTTACATACGAGCAATTCCACGCCAAGTCATCCAATTTACAAAAAAAGTGTTGCCGTGACATTTAATTTTTTTCTTCAATCATGCTTACTAAATGAAACAGCTTATGCTTAACCACTTTTGCACAATTTTAGATTTTTTAATCCAATTAGTCTGCTGTACATTTACATACGCATTTGAAAAGTCTAAAAACGGGCAAAATGGGACTTTAAAGAAAAAAATTATGCTCATAGTGAACAGCACCTAAAAAAAATTAACCTATAATTTTGAAAACATGCATAAAAGTAGTTTTCAAAAAAATGTGATGTTTAGCAAAATCTTTTATACTGGCTTAATTAGAGCAATTTAGAGAATATCCAAAAAACGCAGAAATTTTCGAAGTTTTCATAATTTTTTGGGGTATAAATGTAATGTTTTCTTAAATTTTTGATACAGTGTTGGAAAGCTATACTCAAGGACTATATCTTCCTTGTATAAAACATATTTAAAAAGTAGACGTTACCTTGGAGTTCCACGAAGAAGTTAAGAATGTCTGGGAAATCCCTCTTCAGCATCAAAAATGACCCTGTCTATCGGGGTGCTGGTGGTAATCAAGTAGGGCAAATTTTTCACTGTATCATATACTTTTAAAAACAAGAATAAAAAATCTGGGTCTGTAATCCTTAAGGTCACTACACATTTTTTTGTTATTTTAATATTTTTAGTGATGTTAAATTGCATCAGAAATTAGAGGCGTGGATCTACGGGGGGATGCCCCCCCCCCAAATCTGAAACTTTACTCAGTTTTGACACATAGAATACACCTCCTGGTCACTATGCAAAATAGTTTTGTGAAATATTTATTATGATATTTTCCCCCAAAATAAAGTTTCTAGATCCGCCCCTGTAAATTGAGGTTTATCAGAAGGTAAAGTTTATTTATATGAGCACTGTTCAATAAATTATGATCTGAACTCTCTTCATAAGTTCACTACACAAATTGTTTAAAAGTTTATTTACTTTTTTAGTAGTTACCTACTGTCATATTTAAAAAATCGGAAAAGAAGTTGAGTTTTATAATTTCAGAAACGGAAGTGCTTGAAGTAAATTTAGCATCTATAGTTAAATCATGCAGATGAGTGAAAGAATGGTGTCCAGTTGTTGTTTGTTTGAGATTTTAATGTAAAACAAATCGTTTCACAGTACCTCCAAACGCATCACATGGGCTTTTACCATGCGTTAGTTTTGTACTTAGTTTTTTTTAATGCCCAGTGGCATATGCAGAAATTTTCCAAGGGGGTTGGGAGAGGGGGCTTGAGTAAAAGCAAAGTCCTGGAAAACCATTTATTTCTTTTTCAGAAAAATTCAATCGTTAGGAGAAGTTATTTAATGGTTTTGGAAAGATTAGGCCTCCAACCCCCCCCCCCCCCTCCCTCCTGCGTACGCCACTGTTAAACTTGAACCATTTCATTTACCAAAGAAACAAACTAATTATTGTCCGTGTCGCACCAAAAATGTATTCTTAAAACTAAAAAAAAAAATTCCGACAGTGTACGAAGATGGGACTTGAACCCACACACTAGGATCTCACGCAAAACAGTATGTGGCTATAAATAAGATCTCCTAACGATGATTTTTTTACATAATTTTTTTCCTTTTGATTTTTTACATGCTTTAACCAAATAGCTTAAAAGTTGATGTTAAAATGACACACCCAGATTTTTTATTTAACTTTTATTTAGACGATACATTATCAAGTAAAACAACGTACAAGCCAAGTTTTAATAGACAGATAAACATGACAATTTTTTTAGTCAAATGTTGCCAATTCTAAGTTTTTTGCGGTTTTTCCAATTTTAAAAAATTTAGTTTTCTAAAAGCAATAGACCTAGAAATTTTTCTTTTGCCCTGTATGATAGTCAAGCCACTGAGCTTTAATGTGCGTATAGACTTTTTTTTGATGGACCATATTCCGCACCGGTGTAAGTAATTAAAAATCGAGAAAATCATAAAATTTACTATTGTTTTAAAACTATTTTTGCCATGTCAAAAAAGTGAGGTTCATTTTTTTTCTGTATAGGATTATCCAACCAATATTAAAGATTTCTTCCGTCAAATTTGTTTTTACATAAGATTTAATACAACATTTTTTTCTTTTTTTTACTTTTAAAGTGGCCTGTAAAATACGAGAGGCGACATTAAAAATTAAAATTTGTTAATTTGGTATTCCTAAGAACACTAATACGTGTTATCAAAATTTGGATTTTTTTCGTGACATGGCAGCTACCCCCATTGGATGATTTGGCGTGGAATTACTCATACATAATGGTTTATGTAGTAAACTTACATGGTATATCAAATATTTTTTCAATTAAACAAGTGATAGGTGTACTAACTGTCGAACAGAATAGTGTATTTACCAGGATGCGTCAGATGAGGTGAATTCGAGATATGTTAGAGCTTGACCCATCCTGAAACTTGTTTTAAAAAAATTGAGGAATTGGGGGAGGGGCCATCGGTTTCGTTTCCGAGCTATACTCTTATGAATTTTTGCTACAACTTCTATTGCCTTCCAATACATAAGTACTGTGTCTTGTCCACATTCACTGTTAATCCCCAATTGTGATATTCTTCCATTAACTTTCTCATCATATACTCCAAGTCTTTTTTATCATTAGCTACAATTTCTTGGTGGTCAGCAAACTGTAGTAGCACACTTTACGTTTCCAGTTTTTTAGAGCTACTGCGATATATATTTTAAAAAGACTTGGAGAGATACAACATCCCTGTCTTAAGCCTTTTGTTACCAGGAATTCTTTTAAAAGTCGATTTCCAATTTTAATTTTAGATTTTGACCCTTTGTACAGTTCTTTTATCGCTTTTATGTATGTATGATTGATATTAGTCTGCTCTAACACTGTCCATAATTTTTCTACTGGAATGGTATCATATGCTTCTTGTAGGTCCACAAAGGTAACATGATAGTCTCTATATTTCTGGCGCTCCTTTTCGCAATTACTTGTTTAAGACAAAAAACATTATCACTACAAGATCTGCCTGCCTGAAACCCACTTTGCTCTTCTTCTTCTTTTTTATGAAAATCATTCTCTATTAGATCTCTAAGAATCCTACCGTACAATCTACTTAGAGTACTGGTTTACTCTACTGAAAATTTCTCTGTAATTGTTGCAATCCAGCTTGTTTCCTTTTTTATGTATTGAGGATATGAATGCAATTTTCATGCAATGCCTTGATTAATAATATATGTGAAATTTTCGAGTAGTTTCCTCTGATTCATATTAGAGCATTTTAGCATATATTCCTCCAGGTCCGCTAGCTTTTCCGGATTTAAGCGTTTTAATACTATTCTTTATCATTTCTGTTTCGATGATTACTTCCTCTCCATGTACTTCTATGTCTCTCCTCGGAGAGGCTGCCAGATATTCGGGTCTCGTCTCCTGCAGCAGTCCCTTGTAGTGTTCTGTCCATTGTTCTGGTTTGATGATCTGGATGTTTACTTTTTCTTTTGTTGCGTTTTATATTGTAGCAATGAATTTCCATACTTCAGAACTCTGCATACCTCCTACGTGTGTATTTATATCGTGGCATTTGCGCTCTGTGTTTATTAATTTTTTATATCTAATCGGTTCTGATACAATCTTTGAGTACTTTCGATTTGTAGACTTCTAAAGTTGTATTTTTGATTGTCTTCGATGCATTCTAGGTTTTCATTTTCTTCAATACTTTTGTCCTTATTTGTTTTTCTTAAAGGGAATAATATTTTTGCTTTCACCAGATGGTGGTCAGATCCACAGGTAACACCACGAAATGCTCGCACATCATACCACTTTAATTGCGAGTGTTGTCCACCTGTAGTCAATGATTGATTTAAGATTACTTGTTGGCTGAATCCAGGTATATCGATGATATCGGTGTTTAAAAAAACGATTATTTATTTTTAGGTTGTGGGTTTCACACAATTGTTCTGGGTTTGTCTACCAGTTCGGCTATTAAAATCGCCAAGCAAAATTATTATTATTATTTAGTATGTTTTCACGGATGCAATCGTAGTCCGTAATCTTATTTTTTAGGTTTTTCTTTATTATTAAGGAATCCCCTCTAGCTGCTCTCCTTTCTTTTATGACTCTAGTGAATATATGGACGAAATTGTCGACACTATTCGTACCTGTTCCTTTCTTTTTTGTCTCTGTGAGTGCAATAATATCGATCTTACAATTCTGCACTTCAGTTGCAATAATGTCCAACTTTTGATTCACTCCCTGTACGTTCCATGTAGCTATATTCATAGTCCTTTGTCTTTGCTTTTTTCGTCGTCGAGAATTTCCATTCATTGCTTCGAGGCTTTGGTTAGGCTTTTTGGTAATGTTTAAAATACCCTTTAATTTTATTATTATTCCTGATTTCTGTTATTAATAATTTGAGCCACTCTGTAGATATATGAAGAAAACTATATGTCAAAAATTAAGAACATACTTAAAAAGACGCTTCTTGTTAAACAAAATAACATTAATATTGGTTATTTGTATTGGATGAGAAGTTATAGCAAAAAACTACAAAAAGTCACATTTTTCTATATTCCAGTGGCGCGCATTTAAATAATTATAGCTCGAAACCGCTGACCCCCAAATATTTTTGTATAAGTAGCAGGACGGTTCGGGCTCTAACATATCTTAAATTCACCTCATTTGACGACTCCCGATAAACACACTATTCCGTAGACAATTAGTAAACATTTCATGCGTTGAATTAAAGAATGTTTGAAATGCCCTAAGTTTATTACATAAGCTATTATGCAAACATCACTTTAGAATAGTTAAAACGACTCACATGAAACAAGTGAAGTTAATTTTGTCCATGTATTTTCAGTTTCCTCTCTTTATATTTAATAAATCCCAGGTATTTTTCCTGTATTTTTTTTATAATTAATTTGAGCCACTCTATAGGTATGTGACGCAAACTATATGTAAAAAATTGATAAAATTCTTAGAAGGACTCTTTTTTCAATAAAATAAGACTAATATCGGTTTTTTATTTTTATTTGATGATAAGTTATTACAAAAAAACTAAAACAAGTAACGTTCTTCCATATTTCAGTGGCGCGCATTTAAATAAGTATAGCTCGAAAACGAATCCTATGACCCCCCCAATTTTTTTTGGAAAAAATATTAGTAATGTTTGGCCTTCAACATATCTCAAATTCAGCTCATCTGAATAATTCTCCTATCAAAAAACGTCGAAATTGCCACTCACTCACTCACTCACTCATGTATAGATCATCAAAATTTTACTGTACTTCCAGACATGCTGCAAAGCTGAAATTTGGCAGACTGATAGATAGGAAATATGATAAAACTATAGGAAAAAATTTAAAAACCTTAAAATTTTAATTTGCTTTTCTCCCCTATAAATGTAAAGTTATGTGAAAGTAACCTTGCCCACTTTCAGAAACGCTAGAGAGCTGGAAGGCCAATAGGAACTATCATAAAACTATAGAAAAAATTTTAAAAACCCCAAAATTTTAATTAACTTTCCTCCCCTATAAATGTAAAGTTCAGTGTAAAAGTAACATTGCCCACTTCCACAAGCGCTAGAAAGCTGAGCTTGGGAAGACTGGTAGGAACTATGATAACTATAGGAAGAAATTTAAAAACACCAAAATTTTAATTTACTGCCCTCCCCCCTTAATGTAAAGTTATGTAAAAGTAACATTGCCCACTTCTGGAAACGCTAGAGAGCTGAGCTTTGGAAGGCTGATAGGAACTATGATAAAACTATAGAAAAAAATTAAAAAACACCAAAATTTTAATTAACTTCCCTCCCCTCATCACACAAGTTCAGTGGCGGCTGCTACAGGGAGGGCAACACGGCAGTGCCCTCCCAAAAACTAGACAACAAACTGTATTTTTAATTGATTTATTTAAAAAAAGTTAAATCTTCCCTTACGACATGATTGTCTAGTTCTTTTTATTAGCTGTGGTCAGTGGCGTATATAAGGGGGGGCCTGGAGGGCCCCCCCCCTTCCGAAGATTTTTTAGATATTTTCCACATATTTCCTGAATACAAACATAAAATAGCATAAAATACGGCCTCATGGGGTCTTGCCCCCCCCCCCCCCCAAACTGCCTCGGGCCCACCCCGAAACTTTTTTCTATATACGCCACTGGACTGTCTGTGGTTAACAACAAGTGAGTAGTTGGGTGGACTTTTTTAGCGTGAATAATTACAAGCCGGCAGCGCCGCGCGCGGCAAGGTTTTAATTTTACCCGTTTTTTAGCGGTGTATGGGTGGCTGTTCTCGCGCGGGGGCGGGAGGAATGTTTGTTTTAGTTGACGTAGGCCATATTCATCGTGCGAAATCGTTCGTTACCCTTTCTGCGTGTTGCCGGTTCTATCCTTAGTGAAGAGTTTGTATTGATTTGGGGTATGTCAGTAGTAAAAAGCCTTGCCGGTCGCATGTCATTGTTTGTTTTTGTTATCGTTTGTTTATAAAATGGAAATAAATACCGTCGATTACATAATTAACTGTACAAATTTAAATACGTTGACATATGAACTTCGATTACAAATAAAATCTTTAGGGCCACATAGACCGGACCTAAAAATTAACCAAAATTTTAGTGCAAGTAATGCCGAGGGGTGTTCCAAAAAAACTAATAATAGAAAATGTTATAAAAAATTATACGATGCTGAAAACTGGTTGTGCGGTTGTGAAAAAAGAAATGCTTTTTTTTTGCTTTATTTGTCTTGTGAATCCACGAAGTGATCCTGCGTGGCACTTTAGTGAAAAGTTAAAAAAAGACACAAAGTAAGTGGTATTCATTTAAATAAGCACATAGAATTTTCTATGCTCTGCAAGACTGATACTAGGGGCCAATTGAATAGTGCCTATAGGCAAAATGTTATGGAACATAATGAAAATGTGACAAAACTCAGACATATACTTAGTAGGTTAGTAGACTGTTTAAAATTCTGTGGGATTTTTAAGGTTGCTCTACGGGGCCATAAAAAAGAAAGGCGAATGGACTTTATCTATAAACAAATAAACTAAAAACTACACCAAGTAGCTGCTTGCTTAGAAAATACTAAAATAAAATTGTTTCTGTAAGTTTTTTATCTCATTTTTCATGCATGAATTTCTGTAAAAGTAATATTGTCGACTTCCAGAGAGCTCTGGAGAGCTGTGCTTTTGAAGACTGATAAGAACAATGATAAAACTAAAGGAAAAAATTTAAAACCACCAAAATTTTAATTAACTGCTCTCCCTCATAAATGCAAAAATTAAGAAAAGGTAATATTGTCCACTTCCAGGAACGCTAAAGAGCTGAGTTTTGAAAGGCTGATAGGAACTATGATAAAACCATTGCAAAAGTTTTGAACAATATTCCTCATATTTTACTACTTTAAAATTATCCAAATCCTTTTAAAAAGTTCTCTAATACAAATTTCAAAATGAAAGGTTCTTACTAGTTTGGAAGTGTTTTTCTAAACTTGGCTATTACGGCTGCAGATGACTCTTAGGCACAGTGCTAAATTGAATATAAAGAAGTTTGGCTGTAATAGCAAAGTTAAAAAAAAATATTTCCAAACTAGCAAGAATCTTTCGTTTTGAAATTTGTATGAGAGAACTTGGCTTTACTTTTATCTCAATTCTTTTTACGCAATATTATTTTCGCGTACTTGGCTTTTTTTAACATGAAATGTTTTTGTTATGATATAACTTTCCCGCCCAATAATGATTTCTGGGTCTCCCATTTTAAAAACTAAACAGAAGAGATTGGTTTGGTTTATATTTATGCAATAAAAAATGGGTGTGTAAATAGTTTAAGAAAGTCAAATTAAAATAAACCGTAAAAAAAACATTTTATATTTAAAGATTTAATTTCTTACATTAAAAAATTGTTAGGGGATCTTACACTTTTTTAGGACTTAATAATTTAGGATTTTTGACCCCACTCCTCTCCAATTCAAAAAAACACATTAAAAAAACAGTTCAGTTGGCTTAAGGGTTATAGCCAAGTCATATTAGGTGAAAAAACCTCGGAAAAAACCCTAAAACTTGGAAAAAAATAGGTGCAAGCTGGATTTTTGTATAATTATTCCTTAGCATCCGGGACACATTCTCACATAATCTCCGCCAAAATCTTTGAGCTTCGCTAGATATAAGGCCCCATATGTCCTAAAAATAAGTTTTTTGTGATTTTCTGGAAAACTAATAATTTTTTTAAAAAGGTTTAGAGAGAAAAAATACGCAAAATCATTCGGTATATACTATAAAATTAAGAAAAAAACCTAAACTAACATATTAAAAAATATAGTTTAAAAAAATGTTTTTTTTTTATTTTATTTTTTTCCTATCCTGTAGTCCCACTTTAAACAACAAAACACCATGTACTTAAATTTAGTTTTTATTTCTTAAAAGTTAAGCAACTTTAAGTAAGGGTTAGACCAATGGTCAATAATATCCGGACCGCCAATGGGATTTGAAAAAAATATTTTTATACAATTAAGCACTGTACGAGAAAAAAAAGCGTATATAAAAAAGTTCAACTTTTGGGTAGAAACAGCTTTAAAATATGCGCAAATGTATATTAAATAAATATTAATAAAAACTTTTTGCCTTACTTTTATGCAAGTATTACGTCCTCGAAAGAATGCTGCTTACTTTTGAATCACCCTGTATATATCGAAATGCACAATTGTACAACAAACCGAACCGAACCGAACCTACCCATAAATTTTTGAAATAAGCAAAAATTATCAATATTTGCTAAAATCATATCGCACCCTTGCTACAATAGTGTCGCAATTTAAACTTAATTAAGTTGTGACAGTATTGTAGCAAGGGTGCGATATATAACATTTACGTCATTTTTGAATGGCACTTGCCATTTTTGCAATTTCAAATTATACAGAATTTTATTATATTTTTTTAAATTTGACAAAAAGACAATAAATTATTTTGTATCGAAAATCGCCGAAACACGTAAACTGAGAATTAGATTGAATATAGAATAGAATAGATTTTATTTACGGATATACCATTTTATAAATCATTACAAAAATGGATTTTAGAGTCTTTACAAAAAAGCTCTATCTTATATAATATAGTTATTATTAAGGTATAAAACCAATTAGTAAACTGCCCATTGCGTATAAAAATACTCTGCTAATTAATGGGCACCTAAGCTCACACTAGGTACTATATTTATAGTGTACGTGTAAGCTAATATAACTAAAATGTGAAATATGGTTTATTCAACTCCAGACTCAATTGCCTTTCGTGTGATACCACACAAGCCATGTTTTGACTTAAACTCTAATTTTCGAAATCTACCCCACCCCACCATTAAAAAAAAACCAAAATGTATTTTGTTTAACTCCAGGCTCAATTACCTATCGTTTGATATCACACACGTCATATTTTCACTTAAACTCTAATTTTTGAAATCTACCACCACCCTTTTATTGGGCTTGCGTTTGGTGGATTTTGTTCATTTTTAAATGGGACCATCTCGACGCAAGACCCAGCCTAGGTACCAAATTTCATTCAAATTGGGCAAGCTGGTTTTTGAGTTATGCGCGTTGGTCGTTACAGACAGACATACAGAGAGACAGACAGACAGGCGGCGCAATAAAAAGTTTCAAAATCATCTGAAACGCAAAGATATATAATTTTTTTTAAAATCGGAGAACTTTTTTTCTCAAAAAAATTACGATCACCATAGCTTACACTACTATAGTATAGTAGTAGTGTGAGCTAATACTATAGTATAGTAGTAGTGTTAGCTAATAGAATAATAGTCTATAAACTACAGTAGCTATAGTAGCAAAATTTTCCCTGCACAAGAATTAAACCTACTTAAATTAGTGTTAAAAAAATCTAAATCTATGTTTTGGTTTATTGAGTTTGCAACTCTGCATATTCTCTGGGTTGGAGTGTTTTGGCAATAGTTGATTCTGTGAAACTCAATGTGAAATAATTGATGGTGTCTTAGATTTTGTTGTGGTACGGAAAGAGCAAACTTTTGTAACAACTCTGGAGAGTCAATAATACCATTTAAAATCTTAAATAAAAATATAAGGTCTCAGTAATTTCTTCTATCTTCTAATTTTGGTTACTTCAAAAGCTTTCTAAGTTCATTGTAATTTTGGTTTTCAAAGGGGATATGTAATTTGGAAGCAATAAATCTTAGAAATTTTTTTTGTACTTTTTCAAGGCAATTAATATGAGTATTATAAAATGGTTGAACTTTTAAATGCACCACTTGTTCTTTGATAGTTGGTACATGATCAAATTTTTATATAATTTTAAGTGGTTTCTCCACTTTTGGCCGGTACTGTATGTAATTGCCATCCGTACTTTTATTAGTTTTAGGGAAAACTTTTTGAATCGACCCAAACATGTACGAAAACCCATCCACCCTGGAAGAATGCTGCCTGAACGTAGTTTGCGACAACATATTGACCTTTATAGAGCCCCAAATTCGAACGAAAGACGGCTGGACGAGCACTATAGCAGATTGCTATGATGACGAACGTAGCGACAAGAGATATCAGTTTCGGGATCCAGATATTTTCCTGATAAACAAAATTTCCGAAAAGCTTATGCAAAAAATGATGGAGAAACGGATATTGTGCGATGCCACTTTAAATTTGTTTTCAGGTATAGTCAAACAAAAATATGTGTTTAATGCTGCCAGTTATTTTTATTTATTGTTTTATTTTGAATTTTTTGGAAAACCTAACCTTAAAGTTTGTTTTGATATTTTTGGGCTTTCTGCAAAAACCTTCAAAAAAAGAAAGCCCTGTTTGGGAAA
This sequence comes from Aspidapion aeneum, assembly GCA_963576565.1. Taxonomy (NCBI): domain Eukaryota; kingdom Metazoa; phylum Arthropoda; class Insecta; order Coleoptera; family Brentidae; genus Aspidapion; species Aspidapion aeneum. The sequence continues at coordinate 30,323,699 of OY755046.1, read as the reverse complement.
AATTCCGATCAGGTGATAATTTCTCTCTTTGTTGAAAGTTATTTTCTTTTTGATCACCTGATCATTTTGTTAAAATCATGCGCGTTTCTTGCTCACGCTGGGAGTTTGAAGCGCCACCCTGTGTGTGACAGGGGAATGAAGAAATCACTTCCGCCAAAAAACTAAAAGAAGTCACACGTGTTTTCGGGTTGAAGACCGAAATTCCAGTCGCAAGGAGGGGCGGCACCGCCAGTGAAATTTTGGGCTCAGATCTCTAATATGTTTTATCATAAGAGTAAATGGTATGACTATTTATGAGAATATTTTAAAGGGTGATAGAGGAGGTCAAAATAAGAAACAAAGTTTATATAACATGGGGGTTAAAACTCTTTTGTTTTCGAGATATGGAGCATCAAATTTGACGATTTTTTAAAAATATTTTTGGTTATAGCTTCTGTAAAAAAGACAGCAACATTATAAAATTTGGTGGAGTCGAGTATCAAAATAAAATTAATTATCAGGTTTAATAATATTTTTCAAAAAATTATGGGGGCAATTGTTTTTTTTTAAGAAAAACTGTTTTTTTTATAAACTTCACAATTTTTGTTAATGTTTTATGTTATTAGAAACACTTCTCTAGGTAGACAAAGCAATAAAATATTGATATTTTTACCGTTCTAGCCCGCGCAGCAATGACTACAGAAAGTATTATTTTCGAGAATTTTTTTTTGAGTGTATTTTGAGCTCTCTTGGGAATTCGTTGTGATGTCTGTCTGTGTGTGTGTCTCTGTATATGTATTTCTGTCCGTAACACGATAGCTCGTAAACAGCTGATAATTTTAAACTTATATGCCTGAATCTGTTAATATTTTAATGCAGATTTTCATCCTCAAAGTGTGTTGCTACATTAATTTGAGGCAAGTCAGAAAATCATATAGTATTCACTTGGCTATTCTTAAAACCTGCCTCTTTAAAGTTTATGAACGTGATGTCAAGATACGCATTTTATGAAAATTTATATTTTTAACTCACCATGCGAATTTGCCAAAGGTATACTTATGTATCACTTGTTTAGATTGGCCAAGAACTAAGACAGTTCCGACATCTTGAAATAAGTGTGTTTGCTTGGCAAGCTAAAAAACTTCGGAATAACATAACTTTCTTATTTCTTGCTCGATCTAAACTAGAGCAAAATTTAATTTTTGCTTTGTTAAGAGTGATCTGAAGGAACCCGAAGATCTATAATATTAACCAAGTTTCTCATTTAATCCCATCGAAAAATTGACACATTTTAAATTTTAATAATTTCCGAAACGATCTGATCTACTTTTTTTACTTTCAGACAAAAATACAAAACTAAAAGTTGTCAAAATTAGAAATTGCAAAGTTACCAAGTGTGGATTGCAAATGTTAAAGCAGCACAAAATTACTGACTTGGAGGTGGTTAATCTGAAAAATGTCAGTATAGGGGATATTCTAGGTAGGTATAGATACCCTTTATTTATGGCATATTTTTAAAAAGAGACACGACAAACTAAGCACAGTAGGTGAAACTGACATTTTTTGGTTATGTTGTTTTCTTTAAGTGCAATGGCATCGGTCGATAAGGAAAGAAGACATTTCGTCATAGTTTAACCAGACCATGTTATCACTGTCTCCACGACGTCTGTCGGTTCGGAAGTATGAAAGGCAACTTTAAAATGGTAACGTCAACCACGGACACCGGTGTTTCGGGAAAAGGTATTTCTATTCTCAGCGTGGCTTACCTGACTACAAGATACAAGTTATATCAAGTTAACTACAAGATCTTATAGTCTTTTATACTTTGTTAACTCATTGTTTTCGGTTCCGAACCGACGCCGTATGTATGGTCTGGTTGAACTGTGACGAAATGTCTTTCTTCCTTATCGATCAGTGGACGTTTTCGTCCTGCCATGGACTTAGTTTCCTTGGTTCGCTGTCGTTTCACTTGTACAATGAAAAATAGGTTTCACCAATTTTTTTATTCTTTTTGATTTACTTTGTATGTTGTCATCAGTTTGATCTACCTTGAATCTTGTCGTCAGGCAAGCCACGCTAAGGACAGAAATGTCTTTTTCGGAAACACCGGTGTCCGTGGTTGACTGTACCCCTTTAAAGTTGCCTTTCATACATTGCATTGGCATTCACAAAATTTCACGGCTGACGGTACAAAAAAAATGTTTATAACCAGACTTGTAGAGAATACTGTTTTACGTAAGTCGTGTAATGAATCCTTAGACCTTAGACGAACCGTTTTATGACCTTTGACCTTCGATATCTCGAGGCGCATACGGGTGAATATTGATACTACTACTGTGTCGGTTTAGAACGTTTTTCTACGTTGTCCGACGCCTATTCGCCACCTCCTCCAATTATCCTCTGTAAGGTTTTTTTTACTCATTGATCTTTGGTTTGACTATTGCCATTCCACTTTTAGTTGCCATTAGTTGCCATTCTAGGACCTGCTTTGGTAATCTTTCGTTGTTCATCCGTTCCATTTTTGTTGCATATCTCTTTTAAGTGATAAGTCTATTTCATACAACAGTGTGCTTTTCAACATTCTTTCATATATTTTACTTTTAGCTCACACTACTACTATACTATAGTAGTGTGAGCTATGGTGATCCTAATTTTTTCGTGAAAAAAAAAGTTGCTCCGATTTCAAATTTTTTTATATATCTTTGCGTTTCAGATGATTTTGAAACTTTTTTGTCTTGCTGTCTGTCTGTCTGTCTGTCTGTCTGTCTGTCTGTCTATCTGTCTGTCTGTCTGTCTGTCTGTCTGTCTGTCTGTCTGTCTGTCTGTCTGTCTGTCTGTCTGTCTGTCTGTCTGTCTGTCTGTCTGTCTGTCTGTCTGTCTGTCTGTCTGTCTGTCTGTCTGTCTGTCTGTCTGTCTGTCTGTCTGTCTGTCTGTCTGTCTGTCTGTCTGTCTGTCTGTCTGTCTGTCTGTCTGTCTGTCTGTCTGTCTGTCTGTCTGTCTGTCTGTCTGTCTGTCTGTCTGTCTGTCTGTCTGTCTGTCTGTCTGTCTGTCTGTCTGTCTGTCTGTCTGTCTGTCTGTCTGTCTGTCTGTCTGTCTGTCTGTCTGTCTGTCTGTCTGTCTGTCTGTCTGTCTGTCTGTCTGTCTGTCTGTCTGTCTGTCTGTCTGCCGCTTGTCCGATTTAAATGAAATTTGGTACCTAGGCTGAGTCTTGGGCCGTGGTGGTCCTATTAAAAAATGAACGAAATCCACCGAACGCAAATCACATAAAAGGGTGGGGGTAGATTTCAAAAATGAGAGTTTATGTGAAAATATGGCGTGTGTGATATCAAACGAAAGGTAATTAAGTCTGGAGTTAAACAAAATTAATTTTAAGTTATTTAAAAAAAAAGCTGGCGGTAGATGTCAAAAGAGTTTAAGTGAAAATATGGCGTGTATGGTAATGAGTCTGGAGTTAAACAAAATACATTTTAGTTTTTAAAAAAAGGGTGGGGGTAGATTTTTAAAATTAGAGTTTAGGGCAAAGCATGGCTTGTGTGGTATCAAACGAAAGGTAATTGAGTCTGGAATTGAATAAAATATATTTCAGTTTTTAGTTATATTAGCTCACACGTACACTATAACTACAGTACTTAGTGTGAGCTTAGGTGCCCATAGATTGGCAGAGTATTTTGCTTTTACTATTCTTTTTTTCAGTTTTTTACTGTCTGTTCGTGTCTTATCAAATTTATTAACCCAAGTTTACATACTCGAATCCTACCATACAATCTACTTAAAGTACTGGTTACTGAAATTCTTCTGGATTTGTTGCAATCCAGCTTGTTACTTTTTTTATGTATTTAGGATATGAATGCAATCAGGTACTGGATGTCCGTGATTGATAATATATGTGAGATTTTCTAGTAGTTTCTCTGATCCATATTTAAGCATTTTAGCGTATATTCCCCCAGGTCAGCTAGCTTTTCCGGATTTAAGCTTTTTAATACGATTCTTTATCTTTTTTTTCTCGATGATTACTTCCTCTCCATGTACTTCTATGTCTCTCCCCAGGAGAACATTTCCTGCAGCAGCCCTTGTAGTGTTCTGCTCATTGTTCTGGTTTGATGATCTCAATATTTACTGTTTCTTTTTTTGGATTTTTTACCGTTTGCCCACGTACAATAAAAATTTTGAGGGTCCTTTGTTTATTTCTTTGCACGGTTTCTACTTTGTTTCTGTGAGTATTTTTAGTTAATAGTAAGTACATAGCTATTGTGAATATTATTTATAGAAATTAATTCCCATACTTCAGAACTTTGCCTACCTCCTACGTGTGTATTTATATCGTGACATAAAATTTTTTTTAGAGCGTATTAAATTTCTTAACTCTCCTCTGATTTGCATTTCAAGTATGTGCGTTTTTAAAGTGTAAACTTCTTTAGGCGCGTTTAACAGTTTTTGTGGGTAGTGAATTGAACTGAGCCGTCAGCCTCGGCTATGTAACGCTCATTCGGGTGAAGTCGGCTCGAGCCGACTAACTCTGAGAGGAACATTCAGCGAGCGATATGATGATGCAGATGAAGGCCAGTATTATTAATTTCGCCTTCTTAAAGTTTACACTTCTGCCGTGTGGTCTTAAGCACACACAATTTTTTTTTCTCTATTGGTAAAGTCTAGCTATTCTTGGCTATAAAGAAAGATTTATGTTAATACTTCTGTTTCAGATTGCCTAAATGACTGGACCGTTCAAAACATGGTCTGCGCCAACTTTTCGAAATGCACTTTCATCGACATGTTTCGCTACAGCTTCATGGTAAAACTGTCAAATTTAAAAGCGTTGAAAAGCCTTAACGTCTCCTATACTGAGTTCAACCAACCGACGTTTAAAATCATCTGTGAGGATCTTAAAAATTTGGAAAAGTTGGATATCTCGGGCGCGCGATCCATTAAAGATTTGAGCCCGTTGGTTTTGTTGGCAGACACACTTGTCAGTTTATCTCTTTGTGTAAGTAATATTTTGCAGTTCAACAAGATATACGAGCAAGCAAGCTGTTTCAAAGCAACTGGGGGCTTAGAAAAGTCTGACTGCAACTTTTTTTATTTATGAAAATTTCATTTTGGTGTAAATTGTTTTTTTCAGATATTACGTAAAAATTATTTTTTATGAAATGGCCGCTCTATTTCTTTAGATTCTTTGTATTTTTTTATATGGTTTGGTTTTATTTTACATTTTAATTTTTTTTACTGGATTTAAAATGTTTCAAGGTTCTGTTATTAAGAAGCTAATCAAACATTAAGAGGCAATTAAATAATAAAAATATCATAAACAATAAAATAACATTAAAAAAATGTTGATATATACGTCATTTTAAAGGAAATTTTACGCTGATTTCAAAACTTAAATCAAAAGAGTCGTTCCATAAAAAGTGATTGATGTAATTCAATTGGACAGTTGGATTGTTTATGTAAAAACAATAAAAACAACTTACACGAAAATTAAATTTTCATAAATAAAAAAGTTGCGGACTTTTCAAAAAGCCTTAGTGGCGTAAAACCGGATCAAGATGCGATTTTTACCTTTTCTTATCTTAAAAATGAAACATTTGCAAAAGTTGGATATATTAAAGATTTGGGCCCGCTGTTTTTGTTGGCAGACACACTTATTCAGTTTATCTTTGTGTAAGTATTATTTTGCAGTTCGTCAAGACATTCGACGACGTGTCTTGCGTCAAATCTATTTCTGCTGTACAGGGCGTTTGGGTGTTTTTGGGGGATTTTATGTGTTATTAGGGGAGACAGAAAAAAACTGACGATCTCCCCGTCCCCGCATCTCGATATAGCAAGCCGTCTGCCTAAAACTTTTTTATCAAAATTTCATTTTGGTCTAAATTGATTTTCTATATTTTTATATAAGAAATGCATCTGTCGAAATAAATATTATCTATCACTTTTTGTTTTTGATTGTATAGAAATGCTATTTTTTTAATGAAATTGCCTCTTTATTTCTTTATATTTTTTTATTTTGTCACGTGGGGTTGCCGTGACTTAAGTATAGCTTGCCTAAATGATACATATGACAATATTGTTTGATTTTATTTTACACTTTCATTCTTTTACTTTAAAGTACTTTAAGATAATAAAATTAGGAAACTAAGCAATCAAACATGAAGAGATAATTAATCAAATGTTTTAAACACAATTAAAAAAAAATTATAAGTGGAATACGTAATTTTAAATGAAATTTTATGCTGATTTCAAAAATTGTAATAAAAAAGGGTTATTTCATAAGAAAAATACCAACTTTTCAATGTCTCAAAAACCAAAAGTGACAAATACAATTCCATTTGTTAGTTGGAGTTCTCAAGAAAAGTACATTTTCATAAATAAAAAAGTCACAGGTCCCATCTCAAAATGTGGCCTTTTTAAAAAGTTTTTGTATTTCTACCTAAAAACTACTTCTTCGTATAGCAACAAACAATTTCGAAAAGTCTTAATTTTGGGAGGGGGTCTATAACTTATTTATTAATTGCTTTCTTATAGATTTTTTATTGGGAAATGTTATTTTTAGTTTTTAAGATATGACATAATCAATCATAATAGGTATTTTTTTATGGAATGACCCTTTTATTTACTTATTTTTTTAAACTGCAAAACTAATTAGCAATAAACGGGCTATAGAAAAATAAAAATATTGAGTCTGGCATATTTTTCAAACAAAAGCTATTTTTAAAAAAAATATAACTTTATGTAATATTTCAAAAGCTTTGAGTGAAAGATAAAACTAATTTTGAGAATTAAATTATTTATAAAAAATGCCATAAAAAAGCAATTTACATTAAAATTAAATTTTTATAAATAAAAAAGTTATAGACCCCCTTCCAAAATGCAAACTTTTCAAAAACGGCCCGTAGATGCGGAACCACCTAAAAACATCAAATTTGGGACACTCTTTACTTAATAGCACATAATAGCAACATTTTTTATTAATAGATTTCGTCCAAAAGACACTAACATCGTTAAAAAAACAATAAGATAGAAACTTGCTCAGAGGGGTACTGTCGCCCAGTTTCTTACATACGTGTCTGCCTCTTATCGTCACTTCAGAATGATGACCTTGAATTGATCATTAGCTGATGATCAAGCTCCGCCCAATACATGTGTTTCCCCTAACTCTGGTGGCATAAAAATTAAATTCATGTGTTTGTGTTTCAAAATCCCAAACCAGCTGAAAAAAAAATAATATTTTGACCACGAGCAAGAAAATAATATATTTTTATTTCATAAGCAGACATTCCATACCATACAAAAATCAACCATTAAAAAAATACCTTTTTTTAAGTTAAGGAAATAGTCCATTTTATGGTGGAGTGATAGGTTCGGTCAAATGAAACTCTAGGGTCTTTCTCCACTAATTTTTTATTGAATTTATTGCTTGGATTTTTTTTAAAGCACCATGTTTCGCAAATAGTCTATGGACAAATCAAGTTTCGTGTGCAGTCTTGCCAACTTTTTGCCGATAAGCTAACTTTGTTAAGGGCATCCCATATATCAGGTTTTGACTTGTTGTCATTCTGGTAAATGCGTTTTTTGAAAGATATGGCGGAAAGGCGTATCATTAAAAAATTTGTAACTTTTTTATTTCTTATCCGATTTTCATGAAACAAAGTTTAAAATACTTGCTTTCTAATGTATTTAAAAATGTATTGGTCAGAAAATATGTATTTTTTTTTTGTATTTGTCAAAAAAATAAAAAAATTCAAAAAAAAAGTTATTTTTTTTATTTTTTTTATTTTATTTATAAAACTATTGGAGCTAGAAAAAAAAAGTTTACATGAAAAAGATAGCTGATTTGGTTCTTTATGCAAATCTGGTTCAAGTGTTCCAATGCGTTAATTATTTTTTAAGTTATTTTCAAATAACTGGAAAGAAATAGGGGTCTTTAAGGTATTGTTACAAATTTAAGTTATTTAAATTTTATAATTGGAATTTATTTAGGTTTAGTGTAGTATTAGGTTGATTTATCTTAAGGTTGTATTCTTAGTCTAGGTTTTAGTTGCGTTATCTGTGACTTGCGGTCGCAATAATATGAGAACTTTCCAGACGTCGAAGGCTGCCGGAAAGTTCGAGAGAGATGGACGATCCTATATATAGGGCCGGGGTCGCGCACCAGGGGTCAGTCACAGATAACCAATGGTAGTGATCGCTAGATGTTAACGCGAAGTTAATAGGCGTATTAAAGTAGTGAATTATTAGCAAGTTATTAGTAAGTTTAAGTGCGTGTTTTTGTACATAATTTGTCGGAATAAATTGACGTATCGTTTTCAACAATTGCGAGTTTTAATTGTTGTGGAGAATCCGTAACAATTGGTGTCAGAAGTGAGATTTAAAGAAATAAATAGTGCAAAGACTATCCTTACACAGTACCACCGGCTAGGACAATTAAAAAGAAAAACAGTAAGTGATTTTGCCAGAATATTCGGAACTGAATAGTGCAAAGACCACCGGATAGGACAATTGGACAGAAAAACAGTAAGTGATTTTTCCAGAATATTCGAAGAAGTTCGATATTGTTTTATTCAAAAACCAAAAGAAATATTTAAGAACCGACTTCGACATTAACTTTACCGTCCAAAAATTGATAATTAGAGAGATTTTCTAGAATATTCTATCATTTTCTACGACGCTCTATTCAAAAACCAGAAGAAATATTCAAAAAAAGCGACTTCGACATTAGCTTAGTAATTTCAAAAGTAAGAACCAAAACGAATTTCTAGAAGATTCTATAACATTCTACGACGTTCTATTCAAAAACTAGAAGATATATACAAATACCGACTTCGACATTAGTTTAGTTATTTCGAAAGTAAGAATTAGAAAGAATTTCTAGAATATTCCATAACATTCTACGACGGTCTATTCGAGAACCAAAAGAGATAATCAAAAAGTGACTTCTACATTTGCCTAGTAGCAGAAAGAGTAGCATTTACCAGTATATTCCAGAACATTCCATTAGGTTCTATTTAAGAATTGGAAGAGATATTGAAAAACCGACTTCGACATTCGCTTTGTAGCCCTAAAATACACGTTTTAAGTGATTTATCACGAAGTTGATGCTTACTAGACAAAGATCGGCCAAGATGGAAGATTTAACTAAAATGATGCAGGCTCTAGCAGCTCAAATAGCTCAAAACCAGGGCGATATGAAACACACCATGGATGACATGAAACAGACCATTGAACAAAACCAGAACGACATGCAGGAAAACTTTGACCAAATAAAGAGCAACTCCGAACAGCTGAGAGAAGAGTTTAAGACTGCAACCGAAGATCTTAAGGAAGAAATAACTCAAAGAATGCATAGTGTGGAACAAAAGGTACAAAATAAATTGCAGAATGTAGAAGAAAAGGTACATAATGTTGAAGAAAAGGTACAGAATGTTAGGGAAGAAGTTTTTCAAACCATGGAAGAAAAATTCCAGGACGTGTCAAAACAGCTTATACAGCTCCAAAAAGAACACAACAAAATGAAAGCTCAGGGATGTGTTGTGAATTCCAACCAAAACAATCTTAATCTACCTATAAACAACAATTTGAAGCTGCCGCCGCTGCAAATAGTTGGAACGATGACGAAAAAGCTAGAGCTTTGTTAGTAGCTCTACGAGAACCTGCTCTTGGACTTTTACGGTCTATTCCAGCGGAACAAAAACAGAGTTACAATGCTTTAGTGGCAGCTTTAGAAAGAAGATATGGAGATGAACATTTACGAAATTTGCATTGGTCAGAATTAAATATTCGCCAACAAAGAGCAGGGGAGTCATTACAAGAGTATGAAGCGGATATCAGGAGGCTGATGTACTTGGCTTACCCAGAAATGCCAGAAAATTACAGAGATCCCTTTACGGTAGATCGCTTTATTAACGGCTTGCGAGACACGGACTTAGCAAAGTTACTTCGTCGAGAACGCTTCCATAACAGCAGTGAAGTGTTGATTCGAGCCCTTGAAATTGAATCATCAAATAATATGTCCAGGCCAAAAGTAAGAGCTGTTTCAATTCAGGAGGGAGAAGAAATGAGCACTGGTTTCAGTCACTGATAGAGAAGATTGATTCTTTGAAAGAAAGCAGACGATCCCCTCCAAATGTAAAGTGTTTCAGATGCGGACATACAGGGCATATTCAACGCGATTGTCGTGTCCAAATGAGGTCTCGCTCACCATCTACTGGGACAGAGTACCGAAGAAGAGATCAGGAAAACTAAAACTAGTCAACGCAGAGGGGCGGGTGTTGACTAATGGGAATTTAGCCCCCAAAATTTACGCAAGAGCTTAAAACCTACTGCTGACAGTCTTAACATCGCCGGACTTATTAATGGATAAAAGTTAATATAACAGTAGACACTGGTGCTGCCATATCATTGCTTAAGTTCAAAATTGCAACGAGATATAAACTTCGACCAACAGAAAAGAAAATAACACTTAAGACTGTGACTGGAGAATCCGCCGACGTGTTGGGGCAGACAGACATAGACCTACAGCTGGGGAGGTTGAAGATTAGCCACTCGGTATTAGTTGCAGACATAGAAGACGAATTTATTTTGGAAATGGACCTGATAAGTAAACATGGATTTGCGTTTGATAATAAACTTAATACCCTAAGATTTGGGAACGAAGAGTTCATTTTGTCAAATAGTCACATCAATAAAGAACCAATAAAGGTGGTGGCAGTATGCACAACAAGACTAGTCGGTAACAGTGAGACCATAATTTTTGGGAGGCTAGAAAGTAAAACATCAAGCTGCGTCGGACTCATAAGCCAACAAAACACACCCATCTCCTACCTCGTTGCAAAATCACTAGTTAAAACCGATAAAGACATCCCGATTAGAGTCGCCAATATTTTCCCAAATAGTGTCAAAATTAATAAGGGGGAGGTGGTAGCATTATTTGAACCAGTACAGAAAGTAACAAGATGTGAAGAGCCAACTTCCGAGGATACAAGCAAGTTACCAATGGAGGTACTTCAGCAATTTGAGTCAACTTGGCAACATCTCACTCCAGAAGAATTTAGTAAAGCGAGAGAGTTTATAGAAGAACAAAGTAATATCTTCGAAACTAGGAGTAGTTCGGGACGCACAAACCTTATTCAACATGCTATCAACACTGGCGATGCCCAACCGATAAGACAGCCCCCAAGAAGACTACCAATGGCCAAGCAAGAAGAAGTTCACAATCTCATTAATAAAATGCTCAGCGACGGTGTTATTGAAGAGTCATCAAGTCCTTGGTCATCTCCTGTGGTGTTGGTCTCTAAAAAGGATCAGGAAACTTAACGATGTGACCAAGAAAGATAGTTACCCACTGCCAAGAATAGACGACACATTAACAACGTTGGCAGGATCATATTGGTTTTCTACTCTTGACCTGAAAAGTGGGTATTGGCAAGTAGGAATCTTTGAAAGAGATAAAGAGAAGACTGCATTCTCTGCTGGAAGTGGACTTTATCAGTTTAATGTGATGCCATTTGGCCTGTGCAATGCCCCAGCTACATTTGAAAGACTAATGGAAGTCGTTCTACGAGGCCTTACTTGGAAAACCTGCCTAGTCTATGTGGATGATGTCATAGTAATGGGGAAATCATTTCAAGATCATCTAGATAATTTACGAGAAGTATTCTCAAGAATCAGGAACGCAAATCTTAAATTGAACTCAAAGAAATGTTTTCTGTTCCAAGAAAAAGTTGAGTTCCTGGGTCACGTCGTTTCCCGAGAAGGCATCCATACCGACGAAAAGAAGTTACAAGCAATAAAAGAATGGCCTCAACCTCGTGACAAACATGAATGGAGAAGCTTTTTGGGTCTGTGTACCTACTACAGACGATTTGTAGAAGGATTCGCCAAAATAGCGTCTCCATTACATAGACTTACAGAAGATAAAGCTTCTTACAGATGGAATACTGAATGTGACCAAGCATTTAGAAGACTGAAGGCAGCATTATGTTCTAGTCCGATTCTCGCATATCCTATTCCAAAAGGTAAATTCATATTAGTTACTGATGCGAGCAACGATGGCATAGGAGCAGTACTCTCCCAAGTACAAGATGGAGAAGAACGGGTCATCGAATTTTTCAGCAAAAAGCTATCCAAACCAGAGAGAAATTATTGTGTTACCAGAAAGGAGCTCCTAGCCATCATTAAATCCGTAGATCACTTTCACAAATATCTCTATGGACAAGAGTTTCTGATTAGAACGGATCATGCTGCGTTACAGTGGCTCATGAAAATGAGACAACCTGAGGGGCAAGTCGCGAGATGGATAGAAAAGCTACAACAATACCATTATCAAATTAAGCACCGAGCGGGAAGGGTGCATAATAATGCGGATACATTGTCCAGAAGACCTTGCCCTGAGGATTGTAAACATTGCAGGAAAATTGACCAGAAAGAAGGAATTACCTACGTGCGCCAGATAAAGTTAGAACCAGATGAAGAATGGATGTCGGCTTCAATTAGAACCACACAACTTAACGATAAAGATGTAGGACCTATCTTGCGATTGAAAAAAGATAACAAGCCACGACCATCATGGCAAGATATCGCAAACCAAGGGGTGATATTCAAATCACTGTGGGCACAATGGGATTCACTGATAGTAGAGGAAAACATCCTTAAACGTGCCGATGGCCTTACTGTGGTTAATCAAGTAGTGGTTTCTAGGAGCATGGTAGACAATATAGTGGCCGAATGCCATGGTGGAAAATCAGGCGCGCACCTAGGCATAAATAAAACCATGGACAAAATTCGAAACCGATTTTATTGGGTCAATTACTTTCAAGATGTGAAAAACTGGTGCCGCCGATGTTCGACTTGTGCAGCCAGCCAAGGTCCCAAAACAAGGTCCAGAGGACAAATGAAACAATATAACGTAGGTCTGCCATTCGAACGCATTGCTATTGATGTGGCCGGACCGTTTCCAGAAACTAAAAAGGGCAACAAGTACATCCTTGTTGTGATGGATTACTTTAGCAAATGGCCAGAAGTTTTTGCTTTGCCTAACCAAGAGGCCGCTACAGTTGCAGAAGTTCTGGTAAATGATGTTTTCAGCCGATTTGGCATTCCTTTGGAACTACATTCAGATCAAGGAAGAAACTTTGAATCAAAGCTCTTCCAGAATCTCTGTGACCTTTTAGGAATACATAAAACACGGACTACGGCTTTACATCCGCAGTCAGATGGCATGGTTGAAAGATTTAATAAAACAATAGAAGAACATCTTTGCAAAGTTGTTGATGAGCACCAAACAGATTGGGACCAATATATTCCATTGTTTTTGATGGCCTATAGAACCGCCATTCACAATACGACAGGAGCTACTCCATCTAGTATCCTGTTTGGTAGAGAACTGCGTTTGCCATGTGATATCATGTTTGGTTCACCTGAAGAAGCACACTTAGAGGTTAATGACTGTGTCGAACGTTTAAGGCAAAAGCTGCACGATATCCATGAAGTGGTTAGAGAGCGAATAGAAATAGCCAGTGACCGCATGAAAGCGAGATATGACCTGAAAGCAAACTCTTCAGGGTTCAAAGAGAATGATCAAGTCTGGCTATACAATCCTCAACGCAAGAAAGGAAGATCACCTAAGTTGACACCACCATGGGAAGGGCCTTATAAAGTTGTTAAGAGAATTAATGATGTAGTCTACCGAATCCAGAGAAGCCCGAAGTCCAAGATGAAAGTTGTTCATCTAGACAGACTAAAACCTTACCTGGGAAATGTTGATCGAGACGATCAAACCTGAATAGGAGGAGGATAGTGTTACAAATTTAAGTTATTTAAATTTTATAATTGGAATTTATTTAGGTTTAGTGTAGTATTAGGTTGATTTATCTTAAGGTTGTATTCTTAGTCTAGGTTTTAGTTGCGTTATCTGTGACTTGCGGTCGCAATAATACGAGAACTTTCCGGACGTCGAAGGCTGCCGGAAAGTTCGAGAGAGATGAACGATCCTATATATAGGGCCGAGGTCGCGCACCAGGGGTCAGTCAGAGATAACCAATGGTAGTGATCGCTAGATGTTAACGCGAAGTTAATAGGCGTATTAAAGTAGTGAATTATTAGCAAGTTTAAGTGCGTGTTTTTGTACATAATTTGTCGGAATAAATTGACGTATCGTTTTCAACAATTGCGAGTTTTAATTGTTGTGGAGAATCCGTAACAGTATATTTAAAAACTATGCTTTTAATGAAAACCATAAGAACTTTTTGAAAGTAACTTAAATTTGTTTAACATACCGAGCAGATCAGGTTTTGACTTATTGTCATTGTGATAATCGCGCCTTTTTTTAAATATGGCGGATTCAATATGGCGGAAAAGCATATTTAATGACAAATTGTATCTTTTTTATTTTTTATCCGATTTTAATACAACAAAGTTTAAATTACTTGATTTGAAATGTATTAAAAAAATACTTTTTAAAAAATGGATTTTTTTTAATATTAAAAAAAAAATCGGGTGAAATATGTGACAAAAAGGATTTTATTTTTTAATTAACCCCCATATACGGACGTCGCTGAAGGGTTTGTCATTAATTAAACCCCACTGACTTACACATTGTTAAAAAGAAAATTTTATTTTCTACAATAAAGTATAAGACACATTTTTGTCAATTAAGCTTAGTTTCTGAGAAAATTGGAAAAAACTTGTAACAGAATTAATTTGGTGATTTGTAAAAATATATTTAAGTTGCACAGGCCTGTGAAGTTTTAATCTAAAGATAAATCTTACACTATTATACACGTTTAAAAGGAAATTTTATTGTCTACAATCGACTATAGGTCACAATTTTTAATAGAGAGCTTGGTTTTTAAGATAATCAGGTCAAACCTATGTGGTTTCTTTAATTTTTTTATATTTTCTTAATAAACGGACGCCGCTGGAGAGTTTGTCATAAGCATGACCCCACTGACTAATATATTGTTAAAAAGGAAATTTTAATTTCTACAATAAACGGTAAAATATTTTTTCCCAAAAAGCTTAATTTTTAAGAAAATTGGATAAAACTTGTAAAAAATTGATAAATTTAGTGATTTTTCAAATTTGATTTTATTTATGGACGCCCCTATATTGTTATAGATAAAACTACCGTTGCCTTATTAAACATCTTTTAAAAGGCAATTTTATTGCCTATAACAAAGTGTGTATTATATTTTTTGATATAGAGCTCGGTTTTTTAAACATCGGGTAAAACCTGTAATAAACATGTTTCTTTTTTAAATTTATTTACACTACCTCAATAAACGGAAGCCACTGGAGAGATCATTAGCCGTACCCCACTGACTTATACATTGTTGAAAAGGAAATTTTATGGTCTACAATAAAGATTAGTACATATGTATCCGTAAGCTTAGTTTTTAAGAAAATTTGAAAAAAAACTAAAAGTTTCTGGATTTGGGGAGACTGGGGGTTTTGGGGGATTTTGCAGCTCAAATTTAAAAAACTAATATAATTTTATTTTTAAATTAGATTTTACACATTTTTGATCCATTTCTATGTCATTGTGTCTTTAGGGCGTCGACTTAGTTACATTTTTAGAAATTCGAACAGGACTATATAAGGTGGGGGGATAAAAAAAATTGGACCAAAAACTTGCCCGGCAACATCCAAATCGTTAGTCTGTGACCTATTCTCAGCTAGGATCCATTGTCAAACTGCGGTCCTCATATTTTGCATACTCAACTACTTCTAGCACCTGCACTATATTGTAAAAACTTTCGTCGATTGATATTCACTTTCAAAAATAACAATAACAACGTTGTTTGATAATGTCCATCAAACAACGATAATAATAGCTGTGTAAAGCCGCGCACCACCTTATAGGCGTCTGCGTACGGTAATACACCTTCGGTATTCGTTTTGGTGACAACAAATTGTTTTTTTATTGAAACAAATATAAAATATACATCTATATAAGACTTATATACACCAAATTAAAGAAAAATGTTCGTTCTATAACTTTTATTTAAACATTTTTTTACAAATTTTGCTTTGGTGTTATTAAAAATGTAGGTTAATCTTTACTAGCTATGCAAAAAAAAGTAAAAATTCAGTTATTTTATTTTTTCTAAAAAAAACGAAGCAAAATTTTGAAAAATATAATAGGAAGTTATTTTATTGCGGATGTTTACTGATTCATTTGCCGTTTTTTGCAATCCTCTACGACTATTTTTAAGCAAGATACATCGTTTTAAAAAGTATTGTGCAAAAAAAGTGGTGGGGGCCATATCTTTAAAAAAACGCATTTACCAGAATGACAACAAGTCAAAACCTGATCTGTGGAGTGCCCTTAATAAACTTGGTTATCGGCAAAAAGTTGGCACGACTTGCACACGAAACCCCCTTTTAGGCCGATTTGTCCATAGACTAAAACTTATGTTTGCATCCTCAGGGGTAAACAGTTTTAAAAAAAGCAAGATTAATAACCATTAAATCCAAACCGCATGATTTCACTACCCCAAGAGTGTTCTTAATAAATATTTAACACAACATAATATTTAACATAACAAAAAATTAATAAAAAAACATATAAAAACGTCTTAAAAATTTTAAACTCAAACAATTTTCGTTGTTAAAAAAATCTGCTATTAGTAAAAACCTCAACCTATAATATAGCCGATCAATACACATAGAGCTCATTTGTAGGGAGACATAGTTTTAAATAAAATAAACGTTAAAATAAAATAAATTAAAATATAAAATAAAATTAAATGTCACTACAAATCACTTGATGACATATCTTACCAAAATTAAACACAAAATTAAAAAATCTAAAACGTCGCCGTTTTTTTTTAACCATCTTATATAATAAATAGTCAGTTTTGCATAAATTAGTAACATACACAACATGCTCGTAAAATAAAATAAAACAAGATAAAACAATATAAAATAAAATAATAAATGTGCATATACCAATACCATATAATTTAGTACTACTACTATGTCAGTTTAGAACGTTTTTCTACGTTGTCCGACGCCTATTCTCCACCTCCTTCGATCCTGACAATCATCTTCTGTCAGATTTTTTTGACTCATTGATCTTTGGACTGACTGTTGCCATTCTAGTTTAGGACGCCCTCTTTTTCTGCGCCCTATTGGTTGCCATTCTAGGACCTGCTTTGGTAATCTTTCGTCGTTCATCCGTTGTACATGGCCGTACCATATCAGTTGCCTTCTAGTGATGTCATCCGTTATGCCTCCCTCGATTCCCATTCTTTCTTTTATGATCTCATTTCTTATGTGATCTATTCTAGATATTCTCATTGATCTTCTTATTGCATCCATTTCGACACTTTCCATTTTTGTTTTGTACTTTTCTGTTACGCGACAAGTCTCTATTCCATACAAAAGCGTGATTTTGACCATTGTTTCATATATGTTAAATTTTACATTCTTTTTTATCTCTCTGCTCCATAAAATACTGTTAAGACATCCAATAACTTTTTTTGCTGTTACTATGGTTTTTTCCAATTCTTTACAGTCTGTACCTGTCTTATCAAATGTGACACCCAAGTATACATACTCATTGCATGGAGATATTGTTTGTCCATTTTCTAGTACTAACTCACTGGATTCGTTTCCAATACATAAGTACTCTGTCTTGTCCATGTTCACTGTTAATCCCCACTTTTGGTATTCTTCTGTTAACTTTCTCATCATATACTCCATGTCTTCTTTATCATTAGCCACAATTACTTGGTCGTCAGCAAACTGTAGTGTGTATATGGTAAATCGGTCGTTAAGTTGTATTCCCATGCCGTGCACTTTACGTTTCCAGTTTTTTAGAGCTACTGCGATATATATTTTAAAAAGAGTTGGAGAGATACAACATCCCTTTCTTAAGCCTTTTGTTACCAGGAATTCTTTTGAAAGTCGATTTCCAATTTTAATTTTAGATTTTGACCCTTTGTATAGTTCTTTTATCGCTTTTATGTATGTATGATTGATATTAGTTTGCTCTAACACTGTCCGTAATTTTTCTACTGAAACGGTATCATATGCTTTTTGTAGGTCTACAAAGGTAACATGAGTCTCTATATTTCTGGCGGTTCTTTTCTCAATTACTTGTTTAAGACAAAAAATATTATCACTACAAGATCTGCCTGCGCGAAACCCACTTTGCTCTTCTTCGTCTTGTTCATGAAAATCATTCTCTATTAGATCTCTAAGAATCCTACCGTACAATCTACTTAGAGTACTGGTTACTGAAATTCCTCTGTAATTGTTGCAATCCAGCTTGTTTCCTTTTTTATGTATTGAGGATATGAATGCAAGTTTCCAATTATTAGGTACTGGATGTCTGTTTATGCATTGGTTAATAATATATGTGAGATTTTCGACTAGTTTCTCTGATCCATATTTGAGCATTTCAGCATATATTCCCCCAGGTCCGCTAGCTTTTCCGGATTTAAGCTTTTTAATATTATTCTTTATCATTTCTTTTTCGATGATTACTTCCTCTCCATGTACTTCTATGTCTCTTCTCGGAGAGGTTGCCAGATATTCGGGTCTTGTCTCCTGCAGCAGTCCCTTGTAGTGTTCTGTCCATTGTTCTGGTTTGATTATCTTGTTGGGTTTTTTACTGTAGAAATGAATTTCCATACTTCAGAACTCTGCCTACCTCCTACGTGTGTATTTATGTCGTGGCACTTGCGCTCGAACATTTCATTTTTTTCTGTGCGTATCAAATTTCTTAGCTGTCTTCTGGTTTTCCTGTAGATTTCTAGGTCTCTTTGCTCCTTAGTACTGAACCATTTCAAGTATGTACGTTTTTTCTCTTTGACCACTTCCTGTATTTTGTTCGTCCACCACATCTTCCTGTTATTTCTATTATCTTGGTACCCAACAGCTTCGTTGCTTGCTTCCTTTAAGCTTTTTATTATGTTTGTATATATCTCTTCAAATGAGTGATTTGTGTTTATTAATTTTTCATCTAATCGGTTCTGATACTGTTACGTAACTTTTTAAAAGTTAGGTTACGGGGCTCGAACCAGTCTCTAGTCGGAGTCGGTCATGGGTTAGTTTTGGAATCAATTTTCCCAAATTTTAATATAAGATGTCAATTTTAGGGCGCCAAGTGGTTTTATTTAACCACGTAACCTCAAACCAAACTGATAGTTGCCAGATTTATAGGAATTGTCCTAACCACTAAGGATTCCATAATTATATTTGCCAAAAGCACGCTTCAGATGATGTCAATGTGTAAATTGAAATAAAGTATCCTAAATTTCGATAACTACATTTTAATGAAAATCAATTAATAAATTCGTATTACATTATTTTAAGTAACGGTTAAATTTTGAATGGTTCAGAATGATTAAATAACTAAACTAATACCATAATTAAGTAAACCTAGTTCTAAATAATAGAACTCTCGAGAGCGGTACCTACCAGGGATAAAGTGACGCTTTCTAGACTCGCTTATATATGCGGGTCAGCTTTATTCCTGACTACACAGTAGCCTAACTATTATGTTAATAATAATAAATATAGACCTAGATGATCCTAGTCAGTAAAGTATTTAGCCACTTAGTAAGGATAAACTAAACGCGATTGTTTCTATAATCACGCCCCTATGGGGTACTTATCATAGCAGCAAAGGATGACTGGCAGCCACACTGGAGGTTCCATTTATCAGCTTCGGGAGAGTTGCTTTATAAATACAAGAATTATCTACAAGTGTCCTTTCGTAACTGGACAGCTTCAACCATTAAAGCTCAATAGATCAAGCTTAAGAAATACCATCTTACTCTAGATTCCAAATCAGGAGGGGCTTAGGAGTCCATGTTCATAACCTCAACCAGATCGTCTCTCATATTATTCATAAGCGTATCCAGAACCATAACCAGACCAAAACCAGAACTCGTACCAAAACGTCTAAAATAACCAAAAGTAACCTATTAGTCCACAGGTAAAAATGTGATTTCGAGAAGGACAGTACATACAGATTTTAATGTGCAAAGGGAGATAGAAAACGACTTACCTCTATAGTCAGTATCCACAAAACTAATAGAGACGTTGTATCACTGGCCAATAGCACTAACAAACTAATTTTAAGCTCTTCGGCAAATATCTGAGTAACCAAACAACTAAAACCAAAGGATAAATGCCTCAACTGGAGGAAAAGAGTGTGAATCCAAATTAATGGAGATTCTTACGAATATCACACGCTTCCTCGGTGCTATAAAACCACACTGACCTTTAAATTTTGACAATGACCTATGCTCGTTCAATAACCTTGACGGCCGGTAGAAAAAGATAGACTCATTTCAGGCTCAAAATCCGGATAATATACAGTGGACCAAATATTTAAAATTTCTTAATAAAAATTAATATTTACAACTAGAATGTTTAATTACAAAAAAATCGAACGTATCAATACAATCTTTGAGTACTTTCGATTTCTAGACTTCTAAAGTTGTATTTTTGATTGTCTTCGATGCTTTCTAGGTTTTCATTTTCTCTAATACTTTCGTCCTTATTTGTTTTTTTTAAAGGGAATAATATTTTTGCTTTTACCAGATGGTGGTCAGATCAACAGGTAACACCATGAAGTGCTCGCACATCATACCACTTTAATTGCGAGTGTTGTCCACCTATAGCATAATCAATGATTGATTTAAGATTTCTTGTTGGCTGAATCCAGGTATATCGATGAATATCCTTATGTTTAAAAAAACCATTATTTATTTTTAGGTTGTAGGTTTCACACAACTGCATCAGTCTTAAGCCATTATCATTTGTTACTTCCTCTCCAAATGGTCCTATCACTTTGCTCTGGGTTTGCCTACCAGTTCGGCTATTAAAATCGCCAAGCATAATTATTTCTCTGGTATTACCGATTTTTGTGAAGAACATTTGTTTTCTAGCTACTCTTTCGTCATCTGATGGTGCGTAGACTGCTATTATGCTTATATTATGTCCAAGCATCTTCATGTTCACTCGAAGTATGTTTTCACTAATGCAATCGTAGTCTGTAATTTTATTCTTTAGATTTTTCTTTATTAACAAGGATACCCCTCTGGCTGCTCTTCTTTCTTTTGGGACTCCAGTGAATATATGGACAAAATTACCGACACTATTCGTACCTGTTCCTTTCTTTTTTGTCTCAGTGAGTGCAATAATATCGATTTTGCAATTCTCCACTTCGGTTGCAATAATGTCCAACTTTTGATTCAATCCCTGTACGTTCCATGTAGCTATATTCATAGTCCTTTGTCTTTGCTTTTTTCGTCTTCGAGAGTTTCCATCCATTGCTCCGAGGCTTTGTTTAGGCTTTTTGGTAACTGCTTTGTTTTACAAGTATTAGAGAACCAGTCTAATGCCTCAACTCCCTACTTGGAGGGCCAGGATTTTGAATCAAGGTTTTATTCCTCTAGCCTTTGACGAGCCAACGCCATACTGTAAGGCAACAGCTGTAGTCTTTTATACTATCCCTAAAAGAAAGGGTTGCCACCTACGCTATGATCACCGTACCGAGGTCCATTCTCTCCGCCTTTCATATCGATGTGGTCTTCTCCCGTAACCCTGGGAAAGGGACCCTACACAGGTGCTAACTCTCCGGGTCAGAGAGTACCTGGAATCTACGGAGGGCAGGGGTCGATTCATTTCCCCTGATAGACATCTGACGAGGCCTACCCGCACCCCCCGTATAATTTAGTAACTTTCTAAATAATGACGAAGAAGAGAAAAAGTATTACACATATGTATATAAAAATAAACAGGTCATAAAGCGTTTCACATACAAAACAGAGAGAAATAAAGTAAGTAAACAAATAAATAAAAAGAACAACGGCATTATTCATAAAACTCCTACAAACCATAAAATGCCCTGTCAATTAAAAATAATTTTAGAGCTTGACGAAATTTTCTATAGCTCTCTATTATTTTTAGTTCCTGCGGAAGGTTATTAAAAAATTTTACGCTTTCATATAATACTGACTTTTTTGTTAAGCTTGATCTTGGGATAGGCAATTATTGCAAGTTGTTATGCCTTAAGGTGCCCGTCTCATCCCTATTTTTGAGATAAATTACACAATTGCAGTGTTGGAAATTATCCATATGATGCTTTTTCAACCAGGTCATCCAGGGAGAAACTGGTAGCATTAGAGGAATTTTTGTTTTTTCTAGTAAATTCTTCATCGAATTTGGGGGTGCTGACTTTTTTTCTTTTTTTGAAATTTGCCTTATTTTGGGTTTTATCAAACATTTTAGAAATTACTTTTTTTGAAATTTGGCAACGATGCGTGTTTGTACTCCCCTATTTTCTCCTCCACAGCTTTATTCTAAAATATGCACATTTTTCTATGGGTTTTTCGCATTTTGCCATCGTTTTAGACCATATTTTCAAAATCGGAAAAAAGTCAGCACCCCGAAATTCTTTTGTTTATCTAACACAACAAAAAAATAAGTTATAATTGGTTTCTATCATATGGCTTGATCGCCCAAATTTTGAAATTGCATGGGTTTTTTTGTAAATTTATTTTGATCACGTGATCGTCTATTCACGAACTGCGAAAAAGGAAGATGACGTGGTCTGTCGTGCAAAGCAGAAACCTAGTAAGTCAAAAACTAGTGTTTTGGGAAATAGAGTTTGAAGTTTATTTAACTACATACTAACCATAGTTTATTTAACTACATAGTAACTACATTCAACTTCCTTGTTTTCTAAGATAGCCACATTCTAGAAAAACTCTCTGGTGCCGTTTTTTACGGTTATTTCAATGATATAAAAATCTCATTTTTGAGTAAGTCGAGTTACTAGGTTTTTGCTTTGCATGCCAGCGGTACTTTCTGATAGAAATCTGTAATTTTTTCTTAATTCTTAATTTAGTTTTGACATTAATTGCACAGCGGCGCTGTTACACAGGACAGCTGTTTTTGACTTTTCCATAAAAACAAATATTTCTAACCCAAGAAAAATAAAACACTAAATAAAAATTGATTTAAACATTTAAACGAAAAGTATAGGCTGCTTTCTTTTTTACAAACGCAAATACTGGTACCTGTGAATAAAAAATTCTACGAACCACAATATAGCTGGCAAAACGCGGTTTTCAAATTTAGATTGAGAAAGTACATTCCCGAAGTAGTATCAAAGTTTGTCACAATTTTTGAGAAAATAACATAGTACATATACCTCAAAAGCGACAGCAGCTAGATGTTTTCACAAATAAATTGAAAATTTCATTTTCAACAAAAATAAATTTACCTCAACACCCAGAATGACTAGGTCTTTTCCTATGGTTAGCTGTACATGCCTCCTGGCGAAAATTTGTTTTTTAAATAAGACAATTTGTAGTATTACCAGAGACAATATAAGAAAGAAAATAAAAAAGTCAGGGTGCAAGCATAATAGAGATGTGGGGACATGCATTTTTGTAAACGATAAGGTAAAGTTTTGACCAATTGTATGTTTACTGCCTTCAATAAGAATCTTCTTTTTTATGCTATTATTGGAGACAACATATAAGAAACAAAATAAAAAAAACTATAACTTAAAACATGTATAAAAAAAATCTACTTTACCCAGTGACTCCTATCCCTTGGTAGCCAGCTCTTAGATCAATAAACAATGCCCCCATATAATAAACAAAGATACCAGGAAATGATGTAACTCTATATTCATAAAAATTCTACTATACCTATTAGGGACATTTTGAAACACTTTGACAATTGTTATCATTATAGTTGTTGTCTAGGTATCACAACTTAGGTTGAATTACTTTATTTGCCTGACTATTTTTGCACTTACCTTTAGTAGAATCTTCTTTAATTAAAGAATAATACTTTTAAACTAATTTTTCTTTAAAAAAATACCAAAATGCACAAACTTGACTGTGGTTAATAAGCACTTTATAATTATTGGGATTTTATTGTTACTTAGTAGTTATTTACTTTTTCATCACATTTATGTCTAACAACTGACCTCAAAGTGTGTAAAGTTTGGTAGTTTTTTTAATAAAAATAAGCTTAAAAGTATTATTTTTTAATTGAGGAGGATTCTACCAATAGTAAGTGTAAAAATGGCCAGGAAAACAAAGCCAAATTAGTCAGGTTGTGAAACCTTAAAAATAACTATAACAATAACAGTTGTCAAAATTTTTAGAGTTTTAAAATGTCCTTATTATCTCTGTCTTTCCAACTAAAAATATAATGGGTAGATGTAAACCCCAGTTCAAAAAAATTGAGACAAAATTTACTGAGTTTGATGAGTCCGACATTTAAATGTTAATTGTAATGTTACATTTGTCAATAAAAAGTGTCTCAATTATTTTGCATTGGAGTTTTATGTACCTATGAGAACTTTTTTGGTGTGTTCATTGAACATTTTTAAAAACAACCTGTTCTACATTTATAGATCGTTTTTGACAAAGCATGTTAAAAGTTATCAGGTAGGATATTTCAGTTCAAACCACATTTTAGGTTAATTTAGATCAAGTTTGGATCAGGGTGTTTATTCTTGATTGTCTGAACCGTGAGGTGAGTGCTCACCTTGTGGATTCATTTCCCTGTGTAATAAGGTGGTGAAATCATTTCAAGTTCACCCGTGAAAGTGAACTTTTCACTCACCTCACCTCACAGAAAGTAGAGAATAACCATCCCGATCTGATAAAACTCACCCTTCAATTTGTTTTTTTTTAAACAAGGCAAAAACAGATTTTATTGTTTGCAGAGGAGTTTTGTGTTTCTCTCAGAACAGTATCAACAACCAATAAAAACATTTTTATTAAAAAAAGAAAACCCGAGAGAAAACCATATTCTTACCTACTGCATATTTATGTTTTCTTGGAACATAGATTTGTTCAAAAATATTATCTTTTAACAAAAACACTTTCTAAAAGAAAAACAGGAAGCTAATATTTTTTTAAGAAAATGTCAAATTTTTTTTAATTAAAAAAAGTTTTTAAACAATTTCTAATTGAAGAAAATATTTTGGGACAATTTCCTTCCCCTCCTTCAAACAAATTTTAGAAACTTTATAGTAGTACATAATTTGACATAGGTGCAGAGGTGCACTATAAATGAAGCTCAGAAAAATTACTTTTACATTTATTTATTGTTTAAAAATATTTATTATTCTATTGCTACAAATAACAAATATATTGCTGCCGATTTATTGTTTTATTTTCTTTAAATAAATTACAGCATAGTAATAAAAATAGAAAACTTCTTAACAGGAGCTTGAAAAAAATTATTAGAAAATATCTGAAAATACACTCTACTACAGTTTTAAAAAACAACCAATTATTTTTTATTTAGCAAAACTATTTTCTAACATTTAAATTTACAGCCTACTCAGTTATTATTATTATAAATTTACATTCTATATTCTTATAAATAAACTCTAAAATAGTTCTATAATCAAATTCAAAATAATTGAGACACTTTTTATTGACTGTTTGACAGATGTGGCACTATTAATAATCTTTAAATGTCAGACTTGTCAAACTGTTAGTAAATGTTGTCTCAATTTTTTTGAATTGGAGTATATAGAGCATACACACACAAACAGTTAGGTTAGGTTAAATTTTCTATATTATAAAAAACAAATGTTTTCTGAAAAAAAAAACCTATTCTTTATAGAAAACTAATTTTCAATAATATAAGTAACATTCAAAACAAATTTTCTTACAAAAGGTTCAAACATAATAATATAATATATGGTCGTTGGTTTACTGAAAACTGATTTGTGTTCAAAATAAAATTTTACAGAAAAGACAAAAAAGGTCTATGATGCCATTTATAAGCTGTCTGGATCCTTTTTTATCCTTGCTTCAAATTGCAAATAATTTTATATAGCCTATCCATTATGACTAGGGCTAATTGATTATGCAAAAAACTTATTTTTGAAACAAATCTCACATATCAGGTTTCATCGATCCAACGACGATGTACTAGTAGCTCCTGTAATTTGTTGTGGAAATTTTAAACTGTTGATTTTGAGTACCTGATTTCTTATGGAGTGTGAACTTGTATTGCACTTAGTAAATCCTAATAGTCAACCACCATCATTATTTCTGAAAAAAGAAATTTATCATGAAAATAAAAAGCACATTATACACGAAATTATAAAACTGGCACTTTTTGCAAAGCAATTCATCAAATTGTAGAGAAAAAAATCCCCAAGATAATAATAATAATACAGATGTATTTCACTGTTTTTTATTTATAATCTATATTTCGATATATGTTTAGCAATTTCGGTTACTACAGTAATTTGCTTAAAGCAATAAAAAATACTCTGCCAATATATGGGCCCCTAAGCTCACACTAGGTACTATAGTTATAGTGTACGTGTGAGCTAATATAACTAAAAACTGAAATATATTTTATTCAACTCCAGACTAAATTACCTTTTCTTTGATACTACACAAGCCATGTTTTGACTTAAACTCAAATTTTTGGAATCTACCCCCACCCTTAAGAAAAACAAAAAACTAAAATGTATTTTGTTAAACTCTGGACTCAATTACCTTTTGTTTGATATCACACATGCCATATTTTCACTTAAACTCTAATTTTTAAAATATACCCCCACCCTTTTTTTTTAAATAAATTAAAATGTATTTTGTTTAACTGCAGACTCAATTACCTTTCGTTTGATATCACACACGCCATATTTTCACATAAACTTTAATTTTTGAAATCTACCCCCACCCTTTTATTTGGTTTGTGTTCGGTGGATTTTGTTCATTTTTAAATGGGACCATCTCGACGCAAGAGCCAGCCTAGGTACCAAATTTCATTAAAATCGGCCAAGCGGTTTTTGAGTTATGCGCGTTGGTCGTTACAGACAGAGATACAGACAGACACACATACAGACAGACGGCGCAACAAAAAAGTTTCAAAATCATCTGAAACGCAAAGATATATAAAAAATTTTGAAATCGGAGCAACTTTTTTTTTCTCCAAAAAATTAGGATCACCATAGCTCACACTACTATAGTATGGTATATGTGTGAGCTAAAAATAATATTAAATGTATCTTTTAATATACAGGCCGTTTCAACAAAAACTTAACAGAGGCCTTTTGGGGCACTTCAAAAATCCACGAACATGTGGATTTTGTTGGCAAGGGGACCCATTTTGGCTATCATGCATTCCCTCCGAGGGGTATGCTTTACTAATATATTTTGGATATGAAAAGTGGGTCTAATGATACCTTGTTTTGGTTTGAATATCTCTACAACCATGTAAAAATTTTGAAAAGATTTTGATTTTATATTTTTTGGATTTAATATGAATAAATATGAAAATTTGAAGGAAAATATGTCAAAAACTAATCAATAGATTTTAAAATTTTTACATTGTTGTAAAGATATTTAAGAAACCTTCAAAATAAGGTATCACTAGGAGCAAAGCATACCCCGTAAAGGACATGCATGCTACAAAAATTTCAAGATAGCTAAAAAGTGTCCTCTTTGGAAACAATATCGACGGTTCCAAGGGTTTTTTCAAATTCTATCAAGAAATATCTGAAAAGGTCTTTTTGTTGAAACACCCTGTATATGGTTACATGGAGGGTTAACTAAAAGCAGATATTCCTTTCTAATGAGGAGGATTTTGACTTTACAGAGCTAGGTGTAATAGTATGTCAACTCGATTTTTTGCAAGAAGAAATAAGTTTGTTAGGGTCTAATAATGTCAAAAATATAATTTAGATAAAATTTATAAATGTTCTAAAAACTCACACAAGCATAGATAACAAAGCAAAATTATCATTCCAGCTTCCCTTATTTTTGTCTACTCTCTTTGTTCCTTCAGTATAAAGATGAAAATCCAATGTAACATAGCAATGTTCATCCCCAACTGGATTTTTCCTAAAATAAGAAACATAATAATTTTACTACATTTTTATGCAACTTACGATGGTTTCTACTAACTTTTTTAACTACACTGAATTAATATTCAAAATATAACTTTTACCTACAGCACATACACATATTATGTATGCATGATAATACAAATTTCAAACAATTTTGTTCAGATTTTTTGTTACTTTTATTTGGTTTTTTTTTTAACCATGAAGCCATAATTTCTCCATTTTGAAATTTGGCACATATTTTCCTAAAGCCTTGATAAAAAAATAGTTTTTTTTGAAAAAAATCAAAAATAACTTTTTTGAAAAAAATTAAAAAATGTTTTTTTCAAAATTTCAAAAAAAAACAGATGGAAATATAGTAGGTCATGTGACAAATAGTTGGAAAGGTATTTAAATTGTCTTTACAAAGAGCTATATTTATTTATTTATTTTTTATTTATTTATTTAATCAACGTATAAGGTACATTTTCAAGTAAATTAAATTAAATACAGTTGTTTAAAATCCTAACTTATTATTGCACAAGCAATGAGCAATAATAAATCACCAAACAATTTTATGTAAGAACAAATTTTTTTGCAGCTGATTTAAATTTTTCTAAGTTTGAAAAATTAAAATAATCAAGTTTAGAGTAATGTTTATTAGCAGTGTTTGATATTCGGTTTACTGGACAATGGAGCAAGTAGAATGCTCTACAGTATGGCACATGTAGAAGAGACTGGTTACGAGTGTGATAAGCTGGAACATGTATTTTAAGAGTTTCTAAACATTCAGGACTCTTAGTAATGTTGTTAAAAATTTTATATACAAAGCACACATCGTAATACTCTCTTCTGCTGGACAAACTGTTCAGATTAAGGTAGGACTGAGTTAAGTATCTTGTAAGATGTGTGCCAGTTTTTGAAAGAGTGTAGCATGCAAACTTTAGAAATTTGTTTTGGACATTATTTAATCTGTCTATGTGGATTTGATTATAAGGACACCAAATAATATTAGAAAATTCAAGTATTGACCTACAATATGAAATATACAGTGTTTTCAATGCAAAAACATTTGTAAAGTCCTTGCATGTTCTTTTGATGAACCCTAGCATACGGTTCGCCTTATTGATAATATTCTCATAATGGGTGTGGAAGGACAGTTCACTATCCAGGTAAACACCTAAATCTTTGATGACTGTAACTTCCTCGAGAATAATGTTATCAATAGAATACTGAGCTGGCAATTTTACGGTTAGCCGGCAAAATCTTAAAAATTTGCATTTATCTGGATTTAAAGACATATCATTGGCCTGGCACCATGAGAAGACAATGTCAATATCTCTTTGTAGCTGCAAAATATCTCTTAGTGACGTGATTTTAATAAAAAGTTTTAAATCGTCAGCAAACATTAGGAAATGACAAGAGAGTAATTCGCCAAGGTCATTAATAAAGAGGATGAAAAAAAGGGGTCCCAGGTGCGACCCTTGGGGAACGCCAGATGTTACTGTGAATGGATTAGATAGGTAACCATTAATTTTAACTTGCTGCCATCTGTCGATCAGATAGGAGCCCACCCAATTTAGCAAAGCTGCAGATAAACCATAAAAAGAAAGTTTTAATAGCAGCAGAGAATGGTTTACTTTATCAAAGGCTTTGCTGAAATCAGTGTATATAGCATGTGTCTCTAGCCCTTTATCAAAGTTTTGAAAGATGTGGTTTGTAAACAAGTACAGGTTTGTATCTACAGACCGGCCAAGGGTGAAGCCATGTTGTTGTGACAGAATTTTACTCTGGAAATGGCCAGACATAATTTCCATGACACACTGTTCAAAGACTTTAGGAAGTGCTGATAAAATACTAATTGGCCTGTAGTTTTTGATGTCACTTTTATCGCCAGATTTGTGAATGGGAGTAATGTAAGAAAGTTTCCAGACATTTGGAAATCTGCCAGATTTTAGAGAACTGTTAAAAAGCAGGTAAAGAGGATAGTAGAGTGTTTGAGAGCAAAGCTTTAAGACTCTGTTTGGAATTCCATCAGGGCCTTTACCTTTTTTGATGTCAAGGGAACTTAATGCTTTTTCTACTGCAACAGCGCCAATAGTGATTTCGCTAAGATTATCATGTATTTCTTTATCAACTTCCTGTGGATGGTTTTTCTTTGCATTGAACACAGACGAAAAGAACCTGGCAAACAAATTGGCCACATCCTCACCCTCTGTTGCTGTTGCATCGTCCAAATGCATTTCCTGGGGCACTGCTCCAGTACTCGATTTGGAGCGAATGAATTTCCAAAAAGTATTTGGATTATCATTAACAGAGTTTTCTGTTTCCTTTATGAAAAGTTCATAGCAATGAGCAGATAATAACTGACATTGCCTTCTCAAAGTGCTGAAATGAACGTAGTCAATATCACAGTTAGTACGTTTATATTTCTTATGCGCTAACTTTTTCTGAAAAATTAAGTTTTTTAGTTCATGAGAAAACCATTGAGGAAATTTAGACGAAGGTTTAAACACTTTAACTGGAACAAAATTATCGAAGCACGAAAATAGGACAGAGTACAGATTATTAGTTGTTTTATCAATATCATCATCCAGAATAGATAGCCAGTTAAAACTTAAAAAATAATTATTTATTCGTGCGAAATCCGCATTTTTAAAGTCATAGTAAAAACACTCTTTAGGTTCCAGATTTTTTGCGGATTTACTATGTAATAATATTTCTAAAGGTGGGTGCAATGGATCTGGTTTAACCAGTCCAACACTCTTTACTACGGCCTTAAGCTCAAAGTTTGCAAAACAGAGATCAAGAATTTTATTTTGGTGATTTACTATCCCATTATACTGAGTTAGTTCGAGAGATGCATACGTATCACACACTAGCACATCTTTTGCATTGAACAAATTTGACGGCGAAAAACCGGACTTACTGACGTTTTGAGAGCACGCGACTTCCGCAAAATTGTAGTCACCTGCAACATCTGAAGGCAAGAAGCTCGAGTCTTCGATGTTTTGAGACCATGTAATGTCAGGAAGGTTAAAATCACCAACCACTATAACTCTTTCGAACAACTCGCCTGCTGTTGATACCGACTTTAAGTGGGCTTCATAAACGGATATACCCATGTGTGGAGGAATGTAAACGCAGCCGACGCAGTAAGTTGCGTCACCAATCGACACTGACACCCAGATTTCTTCAACGGCTGGGTTACTAAAGTTTAGCCGGTGAGATTTGTAACGGCCGTTTATTGCAAGAATAACTCCACCTCCTTTTGATTTAGTACTGTTTATAGAGTTTCTGTCAGTTCTATATACGGCGTAACGAGAGTCAAGAAGTTCAGCATCATTTATGGTGGAGTCAAGCCATGTTTCGGTTAATGCAATGACAGAATATGATTCTATTTGAGCAGAGCAGAATATTTCTTTAAGTTTGGTTTTTGAACCACGCAGGTTTTGATAAAAAAGTGAAATGAGTTCTACTGATGGGCATCTTGAAGTTGTTGTCCTGACCGAAAATTCTTGTTTGCAGGTTCGTTCCGTGACGGACGTGGACGAAACTCCTTAACGGCTGTGCCATCAGGCCATAGCCCAGGTTCCAGCAGGCCCTTTAAAATGGATTCTTTAACACCAATTTTGAAAGATGCTACATCTTCATTTTGAACAAGCACATGACATTTTACATCATTGATACCAAGTTTGTTCTGTACATAATCGATAACTTGTTCTTCAGTAGTACTAGGATTGCATCTACCCAGGTACAACCATTGTCTACGCTCTCCAGCTGTAAAAGATCCATTGCCAGAACTTGTACCAATCACTATATTAGGTCTGGCGCGGTTTTTTGGGAGCATAGGAGCAGAAGAAGTAGAAGAACTACTATTTGTATTTTCATTTTGTTTAGGATGATTGGCCTGGTGATTAGCTCTATTTGCGCTATGGTTAACTGTTGGAGGGAACCGCTGAGTTTGGTTGCTATTATTTGTTTGTTGCCACTTAGGCATTGTATCAGACACTGGTGTGTCCACGGAGTTTGTAGGGACCCTTGGAGCAGAGTTTTTTAAGGTTTTTATTTCATCTTCCAGTTTAGTAACTTGGTACAGAAGATTCGTGTGAGCAAGTTCAAGTTCGCTAATCCTATTAATATATCTTATTAATCTGTGGTAAGTGGTCCTCAAGATATTTTAATTTTTGTGAAGCTGTGTTAGACCAAAATGGGTTAATTTTTTGATTTTTGAAAATTAATTTTAAAAAAACTACTAATCAGAAAAAAAAAATATTTTGGAATTTTGATCCCACCCATATAGAGAATATGTGTACGAAATTTTATCAAAATCGGTGAAATGGTCTGCCAAACCTCTGGTTAATTTGATATGAAATTACCCTATTTTCTCACATATCTCAAAAAATACCCCAAAAAAAGAAACAAAATTTACACAAAAACAAAATTTTCATAAATAAAAAAGTTATAGACCCCCTCCCAAAATGCAGACTTATGGCTTACTATATTAAAATATGGTTTTCACCTTTCAGCTTCGCTTGAATTTTGAGCATCGTAAAGGTGGGACAGTTTTTTTCTATCCCCCCTAGAAATACCCTAAACCCCCCAAAAACATTGAATTTGGGACACCCTGTACAGGGTGTTTCATTATATTTCTACCGTCCAATTTTTCCAGAATTTTTGTCCTAAAGGAAAAAATTAAAAAGAGATCTGCAAATGTTTTCCTTTTTGTTTACGGTATGATATTTATTTTGGCAGTTTCCATATACAAGTGGCAGGTAAAAGTAACTTTTTTTTAAAGGAAACACCCTATATATTTTTACATTCATATTATGAATAGGGCTTAAAATTTTCTTTCTAAAATAATAACATACTTTATAGCTGTCAACAATAGTTTATCAGATATAAGCACTTCTTTTTTAATAATAAAAAAAGTACCACTCGGCACCCCTGGTATATACCACTCTTTTAAGTTATATGTGACAGGTTGTGAGAAAATCAAAACAATTTTGATGGTCAAATGTCATTTTTAGATGTTATAGACATCATATATGCCCATTGAAATCAGTAAAAGTTGAAATTATACTAGGTGTGCTACCAAATTTTTTTAATAATTGTAAAAATTTTAAATGGTTATGTCTTGTATAAAGTATGTTATAGTTTTATAAAGATTTTAGGCCTTATTCATACCTGTAAAAATATATATGGTGTTTCCTTTAAAAACATCACTTTTATCTCCCCCCTGCATATGGTAAATTTTAAAATAAATGTCATACTGTAACCAAAAAGGAAAACATTTTCTAAACACTTTTTAATTTGACTAGTAGATTTAGCACTTACTCGTTTTGTAACTTCCGACTTCTTCTGTTATAATGTTCCAAACTACTAAACTTCTTTGTACCCCAATTTTGTGGACACTCAGGGGTCATTTTGCTCCCAGGTTCAAGTTCACGGCGCACAAATCAAAACGGTGACTTATAAAGTTCACCAAAAACACTATTTCTCACAAATATTTATCGAAATTTTCAAAAATGTTCTATCTATCTATTGTTGGGTTTTTGGCTTTACCTTATATTATAATATTATTTTAGTCTACATATTATTTTGGTGTGTTTTAATCTAGTATTGTTATTTTCTTAGACTAATATTAAATTGTATTTTTGTTTTTAGATTTTAAGTAAATAGTTATTAGTATCATGTTTGGAATTATTATGTTTTATTAACATTAAATGTATTTTTTTATAATAATGTTTGTATTATGAAATAGCATACATTTGCTAATAAAGATTTATTCAATTCAATATATCTTTGGTTAATTAGCCAGCTCTTGGTGGTTGAGATTGGGGTAGTCTGGCTCTCTAGGCCACCCTAGTTTTGTAGATGTTTCTCTTCCCATTTGATAACTTTGTAGTTATGTTGTGTTTCTTCTTAATGCTTTTCAGTGTTTCTTGCTTGTTTTGTATATGTGTATATCTATTTCACTGCAAATTTTTAAACTGGGATTGGTAGTGGGTTTTAAAAATGGTAAAAAAACAATCAAAACTGTTTAAAAAGATCAAAATTTTTTTAAGAATTGACATAACCTGTCTAATAAAACAAGACCAACAAAAAAATAATCAAAGGCTAAATACTAACGCTGCCCGTGTTATTTTTTTTTCGTTGTCCACGCTATGAATCGAAATTTTGTCGCTAGATGACGCCGCTAGACAAAATTGATGGGGGAATATTTGAGAGAGACAATTTTTAAAGTCGGTAAAGGACAAAAACTATTATAGGCAACCAAGCCAGGGGAATCTCTTTATCCCTCCGTTAATTTTTTGGCTGTTCCAAAATTTCCTTAGATTGTGACGCTGGCCTTAAGTTGTAAGTCGTATTATTAGTTATCTCAGAAATCCGAAATTTTTTGTGAATAAGGCACGATGTTTCCAAGATAAAGATACCTGGCACAGTAAGGATCTGGTCCTGTTTAAAAAGATTTTTGCAACTCTGTCTACATCCTACCTGACACCTATACCTAAGAGCTCTTTTTTGAAGAACAAAAACCGATTGACCTGCACACTTAAAACTAAGAATATTCGTCTTCCAAATATTAAAAACTATACGATTTGCATCGCACCAATCCTTTACTTTAATTAGGTCAGACTCTATGATTCTGGAAAGAATATCGGGATCTTTATGTTTCCAAAGAATCGCTGTATCGTCGGCGTATATTACAAACTTACCCAAAATGTTTAAAAGGGCAAGATCATTAAAATATAACAAAAATAGTATAGGGCCAAGGACCGATCCTAGTGGAACGCCCTGTTCTAAGGTCGATATTTGAGAGTCTTCACAATTTGGTATTCTAACAAATTGGCACCGCTTCGCAAGGTACGATTTAAACCAATCTAGCTCCTTGTCCCTTATTCTATAGTGGTCTAATTTCCGCGGCAGTGTCCTGTGATCCACACAGTCAAAGGCCTTGGAAAAATCACACTGCCGCAGCCCTGTCACCATCGTTCAAACCAAGGAAAAGCCGCTCCAAAAAAGAAAAAAACAGGATCATTTGTACTTTTTTGTTCTTGAAATGCAAATTGATCTGTCGAAAGAATTTTATTATCTTTTAAATAAGTTACTAGTCTTATTTTACTATTTTTTCTATAATTTTTGATAGCGTGGTCAAGAAGGAGATCGGCCGATAGTTCGCAGGATCATCACTTTCACCCCCCTTAAATACAGTCAGGGAAAACTCCTGATGTAAATGACTCATTGATGCATTCTGCTAATGCAGCAAGACCATTCTCTGGCAGATTTTTAAATATTTTTGAAGAAAGATCAGCAACACCGGAGGAAGTTCGCTTTTTTATATCGCTTATCACTTAGCTGAGTGGGATTACATAGAGGTAAAAAATAAGGAACATCATTTTCTGATTTAAGATTGTGTGTCAACTTTGCCGCTACAGTGCAATAAAATTCACTCAGCTTAGCTAGATGAATATCTATAAAACTAATATTTTTTTATGCTTTTCCTCTCAGGTCATTTATCATTTTCCAATATTCACGTGATGAATTATTGGCTTTTTCTAGTTTTTTATGATAATAAAGTTTTTTAGCCGTTCTTATGAGTTTTTTGTATATTTTACGATATAAATTGAAATATTTGTAAAACCATCTAAGTATTCTCCACGAAAATTAATGCACTTTTGCAGGCGCTCAAATCAGTTGTCAAGTCAAAGCTGTAATTCCACTCGTTTGTTGGTACTGTCAAAATTGCATTCCTGAAGCGTCGCCTGCTTCTTCTGACCACTGAAATCTTTGATCACGCAGTCCATTCTTGATTTTCGGCAAAGCATAGAAATCGTTGGGACTTAATTCGGGCCTGTATGGAGGATGGTCCAAGGATTCGACGTTTTGTTTCAATGGTTTTTTTTGTGCTTTGTGCGAACTTGCATTGT
This sequence comes from Aspidapion aeneum, assembly GCA_963576565.1. NCBI lineage: Eukaryota > Metazoa > Arthropoda > Insecta > Coleoptera > Brentidae > Aspidapion > Aspidapion aeneum. The sequence continues at coordinate 30,287,960 of OY755046.1, read as the reverse complement.
CTTGGTGGAGGATGATTCGTCATTCGGGGTTCGCTTTTCGAAGCTCAGCGATGTCTTTCCGCAAAAAAATGGTGATGTACCAATCGGCAGTAACAGTCCTTTGATCGTCCAAAGGAGTTGTTGCTACATGACCTGCTTTTGAGACAAATGTCACGACAATCTTTTTTGATACACTTTCAGAATGAATGACTTTTGTTGACTTTTCTTCATCTTGGAACATCCAAACAGACGACTAACGTTTATTTTCGGGTTCATATGAGTAAATCCACGATTCATCACCACTGACAATGCTGTATACGTTTTTCTAGTTTTTTGCCTCAAAACGGTCTAGAGTTTTCTGACACCAATTGACCCTAGCTTCTTTCTGTTCTTCGGTTAACAGATGCGGAATCCAGCGGGAAACTAATTTCCTTACCCTTAATCACAAATTGTTTATGCAAAATTTTTTGAATTGAGGTCTTTGAAATCCCCAAGGAAGCCTCAATCTCGCGATTTGTCACATGTCGATGTTCCGTGATGAGCATGTGCACGGTATCGATGTTTTCCTGGGTGACAGTCGTTTTTGGTGCACCTGGCCTTGGATAGCCGCTAAGGCTAATCCGTCCACGCTTGAATTTGTTCCTATATGCAAAATATTGTTGCTTTAAGTTCCTATATGCAAAATATAAAAGATAGCCCTCGTAGTAACTACTGTAACTAAGGATAATTTATTTAGTTATTACTTGGATCTTCTACTTTGACATCGTGTATAAAAAATTACAGTCTCTTACAGACTACACAGTAAATGAAATATTTTTACCTGACATGTGTAAAATACATCAATTTTAAAGAATATAATAAAAAAATGGACCCAATAATTACCTCATTAAATATTAGCATGTTATTCAATAACACCCGGTATATCTAGAAATATATGAATATTTTCTACAAGGTTTTGCTTCTGAAACAGTGCGCGCCCTCTAATCGCAAAGCAAACGCACGTCTACTGAACCACTTGTACAATTTTTTTAAAGACCGTAGACAGGGTCTGTACTAACCTTATGCTGAACTATCCATTTCTACTAAATAGCACTATATAGCAACATTTCGTTTTTATTTATAGGACATGGCAGGGGCACATGAGCACCTAATTCCTACAATAGAATTATTGCGAAATTTAAAACACTTGGATCTCAGTCGGTTGAACGACACCCATCAACAAAACTGTCAAATTAACGACTTGCTCGACAAACCACATATTGTGCCCCATCTCGTATCCTTGGATGTATCTGGGTGGGGCGATAACGTCAAAGCCAAAAGCCTGATTAGTTTTATGAGAAGTCATCCTCGAATGAGGTTTCTAGGTAAGTGTCCTATGGCAAAAGTACAGCTTTATCGCTTGAACTGTGTAAATCACAGCCTGAGGCGGTTGCCGAGGGCTGCTGCATGCAATGATCTCTATATACAATGTCTTTCAGACCACCTGGACAGGCCGATTATTTTAAAAGGGAATGTATTTTTTTGAAAATTTAAAATCACTATCAAGGTAGTAAGATGTGCTCTTTCTGATGATGTTAGTTTCAAGGTCCTAACCTTACAGGAAGTGTCAAAATTCCGCTCGAAGTTGATTTTTTTAAATGGAATAAAATGGAAACCAACATCATTAGAAAGAACACATCTCACTACCTTGATAGTGATTTTAATTTTTTTTAAAATACTCGGCTTGTACGGGTGCTCTGAAAGACCCTGTATATAACTGGATAGGCCTTCACATATATGCAAAGTGATGCAAAAATATTGAACATTTTTTGTAGAGAAAGCATGCTGCGCTTTCCTTTTTTACTTCTACTCTTCTGTAGTTTTAAAAGTTCGCGGACGTGTGATTTTTAATCTGTAACTGGATTTTTACTGCAATTAGGTACTAATAAAGTTTTTTAAATAATCAAAGCTACTTACTTCAAAAAGGAAACCGGCTTTTCACTCCTATAAAACTCATTTTTACATGCAACGCATCGTGTTCTTATTTTTAATTTATGTTCAACAAAAATAATTAAAAAAAATACTGACAAACACTTTAATGACAAATCACAAATGACAACCTCTTTGAAGTATTAAGTTCACAGGATACCACCGAAGAAAGTTTGCAATGGTTACCATTAATGTATTTTCTCAGTCTAAAAAACCTCTTTACATTTTTGCCACTGTGGTAAAGCTGTTTTTGACCGAGGTACAGAGTGTTTCCTTATATTTTTACGATCTACTGCGCTTAATATAACAGACGACAAAAAATGGTAAATGGAAGAGTTTTTACAGTTACCGAAAGGGTAAAAAAAAAACCGAACAAATTGTAATAAATATAATTATAACTTTTGATCTATATCATGGATTTTAATAGGACAAACAGCGCTTTGCCAATAATTGATACGCATTTGAAAGAAGCTCGTTTATTCCTATATTTCGGAAATTTTTTAGAATGTTTTTTAGTTTTTAGTTGAGGTATAAATCATTCGGTTATTATTATACTATTATCCTAAACAGCCAGAAAATGTTCTCTAAAATGATGAACATATAATATACAGGGTGGTTTAGTAGGCTGATTTGATAAAAAGTGTTAAGAGTAAACTACCTTTGTTTTAAGAGATATCAGAAAAAGTTTTTAAGAAAAGTTGTTTTTCTAAAAATTGAGAATATGCTGTAACTTTTGAATCTAAACAACTCTTCTTAATAATATTTTCCGATATATTTTAAAGCAAAGGTTTTTTACTCTTCGGTTCATTCATCATTCAACATTTTTTATCAAATCAGCCTACTAAATAGATTGATTTGATTAATTTTTTTAACATCTTAGTTTCAGACCAAGCAGGATTAATTCCCAGAAAATCAGAGTCTAAATCGAAGATTTTTTGTCATTTATAAACCACCCTGTATATTAATTGATTTGGCTCATTTTTTTAACATCTTAGTTTGAGATTAAGCAGGAGCAATTTTTTGTCATTTATACCTAGAATTTGACGTATAGTGTGGAAAAACGAATTTTCCGCACTAAAAATAGTGTGGAAAAAACGCTCCTTTCGTGGGAATAATTAGCATGACATAAGTCAAAAATACTTCAAAACATAAACTTGACAAGCTACTTGAAACAACAACAAACGATTGCACAGGACAACAAAACATATTTTCCTACCTTTAGGTCTGCGGCGCCCTAGGGCATAAAAGTATTTTATCTACAAGCATACGGTTATTTTTTCTTAAAGTTTTATTGAAAAACCTGTCACCTGAAAATATATTTTTAAAAATGATGACTCAGTGACCCTAATTCAACTAAGTGGCAAGTTGTCATTAATTTATTTTAAAGTGCTCAGATGAATAGGTCCCTTACCTCTTTTTTATTTAGGAATTGTTTTGGATTCTGTGGCGACAGAACCTGCATTCTGCTCTAAGTCAAATGACGTATGGAACCATGGAGAGTGTCAAATAGCTGGAGTCGGATCTGAAGAACAGATCAAAGTTACTTTAAAGGTAAATTAATATTTACCTGGTTAAATATGGATGAGTCCACGTAAAGTGTACGTTTTTCATAAAATTTTTGAATTTAAATTAAAAATACGTGTATTTAGGCCAATATGTTTTTTGATAGTGAACAAGGTCATTCTCATATTTTGGTGGCATATTCTTATTTTCGGGCACTTGCCCCTGAAACTGAGAATTTGACAGTATTTAATAAAGTTAGTAAATTATTGGAATGCAAAAAATTATTATTGAGATTCTTCATATTTTCAACAGTTGATTGATAAATTCAGCGCTATAAAGTTTTAAAAAATAACAAACATAAAAGCAGAGTAAAGTAAAGAACGATTGTAGAAGAACAATCGAAACTTTGCACTGGTGTTGTTTGTCAGAAATATAAGTTTTTCAATTTTTTTTAAATAAATATTAATTTTTTTCTAATAAACCACTGGCAAATTAGTAATTTTTCTTGTGCTAGGAGAAACGCAGTGGTTTTTTAATTTAAAATGCCCTTAATAGTGGGGTAATACCCAGATAAAATTTTATTTGTAAAATGTCAAACTGTTGGCGACATTCCTAAAAATAATAATTTTCAGTATTTTTCACCAGGTTTTTGGTAAATTACTCGAAGCCACAACGTCTGGTTGCTTTCTTTGTCCTATAACACCCATACAGAAATCGTATTTTTTCCACCATTGCTATATCAAATATGAAGTTAATATAGTCACTTTAAGGAAGAATTTTCGCGGACTCCCCATATCGCATCTTTGCGAAATGAATACACATTTAACAGTTAACAGAAGCTTGTGCTTAACTTCGCTGAGCTAAAAATAAAGCCCTTTTTATTTATTTATTTGTAATGACGTCATTCTGATGGTCAAAAATGTAATGTAATTTTTTCCTACATATGATTAACTGGCACTTTGTTTATAATAAACTCACAAAAAGCCAAACGCATAAAAGGCTGGGCCACCCTTACATAATTTTAAAGTTGACAAAACCTTTAGGCCAATTATGAACATGAAAATTAATTCCATATTTTTTAGTGTTACAGGGATCGATCCAGTTACGTCCAGAAGGCGCTTTATCATCTGTTCCAGCTGACTACGTCATTTGGCCAGGCCAGATCTGACATTTTTAACTTGGTATTGCCGGTGATGGAAGCTCATTCCGCGAGGTTCGTAATATAGTCAAATTTTTACCCATTTGTAATGACGTCAGTTTGGTCGCCATAAACGTATTTTCTTTCACATTTATAATATAACACTTTTAAATGACAAAAATATTAACAAAGAACTTTTTCGGTTCGGTTCGGTTCGGTTCACATAGCATGGTCTGGGGGAACTGTGATGAAATGTCTTTCTTTCTTATAGACCGGTTGACGTTTTCGTCTCGCCATGGACTTAGTTTGAAGTTTTCTCGGTTCGCTGTCGTTTGACTCGTTAAATTAAAAATATGTTTCACCTATTTTTTCATTCTTTTTGATTTACTGTCACATAAGTTAAGAAGAAGAAACATAAACAAAAATAACGTCATGAGTGCAATTTTGAGTACAGAGTTGTATACAAAATGCCTGGAGAAATATTTAAAAAGTAACTGGAGCCATGACCACCTTCCTAGCCCATTTGCACAAACTACGCTATATCAGCCTTGAAAACAGTTATTTGTAAATATCTCAGAAGCGAAGCTACGAAGTTTATTGAGAAAAATGTGCTCTATTGTATTCCGCATATTGATGCGACGCTCCGTTAAAAAATATTTTCAATTTTAAACTGTTAAAAAACAAAATCTGATCAGCTCGTTACAATATCGAACACTTTTTTTAATTAAAATCTCATATAAATGGGTTCAGCAGTTTAGGAGCTATCGTGTTACAGACAGCCAGGCAGACATCACGACGATATTCCTAAGATAGGTCAAATTAAACCAAATAATACATATTCGTCGTTATCTCAAATAGTTTTTTTTCCTCGAAAATAATACCTTTTCTATTGCTGCGCTGGTTAAGAAGGTAATAAACCGTTTTTGGTGGATTTAATACCTTTTCAACTTTATATATATATTTATCGGTTTCACAACGTTCTACGTCTTCCGATACCCAATCTCCACTCGTTTCTGTTTGCCCATAATTCATCATCTAGGCTTCTTATTCTTATTTCACTGTCTATTCCTTCTCTCCAGCTTCTCCTTAGCCGTCCTCGTTTTCTTCGGCCAGTTGGTTTCTATTGTAGTATTTTTTTAGGTAGTCTTTCATCATTCATTCTTTGTACATGTCCGTACCACACCAGTTGCTTTGTTCTTATATCATCCACTAAAGTACGTTTCCCCACTGTCATAATTTCTCTTATTCTTTGATTTGTAACTCTTTCTCTTTTGGATTTCCCTGCTGCTCTTCTCCAATAGTCCATCTCGTAGCGGAAAGCATTTTTTCTGTTCTATCCTTGATTGGCCATACTTCTGAGCCGTCTGTAATAATACTTTTTACAGTGGTGTTATATATAAGCTTTTTGTTATGTTTTGATATACTTTGGTCCCATATTATTCCATTTAATAAAGTTATTGCTTTTCTTCCTTGTCTTTGGCTAGTGTTCCGTCAGCTGTAATTTTTAGACCTAAGTATTTATACTCATCACAGGACTGAATTCGCTGCCCGGTATTTAAGATTAGATCCTGTTTCATTCCACCGATACACATATACTCTGTCTTATTGAGATTAACCTCTCGTCCCCACTTATTGTACTCTTCTATTAGTTTTCGTGTCATATATTCGAGGTCGTCATAATCCTGAGCCACTACTATCATCATCAAAACATAAAGTCGGCGAAACATAAAGTATACAAGGTGGTTTCGTCCAACAGAATTCCCATGTTTTGGCATTTTCTCTTCCATACTTTAAGGACTTGTTCCAAGTATATCTTAAAGAGCGTAGGCGAGATACAGCAACCTTGTTTAAGACCTTTATTTACTTGAAAGCCTTTGGTTAGTTTTGCTTTTATTTTAACTTCTGCCTTACTATTGCGGTATAACTCTTTGATGGCCTTAATCAGTTGTACGCTAATGTTTGTGTTTTCCAACGCTTTCCAAAGTAGATTTAGTGGTATACTATCATATGCCTTCTGCAAATCGACGTAAAGCAGATGCAGCTCTTGTCCGTATGCCATTTTCTTTTCAATAACTTGGGTTACACAAAAGAGATGATCTGAAGTCGATTATCTTTTCAACTTTGCTAGGTGTAATTCAAATGCTGAACCAAACTTTAAGGGGTGGAAATGTCAAAAGAAGGATTTTTTTCTCATTAAATTTTGCATCAAACTTCTTTGCTTTATAGATAAAATTAACTTTTTTAAAAATAACTTTCTTAAACATTGCATCAGGCAATCGACATTTTGTGGAGTTAGGCATAACAATAAGGTAATAAATGAAAGTTAAAATTATTAAAAAAATATGAAAATACCTAAACGAAATTATTATCAAAAATCTAAAAACAAATAAAAAAATATTCTTAAATGCGATAATATTACTATTTTCTGTAATTACATATTAGGGAGCCATTTTGTATCAAAATTAGTCACAAAATTATTTTACGTTGTCAAATTTGTCACTTTTCAAATTTACAATTTTTTCCCACTTTAAACTTTGTAAAGAAAAAAATTCCAAAATCAACAATAGAAGAATTAATTATTGAAAAACAAATGATTTATCAAGAAAATATTATCGCGAAGAAATTAACACATTTTTACCTTCCTAGCCCGCGCAGCCAATGGCTAGAGAAGGTATTGTTTTCGACGAATTTTTTTTATTTGTAGATAACGCCATGATGTACGTCTGTGTGTGTGTGTGTGTGTGTGTGTGTATGTGTTATGACAGCTCCTAAACCGCAGAACCGATTGTCATAAAATGTTTAGGTAAAATAGTGTTTTACACTCTAACGAGCTGATTAGAATTCGGTCAAAATCCAATAATGTTAATGACAGTTTTTTGACAAATAAAAAATTTAAAGAAGCCAACTTTTTAACGAAGTATCGCATCAATATGCCGTTTTCGGAATATAGTAGACCACATTTCGATCAATAATTTTTTCAGGCTGATTAGCTTCACTTGAAGTTAGCTAATACGCTAGCTAGGAAGGTATCAGATCCGTCATAGATCCATTTATTTGTTGAAATTCCAAAAATAGCAGTAACAGAAAATATAAAAGATGAACATTTATACAAAGTTCCATGGTCCATCCATCCATCTCGGTCCAAGACCCAGTCCAGGTACCAAATTTCATTAAAATCGGGCAAGCGGTTTTTGAGTTATGCGCGTTGGTCGTTACAGACAGACAGACAGACAGACGGCGCGACAAAAAAATATTGTGTGTGTGCTTAAGACCACACGGCAGAAGTGTAAACTTCAACAAGGCGAAATGAATAATACTGGCCCATAACATATTCTGCAAAGCGGACCGAACCGAACTCTTCTGTGTACTGGCCTTTATCTGCATCGTCATATCGCTCGCTGAATGTTTCTCAAAGTTAGTCGACTCGAGCCGATTTCACCCGAATGAGCGTTACATAGCCGAGCCTGACGGCTCAGTTCAATTCACTACCCACAAAAACTGCTAAACGCGCCTAAAGAAGTTTACACTTCAAAAAGTTTCATCAGAAACGCAAAGATATATAAAAATTTTTGAAATCGAAGCAACTTTTTTTTTCTCGAAAAAATTAGGATCACCATAGCTCACACTACTATAGTATAGTAGTAGTAGTAGCTAAAATTTGCGCACAACTGCCTTTTCCAATGTTGGTATTTTTTCGTGGGTTTTTTAGTATTTAGTCATTGTTTTAGAGGTAAAAATTTTGACATTTCTTCATTCCTTATTGAAGACATGTCAATAAATTGGTTTTTCTCGAAAGCAAAGCTAGATATGAAAAACTTAGGAAATGAAAAAGTTGTATTTTATAGTTGCCTAATTCTATAAAAATACTAAAACTGTAAAGGTCATTGGCACACCACCGATTTGCTTTTTAAAGTTTGACTCAAAGAATTTGTGTGACGTTTGGCGACATACTTTGTTAACACCCTGTATAGCTTCAAAATGGTTCTTAATAGTAGTAGTTTGTTTTAAATTTTTTGGTATCTGTCAAAAAGTAACGCTTTGGCAATAGTTTTAGTTACAATTTTTATTGATTATAGATTTGGTGTTCAAATGGCTGCAACAGCCTGCCTGTACAACCTAACTAGAGGCGAGTTAAGTAAAAATATTCACCCCAAGGCGCTTAGTCGAGGAGTTAATCTTACTTTGATCGCTATGGAAACATTTCCTGGTAAGAACTTAATTGTAAAGGTACAGATCACCAAACAAACAAAAGTGCGTACCCACTAAGCCAACGATCGTCAACGATTGAGATTCGCCGATCATTGTCGATCGTTCGTTTGCCTTTGAAGATACGTCCACACGTGAAACGGCGGTATTCCCTAATACCGATGTCGTCCATACTGCAGTCGCCGATTTCTACCTCTTCTTTTGATGAAATGTTGGAGTGAATTTCCCTTGACTCACCGGTTTACTTCGTTTGATGTTGCCGATATTTTACGGGTTACAAGCGAACGCCAACGAACCTTCGATAAACCGGCCAAACCAAACAAAAAATATGCGGACGAACCCATTTGTTCGCTTGGTCTGTAAAGGATGTCTTAACAAGAACGCGTTTAATTTTAAAAATAAAAGTTAAGTTACTATCTGTACTGGCAATTTAGGATTACAAACTCTAGGAGGCTTCAGTTTTTACTTTTAAATAATTTGTCTAGCTATTGGCCCTCAGAAAGTCAAACTAGCATAGTGTTCCATTCATATTTCTCACTTAAAAAGGCTTTTTTCCTAAAGGAACGACAATTAACCACGAACCTATTAACTTTTTTTTCGTCGAGGAACATTTACCATGACGGCTTGAGTTTTCACATAGATTAACGAACCCAAGTAACATTTCTAGCAAATATTAAAATCACAGGTTTTTTAATTTGTTACTGTAGATTGTTATAAAACTCTTATAAAACCCTTTTAAGCCTTAAATGTCAGATTTTTTTTAGTAAGTAAATTGTAAGACCAATTTTATGGTTTTGTAATGGTTGACAAAACGTTTTCATAGTTGTGCCAAAATAAGCTGTCTATTTTTTTTCTCTGTTTTAAACTATAATAAATAATATCTTGCATCTATCGCACCGTCAAAACTACAGGGACGTAACTCAACAAATAGAAATTTTTTGTATATAAATCTAGTTTCAAAGATAATTTAACATTTAGGTTTAGTTGTTAGTCTACATTGAAAAAAGGTGGGGTTTTTTAAAAAATAAAAAAAATTTAGGCCTGAGTGACTAGAATCTCGAATATACAACATTTATTTAGGACTTTTTCTTAAGGTAAATGTTTAGTGTCATCACCTTAAAAATTGATTTTCTTATTTAAAATACACGCGCTTCGAAAATTAGCGAAAATAATTTAAAAAAATTTAGTCAAAAGTAGGGTTAGGTTTCCTGCATTATTCAAAAGCGTTTACTATTACGTATTATTATATAGCCTTTATTTTTAAGGATACAGAGAATTTTGTTTGCGAGGAGTAAACTTTTTGTAGCACGTACCCCCTTCGAGGGGTAAACTTAACCTCCATATTTTGAATAGGGAAAGTGGGTCAAGCGACACCTTGTTTTAAACGGCTCGTAAATGTCTTTACAATCGTAAAAATTGCGCAAATGTATCGATTACTTTTTGAGATATTTGCCTTCAAATTTTCAGACTTAACATGGACTGATAAAATAAAAATTAAATCAGTATTTTTTTTTAAACGTACAACATATACCTACCCAAAAAAACCCTCTGTTACCTTTAAAAAAGACACTCCGTGTAAATCCTTAACAAAAAATTTATAAAATTTCCTGAAAACCTATAATATTACTTCGGAGCCTATAGTTTTTGTTTTTTAGTTAGGCGGTTACGTCACAACTTGGTGTGTGTAGCCAAGATATTTTAATATTTTTTATTTCCTTCTAACTCTACAATATATAATGTTGTTAAGGTTCCGTTTCCATAAACTTTGGGGAAATGTTTCTAATAGAAAAGACCAATAACGGACCTCTAAAACTGTTAGTTTCGTAAAGAGCACTACTAAATATTTAAAGAAAGTCTGTAAAGCTAAAATTAATAATTAAATTTTAATTTAACTATTTATTTAAAATTTTGTTTCCATTGGGTAAATTTATAATTAAATTGATTTGTATAACGTGTATTGACTATACTATAACTTCAGTACTATAACTGAATAAATAAGCTAAAGTTGCCAAATAGAATCTACGCCTTAGTCTAGTATTTGCAATATTTTCATTATGGAAGAAAAGAACATCGGGTTTTAACAAAAATTTATGTTCAGTTCTTTTTTCAAAACCTAGAAAGTTAAAATCTTTTTGCAATGTTATTTCATTTAGTTTCATTTTGTTTGCGTCTTTTGTCAAATTATACTTTTTTTGAATGGCTTTCATTATTAAATTTTTTTTGCAATGTTATTTCATTTAGTTGCATTTTTTTGCGTCTTTTATCAAATTATACTTTTTTACATTGTAAGGTGAACAACCTGTAGAAAGTGGATATTTAACATTATTCAACGCTACAATATAACAACCTTAAAAACTATTATATTAATATGCCATAGTGTTTCTGTTAAACTTTAAAATTTAAAGTTTCTTTTAAATTGTAAAAGTTGTATTTAAGAATCTTTTATAAACGTTCCAAAGTAAAAGATTTGACTATTAGTCCTACGAAGTTAAAATGAAAGCCATTTAAAAATAGGTATTTTTTGTCATATTTAGCAGCAATCGTATGTAATAAATCAAAATTATGCAAGTACTCTCTGACATAATTGTAGAAGCCATTCTTAATAAGACAACGTTTATATTATTGCAGACGAATTCCAACTTCAAAAAAACTCCCTGTTGACACTGTGCAGTGACAGGATCCTGCAGGATGTCAATTTTGACAAGTTCAGATGCGCCAAGCTGGTCTTGGACGCTCTGTGCGGTTTTGAGGATGACAACATGAATAGGATGGCCGTGGCAATCTGTAGCATTTTGGCATCTAAGGTAAACTTTTCATACATTTTTGGGTAATATGGCTATTTTATTGATGTATAGGGCTAGACTTGGAATCGCCCCATTTTTTACTCACTAGATTTACTTTAGATAAAAACAAATCTAGATTTTGAATTAGTGGGGTGGAAAGAGATACGGAACATATTTTCTTTTGATTTTATTCTGTTTTGGCAACGTCGCTTTGTGCGGCGGCTCGGTTTGGTTTACGTTTCTTTATCCAAAACATCAAGATTTATACTCCCAACAAACTAATGGAAACACACACACAGTAAAACCACTGGAAATGCAAAACTAGCGAACATCATCGCATGAAGCACTTGAATGGACCTGTGACGGCGAAACCACTAACGCAAGTTAAGTTTATCGGGTCAGTGAGGCTTGCCATATCTCGTAGTTTGAGTTCAGTTGAGTTTAAAACGAATCTTTTCTACGCGATATTTTTAGTATATGGGAGGTTCTTGTCGCTAGTCGAACGTATCTCTTTCGCCCTTAGAGCGGTAGGGTTTAAGAGAGCTGCCAGCTGTAGCGACGTGTTAAGATAAGGTTTAAAATAAATCTGCCTCCGTTAGTTTGAGGCCGCAAGAACATAGGTTTTTAACTAACAAGTTTGAATGTATTGTATGTATTCGAAAGTGGTGGCAGGCCCTACTGGACCTCCATGCACTGCGACCACAAATGGATCTATTGTGCCCACGTACCTACATACTGAGTTTGACTAAAGTGGCATATTTTTTTTTTCCACCCAGTACATGAAAAACTCTGCAGATTACAACAATAAATAATTTAGGGTTAACAATTTGACTCAAAGATATACCACTAAGGCCTCTGCATTATTAGCCATCAACTAACAAGTTTACTTCGAACTATATTATTTGCTAGATCAATCTCTATCGTGCCTGGTCGTGTTTCCGTCCCCGTAGTTGTTAAAAAGGACATACGTTACATAACACGGCATATTAGATCTTGTCTCAGCCTATTTTGATTCCCTGTCTAGCATACACGTCAATAAAGGTCAAAAGTACAAAAGGTCGAAAGTACGAAAGGTCGAAAACGTAAGGTCGAAAGTACAAAAGGTTGAAAATACAAAAGGTCGAAAGTACAAAAGATCGAAAGTACAAAAGGTCGAAAGTAAAAAAGGTTGAAAGTACAAAAGGTCGAAAGTACAAAAGGTCGAAAGTATTTTGTACTTTGAAAAATAGAAGATTGAAACCTAACCAAGTCGAATTGCCCTGCCCAGCCGAGGTGCTCCAGGGGTCTAGGATAGTTGATTGGTAACCTGGTTAGGTTACTACCCTAAACTGACCTGGTTAGGGTTGTGTACTAAAACAAAACCAATAGATAGGGGTCATGTCTTCTTCCCAATTTTCGCTAATAATTTCCAAAGCAAATTGAACATCTCACTCTGGAATTGAACCAAAACATCATATTTAAAAAAAATCCTGTGAATCCGAACCGAAACTTCCCTGACTTCTTTCCCGGGATCCTAGAACTCGGTGCGGTTCGCTTCGGTTCGGATTGACAACCTCTAGGATCCCGGGAAGAAAGTCAGGAAAGTTATTATTATTAAAAATATGCTTTTTCGGTTCGGTTTTGATTCACGCCCTCTAAAATCCCTGGAAAAATAGGGCATGGCCAAAATAGCGATATTTTGTGTTTCCATATTTTATTTCGACCTTGTACTGACCTTTTGTACTTTCGACCTTTTGTACTTTCGGCCTTAGGCTTTTGACCTTTTGTACTTTTGACCTTTTATCCGCCGCTCGTCAATGAGCCGCTATCCACAAACGGCATGAGAAAAAAAAAATACGTGCTTGTTCGTTCTGATATAGTCGGTTTTTTTTATTGGTCATTGGCATTTTATAATTTAAACTAATTTAAGTATGTCATGACGTAACTGCCAAAATAAATAAAAAAACAAACTATCACTCTACTCTAGAGCACATCCTCGTGTTAAACTGTCATAAGGCCATAAACCATCGAGTAGGCTTGGGCCAAAAGCAAAAGAATGTCATAAAAGGTGAATATTTAAGAAATAAGAGGGAACCATGTATAACTGCCGTCGCTTGCGTCGTCGGTGGCATTTAGGTTTTTGTTTGTGCTTGTGACAGATTTGTCATAGAATAGAATGAAAAGCCTGTCGGCAATTGCTTGCCCTAAGAAATTGCAAATATTAAATAAAAATAAAATTGTTAGTACCTACGTAATGTGTGTTTTTGTTAAAAAAAAAGCTGAAGGCAAGTTTAGAAACACTGGTTTATCTGTCTCAAATTTAACCGCAAGCACTTGTATATTATATTATATAATATAATTAATACATAATTTTATATTAATAAAGGAACAGGGCATCTTTTTGTTACCGCTAATCTCAGAAACTACTTGTCTGATTTCAATTAAATTTGTTCTATAAGTTATTGTGTCCGGTTAAGGAAATTTTTTTACGCTACGACGAAGCCGGCTATTTTTATGCTAGCCAACCCCTGTGCTAATATATTGGAATAGAAAGAATAAAGTCGAATATATTTTGGTTATATATTTACATTAATTAACTAATTAATGCATTAAAGGTTTCAACAGAAGAAACTTCTGAGCTTGGAGCCCGTCCGGTGTATATGCGCAAGCTGCTGGCCATGGTCCAAAGTCGGGTCGAATCGGCCACGATCGACATCACTCTGAAATTCACTTTGAGCGCCCTCTGGAATCTCACCGACGAAAGCTCAGCTACTTGTTCGGTTAGTATCATCGTCTCGTTTGTTTTTTTTTCTGGCGCAAATTCAAAAATTCTATAATAAGTGATTTATACCTTTTTTTTATTTTGGTTTTTTTTTACATTGTTTTAGGTATTTTTGGGTCAAAACGGCGCAAACCTGTTCTTAAACGTACTCAAGACGTTTAGGGGGACCCCGGCTATTGAGACCAAAGTCTTGGGTACGTATTTATTTTTGCATGAATAGCCTACATTATTTGTTTTACCACACTTCTATAACGTAAATATTTGTTGCAAAAATATAACTCAAAAAATCTATCACAAAATGACCATGTGCCAAGGCGTTATAAATGCACCAAACATCTTTCAGTAAGTGAATTACATTAGGTGAAAAAGACCTAAAATCTCAAAAAAAAATAGGTACTGGCTGAACTTGTGTTTACCTATTTCTTAGCATCTAAAACACATCCCCATATAGGTATACTCTAAAGTCTCATTGAGCTTCGCTATAGAGAGTGTCTCTAAAAGGTCTGTACAAAATCTTAGCACATATTGCGGAGGTCAAAATAAGTCGATTTAATGCAAATTACCTTAGTCCAAAATTGCTCCGTTTCAGAGATAAGGTGAATTTAAAAATTAAAAATCGATTTTATTAAAATTTATGAAGATTTCTCAACGCATTACTTTAAAAATTGGTACTCGGGGGTTTTTTGGGATGCGAAACATAAATATGGACACTTTTTCACTGTGGCCGTTAGAGGGCGCTTCACAATGCTCATCTTATGGTTTAAAATGACCATAACTTTTTTCTCAGTGTATTTTTCAACTTTTTTTGTTGATAAAATAATTGCCTGAACTTTTTTAAGCAAAAAAGGTACTTTTGATAAAATCTGCTAAGGTGAGCCGTTTTCGCGATATTTCCGTTTTTAGTGTTCGATGCCGCAACGAAATATTGAAATTATTTTAGATCAAAAGATTTTGCTGCTACCTTTAAGGATTATATTTAGTCAGTAAATGAGTTAATAATTTTTTTTTGTCGTTTAATCACTTTCGGTAGGTATTCAGTCAATTTCTGGGAAAATAGTTTCACTTGGTTCAATTAAAATAAAAAACACCCTGTATCTCTAAAACGGAGCAATTTCGGACTAAGGTAAGTTGCTTTAAATCGACTTATTTTGACCTCAGGAATATGTGCTAAGATTTTGTACAGACCTATTAGAGACACACTGTATATAAGTTCAAATGTCTTAAAAATCATTTTTTTTTCAATACCTTTTTCAAAAAAACTCAAGATAGACAACATACGTAAAATTATTCGTTCTATACCATAATGTAAAGAAAAATCATAACGTTACATTAAAAAAAGTTGATTTTTTATTATTTTTTCTTACCCTATAGATAACTTATTTTGTTTTAAAATCGTGATAGTTTATAAAATTAAGCTTGATTCACTTATATAAAATACCATGTACTTGATTTAGATTTTGGTTTTTTAGGTTTAAACATCATTAAGTAAGGGTTAGAACAATAGTCAATGATGGAATTTTGAACAAATATTTTTCTACAATAATTGAGTACTGTACGAGCAAAAATAAATGGATCCATGACGGATCTGATACCTTCCTAGCTAGCTTATTAGCACACTTCAAGTGAAGCCATGATATATCAGCCTTCAAAACTGTTTTTTGTTAATATCTCAGAAACTAAAGCTCTTACGAAGTTTTTAGTTATAACCCAAATTATTGAGCAAAATGTAGTCTATTTACTATATTCCGAAAACCGCATATTGATGCAATGCTACGTTAAAACTTTAGCATTTTTTAAATATTTTAATTGTCAAAAAACTGTCATTAGCATCACTGGATTTTGACCAAAATCTAATTAATATCCTTGTAGGAGCTTTAGTTTCTGAGATATTTGCAAAAAAAACTGTTTTGAAGGTTGATATATTATGGCTTCTCTTGAAGTGTGCTAATAGGCTAGCTAGGAAGGCATCAGATCCGTCATGGATCCATCTATTTTTATTTGGTTGCATCTTTATATTTAATAAATAATTTAACTCTTTACAATAAAATATTTCGGATTTTTTATATTTTTGTTTCAAGTGTATTTATAAAAGTCACTCGTGTGAACCCGAAAACAAAAATAACTCAAAAACTAAAGATTTGTTATCTCGGTCACATATCACATTTTAAAATGTTCGACCATACCAACATATTGTAATCACTTAAAAAGTGGTAATTCAATTTTTGTTTTTTTGAAAACTATTAAGTCAAATGTTACCATATTTTAAGAACAACCCATTTATCTTATTTTGATATCTATTCAAATAAACGTTTTAGATATGGTGTATGGTAAACAGTATATTTATTTGCTTATGTTTGAACCAGGTCTTCTGAATAACATCGCCGAAGTAGGCAGATTACGGACAAGTCTAATAAACGACGCCCTGATTGCAGAACTGCGCAAACTTCTACACTCCTCTAACATTGATGTCAGCTATTTCGCAGCCGGAATCGTGGCCCATTTGTGTTCTGAAGGCGACGAAAGCTGGAAGGTAGGGATTTAACTAATAAAAATTGGACTTCAAAGGTTGAATGTCCTTACCTTTAAAATCCGAATTCCACTTATTGGACATCTGTCATACCTCATACCAAATTCAAGATGCGGGTCAAACGAGAAACACAGGACGGTTATGTATAACTTTTTACCTTCCTAGCCCGCATAGCAATGGCTTTTTTTTCGACAAAAATTAATTTTTTTGAGATAACGCTGCAAATGTGTTATATTTTGACCTACCTTAGCAATATCGTCGTGATGTCTGTCTGTGTATGTGTGTGTGTATGTGTGTGTATGTTATTTCTGTCCGCAACACGATAGCGCCTAAACCGCTGAACCGATTTTCATAAAATTTTCAGGTAAAATAGTGTTCAACACTCTTACGACCTGATTAGATTTTGGTTAAAATATATTAATGCTAATTACTTTTTTTCTAAATATCAATATGTGATTTTCGGAATATAGTAGAGTATATTTTGCTCGATAATTTAAGAGCTTTAGTATCTGAGATATTTACAAAAAACTGTTTTCAAGGCTGACATATCATCGCTTCACTTGTGCTAATAGGCTAGCTAGGAAGGTATCAGGTCCGTCATGGATCTGATGTTAACTATAAACTAATAAACTTTTATCAGAATTCGGCTGCCCGACATAAAAAGAAAGTAACTGCAGATTTATGAAAACCGAGAAAAAAAATATAAAGTTTTTAAAAAGCACAGGGGTAAATGGAGTAACGTGGTCTAAATCATATAATAACTTAACGGTATTTCTTAACCAATTTAGAAAATTCTTATACTAAAATGTGCGTAAGATTACGATTATGTAAATTTACAAAAAACTTGATTTTTCCAAAAATGTCAGTTTCTTTGTTTTAATTTCGGGCAGCCGAATTATCAATCACTTTTATTCTTGTTGTTTCTGTGTAGAAAAAAATATATGTGGTGGTGTTTTTTTGATATTATATATTATTATATATATTTATATTCTAGTACAGTCATGTGATACGCACTTTTTTTATTATTATATTTTATTAGTTTCCAAGCCCGCGCAGAAATGGCTAGAGAAAGTATTGTTTTCGACAAAAAACTTTTTTTTTGGAATATAGTCGTGATGTTTGGCCATGTGTGTGTATGTCTGTCCGTAACACGATAGCTCCTAAACTGCTAAACCGATTTCAATGCAATGTTCAGGTAAAGTAGTGTTCAATACTATAAAGAGCTGATTAGATTTTGGTCCAATGCTAATGACACTTTAAAAATTAATAAGATGCTAACTTCTTAGTGGAGCATAGCATCAATATGGAATTTTCAAAATATATTTGAAGACGTTTTTGTCAATAATTTTTGTTATTCCTAAAAACTTCGTAGGAGCTTTCATTTCTGAGGTATTTACAAAAACTATTTTCATGGCTGATATAGAGTAGAGTTCACTTGAAGTGTGCTAATGGTCTAGGAAGGTACGACTACATTATCTTATGATTTTCGCCACTGCATTGGACGGCTGAAATACACCCTTTAATGCCAAACAATAAGGTTAAACCAGTTCACAAACAAAACACGTCGCCGCTATTTACTATCACAAACCTAGAATGATTTGTCCCACAAAATAAGACACACAAAATGTAAATTAACCCAGGGATACCTCAGACACCAAAGCTGCCTTTTTGTGAAACTTTCAAAAGCTAAAAAAAAACACTAAAACTAAAGGTTATACCAGTTCTCAGAAAGTTAGGTGGTTTACAATAAAAAAAAGGTGATGTCAAATATGGGAGCTTACATAATATGGGAGCTTACATACCGGGTGGGCCAAAAAAACCGGTCAATTTTTTTTCACTATAACTTTTGAACTATACCATCGATTTTAATGGGACAAACTGCACTTGGCAGAGAATTAATCAGAGTTTTGACTTAATGTATTTTTTTATCCGCCGTCTCAAAATCCAAGATGGCGGACGAAATTAAAATGTACCCTTCAAAGATGCTCGTTTATTCTTGTGTTGTGTTTTAAGTTAGTAAAACATCTGCATTCTTGCCACGCACAACAAGGTATGAGTCAGCAACATCGGTTTAGTGGTTCTAAAAAAATAGTTTTGTTTTAACCATTGTTTTGCATATTATACGATTGCCTTGCCAATTATGTCTGGATTTATTTCCTGATAAATTCATTACTACTGAACGGATTTCAATAAAATAAAAAACATCCTAATGAGAATTGAGTGGTTTTTAAAGATCATAATTAAAGTTTAAAGCCATCTTAAAATTTAAGATGGCGTGTTTATTCTTAGTTTCCGAAAATGCTTTAGTTTTTTTTTATTTTGTAGAAAAGCACCACTTTTCCCCCACACAACAAGATACAAACTAGTAAAATGGGTGCAGTGGTTCTCAAAAAATCAATTTTTCTTTCAACCATTGTTTTACAGATTATATGATTGCATTGTCTTGTCTGCATTCATTTCCTTATAATTTCGTTGCTACTAAACCGATTTTAGTGAAATAAAAAAATCATGGTAAGAATTGATTGTTCTTTAACGATAACGTATTAAAATTGGATCAGTAATAATGAATTTATCAAGATATAATTGCAGACAGGATTTTCAATGCAACAGTGTAATTCGTAAAACAATCGTTAAAACAGTTCTGCAACACCTATTGTGAGCTATCTTATCCCGGCTATGACCTACACCACCGATTTCGACATAACTTTGGGATCTGTGTGTACATTAAAAATGACCTTTCATGTCTTGGAGGAGAAACTAGAACCAGCGAACCTCGATATAATATGGCTAAAATTCACCTCAAAGTCATCGAGCAAGTTCATCTGCTGCCTCTACCGACCGCCAAGTAACACCGAGTACCAAAACTTTTTCGCGACATTATCCGAAAACTGTGATAGTATACAGTCTAACTATCCACATGCGGAAATTGTTTTTTTAGGCGATTTCAACGTCCACAATATACCCTGGCTAAAACACCACAACAAAACAGATAATGAAGGCAGTTGTGGTCTAACGCAGCTTGTCGATGAACCTACCCGTATCTCAGAAAGGGGTGAATTTGCAGCGCTTTTAGACTTGTTCCTAACTACAAATCCTGACTCGTACACAATTCAAGTAGATCCCCCACTTGGTTCATCCGATCATAAACTTATAATAACAAAGTGCGAAATGCTCATACCACCAAGCCAACAATCACTTCGTCGTAAAATGTGGCACTATAAATCGGCAAAATGGAATGACCTTAAACAGTTTTACCTGGATTTTCCATGGCAAGAGGTTTGCTTTAAAACAGCTGATCCCAATATTTGCTGTAATGAAATAACAAAAGTAATCTTATCTGGAATGGATGCATATATCCCACATACAATAAAACGCAGAGCAAATGCAAAACCTTGGTTCAACGGCCAGTGTCAAACGGCTGTACAGAAAAAACACAGAGCATATAACCTTTGGAAACGACAATAAGCCGCTTAAAACCACACAGAATTTATAGAAGCCAGAAATAGTTTGCAAAATTACTATTGACTCCGCCAAAGAAACATACAATCAAAGAATAAAAAACAGGTTGCTGAATTGTCCAAGTAGTTCTAGGTCGAAATAGAAATAGAAATAGTTCTAGGTCCTTTTGGTCTCTTGCAAAAGCTGTTGGATCAAACTTCACCAAGTCATCCAAACCACCACTTAATATATATATATATAATAAAAATACTCACTTAGCCACAACATCAGAAGAAAAAGCCAATATGCTGGCCAAAATCTTTTCCTACAACTCAAACCTAACAGTGCCAAATGGAAAAACTCCACCGTTCATTGGAAGGGTTTCCCACAGTATGCCAGAGGTACCCTTTTGTCACAGAGAAATACGAAAATCCCTTAAAAAGTTGGATACAAACAAAGCAATGGGTCCAGATGGCATTCCCGCAATAGTACTCAAAAATTGTGCTAACGAACTCACCCCAACTTTCGCTAAATTATTCAATTTATCTTACAGGCAAGGAGTATATCCATCATCATGGAAGTCTGCCGCAGTACAACCTATTCCAAAGAAAGGAAAAAAGACAGATCCGTTAAACTATAGACCAATTGCTCTACTTCCGGTGATATCAACAGTAATGGAAAGAGTTGTGAACAATCACCTAACCAAGTACTTGGAAAGGTACAAAATTATCAACGACAAGCAATACGGACTTCGAAAATATAGGTCAACTGGCGATTTACTTACATACGTCACTCACTTATGGCAAAAAGCGATTGAGTTACGGGGCGAAACAAGAACAATTGCCTTAGATATATCAAAAGCATTCGATAAAGTCTGGCATGAAAATCTGCTCAACAAGCTCAAAGCAATGGGATTGTCGCCGAAACTTTGCACTTGGTTTGAAAGTTACCTTAAGGATAGATCCATTAATGTTGCACTGGATGGCCGGAACTCCAACTCTTACCTAAATGCTGGTGTGCCACAGGGAGCAATCCTTTCGCCAACACTTTTTCTGATTTACATAAATGACCTCATAGATAAAACAGTAAATCCACTTTATTGCTTTGCAGATGATGGCAATGTAGTGTCCTCAGTCATACCACCCACTCAGTGTCTATCCGCACGTGAATTCCATCATCTTACACTAACTCAAATATCGCAGATAAATAACGACCTGATAATAGAGGACTGGGGCAACAAAAACCTTGTACAGTTCAACGCGCAGAAAACCCAAGCAGCCCTGTTTTCAAAAAAGACCAGCACCGGTGAGCCAAACATCATGCTATCTGGAAGTGCTGTCACATTGCAGAGCGAGTTGAACATCTTAGGAGTCACTGCAGAGACCAACATGTCTTGGCACAGTCACGTGGCAGATATAGCTAAAAGGGCGTCCCAAAAGCTTGGGGTGCTATTTCGTACAAGACATCTGTATACACCAAGCCAACTGCTGATACTCTACAAAAACTAGATTCGACCAACTATGCAACTGCTCACATATATGGAGTGCGGCACCCAAACATACCTTAATGCTTTTGAACACCGTGCATAAACAAGCTATCAAGCTGATAAATGACCCCGCACTTACCCGTAGCTTGGATAGTCTCGAACATCGAACAACTATGCGATCTATCTCTCTTCTACAGGTATTATCACGGAAAATGCTCTGAAGAGTTGGCACGTTTGATCCCCCCGGTAGTAGCACCTACTAGGCGAACACGTCAAACAAACGGTAACCATCAATTTACTGTCAAAATAGAGGCACCAATAACCTCATTATATCAGAATTCATATCTCTGGAGAACAGCATCGCTGTGGAATAAACTCCCTGCGACAGTTTTCCCTGCAGGTTACAACCTGAACCGTTTCAAAACCAACACACACCAACATTTCCGCGCACTGGCCGCTTCTCGAGCGTGATAGGGATCTCCTTGCGAGTGCGCTTAACCGTAAAAAAAAATCAAATTTTGTGAGAACCACTTCACCGATTTTAATTATGTGTACCTCGTTATGCGGGAGAGCAGTGCTTTTTTATAAATTAAAAAAAAACTAAAACATTTTAGGAAAATAAGAATAAACGTGCCTCTTTGAAGGGTCAAGTATGATTCTGTCCGACATCTTAACTTTTAAGATGACGGCAAATTTCGATTATAATCTTTAAAGAACTATCAATTCTCACCATGATTTCATTTATTTCACTAAGATCGGTTCAGTAACAATGAGTTTATAAGGAAATGAATGCAGACAGGATTAGCAATGCAATCGTATAATCTGTAAAACAATGGCTGAAACAAAGAAAACCACCACACCGATTTTATTAATTTGTACCTCGTTGTGCGGGCCAAAAGTAGTGCTTTTCTATAAATTAAAAAAAAACTAAAACATTTTTAGAAAATAAGAATAAACACGCCATTTTAAAGAATCAAGAATGATTATGTCCAACATCCTAAATTTTAAGATAGCTGTAGATTTTGATCATAATCTTGAAAAGTTATTTAATTCTCACCTCAGTTTTTTATTTCATCAAAATCGGTTTAGTAGTAATGAACTTATAAGGAAATACATGCAACAAGATGCTAGCCCTAGCAAGTGAACTTTGGCTGCCTGACTTCCGCATGCGCAGATCTACCAATATTATTTACCTCATGTATTACAATAAATGAGCAGTGTGATTTTCACTTGATTTCTAACCACATGAAAATAGAAAGTTTCAAAAACCTAACCTAACGAAACCGAATCAAATCTAACCGAACTGAACCAAAGCAAACAATAATTTTTTTCAAAAAAAAAATACTTTCCTGACTTCCTACCCGGGATCCTAGAGGATGTGAATCCGAACCGAACCGAACCGAAATGCAGACATGATTGGCAAGGCAATCGTATAATATTCAAAACAATGGTTGAAACAAAAATATATTTTTTTAGAACCACCTAATCGATTTTGCTGGTTCGTACCTTGTTATGCGTGGCAAGAACGCATCTTTTTTACTGATTTAAAAAAAAAAATAAAACATGTTCGCAACACAAGAATAAACTAGCATCTTTAAAGGGTAGATTTTAATTTCGTCCGCCATCTTGGATTTTAAGATGGCGGACAAAATATATATTTCTTCAAAACTCTGATTAATTATCTGGCAGGTGCAGTTTCTCCCATTAAAATCGATGGTGTAGTTCAAAAGTTATAATTAAAAACAAATTGTCCGGTTTTTCTTGGCCCACCCGGTATATGCCCATCCCGAGGTTTTGCACCAATCTGTTCCCGACTCTTTTTCACGCATAAGAGCATTCTGAAACTTCAAAAATGCAAGGAATTGATAGTTTCGCTAAAAGTGGGTTAGATTCTTTTCAAACAAAATAAAATTATTTTTGAAAAAAGCGGTTTACAAACCAAATTTTCCTTTTTTTATGTTTAAGCCGCCATCTGGTATTTTCTATGAGTTTGACAGTTGTTGAATAAGTGGCATTCTGATCCCAAACGTAAAGGCTTACAACCACCGGGGTCCAATTTGCATTAACACGAAAAGTGCATGAATACCTTTAAACCACTAGAGTATAATAAGCGATATTTTTAAATGCGCTATTTTAGTACGCGATATTTCGTTACAGAGGCCAAAATACTTCCCACTGATATTCTGTTAGTTAGTTAATAAGGGGGTAACTATGGCAACTGATTTTATACGGGGTGTTAAAAGGTAACAGAGGCTTTTCCGGTTCTTTGTCGTAAGTTTTTGGAAAAACCCTTGAACACGTCGATTTTGTTTGCGATTGGGAAACTTTTTGGTTATCTTGCAATTTTTGTCACACACTCTCCCTTCCACAGATAAACTGTACGCCTATACTTTGATTACTTACTTATTGCGGTGTGTTTTTGTGTTAGGCGGCCCCTAGACCTACAATAATGTCGCACAAAATCTTTTTTGCGCAATGGTATTGAATGACCCGGAATGACCAATTCCATGCAAACGACCAATATTTATTGTGCAATATTATGGATAGCTCATAGGCTTTAATATTTATCCTTCATACCATATATATTTTTCCTTGTTTGAAATTTCCAACCTAGATTTTGCTGCAGCTATCGTGTTTGTGCTTAAACTTAAAAAACGAAAACGTCGGTGGTGAAAAGATAAGTTTAAAAAAAGGCAAAAATACACTCACGAGCATCTTCTACCTTGGAACAAAGAATGTTGACTCAATAAGAAAACATTGCGCAATAAAATTTAAACTATGCTCAATTATTGTGCAGCCTTCAATGCTAAGCCGATACGGTCAATAATATTGCGCAATTCGTAATATTGTGCAATAGTATTGACCATCTAGGGGCCGCCTTATAGGTTGTTTTGAAGGTCTCTTGAATGTCTTTACAATCGTATAAACTTTTGTAAATCTTTTGTTCCTTTTTTATGATATTTTCATCCAGTTAACCGGAAGCGATAAAAAACAAGAAGTCACTGTAAAATGTTCTTTGGTAAAAAATAAGTCGACAGGTTTCGGAATATTTAAATTTTTCTCACAGAAATGTACATAAGAATCGTTGTTTTATAGCAAATTATGACGCAAATATCTTAAAAACTAATCGACAGATTTTTGAAATTTTTACACGGTTTTTACACGGACATTTAAGGACCTTCCATATAAGGTCTCACCCGACTCGCTTTCCCTATTGAAAATATAGGGGTAAAGTTAACCCCTCGAAAGGGTTGCGTGCTACAAAAATTTCCCGCTGGCAAACCAAATCGATATATAAAGTACGATAAATAGAGAAATCCTCTTACCTTAAAAAAAACACCTTGCATTTAAAATTCTAACGTATATCGCTACAGGCAATGTTCTCAACGGTTTAGAGCCAAACACTAAGCCACGTGATGTCAGGATTACCACCTTGTTAGATATGAAAAATCATGTTTTTTTTTAAACAAATTTTGTCCTTGTTTTTGTTGTTTTAAGGCCTATTTATTTTTAGAATAGGAAAGGCCTTGGTGTTGGGACAGCAGAAGTTGATTACGAACGAAGTGACCTTCTGTGCCATCTCGAACAAGCGATTACTGACTGGAAAGTTCCGGAAATTGAGATGGTGGCTTACAGAAGTTTCCGTCCATTCTTCCCTTTGCTGAGAGTCGATATGGACTACCAAGTACAACTGTGGGCGGTGTGGGCCATTCACCATGTTTGTACAAAAAATCGTGAGTATATTTCTAATGTAACATGTGATATTAACCTGTTTTTTGTTTAATATTAGTTTTTATCCAGCAATAAAGTCTAAACTCCGTTGTTGACTCTATCAAACGCTTTAGAGAAGTCGGTGTAAATGGAGTACACCTCTTAACTTTTCTCCAAGGCGTTGCACTTAGCCATTTAAATGTCCAGATAAGTGAGGAGATGGGGAGATTTGATTCAGCAGCTGAAGTTTTCGTCCAACTGCTCATCTGTTCTTAAGCCAGATATTAAAAAATCGTTTTCGATCAAGCCTGCTTCGACAGACCGCTCAGAAATCGCTTCTTGGTGGAGCAGATCTCTGTGATTGATCCGAATCCTAATTGGGGCGCTTGCAGCGGGGTCTGTAATCAAACGAGCTTGCCCCACAAGGCGCTGGTACAAAAGAGCGCAGGTCAAAAGAGCGCGGACAAAAGAGCGCAGGACAAAAGAACGCACGGACAAAAAAGCGCGCGGACAAAAGGGCGCACGGACAAAAGAGCGCACGGACAAAAGAGCGCACGTACAAAAGGGCGCACGTACAAAAGAGCGCACGGACAAAAGAGCGCACGGACAAAAGAGCACAAATAGCGAAGAAAGCGCGCATGTTATAAAAAACTGTTTAACTAACAAACTAAACATAATAAAACCCAAATTGTTTCAATAAAATAATATAAGTCAAATCAACCCAATCGGAAAAAAATTTATTCACAAGGTACAAATAAAAGAAAAACATCTACTTAAACTACTAACAAAGTTAACTACAACGATAAATTATACGCTATTGAACGTAAATGCTGCGCTATATTTCGAAATGAATATTCTCTGAGCAAGTTTTTGATCCGCAGATTTTTTTGAAAATATTTAGAATGTGTAGCAATGCTTGGACGAAATCCAGTTCTGTATTTTACGATGAACATTTCAGTTGAAGCTTGTTCTTTTATCATTTGATGGCATAGTTTACTCAATGACGGATTGTGACATTCTAGTGATTTTTGAAAAGATAGGTGCCAAGCTTCCAGACTGTTATTCGTTGTTGGTAAATTTTTTTGGATTCTATCAAAAACATTCCACATTTTAATACTAAATATTGGTTCCACGTTTTCAATTCTTTTTCCCACATAAGCTCGTTCCCAGTAGTCCACTAATGGCTTCAGATCCGCTTCAAAATTTTCAGAAATAATTTCTAATCCAAATTGTACGTCCTTCACTGGAACAAACGCCAGTGCTACTAACATTTTGCAGTTGGTTCTAAAATTTTCTGACGTTTTATATTTTTCATTCAACCCAAGTTTCTGTATTTTTCGCCAAATACATTGAGTCATATGGAAGAAGCATGCTGCAATATCGACTTCGGGAAATACTTTGGCAATTGTCGAAAAACAGGCGATTTCGAAATCAACCAAAATACTTTTAGGATTTAAATTAGGACCTAGATCTTTAATTTTGGTAAATAATCGAAAATAAGTCTGTGCCTGCTTGTTCTCCAATAATGCAAATAATGCAGGTATAGCTTTTTTTCCCACAATTATATGAACCGTAAATAATTGCGTAAATAACAAACTTGGGGCTACGTCGAACGTGCCATCTACTGACCAATCTTGAAATTCCGACATTAAATTTATATTTTCTTCAGTACCAAATAGAAGAATTCTTGATTCATTTGGATCATTATCCTGAGAGTCCCACAAAAGGAATGGTTTTCCTTTCGACGTTTTAAGATCGTTTAGATTACCGGAAACACTGTTAGGTAAATTTTCTTTTTCTCTAGCGCGCTTCACCGCTTTTCTGTTTGCCTCATAACTGGGAAAAAGGACTGCAGCTTCCTCCGTTTTCACCTAGAATAAGTAAAAATACCTTCAGAACTGGTAAATCATAGGTTTTATGGGAGTTGTCTTATCGGCGCTTAGATTACTTTAGTTGAGATTAGATTAGATTAGCTAGCTTACTTACCTCTGAAACAGAAGCTTGAATTATGGCTCTTGGAGGTAGTGGTGTATTTCTGGCAAGATCTTTTATTGCATTTTGAGCTTTATTTGTCTCCTCCAAAGCAGAATTCGGTGCATGATTGTGGGAATTTTTTTCATTTTTTTGTTCACCAGTGCGGGATAATCTTCCTTTACAGGTTTTTACTGTGCATCGCCATGATTCTGATACAGAAGTTACTCTATCCTTTCTGTATCTGTATCCATTGTGAAACAAAATTTCCTTTCCTTTTTGCGATAGCATTTTTAAATTATGTCAGTTAGAAGTTACTTAAATGACACTGAATTAGGTACCTACTTACATTGTTATTTGACATGCTGTCTTTTGAATGGTTCATCTTACTGGTTTGAATGTTCAATTTTTTTGATTTTGGAATATTATAAGGTCCCTACTAAAATACAGAGTGTACATACAGTATTTTCCATTTTTATTTATTGAAATTGTAGGCGGTACTTCAGGCAGTTACACGAAAAAAGACACAATGAGAGTCATGAGCTCTTTTGTCCGCGCTTTTCTGACCGTGCGCTCTTTTGTCCGTGCGCCATTTTGTACGTGCGCCCTTTTGTACGTGCGCTCTTTTGTCCGTGCGCTCTTTTGTCCGTGCGCCCTTTTGTCCGTGCGCTCTTTTGTCCGTGCGCTGTTTTATCTGCGCTCTATTGTTCTGCGCTCTTTTGACCTGCGCTCTTTTGTACCAGCGCCGTACCAGGCAAACCCTCAAAATTTTAGTTTTTCATTTTAAAAACATTTTAAAAATAATGAATTTAGTAGTATAAGAATTCTAATACTGTTTTTGAGCAGCTAATAATTGTGATACAACAACGAGGTATCCTATATAATATTCTTCTTCGTACTCGGAACTTGAGAACTTGGGTTTTATATTTATTTTTATGCATTACACAGAAAATAAAAAGCAAAAACGTGCCGAAATATAATCTAAAATGTAGAGTTACGGTTTCTGTTTTGATCCAAAGCCCTTAATCCGACCCAGTGCAGTGAGCAACAGAGGTCGATTCGCCCAAAATTTGGGAGCAATCGTTTTGCCTAATCGAACAAATTAATCTCAACGAGAGATACGCTCCATTCGAGAGCGGTTTTTGATCGTTCACCGAAAACGGTATAAGTTTTCAAATACTTACCAATTGGTTGGTTAGGTTGCTTGACAATCAACCTAACCAACCAACCTGACCAACCAACCTAATTATGTAACCAACATAAAACCAACCCAAGGTCTTTATACTTTTATGGTTTAAGCGTTGTTTGATAGAGGATTCTATGAAACAGTGTTATAAGGCCACCCGGTGACGTAAATTTTTTAATCTGATTACAGTTGGCAAATACGTTAGGGCATAAATACATGTCCAAAAAATCGAAAAGTGAAGGATCCGTAGCTTGCTTTGGAAACAATGGCAAATTACAATTTGCAGAATCGAATTTTTAAGTGCGCATGCGTGTTTTGTCACGTAGACACACAGCTGCTGTGTGGATGGACGCCATATTTGTTGTTTATTTAGATTTTGCAGTGTTTTGCGTTTGTCGTGTAAAATGATGTTTTTTTCTGTGAAAAATGGGAAATAATTCACGTAAAACATCTGCAGTTTGTGGAAAGATGTCCGGGAGAAGTAAAGGAGTGCCATCTCATAGGTAAGTTTTTGTATTTTTCTTTATAATTTGTTAATAAAGTTTAGAGTGGTTTATAGATGCCATTAAACAGTCTTCATGGTGTCCACAATAAATCTGCACAATTAATTTTAGAGAAATTACCATTTTAATTCACAATTTGATAAATTTTCAATCAACTATAGTCTATGTTCCATATAAGTGGTACCACGTCATAGCTATTGCGAATCTAATTATGCGGTATTTTTAAAAAATATTTCTTTATAAAAATTAGTGTGCCGCTTAATACATTGGTGCTACGCTTTATACCTAATATAACCTAGGTTACTTTTAATATGTTCGTATATGTTTGTGAATCGTTATCACTTGGCGAAAAAATACACATAAATCAATGTTTTTTCTTTAAATAATTTTTCTTTACTAAAAAATAACTTACCCAGTATATTAAAGACACGAAACATCAAAAAATATTCCGAAAGTAAACTTTGAATTTAAAAAATAATTACCAATAACACCAAAAAGCGCTTTTCGTTTATACAAACAGATCGGTGTCAAGTTATTTGACACAAAACAATCACAACAAATAAACGTCAAAACGAAGATTATTACATTGCGCTTGGCAACAAGTGTGAGAGCATATTTATTTCATTCTTCTGAAAGCGTTTAGAGGAAGACAAAAATAAAAAAACCTATTAAAATAAGAAACAAAACCATATTTTAATTTGTTAACAAAAATTTTCCAGTGCCGCATGTTTAGGAATCTTTAGATTAATAGGTAACGTTTACTATGGATGAACAAGTCGCTGGATCTTCCACTGGCCACTGTGCTAAATATCATCAAGCTTCAGATGCCGAAAAAATTATTATTTTAAAAGTTTTCAACGGAGTTAAGAGGCAAAATCCGAATCTTGCGGTAAAAGATTGTGTACAACTCTGCAGTGAATTAACACAAGTTTCGGAAAGATCCATTTTTCGATATTTGAAAGAGGCCAGAGAACCGGAGAAAAAAAATAGAATTTCAAGGGGCAGAAAAAAACTTAATCTAGATGAAGATACGAAATACGCAATTCGAAGAAATTTACATGGTTTCTTCTATAATAATGAATTGCCAACCATTGATAAACTATTAGATGCTCTAAGGCAAGATACTTCCCTACCAAAAATTTCAAGAAAAATTTTAATTAGAACTTTACCGGACATGAACATAAGGTTTTTTAAAAGAAACAGAAAAAGTGTCTTGGTAGAAAAAAGAGAAATTCAAGTTTGGAGAAGAAAATTTTTGCGTAATCTAAAAGAATTCAGAAAGGCAGGAAAAAAATATATTACACTGATGAAACGTGGCTAAATGAAGGACATACGAAAACAAAAGTATGGCAAGATGGTAACATTACTTCTGCAAGACAGGTATTTATGATTTTAAAAATTCAATTTACGATATTTTCAAAATAATAGCGTACAGTGTACTTTCAAAATTTAGCCGCACTTTTTACTTACACTTACCATTCGGGCATTTTTTATAGATATCTTTTGAGCATCGTACTCTGAGTAAGCTTTTAGCTAATTTTAGTTAACATATTTCAGGCGTTTCTTGATGGATGGTCCACAGGTCTTAAAGCTCCTTCTGGAAAGGGGCGACGCCTTATAATCACCCATATTGGCAGCGATACTGGTTTTTTGGGAGGTGGTCCTAGCATGTTTGAGTCGAAAAAGACGGGAGACTACCACGAGTAAATGAACTCGGATGTGTTTAAAAACTGGATGTCTTCCATCTTGAACCTTGTGGAACCTTGTGGAACCAAGGTCGATAATTGTGTTGGACAATGCACTATATCATAGCCGCCGCCTGGAAAAGCTACCCACGAGCGCCTGACGCAAAGGCCAGATTTATGACTGGCTGCAGTCAAAGAAAATACATTGCGAACCTTCCATGCTCAAGGCAGAACTACTGGAGATTGCAAAGCTTCATAAAAACGGGTACCTATTTATTTTAAAAATTATCCCCAGAGTAAGACCCTTTAGAAGGTAGATAATAAAAGCGATAAAATGCACCTTACAAGCAAACAAAAAAAATGGTAATTTTTTCTAATTTATTTTTGATTACTTTCATCTTTTCAAAAAACTCGACAAGTTTTAACAAAATCGGATTAATAATTTAAGAATGTATTGAACAGTTTTGCATTTTAAATATTAGCTGATTTCGCTTAACTAGGTACTTATCAATTCTTTATTTTGCATAAAAAAATGTTTTTTTTTAGTTACATAAAATATGCTGTTGATGAGATGGCGCGGGAAAAGGAGGTAACCATTCTACGACTGCCTCCCTATCATTGCGAGCTGAATCCTATCGAATTAATTTGGGCTCAGATTAAAAACGAAGTGGGCTCTAAAAACAAAAGTTTTAAATTGGCTGAAGTCAAGGGCCTATTGGAGATAGCAATTCAAAATGTGACTGCTCAAAATTGGGTGAAGTGCATTGAGCACGTCAAAAAAATTGAAAACAAAATGTGGGATTTGGACGATTCAGTGGGAACACTAGTTGAACCTCTGATAATAAATCCCAATGAGGAAAGCGAAACTGATTCCAACTGTAAGAGTAGCGCATCGGACCGCGACTAATTTGTTTGTGCCTACATTTATATCCTATCCTATTTTTTGTAAATATTTGGTAAATAAATAGATTGTTCATGACTTTATGTTAAAAATTAATTTTACTTTAAATAGTGCACGCCATTGCCTGCACCCCTCTACTCCCTTCCCGCCCATCGCAGCTTTGATGACGCGGTGCCACTTAAATGCAACATAGACTATAGTTTTTAGAAAAGAAATAGACATAACCCTAAGTTTTTGACAATTGTCAAATTATTTAGTGACGGAGTATGTTCCAAAACCACCAAAACTGACACATGCTCAGTAACCGAAATCCTGCCTAGCCGAAAAAGGAACATTAAGAATTAAATGGGGGTCCTGGCTTCAAGCATCGCGTGTGAGAATGCATGGATATGCCCCATATTTATGCTCTAACGTATTTGACAGTTGGCTAGTCAGGTTCAATGACCTTTCAAATTCTGTAGATAACCCACGGAACTGTTATAGTTCCGTGAACTAACCTGTGTAAAAATATTCCTTGAAAGCAACCGACCCAAACTCACCTAACCAAAAAACCTAACTTTATTTCATTGCTTGATTTTCTTATTTAAAAATTCTCATTTATGTTCTCTCTGTGCGCATTTTTCCATGGGCTCACTTTTCCTTGTGACCTTTTTTTCCTGTGTGCATTTTTTCTGCGTGCTTATTTCCGGTCAATTCTAATTTAACGCTAGTAACTAGCAACGCGGAAAACTGCTCCTCAAAAATTTGACATGTTTGCTACAAAAACTTCCACTAAATATGCTGCCCTTTGTGAAAGCTACTTCTAAGTATAACAAAATTCATTAAAGGAAGCTAAACCAACAATTCAGAATCTAACCTTTAAAAATTCTTGTAAATAATTAGTAACTGAACATGATTCTGCTTTACAATGTGGGCTATGATTACACACTGCATGTGTGAAAATAAACAACTCACAATACAAAAATACTCTGCCAATCTATGGGCACCTAAGCTCACACTAAGTACTGTAGTTATAGTGTACGTGTGAGCTAATATAACTAAAAACTGAAATATATTTTATTCAACTCCAGACTCAATTACCTTTCGTTTGATACCACACAAGCCATGTTTTGCCTTAAACTCTAATTTTTAAAATCTACCCTCACCCTTTTTTTAAAAACTAAAATGCATTTTGTTTAACTCCAGACTCATTTACCTTTTGTTTGATATCATACACGCCATATTTTCAATTAAACTCTAATTTTTGACATCTACCCCCACCCTTTTTTTAAATAGCTTAAAATTCATTTTGTTTAACTTCAGACTTAATTACCTTTCGTTTGATATCACACACGCCATATTTTCACATATACTCTCATTTTTTAAATCTACCCCCACCCTTTAATGTGACTTGCGTTTGGTGGATTTCGTTCATTTTTTAATGGGACCACCACGGCCCAAAACTCAGCCTAGGTACCAAATTTCATTTAAATCGGACAAGCGGTTTTTGAGTTATACGGGTTGGTCGTTACAGACAGACATACAGACAGACAGACAGACAGACAGACAGACATACAGACAGACAGACAGCAAGACAAAAAAATTTCAAAATCATCTGAAACGCAAAAATATATAAAAAATTTTGAAATCGGAGCAACTTTTTTTTTTCTCGAAAAAATTAGGATCACCATAGCTCACACTACCATAGTATAGTAGTAGTGTGAGCTAATATTAAGTACTTGGCCAACTTAATGATGTTGATCTATAATGAGTGTAAAACCATAGTTTAAAAAAAAACTGTTCACTCAAGCAAATTGACACAAAACTGGATGAACTAAATAACAAAATAAGTTTTAGACTATAACAACCTCACAAAATAAACATGCAAAGCAAGATACAGAGAAGATATTGCACAATTTATCCACAATAATTGCACAAAGGATATAGCCTAGAGCATTATATCCTTTGTGATAATTGAACCAACTGCAATGGCATCACCGCACCTACTGCAAGTAGCTACTCAGAAGTACTTACTCAAGAATACATCCAAGCACAAAATGCAATTGTAATTATACTAAAAATACCAAAGAGGCCTTTGAAATCATTTGTGCATTGGATATTTCTCCAACAAAAAATGTGAAAGAATTCTCAAAACGAATCATGACGAAAAATTGTGAAAAATTAGTTACTGAAAATGATTCTGCCTTACAATGCGAAGGACAATGTGGTCTATGGTTCCACACTGCATGTGTGAAAGTAAGCAACTCACAATACCAAAAGATTAAAGACTTGGCCAACTTATTAATGTTGTGTGATGAGTGTAAAACCATCGTAAAAAAACTATTTGCTTCAGCAAATTGACACAAAACTGGACAATGTGGTCTATGGTTCCACACTGCATGTGTGAAAGTAAGCAACTCACAATACCAAAAGATTACAGACTTAGCAAACTTAATAATGTTGTTCTGTGATGAGTGTAAAACCATAGATAAAAAAATGTGTACTCAAGAAAATTGACACTGGATGAACTGAATAATAAAATAAGTTTTGGACTATAACTACCTCACACACAAAACATGCAAAGCAAGATACAAAAAAGATATTGCACAATTTATCCACAGTAATTAAAACTAACTGCAACGGCATCACCGCACCTACTGCAAGTAGCTACTCTGGAATATATCCAACCACAAAATGCAATTGTAATTATACCAAAAATGGAGAGAACACCAAAGAGGCCTTAGAAATCATAAAGGAATCAATTGACCATATAGGGAATGCAATGGATATTTCTCAAACAAAAAAAGGAGAAATAATTCTCAAACCAAAGCATGAGGACGCATTTAAAGCACTATATGAAGAAACCAAAATCAGCTTAAACTGTAAGATTTTTGACATAACAACAAAAGAACTAAAAAGTTGGGGGAAATGTACCGTTATAGAAGATATAAATATGGTCATACAGTTAAAAGATGCATAGAACTAGTCCACGCATGCCCATTTTGAGGAGAAGAACATAAATGTCCTTTCTGTAAAAACTCAAAAGCACCCGAATGTAGTAACTGTAAGTATGCTATATACAATTGATGGTAAGCATGATAGCAATTCAACACAATGTCCCATCAGACAGAATAAAATAAAAATTCTAAGAGGATGAATTATAATTCCAAAGAACTTAGTTTTTTTTCTGTTGTTTTCATTTGTCAATTTTAATTTCAAAATGTTAACATAAGTTCATTTATATTTCTCTCTCTTATTAAAGTAAGTACCTACTTGCTACTGCTTTTTTTCTATCTTACTGTATAAAAATAAAAAATGCCTAATAAAAAAAAAAAAAAATCTCAATATTTCATCTAAATATATCCAGCATAAATAAAAATTTAACTCTAGTTTTAATTTATCTCAAAAATATTCTCTACAATCAAAATCAAAACATAAACATTGATACTTGTTTGAAATTTTGGACTTAAATTTTTATAAAATTGAAGGATAAAAATAACTCAAAAATAACCAAAAATGACCTTAAATATTTTGGACTCAAAGTATGAAGATTATTTTGATAGTGTTATATCATATGGCTATACACAATATATTAAAAAAACCACTAGAAATTGGTAAATCACAAACTTGTATTGACCATTGCTTAGTTAAAATACACCAAACCATAAAAAATCCTAAAGTCAGTTTTGGAGTGTTTGAAACTCGAATGACTGATCACAATCCAATATCATGTTTTATTTCCTCTGAGCAGTGTATGAAAGCTTCTAACACAAAAAAAAATCACAAATTAATTCTTCTACAAAAATTGATATTCAAAAACTTTCTCTAAACTCCTCCAATGAAGTTAGTAATGTTCTTAAATGTTATGAAGCCATTCAGGAATACACAAAATTTAATAATTCCCGACTCTTAGCCATAAAAAATAGTAGTCATAAGCCATAAGAAAATCATCAAAATCAAACCTTGGATATCTACTTATAGTTATGATAAACTCCATGCAAAAAAGATATAAATACATCATCTTAGCAAAAAAGCGTCCACATAATGAAGAATATAAAAAAAATACTCTGCCAATATATGGGCACCTAAGCTAACACTAGAGTCCCTGTATGTTGACATATTTGGATATATTACCAAATATGTCAACATTCAGGGACTCTAGCTCACACTAGGTACTATAGTTATAGTGTAGGTGTGAGCTAATATAACTAAAAGTTGAAATATATTTTATCCAACTCAATTACCTTTCGTTTGATACCAAACAAGCCATGTTTTGACTTAAACTCTAATTTTTTGATTCTACCTTCACCCTTTTTTAACACAAACTAAAATATATTTTGTTTAACTCCAGACTCAATTACCTTTCGTTTGATATCACACACACCATATTTTTACTTAAACTCTAATTTTTGAAATCTACCCCCACCCTTTAAAAAAAACTAAAATGTATTTTGTTTAACTCCAGACTCAATTAGCTTTCATTTGATACACATACGCCATATTTTCACATAAACTCTAATTTTTTTAATCTTCCCCCACCCTTTTATTTGCCTTGTAATGTACCAAATTTTATTCAAATCGGGCAAGCGGTTTTTGAGTTATGAGCGTTGGTCGTTACAGACATACAGACAGACAGACAGACGGCGCGACAAAAAAGTTTCAAAATCATCTGAAACGCCAATATATATAATTTTAGGTAGGTATTCGTGGGTAGAGGACAGACCAAAAAGAAACTAAGGTACCTTTGGCAACGTTTCGGATTTAATTAATCCTTTTTCAAGCCCTAAAAACAATGAACAGGTTCTATATTTTTACATGGAAGAGAAATGTAACAAAATCTAATAACATTTTTTTGTCTTGAATTTTTTTTTTTTATGTTTATATGTTCAACCTAGGATTATTCTCTATTATCAATCTATAGTCCAAAGTAAACTTACTCAGATAGAAATGTTTCTTGGGTCCATAAGTACAGCGAACAGGGGTGAGTGTTGATCGAAGAACATTTTACTTTAAAATTTTATAAACAAATGAATTGTTATTATTATAAAAATATGAGGTTAAAATTTACTACCATCTAAACGTCAATGATCTTTAACCTGTCGAATCTAACAAAACATAAAAATAAAAATAAACAAAATACTACACTTATGGTACCAATAAACACGTAAGGTTAAAACTATCATTCATAAAATCCTTTTGCTAAAAAAACAAAAAATTTTTAAACTACATTAACTTTAAATTATAAAAGGACATTACTTAATATTTAAGAAACTAAACATATATATCACAGTAGGTCAACACTATATTACAACATAAGCAATAGTAAGTAGAAACAATTTAGGAACTAGGTGTTTAAAGCTTGATTCCTGTACTTGTTCAATATATTCCTATAAATTCCACTTAATCCATCAGCATCCGTCTTGATGTTAACTGCGTCATGGATATTGATTTGAATCATCTCACTTAATTTTCTTTTATAGGATTGGGTTTCCATGTCTAGAATTTTGACTTCTTCAAACTGAAATCGATGGCCTGTCTCAAAGTGATGTTTTGAGAGTGCAGTTTTATCGTCATAATATTGTCTGTCATTTCTACAGTCATATTTATGCTGTTGTATTCTTTTAGACAAGTATTGCATTGTCTCACCAATGTAAAATTTCTCACATTCACAAGGGATACTGTAAACTAAAGAGCTTCTCTTGTCAAAAGGAATCTGGTCTTTTAGTGCCGTAAATAACGACTTGGTGGTTTTGGTGTTATAAAATGCCATTGTTATATCAAGATCCTTAAAGCAAGAGTTTATTTTTTGTGACAGGCCATCAATATAGGGAAATTTAAAAAATTTATTTTGCTTTTTTGGTTGATTTTTGTTTTTGTTTTTAAATCTAGAAATATTCCTGTTAATAAAATTTTCGGGATAGTTGTTGTCTTTTAGAATTTTTTTAACTCGAAGGATATTTTCTGTATGAAAATCAGGATGGCTCAGATGTATCGCTCTATGTAACAAACCATAAATAATACCTACTTTGTTGGACATAGGGTGATTAGAAGTGAAATTTAAAAGTCTGCCTGAACTTGTGGGTTTATTGTACCAATTTGTGACAATTGTACCATCGGGTCTACGATGTACCTCCATGTCCAGAAAACAGATTTTTTTGTCACATTCAAGTTCAATAGTAAATTGAAGGGATGGGTGGTGGCTATTAAAGGTCTGTAACAAAACATCTAAACCATCCTTTGGGCATGCTAAAATTGTATCATCCACATACACGTATACAAAAGGAACAGGAAATGGTAATTTTTTAAGAACTTCATTAATGAGATGATCCATAACAATATTCGCTAATATGGGAGATGCCGGATTACCCATAGCAGATCCGTCCTTTTGGAGATATATTTGTTGGTCATACACAAAATAACTTGTATCAAAACAGTAGCTAATGATATCTAACAAAGTTGATTTTGTCATATTAGTATAACTGGAAATAAATTTAAAGTGTTTGTTAACAATATCCCCAACTAACTGCTTAGGTATATTTGTAAATAAACTGACAACATCTAGGGAGATTAAAATGTGGTCAGGGGGAACTTTATGGGCTGACATAATTAAAGACCATAAAGTTCCCCCTGACCACATTTTAATCTCCCTAGATGTTGTCAGTTTATTTACAAATATACCTAAGCAGTTAGTTGGGGATATTGTTAACAAACACTTTAAATTTATTTCCAGTTATACTAATATGACAAAATCAACTTTGTTAGATATCATTAGCTACTGTTTTGATACAAGTTATTTTGTGTATGACCAACAAATATATCTCCAAAAGGACGGATCTGCTATGGGTAATCCGGCATCTCCCATATTAGCGAATATTGTTATGGATCATCTCATTAATGAAGTTCTTAAAAAATTACCATTTCCTGTTCCTTTTGTATACGTGTATGTGGATGATACAATTTTAGCATGCCCAAAGGATGGTTTAGATGTTTTGTTACAGACCTTTAATAGCCACCACCCATCCCTTCAATTTACTATTGAACTTGAATGTGACAAAAAAATCTGTTTTCTGGACATGGAGGTACATCGTAGACCCGATGGTACAATTGTCACAAATTGGTACAATAAACCCACAAGTTCAGGCAGACTTTTAAATTTCACTTCTAATCACCCTATGTCCAACAAAGTAGGTATTATTTATGGTTTGTTACATAGAGCGATACATCTGAGCCATCCTGATTTTCATACAGAAAATATCCTTCGAGTTAAAAAAATTCTAAAAGACAACAACTATCCCGAAAATTTTATTAACAGGAATATTTCTAGATTTAAAAACAAAAACAAAAATCAACCAAAAAAGCAAAATAAATTTTTTAAATTTCCCTATATTGATGGCCTGTCACAAAAAATAAACTCTTGCTTTAAGGATCTTGATATAACAATGGCATTTTATAACACCAAAACCACCAAGTCGTTATTTACGGCACTAAAAGACCAGATTCCTTTTGACAAGAGAAGCTCTTTAGTTTACAGTATCCCTTGTGAATGTGAGAAATTTTACATTGGTGAGACAATGCAATACTTGTCTAAAAGAATACAACAGCATAAATATGACTGTAGAAATGACAGACAATATTATGACGATAAAACTGCACTCTCAAAACATCACTTTGAGACAGGCCATCGATTTCAGTTTGAAGAAGTCAAAATTCTAGACATGGAAACCCAATCCTATAAAAGAAAATTAAGTGAGATGATTCAAATCAATATCCATGACGCAGTTAACATCAAGACGGATGCTGATGGATTAAGTGGAATTTATAGGAATATATTGAACAAGTACAGGAATCAAGCTTTAAACACCTAGTTCCTAAATTGTTTCTACTTACTATTGCTTATGTTGTAATATAGTGTTGACCTACTGTGATATATATGTTTAGTTTCTTAAATATTAAGTAATGTCCTTTTATAATTTAAAGTTAATGTAGTTTAAAAATTTTTTGTTTTTTTAGCAAAAGGATTTTATGAATGATAGTTTTAACCTTACGTGTTTATTGGTACCATAAGTGTAGTATTTTGTTTATTTTTATTTTTATGTTTTGTTAGATTCGACAGGTTAAAGATCATTGACGTTTAGATGGTAGTAAATTTTAACCTCATATTTTTATAATAATAACAATTCATTTGTTTATAAAATTTTAAAGTAAAATGTTCTTCGATCAACACTCACCCCTGTTCGCTGTACTTATGGACCCAAGAAACATTTCTATCTGAGTAAGTTTACTTTGGACTATAGATTGATAATAGAGAATAATCCTAGGTTGAACATATAAACATAAAAAAAAAAAATTCAAGACAAAAAAATGTTATTAGATTTTGTTACATTTCTCTTCCATGTAAAAATATAGAACCTGTTCATTGTTTTTAGGGCTTGAAAAAGGATTAATTAAATCCGAAACGTTGCCAAAGGGACCTTAGTTTCTTTTTGGTCTGTCCTCTACCCACGAATACCTACCTGATTCTATAATAGGACACAAAATGCACACAAAATATATAATTTTTTTAGAATCAAAGCAACTTTTTTTTTCTCCAAAAAATTAGGATCACCATACGAACGCCTGAACGAAGTATAGGTTACATAAAAATGATTCCAAAAACTAATTGCATATTTTGAATATGGACTCTTGCCTGACTTCAGAGCGATATTCATATAAATCCTAGCTGATCCTCTTCTAAAAATTTTATCAATTTTTTGCCATTTTTCTAGTTAGTCTTGGCGCTGGCTCCTGTCACGTGTGACCTAATATGTCCGCTCAGTTTGACTGCGGAGCATTGTTCAGCACCCATAGGTGTATAAAAAAAGTTTGTTCACGTAGTCGAACTCATGGACGTTTGGCCGCCATCTTTGAAAATGGCCGCCAAATTGATAGATTTTTTTCTTTAAGCGTATCTCCCTACCCAGTCATCCGATTTTAATTTTTTAAGGCTCGTTGTACTCCTAATGTTAATACATAGGATCAAAACTTGCCTTAAAAATAAAAACACAAACAAAAACCGCTCTTAACAACACTAAAAACTTAAACGAAAACTTAACTTAAATCCCATTACAAATCAAGAAATATCCTGTATAATATCGAAACTGAGATATGACTGTAGCCTAGCACCTGACAAAATTGATGTAAAGACACTAAAATCAATTAAAAATATAATTTCCCCTATGCTTGCTCATATCTTTAACCTATGCTTAATTCATTGGAAAATTCCCCAAACAACTTAAATCATCTGTTGTTACTCCAATCCATAAATCTAATTCTACTTTATCATGTGACAACTATCATTAATTAATCAATACTGCAATTCTGGAATCAAACAACATAATTCATTCTAGTCAATTTGGATTCAGACAAAATGTAGGAACAGAAAACGAAACGAAAATTGATCTAACAAACAAAATAACAACCTCACTTATTAATAACAAAAAAAAACACTTTTCAATATTTCTCGACTTAAAACAGGCGTTCGACACAGTCAAGCGCGGATCTGGGTGAAAATCTAGGG
Organism: Aspidapion aeneum; assembly: GCA_963576565.1. Classification (NCBI taxonomy): domain Eukaryota; kingdom Metazoa; phylum Arthropoda; class Insecta; order Coleoptera; family Brentidae; genus Aspidapion; species Aspidapion aeneum. The sequence continues at coordinate 30,246,679 of OY755046.1, read as the reverse complement.
GGGGGGGGGTAATAGTTGACAATTTTTTTTTAATATAATTTTTTTTTCTAGTGGGGTGATTCTCCTGTTTACCCTTATTTTATTAGGAAAAAGTGCATATATTTTTTCTAGGGGGGGGGTAATCACTCTGTTACCCCCCCCTCAAATCCGCGCTTGGACACAGTGTCACACGAAATACTCTTAAAAAAACTACAAAAAATCAATATACTAAACAACTGAACGCAACTGTTCACTAAACACATTTATTTATTGCTAAAAATTCACTAAAAATCCCGAACCCTTATAATCCCATTTTCCCTATTCTATGCCCTACAAAAAGTGCTCAACTCACTCATTATCCAACAAATCTCGGCACATGAGACAAGTTCGAGGGCGTCGGAGCTCCGGGCCGCGTGTGGTCTCGATGATGGTCAAAGATAGAAATATATATAATATCTCGCCTTTTTTTGTGTTTTTGACGTATGTCACGTCAACACATGACACACTGGGCATAGAATCAAAAATAGGTAAAAGCTTTTCACAATAATTTCAATTTGGACCCCTATTCCTGAGAAATCTATGACCCACACTTTGTTTAAACACAAATTCTTAAAATTAAGATCCAACAACAACCAACCAAAGAATATCCTCAAGTTAGAAAACAAACTGTAAAAATAAATAATATTATAAGCAACTCTGAAATAATTATATGTGTCCCACAAGGGACAGATTTAGGCCTAATATAATTTCATATGCTGACGACACAGTTTTTATAGTAGTCGGGGCAAGTCGGGGACTCCAGGGGAGGATCTTAATATCACGAAAGCTAAAATTGGTTTATCACGTTGAAAAAATAATCTAGACCAAAGCCTATTAACTCTCAATCTTACCAAAACAAATTTTATTACTTTTAGTTGTTATAAAAATAGTAACCCAAATATTCTAGAAATTACATTACATAATAAAATAACTTGATTGTCAAATAAAATAAACTGTAACTGTGACCAGAAAATCATTGCCGATGACAGTATAAAATACTGGGGTCTATATAGACAATAACCTTAATTAGAAAAAACATGTTGAAGTAACACGAAAAATTAAGATGTGTTGTTTTTCAATTAAGATTAATTATAAAAATAAAAATCAACTTTATAATTAACAAAAATATTTTATTTTTTCATTTTTTAATCAATTATCAGTTATGGAATGATACGATAGTGTGCATCCAATGAAATTGACACCCTTCTTTTTCTATGGGTGCATCCAACGAGATTGAATCTCGAAACACTTTTTAAAGATTACTATAAAATAGCCGTAATTTGTCTTAAAAAATAATCATACTCATTCACCAAGGCTAATTCAGTTAATAACTTTCAAACTTAAAGATACACATTAACATTAACTCAAAGACATGCAAATTGCAGTATTGGACCTAAAATATACAATATGCTACCCACAAACTTAAGAAATCTAGCTTTAAACAGTTTTAAATTTAATTTAAATTTCACCTTAATTCTAATATAAATTTATCTAATTGTTTTTCTTAAATTTAATTATATTAAATTTAGTTTGTAAATCATCTATTTTATCTTAAAAGTCCTCTTTAATTTACTACTACTATGTCGGTTTAGAACGTTTTTCTACGTTGTCCGACGCCTATTCTCCACCTCCTTCGATCCTGACAATCATCTTCTGTCAGATTCTTTTGACTCATTGATCTTTGGATTGACTGTTGCCATTCTAGTTTAGGACGTCCTCTTTTTCTGCGCCCTACTGGTTGCCACTCTAGGACCTGTTTTGGTAATCTTTCGTCGTTCATCCGTTGTACATGGCCGTACCATATCAGTTGCCTTTTAGTGATGTCATTCGTTATGCTTCCCTCGATTCCCATTCTTTTTTTTATGATCTCATTTCTTATGTGATCTAATCTAGATATTCTCATTGATCTTCTTATTGCATCAATTTCGACACTTTCCATTTTTGTTTTGTATTTTTCTGTTACGCGACAAGTCTCTATTCCATACAACAGCGTGCTTTTTACCATTGTTTCATATATGTTAAATTTTACATTCTTTCTTATCTCTCTGCTCCATAAAATACTGTTAAGACATCCAATAACCTTTTTTGCTTTTACTATTCTTTTTTCCAATTCTTTACAGTCTGTTCCTGTCTTATCAAATGTGACACCCAAGTATACATACTCATTGCATGGAGATATTGTTTGTCCATTGTCTAGTTCTAACTCACTGGATTCGTTTCCAATACATAAGTACTGTGTCTTGTCCACGTTCACTGTTAGTCCCCACTTTTGGTATTCTTCCGTTAACTTTCTCAACATATACATGTCTTCTTTATCATTAGCTACAATTACTTGTTCGTCAGCAAACTGTAGTGTGTATATAGTAAATCGGTCGTTAAGTTGTATTCCCATGCCGTGCACTTTACGTTTCCAGTTTTTTAGAGCTACTGCGATATATATTTTAAAAAGAGTTGGAGAGATACAACATCCCTGTCTTAAGCCTTTTGTTACCAGGAATTCTTTTGAAAGTCGATTTCCAATTTTAATTTTAGATTTTGACCCTTTGTATAGTTCTTTTATCGCTTTTATGTATGTATGATTGATATTAGTTTGTTCCAACACCGTCCATAATTTTTCTACTGGAACGGTATCATATACTTTTTGTAGGTCCACAAAGGTAACATGAGTCTCTATATTTCTGGCGCTTCTTTTCTCAATTACTTGTTTAAGACAAAAAACATTATCACTACAAGATCTGCCTGCACGAAACCCACTTTGCTCTTCTTCTTGTTCATGAAAATCATTCTCTATTAGATCTCTAAGAATCCTACCGTACAATCTACTTAGAGTGCTGGTGACTGAAATTCCTCTGTAATTGTTACAATCCAGCTTGTTTCCTTTTTTATGTATTGAGGATATGAATGCAATTTTCCAATCATTAGGTACTGGATGTCCGTTTATGCATTGATTGATAATATATGTGAGATTTTCGAGTAGTTTCTCTGATCCATATTTGAGCATTTCATCATATATTCCCCCAGGTCCGCTAGATTTTCCGGATTTAAGCTTTTTCATACTATTCTTTCCTCGGAGAGGCTGTTAGATATTCGGGTCTCGTCTCCTGCAGCAGTCCATTGTCGTGTTCTGTCCATTGTTCTGGTTTGATGATCTGGATGTTTACTTTTTCTTTTGGTGGGTTTTTTACTGTAGAAATGAATTTCCATACTTCAGAGCTCTGCCTACCCCCTACGTGTGTATTTATATCGTGGCATTTGCGCTCGAACATTTAATTTTTTTCTGTGCGTTTCTCCGTCCACCACATCTTCCTGTTATTTCTATTATCTTGGTATCCAACAGCTTCGTTGCTTGCTTCCTTCAAGCTTTTTATTATGTTTGTATATATCTCTTCAAATGAGTGATTTGTGTTTATTAATTTTTGATCTAATCGGTTCTGATACAATCTTTGAGTACTTTCGATTTCTAGACTTCTAAAGTTGTATTTTTGATTGTCTTCGATGCACTCTAGGTTTTCATTTTCTCTAATACTTTCGTCCTTATTTGTTTTTCTTAAAGGGAATAATATTTTTGCTTTTACCAGATGGTGGTCAGATCCACAGGTAACACCACGAAGTGCTCGCACATCATACCACTTTAATTGCGAGTGTTGTCCACCTATAGCATAATCAATGATTGATTTAAGATTTCTTGTTGGCTGAATCCAGGTATATCGATGAATATCCTTATGTTTAAAAAAACCATTGTTTATTTTTAGGTTGTGGGTTTCACACAATTGCATCAGTCTTAAGCCATTATCATTTGTTACTTCCTCTCCAAATGGTCCTATCACTTTGCTCTGGGTTTGTCTACCAGTTCGGCTATTAAAATCGCTAAGCATAATTATTTCTCTGGTATTACCGATTTTGGTGATAGTCTCATCCAGTTGGTCAAAGAACATTAGTTTTGTAGCTACTCTTTCGTCATCTGATGGTGCGTAGACTGCTATTATGCTTATATTATGTCCAAGCATCTTCATGTTCACTCGAAGTATGTTTTCACTAATGCAATCGTAGTCTGTAATTTTATTCTTTAGATTTTTCTTTATTAACAAACCCCTCTGGCTGCTCTGCTTTCTTTTGGGACTCCAGTGAATATATGGACAAAATTGCCGACACTATTCGTACCTGTTCCTTTCTTTTTTGTCTCTGTGAGTGCAATAATATCGATCTTACAATTCTGCACTTCAGTTGCAATAATGTCCAACTTTTGATTCACTCCCTGTACGTTCCATGTAGATATATTCATAGTCCTTTGTCTTTGCTTGTTTCGTGTTCGAGAGTTTCCATCCATTGCTCTGAGGCTTTGTTTAGGCTTTTTGGTAATTGCTTTGTTTTACAAGTATTAGGGAACCAGTCTAATGCCTCAACCCCCTACTTGGAGGGCCAGGATTTTTAATAAAGGTTTTTCTCCTCTAGCCTTTGACGAGCCAACGCCATACTGTAAGGCAACAGCTGTGGTCTTTTATACTATCCCTAAAAGAAAGGGTTGCCACCTACGCTATGATCACCGATGTGGTCTTCTCCCGTAACCCTGGGAAAGAGACCCTATACAGGTGCTAACTCTCCGGGTGGGAGAGTACCTGGAATCTACGGAGGGCAGGGGTCGATTCATTTCCCCTGATAGACATCTGACGAGGTCTACCCGTTACCCCTTACAATTTACAAAATTAAATTACATTAGAATTAGTATTAAATTTAAATTTTAAGTTATACTAAAATGCAGCACAAAACAAATGAACATTTACAGTGCTGCATTATTATTTTAACATATATTTTTTTAAATGTAATAAGTTAATCCTGTAAAAAATCTAACTATATAAATAAATGTTTTAAAACTGAAAAAAAAACAGTCACCCAATCGTTTAGTTCTCGGTAGAGTCCCTGTATGTTGACATATTTGGATATATTAGAGTCGCGACAAGCCTATCAATGTCATTCTTGAATTTGCGTCTAGGTTATGTTATTTTCATTGGCGTGGTATGAGTAAATTACTCTATTGAAAATTAGCAACGGAAAATTATTAAGGCCTCCCAATACAGAGGGCCCAAGCAAAACCACCTGAGTATTAGATATGTATGTATACCGGGGGTGCGGTCTAGTAAAATAAATCCAGGGGGTCGATTTTGACCACAACTTGTTAAATCTCTCATTCGAGATTTAACAGCGGTACAATCTCTAGTACAATCTCTAGTAGTCAGCTTGGCCATGGAAATTTTAAAACTTGAATTGTGGCTAAAATACAGACTTTTATTTACCTTTTTCTATGTTTTTACATACCTTTATGGATTTTCCCATATAATTTGGCCCCACAAGTTTCCTTTTATCACTATTTTCCTAATTTTTCGCGATTTGCCGTGATTGTATTTCATTGTTTTTACTTTAGAACTGTCACTTTTCTGATTTAACAAACACAGGGTAGGATTTATTAATTTTTAATTTTAAATTTACCTATATTTTATTATTATTAAATTAATAGCAACTTCACGCAATTTTTTCCTATTTCCTATTTTTGTTTGATTATAACTTTTTTTAAACTTTTCCAACTAGGTGGTTAGTATACAATTCAACTTTATTAAAAAAATACATAAAATGGCGAATCCGAAATGGCGGATTTTCCCATTTATGAACCGATTTGCATCAAACTCGGAACTTTGAGATTTTTCAGGTCGCTGATTATTATTTTTGACTTAAATTTATAAAAATCAAAACGGCGGACTTTCCCATTTATGAACCAATATGCATCAAATTCGAAACTTTGCGGTGTTTCAGGTCGCTGAATATGATTTCTAACTTAAACATTAAAAAAATCAAAATGGCGGTCCCACAATGGCGCACTTTCTTATATATAAACCGATTTGCATCAAACTTGGAATTTTGAGATCTTTTAGGTCGCTGATTATTATTTTTAACTTTAACTAACTAAATTTATAAAAATCAAAATGGCGGATCTAAAATGGCGGACTTTCCCATTTATGAACCAATATGCATCAAACTCGGAACTTTGTAAAAATCAAAATAGCAGATCCAAAATGACGGACTTTCCCATTTATGAACCAATATACATCAAACTCGGAACTTTGGGGTGTTTAAGGCCGCTGATTATTATTTTTAACTTAAATTTATAAAAATCAAAATAGCGGATTCAAAATGGCGGACTTTCCCATTTATGAACCAATATCCATCAAATTCGAAACTTTGGAGTGTTCTTGGTCGCTGATTATGATTTCTAACTTAAACTTTTAAAAAATCAAAATGGCGGATCCAAAATGGCGGACTTTCCCATTTATGAACCAATATGCATCAAACTCGGAACTTTGGGGTGTTTAAGGTCGCTGATTACTATTTTTAACTTAAATTTATAAAAAAATCAAAATAGCGGATCCAAAATGTCGGACTTTCCCATTTATGAACCAATATCCATCAAATTCGAAACTTTGGAGCGTTCCAGGTCGCTGATTGATTATGATTTCTAACTTAAACTTTTAAAAAATCAAAATGGCGGATCCAAAATGGCGGACTTTCCCATTTATGAACCGATTGGCATCAAACTCGGAACTTTGAGATCTTTCAGGTCGCTAATTATTATTTTTAACTTAAATTAAAAAAAATTAAAAGCGTACTTACTGCAGTTTTACCTAAACTGCACAAGAATGAAACCTTGCCATTGTGGATTCGCCATTTTGATTTGTTTTTAACTTTAAGTTAGAACTCATAATCAGAGACCTGAAACAACCCAAAGTTCCGAATTTAATGCATATTGGTTCAAAAATGGGAAAATCCGCTATTTTGATTTTTTTTTAAGTTTAAGTTCATCATAGAATCATAGAAATCATATTCACCGAACTGAAACACCCCAAAGTTCCGAATTTGATGCATAATGAGAAAGTCCGCCAAATGAGAAAGTCCGCCATTTTGGATCCGCGATTTTGATTTTTTAAAGTTTGAGATATAAATCATAATCAGCAACCTGGAACACTCTAAAGTTTCGAATTGGATGAATATTGGTTCATAAATGGGAAACTCCGCCACTTTGGATCCGCTATTTTGATTTTTATAAATTTAAGTTAAAAATAATAATCAGCGACCTTAAACACCCCAAAGTTTCGAGTTTGATGCATATTGGTTCATAAATGGGAAAGTCCGCCATTTTGGATCCGCAATTTTGATTTTTTTAAAGTTTGAGATAGAAATCATAATCAGCGACCTGGAACACGCCAAAGTTTCGAATTTAATGGATATTGGTTCATAAATGGGAAATTCCACCATTTTGGATCCGCTATTTTGATTTGTGTAAATTTAAGTTAAAAATAATAATCAGCGACCTTCAACACCCCAAAGTTCCGAGTTTGATGCATATTGGTTCATAAATGGGAAAGTCCGCCATTTTGATTTTTTAAAAGTTTAAGTTAGAGATCATAATCAGCGACCTGGAACACTTCAAAGTTTCGAATTTGATGGATATTGGTTCAGAAATGGAAAAGTCCGCCATTTTGGATCCGGTATTTTGATTTTTATTAATTTAAGTTAAAAATAATAATCAGCGACCTTAAACATCCGAAAGTTCCGAGTTTGATGCATATTGGTTCATAAATGGGAAAGTCCGCCATTTTGGATCCGCCATTTTGATTTTTAAAAATTTAAGTAAAAAATAATAATCAGCGACCTGAAAGATCTCAAAGTTCCGAGTTTGATGCAAATCGGATCATAAATGGGAAAATCCGCCATTTCGGATTCGCGGATTATGTATTTTTTTTAATTAAAAAAAAGTTGAATTGTATACTAACCACCTAGTTGGAAAAGTTCGAAAAAAGTTATAATCAAGCAAATAAAAAAAAATTGGAAAAAATTGCGTGAAGTTGCTATTAATTTAATAATAATAAAGTATAGGTAAATTTATAATTAAAAAATAATAAATCCTACCCTGTGTTTGTTAAATCAGAAAAGTGACAGTTCTAAAGTAAAAACAATGAAATACAATCACGGAAAATCGCGAAAAATTCGGAAAATATTGATAAAGGGAAACTTGTGGGGCCAAATTATATAGGAAAATTTAAAAAGGTATGTAAAAACATAGAAAAAAGTAAATAAAAGTCTGTATTTTAGCCACAATTCAAGTTTTAAAATTTCCATGGCCAAGCTGACTACTAGAGATTGTACTAGAGATTGTACCTATGTTAAATCTCCAATATGAGATTTAACAAGTTGTGGTCAAAATCGACCCCCAGTATTAAAATCAACATTTTGATTTTATTTGAATGTTTATCATTTCATTATTTTAGGTTTTTTAGAAAGTCAGAAATTTTTTTATTATGTATATATTTAATTATAAAATAACATATAATTAGGTAACATCCAAAGTGCATATCACATTGTCAATAATTTTTTTACTATTCCCTAAATAAAGTAGTTTATGATTTTTTTATTATTATAATAACTGCTTTTGAAGATTTTAGTCCAAAGTACACCGGTCTATTTTTTAAGTAATGAGTAACAGGCAGAATTTTCGTAAGTAGCATTCTTTTACTAAACGTTCAACTTTTCCATGTGTGAAAATTATTAAGTATGATTCTTAAAAGAAGCTGTATCCAAAGATTTTATGATATTAAACATGAAAAAACGTTCGTCCTATAAATTAGATACTTTAACGCCGCGCCGTGTCTCCCAGACCAAACGTCAAAATTACGAGATTAAAAAGTTATAGTAATATTAAAAGTAAATGGCAACATTGCGTTCAGTTGAGAATCACTTTCAAGAATTTTCGTAGAGGGGAAAGTTGGAGGTCTCGGCAAAAAATCTCATGTTTTTATATTGACTTTTTTAATGAAAATAAATTGTTTAACGATGATTTCGTTCATTCTAATTATAATAAATATAATGATGATAATTTATATGAAAATATTAGTTCTCTCCGGTGCAAATTATTCGTGAATTTTGGTTCTTATTCGGCCAGAACTTGACAGTCACATCAATTTGTCAATATTTTCTGATGGAAATAGTTTGAAAATAGATAAAAAGTAGTAAAATGAGAAATTCTTCCTGTTCATGATAGGAGGCCAAAAATATTCCAACTCCTTGTACTTTAAAACTAAATTGTGTTTTTTTTTGTACAGTTCAGTTCTTTCCATATGTTCGTCGAATTTTTGTAAAAGCAGGGTTCCTTTTTTTCTGGACAAAATATTATAGAAAACTAAACTCTTCTTGTGCAAGGTGCTCCTAAAAAAAATTATGTTTTTATATAACATTATAAAAAGAACTTGTATATACAGAGATTTGTGGGAATTTTTAGCAAATGAAATAAAAAACGCTTGAAAACGTCAATTTTGTTTGCTAGAGGAAATTTTCTGAAATAATTTTTTGATACATTTTTGAGATATTTATATTTAAAGTTACCATATATTATATAGGCAGTGGCGTATGCAGTAATGAATCCTGAGAGGGGGGACTCGAGGGCAGATTGATACGCAGAGATGGATTATGGGGGTGGGAAAATGTTTTAGGGGTAAGTCTTCGCCCACCCCCCCTTGCGTACGCCACTGGATAACAAGTCAAGTGGCACCTTACTAGGGCTTTTATATATCTACCACATTAAGGCGCTTTGTTTTTCAAAAATCGATCAATTTAAATCCAGAAAAAACCAATGAACGATTTTCAAAAACCCATCAAAACAAGGCGAGACTCAAATCATATTCCCTATCTATATAAGCGCTCAAAAGATGTCCCTTTCACGACGTGACCAAGAGTTTTTCTCAAAAGTTGCAAAAAATACTTATAAACTTAGTTTCATTTTAAAAGTAAAAAAAAATCCTTTATAACAGCGAGCGGAACACTTTTGTTATATAATAGGATGTTTTATGTTTATGTTTTACATATGCGGATGTACTAAATTTTATAAATTTCAAACCGGCCAAAGTGCTCCTTTTATTTCAAATCCTATTGTTCATTTTGAAAAGCTACACCTCTCAAATTTTGGAATTTGATCAAACTTTTGCTGATGAACCCATAACTTTTTTACCAATATTGTTTGAGATTCTGCTGTATTGCAACAGCTAATTAGGAAGTACATATTTATTTTATTAAAAATTTATGGTTTCGAAATAAAAACTTGATTTTCTGTTTTGTAATTTCCCTGACTTTTATTTGAAACTTTTTGACAAATAAAAACAAACATGACATGCTTTTTCAGTTCATTTAAGGTCGCTTAATCAGCGCAACGATTTTAAGTTACTTTCGATTTTTCCTAATAATTAAATTACCGCCGTTCGTTGTAAGATAAAGAGCGCGTATATGTTCTCTTTCTAACAATTGTTAGAGTATAGACTTCCGATGTTTTGTTCTTTTATTTTAAAAGACATTGGTGGGCTTGTCGCGACTCTAATTTATCCAAATATGTCAACATACAGAGACTCTAGTTCTCGGTACCCTCATAGAGAAAATAATAAATTTTGTTTCTGGGTCCCTTGTATTGTTAGAATTTGTGAACGACCTCCGACCCACTTTGCGTTGGCCTTACACAAAAACACGACGACCAACCTCACTTATCGTATGTAAACAAACATCAGCTGATTTTAATAAGAAATAACAAAATTAAAAAAATACGTAAAAATGTCCCAAGAACCCAAAGAAGCAGTTCTAAAAAAAACTACAGACGTTTCCTTCCTAAATGATAAGGTAAAAGGCTACGACTGGTCACATGGATTTAATTATAGCGATATTTTAAAGTCCTATTTAAATACCGGCTTTCAAGCAACTAATTTTGGTCTAGCCATTCAGGAAATTAAGAAAATGCTCGACTGTCGAAAGCAACCAATCCCTGTAGATAAGTTTATTTATAATGAAGATGAATTCATTAAGATAAACTCAAACTGCACTATATTTCTCGGGTACACTTCCAATATGATATCTAGTGGTTTAAGAGAAACCTTTAAGTTCTTGGTACAAAATAAGTTCGTTGACTGTATAGTAACAACAGCAGGAGGCATAGAAGAGGATTTTATCAAATGTCTCGGACCAACATACTTGGGTGACTTTAATATGCAAGGTGCCATGTTACGAGAGAAAGGCATTAATAGGATAGGCAACCTGTTAGTCCCAAATGACAATTATTGCTTATTTGAAAATTGGATCATGCCCATATTTGATCAGATGTTAAAAGAACAAAATGAAACTTCAGCAAAATGGACGCCAAGTAAAATTGTTGACAGATTAGGTGCTGAAATAAATAATGAAGAAAGTGTTTACTATTGGGCACATAAAAACAAAATCCCTGTCTTCTGTCCAGCATTAACAGATGGCAGTTTAGGAGATATGATGTTCATGCATTCATTTCGAAATCCTGGTTTATGTTTAGACATTTTAGAAGATCTCAGAAGGATAAATCTGATGGCAATGCGCTCAGTCAATACTGGAATGATAATATTAGGTGGTGGATTGATAAAACACCATATTTGTAATGCCAATCTCATGAGAAATGGAGCTGATTACTCGGTATATATAAACACTGCTTCCGAGTTTGATGGGAGTGATGCTGGAGCAAGGCCAGATGAAGCAGTTTCTTGGGGAAAGATTAGACAAGACGCCAGTCCTGTCAAGGTCTATGCTGATGTTTCCTTGGTGTTTCCTTTGATTGTTGCAGAGACTTTTGCTAAAGAATTTTATAATGTAATGTAATGTTGATAGTAGTAGTGGAAATAAATTAATTTTATATTGCTAAGGAAATTGTTTCTATTATTTTTAATCTTAAAAACTTTCTTAGTACTTACTTATAACTTTGTCACAGTGTTGAATTCTGAATTCAATTCTTGGCTCTATCCAACTAGGGTAATCAGCCAGCCCAAATGCGGCGATCCCCAAGAAAGTCTGGCCTCAGGCCACTTGGGGTAGTCAGTTTTTTTTTAATTTTGCTTTAAGGATTTTACGAAATTAATAGAAGATTAATAGTGTGAAAGAAGCTTTAATAATGAAAAAACATTTAAAAGAAGACAAATTTGAAATAATTCTAAAAATTGTTAAATATTGTAAAAAAAAATCAATCCTTAAAATTCTCTAATTATGCCAGAAAATATTTTGTATAATGCTACAATAAACAGTTCTGAAATTAATTCAAAGTAATTCTAAAAATAATGGCAACAATTCTAAAAATTATCATTCAATTGATGAAATAAAATTCTAAATAACAAAAAATTGAATAATATCAAAGGATATAGAAAAATGTTCAAATATTTCTAAAAAATTTTATTTGTAAAGTGCTCCAACAAATAAATAAATGGATCCATGACGGATCTGATACTTTTCCAGGTAGCCTATTAGCACAATTCAAGTGAAGCCATGAAATATCAGCCTTAAAAACATTTCGTTAGAGTGTCAAACACTATTTTACCTGGAAATTTTATTAAAATCGGTTTAGCGGCTTAGAAGCTATTGTGTTACGGACAGAATGACACATATACACACACACAGACATCACGACGATATTGCTAAGAGAGGTCAAAATACACCCAAATAAAAAATGTTTTTTTCGAAAATAATAATTTCTAGCCATTCCTGCCCGAGCTAGGAAGGTAAAAATTGCGTTTAGCGTAATACTAACAATAATTATTAAATTACGGCAAAAATATTGTATATTTGAAAACCTCACGTCCATAAAGTTAGCAGTGTAGGTCAGTGGTACAAACATTTTATCATTGCACAATTTCAGGCTAATTAAATGCTCCGCTCCCGAATTTAATGCTCTTATAGTTTTCGAGATATCGCTTGCACTGCTAGAGTGAAAAAATTATAAATTTTTTACTGTTATATTGTTCTATTAATTTCAGGCTAATTAAATGCCCCACTACCTAAGTTTATGCTCTAACAGAGGCCGCAAAAATATTAAAATCTTAATTAAAAAGTTATTTATTAAATGTTTCTATAATTATTTTTCCATTCGCTTTATTTCAGCGTATATTCTCCCAGGTCCGCGAGCTTCCTGCAGCGGTCCCTTGTAGTGTTCTGTCCAAGGTTCTGGCTTGATGATCAGAATGTTTTCTTTTGTTGGGTTTTTTACCGTAGAATTGCTGAAATACTTCAGAACTCTGCCTACCTCCTACGTGTGTATTTATATTGTGGCATTTGCGCTCGAATATTTCATTTTTTTCCGTGCGTATCAAATTTCTTAGCTGTCTTCTGGTTTCCCTGTAGATTTCTAGGTCTCTTTGCCCTTTAGTACTGAGGCATTTTTTAAGTATGTGCGTTTTTTCTCCTTGACCATTTCCTGTATTTCCTCCGTCAATCACCTCTTATTGCTATTTCTATTATCTTCGTATCCAGCAGCTTGTTTGCTTGCTTCCTTCAAGATTTTTACTATGTTTGTATATATTTCTTTAAATAAGTGGTCTGTTGGTGTTTATTAATTTTTCATCTAATCGTTTCTGATAGAATCTTTGCGTACTTTCGATTTCTAGACTAGACTGGTTAGATCCACAGGTAACGCCACGAAGTGCTCGCACATCATACCACTTTAATTCCGAGTGTAGTCCACGTCCACCTATAGCATTATAAATGATTGTTTTAAGAGTTTTTGTTGGCTTATGTTTAAAAAAACCATTATTTATTTTTAGGTTGTGGGTTTCACACAATTGCATCAGTCTCAAGCGATTATCATTTCTTACTTCGTCTCCAAATGGTCCTACCACTTTGCTTTGGGTTTGTCTACCAGTTCGACTATCAAAATCGCCAAAGATACATATAACATTTCCCTGGTATTTCATCGGTTGGTGATAGCCTCATCCAGTTGGTATGTGGACAAAATTACCGACACTACTTGTACCTGTTTCTTTCCTTTTTTTCTCTGTGAGTGCAATAATATCTATCTTACTGCACTTCAGTTGCAATAATGTCCAACTTTTGGTTCACTCCCTGTACGTTCCATGAAGCTATCATATTCAAAGTCCTTTGTCTTTGCTTTTTTCGTCTTCGAGAATTTCGATCCATTGCTCCGAGGCTTTGTTTAGGCTTTTTGGAATATGCTTAGAGAACTAGTCTAATGCCTGAACTTGGAGGGCCAGAATTTTTAATCAAGGTTTTTCTCCTCTAGCCTTTGACGAGCCATCGCCATACTGTAAGGCAACAGCTTCGCATGTACCCTATGCAGGGGCCCTTACAGCGTGCTATCACCCGGGCCAGGTGAACCCTGGTTTTTTAGCGAGGTGTTACTCCTAAAAAAAAAATAAAGCCAAAAAAAGTTGAATAATAATGATTATTTAAAACTTAAAATACCCCAATTTTTACCCGAAAATGTTCAACTTTAGATTTTTTAAAACCAATGGAAATTTTTTTTGCGAAAACGTCTATTTTGGTTTTAAAAAAATCATTTAGCATGGAAAAATTTTCCAGGAAACAAAATTTAAGCACTTTACAAAATAGCAAAATAAAATTACTGCAATATAATCATGCTCTTTTTGATTTTCACCGTGTCTTTTTTGTATTTCCTGGCAAATTTTTATTGTGATAAAAAATTACACTATCTAAAAATAGACGTCTTAACGAAAAAAAAAATACCTTTGTTTTTGTGAAATTGCTTTCAGAACTTGGGAATTTTCAGGTGGAAATAGGGGGTTTAAAATCAAAATAAAATTAAAATATAAATACTTTAGTTTTGAAAAATTAAAACGTTTAGGACATCAAAAAGGGCTTTCCTAAAAAACAAAAAAAATTGTGGAAGTAAAATCAAAAACAAAAAAACAATTTTTTTTCGATTTTGTTTTGCTCTTTCCATTTTTTCCTTTCTGAAAGATATGTGCACTGGTCTATTACCTTTCTTAAGGCAGATCTATCATTTTAATTGATTGTTATGTTTTTTTTTTGTTTCAGCAAAAAGGTATTGTCCTATGCTGTCTGACGAAAATGGCCAAGATTTGCTGACCGATCTGATCAATTACGCAAACTCGCATCCGCAAATCAGAAGCATTAGTCAGCAAATTATGGACACCTTGGATAAAAATGGTATTAAAGTGTAAATAAAAAGCGCAAATGTGATTTTTTTTTTAAAGTATATATTTATAATAAGTTTAGAAGAAAATTACGCAAAAATTCAAAGGTCATTCACGTGTAAAAAGTACCAAACTGAGACTTGACTGATTTTTTTTTTGGTTTTAACTTCTGTGCATACCTACTGGCATCTCTAAGGCCTTTTTTAGGCGTGTCGAAATATATATTCTAAAAGGGTTCAAAGATGTATGTATGTCATACATCTTTGACGCGTTTTAGTTTTTATCGTTCAACCTCTAAAAGCGATTGATGATTTTTCAGTACCTTACGCGAATGACCTTAAATTTTTTCTCCATGTAAAACAGTTTTTGTAATAGCCCTAAATAGCCCAAGATCCTGAGACAAGATTTTGTGACTAAGTTCAAGTAAAAATATGTATTTTGCCAAGTTAGTTAAATGCATACATACATGATAATGGGGAGTGTTCGGAACGCTTAAAATTTTGACAGCTGTGTGTGTTGGTTAACAATCCCTCCCAGTAACACTAAGTAAAGAAAAGATATTAAAACCTAACCTTTGTTTTTACCCTTATTTTACAAAATCAATGTTTTGCATTTTCGAAACTGATGAATGATATTTTAAAATTTTAATCAAAGCCGCCGAAACAGTATACAATTAAGCAATAAAAATTACACTACTACAATGTGAAAGGGAGGCGAGCTTAGGACAGTGGTAGTAGTTAATTAGCACTACGGAGTGACATTTAGCTGGTGCACAGACGTAGTACTACTACTTTCGGTTTAGAATGTTTTTCTACGTAGTGCGATGCCTATTCTCCACCTTCTTTAAGTACTGTGTCTTGTCCACGTTCACTGTTAATGTGTATATGGTAAATCGGTCGTTAAGTTGTATTCCCATGCCGTGCACTTTACGTTTTCAGTTTTTTAGAGCTACTGCGATATATATTTTAAAAAGAGTTGGAGAGATACAACATCCCTGTCTTAAGCCTTTCGTTACCAGGAATTCTTTTAAAAGTCGATTTCCAATTTTAATTTTAAATTTTACCCTTTGGGTTCTTTTATTGTTTATATGTATGTATGATTGATATTAGTTTGCTCTAACACTGCCCATAATATTTCTACTGGAACTGGAATATATGCTTTTTGTAGGTCCACAAAGGTAACATGAGTTTCTATATTTCTGGCGCTCCTTTTCTCAATTACTTGTTTAAGGCAAAAAACATTTTCACTGTACAGGATTTGCCTGCACGAAACCCACTTTGCTCTTCTTCTCCTTGTTTATGAAAATCGTTCTCTATTAGATCTCCAAGAATCCTACCGTACAATCTACTTAGAGTACTGGTTACTGAAATTCCTCTGTAATTGTTGCAATCCAGCTTGTTTCCCTTTTTATTTATTGACGATATGAACACAATTTCCCAATCATCAGGTACTGGATGTCCGTTTAATATGCATTGATTGATAATATATGTGAGATTTTCTAGTAGTTTCTCTGGTTCATATTTGAGCATTTCAACATATATATTCCCCCCAGGTCCACTAGCTTTTTCTATATCTATATATAATACTATTATTTATCATTTCTTTTTCGATGATTACTTCCTTTCCATGTACTTCTATGTCTCACCTCGGAGAGGCCGACAGATATTCGGGTCTCGTTTCCTGCAGCAGACCCTAGTAGTAAATCAAAAAGAATGAAAAAAAAGCTGATACCTATTTTTCATTCTACGAGTGAACGACAGCGAACCAAGGAAACTTAGTCCATGGCGGGATGAAAACGTCCACCGGTCTATAAGGAAGAAAGACTTTTTGTCACAGTTCAACCAGACCATGCTGTCACCGTCTCCACGGTATCGGTTTGTAACCGAAAACAATGAGTTAATCAAGTATAAAAGGCAACTTCATAGGGGTATAGTCAACCACGGACACCGGTGTTTCGGAAAAAGGCATTTCCATCCTCAGCGTGGCTTGCCTGACACTAAGTAGAACAAACTGACTACAAGATACAAGGTAAATCAAAAAGAATGAAAAAATAGGTGAAACCTATTTTTCATTCTACGAGTGAACGACAGCGAACCAAGGAAACTTAGTCCATGGCGTCCACTTTTATCCCTTGGTATAATATACTTATATTATTGTTATGTTTATTATTTTTATATTTTGAAGCGCCTTTAATACTGTTTCTAGTCTAAGCGATTTTTGATATATTTGGATTTTTTTTTGTAAGCCTTTGTTAAACTGAAATTTAAAATAATTTATAAGAAAAACTATTGGTCGAAAAAATCTGAAATTTTTTATTTTTTAGTTTTTTAATTGTTTGAACAACTATACCAAATTATCCAAATAATAACCGAACCGAACCCCACAAAAAAAAATATGCAGTTTTTATTGAACTTCTCTGTAGAAAATATCGCTATTTTGATATGCGTTTAAACGAACGTCCTTTTTTGATTCGCGCCATTTTGAAGATGCGCTATTCAAATCAAGGCCATTTAGAACATGCGCTTGTTTGATAGGTGATATTTTGAATACGCGCTATTTGAAAAAGAGCAGTTTTTATACGCTCTAGATTGAAACACGTTATTTTGAAACGCGTTGTTACAGAGTCTTAAAAAAAATATAGTTCGTTTATATTTGGAAAAGCCATCTTATATTTAAAAAAAACCTTTTTGTGAAAAAAAAATATTGATTTTGGTGGTGAGTAAAGGAAGTTACGTAACGCAACCCGAGACACCCACCCAGCCCCCTGTAACGCTGCATAACGCGACGACTGACCCCCTCCCTCTACTTCATGCGTTACGTAATTTAAGGACAGGCATATCATATCTATTTTCTTTATAAGGGAATGTTTATTAAAAATATATTGATAAAATGGACAGTCTTTTCCCCCTGTAACGCTGCATAACGCGACGACTGACCCCCTCCCCCTACTTCATGCGTTACGTAATTTAAGGGCAGACATCATATCTTTTTTGTTTATAAGGAAGTGTTTATTTAAAAAATTTTGATAAATTGTTTGACAGTCTTTTAGATGTCTTATTAGCTTTTTTAAAGTAAAATAATTCTTTTTTTAGGTGTTTTTGGATTTTTTTTTACAGTATACTGAGTACGAATTTTTTGAAAGAAGTGTTTTATATGTACACAAACAAAATTACAACTAGGTTCTTGAGTAGTACTCAACAAAACTGCAAGATTGACGAATGTCACAAAAATCGTTACAAAAGCATAAAAGCCATAATTCTTAAGACAACGCCATATAATTCTTAAGACCAGCTGAACGAAAGGGTTATAATTAAGTTTCTGCTGAAAGTCACAAAATCTTTTATCGGGATCTCGGGCTTTTGATGTATGAAATATTGTGTATATGAAATTTCATAGTATTGCACTAGGGCTAAAGCACCGAATTTTTTCAAGTACTATAACTATTGTTTAGGTTTGGTTTGGTAAAAAATCTTTTTTCTACTGGTATGTATGATATATCGAGAACGTAAGAAAAGCCCGTTAATTAATATTATCATACATATACTTACAAAAAAACGTCTGGGCTGTAAAACGTTGTTTGCTATTGTTTATTGTACCATTTTAGCCCAGTAAACCTGCCAAAAATTTTGTACTATTACCTATCTAAACAAATTTTGACGCATTAAATAATAAGTGACCTTCTCTATCAGCTCCTTCAGTTTGGACCATAACTTATGAGACACCCTGTTTAGGTGATATTTGTTAGAATAATGGCCTCTAACCCACAAATGAGGAGTAACCTTTGTCTGTAAATGTCTCTGGTTTTTATTTAAAAAAGTCTTCTGTTCTCAGAGGCCACCTTCGAACGTTGGTTATCTTTAAAAAAAATCGAGATGACAGTCCAAACGAGTATTCTGGGAAATGTTTTTAAGCACTTTGACAGACCATAGACAATAGAAAGATCGTCAACAAGTTTTCCAAAATTTCACTGCTATTAACAGCTACCACGTCACACGTAAATGTTTTACAAGTAGAAAAAATATGTTTTAATATTATTCGTTACAATTAATATGAATATTGTTTTCTTTACGGTTAGTATTCTAATCATTTAAAATCATTCAAAATTAATCTAGGTAATACTAAAAAGACATTGCTACAAAAAATTGTAAAAGTGACACTATACATTAAATATAAGACAAGACCTTGAGATTTAAACAATTACAAAATATGTATTAGAAGTAACTAAAATTAATAGCTAAGTTTTTTGAAAGCAAATTTTGTACTGCGCTAATACCACTAAATAAAGCTAAATTGAGAACATTGTTGAACACTCTGAAATCTGTAACTAATGTCTGTAATTAAAGTATTCATTGATAGTGTAGGGCTCGATCTTACACAAAAAGTTGGCGCATGCTTTCTTAAATAATCGTATGCTGTCTATTTGTTTAATTGTCTTTGGCAGAGGATTAAATAATTTTATAGCCGCATAGTGGGGCCCTTTCTCTGTTACTGTTAATCTATGGTTTAGATATAATTTGAAAATTCTTCTGGATTATTTTTTTATGGATGGGAATTACATTTGCTTTGTTTAACTGCTCTGGATATACTCCATTTGTCATACTGATGTTAAATATATATTGTCATGGTACCATGACACGTGTCATCGTAAACGATATCCCAAAAAAGTTTAAAGAAGAAAAGTTTTAATTGTCAATGGAAGTTTTCGGCAATTAATCTTCTGTGGACATACACCTGACCATTATTTGTCACTGCCAGTGACCAAAAATCGTGTCAAAGCTTTGGTGTGTGAGGTATTCGTTAAAAAAATCATTGTTGCCCCATAGATTAAAATATAGTTGCACTGCATTTGTGTAGAAAATAAATGGATCCATGACGGATCTGATACCTTCCTAGCTAGCCTATTAGCACACTTCAAGTGAAGCCATGATATATCAGCCTTGAAAATAGTTTTTGGTAAATATCTGAGAAACTAGAGCTCTTAAGAAGTTTTTAGTTATAAGACAAATTATTGAGCGAAATTTAGTCTGCTTTATTCCGAAAACCACTTATTGATACGATGCTCCGTTAAAAAGTTAGCATTTTCTAAATGTTTTAATTGTCAAAAAGGTGTCATTAGCATTAATAGATTTTGGCCAAAATCTAATCAGCTCGTTAAAATGTCAAGTACTATTTTACCTAAAAATTTTATGAGAGTCGGTTCAGTCGTTTAGGCGCTATCGTGTTACGGACAGAAATAATATACACACACACACAGAGACAAACATGACGACGATATTGCTAAGATAGGTCAAAATACACCCAAATAACATATTTTCGACGTTATCTCAAAAAAAAAATTGTCGTCGAAACTAATACCTTCTCTAGTTATTGCTACGCGGACTAGGAAGGTAAAAATCCGAAATTATTAAACCGACTCTATTAACTTAAACGAAATTTTTAAACAAAACTTTGGAAGGTCTAAACAGGGTCTAAAGGTTATTATAAGTCTCGAGATAAGGTCACTTTTTTCAGGTGCGAAAATTTAAAATAATTACAAGTTTTAAATCCCGAAAGATAGGTATTGAATAAAAAACTTCAAAGCTTTTCTAACAAATTTTGTAACAACTAAAACTGTTCCCACAAAATATAAATGTTTCAAAAAAGCTATAGAAAAATGTTTAAAACGTAATTTTGGCATAAAATTTAATATAAAATATCTATTTTGAATGTGTGGCTTACAGGCATATTGGGTTATTAATTAAGAAAAATTCAAAATAAATAAAAATTATATTACCTAGGTAATAACATGGCCGTTGCTAGACTAGTGACCGCCTGGAGCAAGAGGGTGAATATTATGCCCCCCTGCAAAAAAGTGATTTACACCAAAAGAAAGTTATAATTATTGTAAAAAGAGTAAATTTTAGGTTTTTACTGTATATCTCGAAACAGAGACAGCAAAATAATAACCTTATCAAACTACCAAAGGCAAAAGAAAGAATTAAAATCGGTTCATTAATTTTTTAGAAAAAACCTCGAAAAAAAAACCATAAACAACTTGGCGAAAAGTGGTGCTAATTAAAAATGTTATTGCACAGCTACCTCAATAAAGGCTACTTCAGTTGCATGCTAGATTAGTGTCCCTGAAGGCCGCTTGGCATGGAGCAATAGACTTGCAGTTGCATGCAAGATTAGGGTGCCTGATATGACATCTATTGTATAAACAAACAAATATGTCTCATTCAGAGACACCAATCTTGCATGCAACTGCAAGTTTATTGCTCCATGCCAAGCGGCCTTCAGGGACACTAATCTAGCATGCAACTGAAGTAGTCTTTATTGAGGTAGCTGTGCAATAACATTTTTAATGAGCACCACTTTTCGCCAAGTTGTTTATGGTTTTTTTTTCGAGGTTTTTTCTAAAAAATTAATGAACCGATTTTAATTCTCTTTTGCCTTTGGTAGTCAAGCGGCCTTCAAGCCTGATCCTTCTTTGAAATGCAACATTGTCGAAGGCTGACAGATCTAAAATTTTCGTTTCGTTTTTACTTATTGGCGTTCGTTTATTGCAGACGATTTGCCAGCTCAATTCGGTGGACACCAAGATAATCTGACTCAAAGTCACTTGCTGCACGGGACAATCACAACTCATTGACTCACACATTCACTACATGAAGACCAAGAAGGCCGGCCTGCTAAGCACCCCCTGTGGGCAATTTTTATTTTCTCAAGGAGGATTTAATTTTTGTCTACAGTGGCGTATATAAAAAAGTTTCGGGGTGGGCCCGAGGCAGTTTTGGGGGGGGGGGCCTAGATCCCATGAGGCCGTATTTTATGCTATTTTTTGTTTGTATTCATGAAATATGTGGAAAATATCTAAAAAAATCTTAGCTTCGGGGGGGGGGGGAGGGGGAGCCCTGTTTGCCTGATACCCTTTTTCGGAGGAGTCTTTATAGTGCTAGCGCCAGCTACGGGACCACCGGCTTAACGTGACTTAACCGAACCACGGCCTTGTATTGATCATCAGCTTTTGCCTACTTTGTTGATGCCCAAACTTCGCCCAAGACAGGCTTTACCCCTACTTCGAGTTTGTAATGGCAGGCACGGGAATCGAACCACGCACCCTCGGATTGCAAAGCGAACGCACGCCCACTGAACCAAGCAGGGCCACAAAAAAGATCTAAAATTAACAAAAAAATAGGCTGTCAAGAAAATAACGAAAATGTCAGCTTTCGACAATTTTGCATTTTAAAGTAGGATCGGGCTTGTTAGAGACCATCCTTAAATTATGTAACGCTTAAGGGTGGAGGGGGGGGGTTCGGCCAAGCGTTACACTCAATGTCTTATTTTATGTGTTTTTCTTAAAAACGCGTTACAAGGGGGGGGGGGTTGAAAAATCCTGAATATTTGCATTACGTAATTTAACAACCTTCCTTTATAGAGGCGTCTCACAGTGGAACGTTTTGAAGATCTAGGTGGACAACCCCTGAGCAACATTAACACTTTTTAATGCTTGATTTTTTTTAGCTTTAAAATAACATAAAATATTTAAAAGCATTTAGTATTTGCAATATTACCTACCTCTTATATAGGGTGATTCAGATTTTAACGATTTTAAGATTTGTAGTCAAACAAATATTTTTAACGAAAATTGTTTCAACAAATTTTATAACAATGAAGTAACGGTATATTTTTTTTAGTTTTTGCAAGAAGGAATTTAAATAAAACAGTTTTGCAATATTCAAGGTGTTTCAGAAAAATATAAATAAAGACGTTTTAGGCGGTAAGGGATGATCAAGAAAAAAATTCCGCTCTCATCTGTCACTATATGCCCGGGGTGAAACCAACCCCTAAAATTATAATGAAAATTGTTCATCGGATGGCATTATCTTTAAAGAGGTACTTAATGTGAGAAAATTTAAGAGATATGTGGATTTTAATTTTATATAACTAAGAAAGTTTTAAAAAATATTTATTAAATTGGAAAATTCCATTTTTATTTGAAAAATATCATTACTTAACAAACCAAATAATAGAATAATTACCAAACACAAGTCCATTTTATTATTATCTTGCAAACTAAACTGTGTTAATTGATTTCTCAATCTGACACAAAACAGACAAAAAAATGTATTATCATATTTCTAAAACCGCATAATAATAACTCGCTCCGTTTAAAACTTAATTTTTTGGACTTTTTAACCCCAAAAAACTTCCCTTGGGGTTTGGTGCAGATGCATTTTTATTAAGCTTGGTTAAGCTTGCGACAGAGTGAAAAGTTACTGTTCACAAAAATTCGTGAAAGTCAAGAGTTTCAAAAACCCATCGTGCAGACATACATAGGGCATATTTTTAAATTACGTAACCCCTCCTCCCCCCTCCGTAATGCATTTTTAAGAAAAAATATATTCAAGGATTATGACAGTGTAACGCAAGGTTAATAACCCCCCTCCCCCCTTGGGATAGGGTGTCTCAGATAAAAATAACTACAAGGGCGTTTATGAGGATTTAGGAGACGGTAAGACATACCAATTTTGGTAAAAAAGTGGCGTTATTTTGAGCTGTATCAAAGAAAACATTTATATGCGTTTTCAAAATATTGAGAAATAAATGGATCCATGAGGGATCTGATACCTTCCCAGCTAGCCTATTAGCACACTTTAAGTGAAGCCATGATAATATGTCAGATTTGAAAAGTTTTTTGTATATATCTGAGAAACTGAAGCTCTTCAGAGTTTTTAGTTATAACACGAATCATTGAGCAAAATATAGTCTACTATAGTACGAAAACTGTATATTGATACGATGCTCCGTTAAAAAGATAGATTTTTTAAAATTTTAATTGTCATTAGCATTAATAGACTTGACCAAAATCTAATCAGCTCGTAAAAGTGTCGAGCACTATTCTACCTGAAAATTTTGTGAAAATCGGTTCAGCGGTTTAGGAGCTATCGTGTTATGGACAGAAATAATATACACACACACACAGACAGACATCACGACGATATTGCTAGGATAGGTCAAAATACACCCAAATAACACATTTTCGGCGTTATCAAAAAAAAAATTTTTCGTCGAAACTAATACCTATTAATAATACCATTGCTATGCGGGCTAGGAAGGCAAAAACTAAAAATTGTGACTTTTTGAAATAACTAAAGTCCTAAAAAAATTGTTAACGTCATTTTATTGGCTTAGTATATATAGTTTTATTCAATTTGTTTAAAAGAAAGCGACAATATTTTAATTTTTCGATTAACACAATTTAAGTTTTTAAGCATTATTTTGAAACCCCCTGTAGATATTTTTAACTTCGACACTGCATCCGATTAAGCTCGCAAAAGCGCCACTTTTTTCCCTTTGAATGAATATCGTAAGTGTTACCGTTTCTGAAAATCCCACAAAGCCCTATGTACTTACTTTTATCTGGACACCCTGTAGACAAACAGACACATTGACTCATCGTGATATAGAAAAATGCACGAAGATTGACTAATTTAGGTTAGAAAATCCCCAAAGGGCACATTGGTGAAGGTATCAAAAAGAAAATGTCATTAAACACAAATAATACGTTTTCTATTTTTAGAGATGCAGGCTAACAAAATAATTAAGTACAAGTTTACCGCAATAAAAGGACAAAATTTCAATACTGCGTCAGAAAGTAGAGATTTCGGTTAATTAGAAAATAATAAAACTAACATCAACAAATTCCAACAAACTAAAGTTTCAGTCCAACAAAAACTATATAAAAATAAAATTTTCCTAACCAAAACAGCAAGTAAAACACTGCAACAATGACAGTCAAAATGCTTCCCTAGTCGTAAGGACATGTCACTCTAAAAATGCCTGGCACTTGTTTTACTCCAGCGCCTACTATGCGGGAAAAAACAATATTGTTTTAAAGCATTGCCATACATAAGATTAAAATGTCTAAGCAGAAAATTTTTAAGATGCAACTTTCAATGCAAATATCTTGACAACCAGAGGGGATAAAAAAATAATATTTTGGATCTAGGATGTATGGAATATGCTCTTTAATTGTAGGTAGCTGAAATGTTAATTTATAGTACTTAACCATGTCCACCTAGATTAGTCAAACGTTCCACTGTGCGTCTGTGAGTATTGAAGTGCTTGAAACTCGAACAGATGTTCCAATTTATTATAGCTTACACTGGCGTATATATGGGGGGGGCTGGGGGCCCGGGCCCCCCCCCGAAGCTAAGATTTTTTTAGATATTTTCGACATATTTCATGAATAAAAACATAAAATAGCATAAAATACGCCCTCGTGGGGTCTCGGCCCCCCCCCCCAAAACTACCTCGGGCCCACCCCGAAACTTTTTTCTATATACGCCACTGAAGCTTACAAATCGTGTCAAACACTTTTAAGTCGCTTGCATGATACACGTCGCTTATTGTAAATTGCGTCTTTAAATTGTAAAAAACCTACGACATGTCAATTTCAACAAATTTGTGGCAAGAGTGAATTTCAATTTATTTTGGAAGTCTCGATAATCCATCGAGGTAGAATAATCAAATTTTATGACTCTGCGTTAGCTTTGAATCTCGAGGTAAACGCCTCCCTAAAACTAAAGAACTAATTATTCTTGAGACACAAAACTTTTTTCATCATGTCAAAAATTACCAAATATTTTTTTTGTTTTTAATTTTTGAAATCGTCACCTTTTTATTTATCTTTTTCTATTCTGCTACAAATTCTTTAAATAATACGAAAGAAATCACAAAATTCCTCTCATTAGTTTTTGAGATACATAATACGTCTCAAAATAAGGTGATTTATTAGTGACCTTAAAATACATATTACCATTGAGTAAATAATATTTACTCAATGATATTACACACATCTTTTAATCGAAAGTAGGTACGTGGCGGCCGCTTGAAAATTATCTTAATTCGAAAGTAGAAGGCGTCCTTCGGCCGCCCCAAAATCGTCCGTCTGGGTTGCTCCTCTCTGTCTGTCCCATTACGACGGCCCTGGTAATAAAAAATTATATTAATTCTAATTCGTTAAATGACAATTACATTTTTGTGATAAATAGGTAAATGCATGTTATATTATTTAAGTTTGTATTTAATAGTTAAAGTATTTATTGTGAATCAATTATAAATTATTCGACGAAGAATGTAAGTTCCTTGAAGAAAATATAAAATATTAAGCACTAAAAGCAGTGTTCTCGTTTTATTTCAAACAATTCAATTTAATACCTTTTTAGCAAAAAACTGAGAATTAAACATTTTTAGAACAAATAATAGGTACGATTTTAAAATTTGCTGCAATCATTAACGTGTTGGTTGCAATCCCACAAAAATATAGACATCATCAAAATCTAAAAAATATTTAAATTGGAGCATGAAATTATTGATTTATTAATTTAGGTCGCTGAAACATACGTCTTTCAACAGAATGCGATTTTTTGTCTTTATTTAAATATTTTCTTAAAATAACCATTTGGATAAAATTATGTTTCATCATCAAAAATCGTTAAAAAAAGAAGACATAAAAATTGGCCGATGAAAATAAACAGATCTCAACTTTCCCTTTTCAAATCTCCCGCCGCGTTATTCTTGCTGCCAACATATTAACCCGAAAGTTACCAGCGCTTTCTGGAACGATGACGACCTTGACACCGTTGAATATTTTTCCGATTTTCTTGCTTTATTTTGAGGTTTTCGTGGTGATTTTGGTATCAAAATAAAACGGAAAAAATTGAGATTATTTTGGCAACTAATTTTGATCTAGGTTGTGTCTGGTTTTGTGATGGGTGCGGAATAAAATAGCGGGGTGTTGGTGTGGAGGTCGGCGCGTGGATGCGTCATCTAGGGAAATTTCTGGCGCGAGTGTTGCCGACCGAAGGTGGTGGGCACGCGCAGTCCCGTGCCGATTCGTGTCCGACGAATCCCCACTCAGTCTGTTCGGGTGCACCATGTTCCTCGTTTCACAGTGCCGCCTTGTCGTGCACTGGACTAAACTCGCAATGTCCGTTCGCCATTGGTGTCGAGAGGAGCTGTCGTTGCGCCTCTCCGTTTATTTGCGGTTTTTTCGGTTTAAAACCGACTTTAAATGCAGAATAACGTTACGGAATTGACGCAGAGATTACTGAGATCATTGGATAGCAATTATAATGTAAGGTTTGGCAAGGGTTGTCGAGAAATCGGCATTTTTAGTTCGTGCCCAGTGAACACCTCACCATAACCAGGTGGACTGCGCTGTCTCTTGCCTCTGATTTTGTGTAAATAAACTTATCTTGTTAGTTTCAAACAGTTTTATCTTTATTTTGCCCAAATACACCCTAATACCAAATTTTCACGATTATTTCGCAACAACTTCAGGCGATTCGCTACTTTTAACTTTACATAAGAAGATCTGCTAGTGCTTGGAATTCACCACGTATTTTACCTCTTTGTTGCCCCCCACTATGCCTCTGATTTCCCCCTTGAAGTTCCCTAAACTTCCCTTTACTTTCAACAAGTGAGTCCCCATTTTTCATGTGATTTGTAATGTCATTTGCCTGAAAAGAGCACAGTGCACTTTGCCAGAAATGTACAAGGTGATGTTATAAATATACAGGGTGTTTACTGACTGGATAATTTTAAAAATAAGTAAGAGCATGCCTTATATCTAGTTTCCACTGTTTTTTAATAATTAACTAAAAAATGTGGATATTTTTAATAAGTTATTAATAGCCTTTTCATATCAAAATCTTTGTTTCAATTTAAAAAGGTTTTTTTATTGTGCACTTCAGTGCTTGAGAATCTAGAATATATACTTTTAGATAATAACACATAATAATGTAGTTTATACTTTATTTATAGCATGTTTAACTAAATCTGTAGTTTTAAAAAGTCAACCTCAAACTCGGTATTTATTTAAGCCAATCTTAAGTCTACTTGGCCCAATCTGGTGAAAACTGACATAAATTGAGCTATATGGGAGGTTTTTTGAGAGTTTGAAGTTTGGGAGGGGCTCTATAACTATTTTATGAATTAATGTTTTGGTATAAATTGTTTTTTTTTTTATAGTTTTTTGACTTGCTGCAAGGACGACTCAGTTTTTCTATATTTTCCCTAGAAGTATGTTAAACCCCTTAAAAGGGCATACTTTAGATCATACTGTACATGGTCCTTGATTCAGATCTAGTTTTGAGTTTTAAATACAAACCCTGGGACTGGAACTTTAGATTAGGACAGGTCAGGCTAGTTGATAAACTGTCAACTATGTTTATCACCTTACCTTTGCTCACAGTAAGGTTTGGACAGAATAAAAATTACCCCATTTTTTGAGGTTCATCATGTTGGGGACTCTAAACCAGACCTGAAACTGAGTAGAATGTGCTATTATTTAGATATGGAATAATTTAATTAGTATAATATTTCTTTATTTAACTTATTAAAACAAAATGTTATTTATTTTTAAAATTGAGAAAATGCCATGCTCAATTGTGTGTTTTTTATTTACTTCACATTCCTAAAGGGCATTTAAAATACTTTTTCTTTACCCAGCCTACTTTCCTGCTGAGTCATTTCTCTTCTACCAGGAGAGGCCAGGTAGTGTCAAATTCCTACCGACTAAAACCCCTTGATTAGGACTCTAACCTAATTTTATCCCCTGTACAGGTCCTTAATGGAGTAGTCCCCAGTTGCTATGGGGTCTAGTTAATCTTCCCCAAATATTAAGTGCCTTTTTGTGATACAGGGCCTCACATTGGCATATTTAAAATGCTTGTGGTTTGCTACTAGACTTAAAGAAATAAAACGAACTTTGCAGTTGCAAGTAACAAAGTAAAAATAATTTTTAAAAAAATAAAATAAAAAGGTATAGGTTTAAAATATTTGCTCCAAGTATCCCTGAAAGATCTTAGTTTTCTTATTGTTTTTAATTATAATTTCTATTTTTTTATATTAATATTTTATCTTTAATCTCTATTTTGTCCAAATCCACCCTAATACCTTGCTAAATTATTTAGAAGCATTTTTTGGGATTGACATTCTTTGAGCTGGTAATTTATGCCACACAAAAATCATATTCTACAGTAGGACTATGTACAGGGTGATTTTTTATGATTTCAATATCCCTGTAACTCGGTGATTATTTGGAGTAGACATAACAGGGATATTGCAATAAAAAATCACCATATAAAATATTACTAGTGATTTGTTCCTTGACTTTTGATTTTTTGATATTTTTTTTTTGCATTGGCAAAAAATGTGGTCTAAGCCTTTTCAGGTTTAAACATTGCAAGACACTATGAGTGCAAGCAGTTGCAGACCCCTAATGTTAAATTTCAAAATGGCAAGTGCTCTAACAATTTCTAAATTTTAGGTCATCAATATGCCAGAGGTGTTGGATATTATTTCCTGTTTGGAGAAAGTGGCTGTTACCAAAGAACTATTGGAGGTAAGAAAAATATTACTATCAATTGCGAATTAGGTATTTTTTTAGTGGATCTACATATACCTGAAAATAAGTATCTGTCTTTGTTGTTCCTACTTTGTTTTCTGGCAACATTTCGTGGGCAAATTCCCACTTTTCTTGAATAGGTAGGTATCTTGGGTTATAGGGGTAGGATAAAGTAAACACTTTATTTTCTAGCAACATTTAATGGTAAAAGTGGGAATTTGCTCACAAAATGTTGCCACAAGATTTGCACCCAAATGGGTATACAATGTAAAATGCATTTGTAGAAAATCAAATGCAAGGGGATGAATTATTAAAAAAAAAACCTTTCATAAATAATTGTGAATCCAACTCTCTTACATGGAGCATTTTTCAATTTGAAAATTAACTTTTTTTAATTCAAATTTGTTTATTTATTTGTATTTATTTATTCAACACTTATCTTCATACATTACATTCAATTTACATTTTTATATGTCAATAATTTTTATTTTTAATTTTCTCTTCCTTGTGCAGTGTTGTGCAAGGAAATAAATCCTGTGGGCAAAAAACAAACATGAACAAAAGGATTAGAAAATATTACCTACACATATATGGCACTGGAGTAACACAGAATACTAACAACCTAAACTAAGTAAATAAAATCTAAATAAATTATTAGCTTAGCTAAATATATAGGTAAATAACAAAATTTGGTTTTCGACAGAGTTAAGACAAATTAATTAATTTA
The DNA here is from genome assembly GCA_963576565.1 of Aspidapion aeneum. Taxonomy (NCBI): domain Eukaryota; kingdom Metazoa; phylum Arthropoda; class Insecta; order Coleoptera; family Brentidae; genus Aspidapion; species Aspidapion aeneum. The sequence continues at coordinate 30,216,537 of OY755046.1, read as the reverse complement.
CCGGTACATCAAAATTTCCAGCTAATAAAGTATTAACCATACTGTTATGAAGAAAGAACATTTTGGTTTTCCTATTAAATAATTTATGTGAAAAGACTTTGAATTGTTCAGTAATGTAATAAAAGTAGTGTTTACATTTTTTACAGTTTAGTTTAGTCTGTTTTACTGTGTTACAATTCTTGGTTTGCTTATATACTATAAAATAATTAAGCCTATTATCAGTTGCTAATGACTAGAAACAAATATCTACAAACAAATATTTACTCTATAATTGATCAGCCTAATAGGTACCTACTAATTAAAGTCATATACCTACTCAACAGAAAATTCACAGACTAGGCCACTATCTATGTTCTCTAATATGTTTTTTGAGTGTATAAATTGAAGTGTTGAAGAAGTCCAATTGTAGAAGATTGGCATTTTGCATCATTCTATTAATTGGATTGTTTTGCCCATACAAGGTCCTATGGCGTTCTGGTTCAAAAGTGTAATTTCCCCTTAAAGTGCGAGGAGGTACATGAAAACGTAAGGTAGAGATAGATAGATAGATAGATAGATAGATAGATAGATAGATCTTTATTGATGTTGTTCATACATAAAGTATTTACACAAGTCAAAATGGTAATCACAATTTAAAATTATTTAAAACTAAAATTTAAAATTATTTGAGTAGTTTTGCTAAATTGCATGTTAAAAGTCCTTACTTACTAATTTATGATTAAGTTAAAATAAATTACAATAAAAATAACAATTAAAATTACAATCATAGTAGTTCTGACAATTTTACATACACTAACATTTACTAAATTTTACATTAGGATTAAGCACATTAATTTCAATTTTTAATTTCCCAATAAATAAATTCAAATTTATCATTCAATTCAAAACAAATAAGAATAAAAGCCCCAGAAAATGTCAACCTAAATCAATGTTTAACATTGAGTTTACGAGATAAAATTAAGTATGATTATGATGATGTTGTGGATCAGTCTATTAAATCAATAAAGTTGGTTTGAAGAAACTCATTGATTGAGTACAATGCTTTACTCTTTAAATATAGTTTTATTTTCCCCTTAAATGTTTCTATATTAAGATTTTTTATTTCCCCTGGAAGTGCATTAAACATTTGAATAGCATAATAATTAGGACCGTTTCTTGCTCTGTGAACCCTAAAAAAGTTGGGCAGTAGGTTATCCCTGTTTCTGGTAGAGTAATAATGATTGTCACCATTTGATGCATACTCCTGTATGTTAGACTTCAGATAGGTGAGGCAAGTTAAAATGTAAACACAAGGAAGTGTGAGTATTCCAAGCTTAATAAAAGTACTGCGGCCGCAATCTCGATAACCCAATCCACTCATCACTCTTACACACCTTCTCTGAGTTGCAAATATTTCATCAGCATGGGCTGAATGTCCCCAAACAAGAATTGCATAAGACATATTTGAATGAAAATATGCATAGTATGAACTTAGTAGAGTACAATAAGAGACACGATCCAGCAAGTTTCTTATTAGGTAAATATTTTTGCTAAGTTTCCTATTAAGCTGAATAATATGATCTTCCCATATTAACCCCGAATCCATAGTTACACCTAAAAGTTTTACTGGTTTAGTGTTGTTTTCCTCCGGGATATCACGCAAAGAAAATGTTATATTTTGTGTTTTACTTTCATTCAGGCTTAACCCATTTGTCCGAAACCAGTTTTTGGTATTCAACTGTGTCTCCCCAACTACATGACATAGATTATTGTAATCATCAGACACATCCTCAGCCGTTGTATCATCAGCATACACTACACCATCAATAATCTCATCTATATCATTAATAAAAACGATGAACAGGATCGGCCCCAGGGTAGAGCCTTGAGGTACTCCATAACTTAATGTTTGAATGTTAGAGATTGTATCATTGAATTTTGTGTACTGACGTCTGTTGTCTCCTATGTAAGATTTGATCAGTGAGGCTGAGTCTGCACTAAAGTTGTATTCATATAGCTTGCTCACAAGTAAGTCATGGGAAACACAGTCAAACGCTTTAGTCAAATCAAAAAGAGACGCATGTAGATAGCTTTTATTCAGGAATGCTTCCTGCACATGCTTAACCAGCTGGTTAATGGCCAAAGTGGTCGACATTTTTTGACGAAAACCATACTGAGCATGACTGAAAAGATTATTAGTTTCAAAATAGTCTACAATTTGATTCTTAAGAACTGTTTCATATATTTTTGCAAAACATGGTATCAGAGAAATGGGGCGATAGTTGGATACATCCTCTTTGCTTCCTGCCTTGTGCACAGGAACCACCTTTGATAATTTAAAACACGTTGGAAATAATTTTTCGTTTATAGCCAGATTAATTAATGTGATGAGTGGAACTAATATTGAATTTTTAAGAGTTTTTATAATTTTTACATTCATTTCATAAGCATCCCTGCTTGGGCTATTTTTAAAGCTGTCAATTATCTCCCTAATTTGATTAAAAGAAACAGTCGTGAAATTAAATTTGTTTGTATCTTTTTTATATTGTTTATTTTTTATAGTTTTAAGAGGATCATCACTGGATGGATTAAGATTTTGTACTACTCTTTGTGCTATAGTGGTAAAATGTTTATTAAAATCATTAGCTGTTAGAGTACTAGTGACGTTATTATTTTTTATTAATGGATTGTTACTTTTAATTATGTCCCATGATGCCTTTTGTTTATTTGGTGCATTGTTAATATAGACATCATTGGCATGTTTTTTTGCCATATCTACTTTGGCACGATAACTTTTTCTTTCGTTCCTTAGAGTCTCTGTAGTAACTTGATCCGGCCTCTCTCTATGGATGCGAGTTAGAAACCTAAGTTTGTCGCGACTTTCCCTTAGTCCATCATGAAACCAATTTATTTTATTTTGTTCTGGACAGTCGATAAGGCCATTGATAAGTTTGAAGACTATGACCTGATCAGATGATTCTCGCCTGTGATCTAGTTTTTCCAGGTTCAGAAGAGTGCGAAGTTCATTATAATTAATGTTTTCGAATAAAATATTTAGTTTAAACGCAATATAACATAGAAATTTATTTTGAACTTTTTCAATTTTTGTGATGTAAGTAGAGAATTATGGTGACCAAACTGAAGAATTACTTTCAAGAATGGATCGAACTAAGCTACAGTAAAGAGTTTTTAAGGCATCAATGTTAGTGAAGTCTTTTGTATGTCGTTTAATAAAGCCAAGCATCTTAAGAGCTTTATTGCATATTTTTGTTACATGTTCTGTAAAAGAAAGGTCAGATGAAAAAAATACTCCAAGATCTCTTATTATATTGACTTTTTCTATTTCTGTATCAAGAATATAATACCTGTTGGGTTGTGGAGAGGTACTTTTAGTGAACTGGATATACTTACACTTCTGTGCATTTAAAGTCATACTGTTGTCACTGCACCACTGTGCAAACCTACAGAGGTCCATCTGCATTTGAACAGGCACCTCATCCTTGTCAACAACAATGTAAATTTTTAGGTCGTCAGCGTAACCCTCTACACTAGCAAACTCAAAACAATTGACTACATCTTTCATAAACATATTAAAAAGTGTAGGTGCCAGATGTGCACCCTGTGGAATCCCTGTGACAGCCACAAATGGTTCAGAGAGGTAGCAATTATTGATCTTAACTATAAGTTCGAGTCTAGCATCCCTGAGCCATGAGTGGCTTGTCAGGATATTAGATCTGGTACTTATTTGTTTTTTCTTTAATATTTTTCGTATAAATAACTCAAAAAACATATAGTTGATATTCCAATAGGTCATATGTCATAAATTTTTTAATATCATATTTTTTGTGGCTTCACACTCAAATACTACTTTATATCCCAGATAAACCTCTTATGTCTCCGACCAATCAGAAACGCAATATTTCAATATGGAAATTTCTTACATGTCGTTAACGTCGTGAGATTATATAAGTGAATTAAAGGTTAGACTATTATTATCATTATCACCTTAAATGCGTGAATTAAACATGTTTATTGGAAAATTTTAATTTGGGATCTAGTAGTCATATGTCACTATGATGTGGCACATAGTGTAGTACCAAGATGTCCTAAGTGTTAAGAAATGGATCCTATGTCATAAAATTGTGACCAGAAAATAATTCCAACAGGTTCTATATGTCACACAAAAACCTAAAACGAGACCTAAAATAATAATACAAAATCAAAAAACACTTGGTAATGTGATACTACAGTATAACATAAATCTCTACAAAATTTCAGATTCAAAAGTTACTTGTCAACCCATTAGTGTCAGTTTTTAATTTCTGCACAATACTTCCCATCTTTTTTCCTGCCTAGTGAAATTTTTATACTTGCTGACATAGGACCTTTTGTATCAATGACAATATTCTTAAGTATTATAATCTTATAAACACCTACAGAAAAACACATGAAATGTGTCTTAGATAAATCCATAATTATAATTCTATTTAATTTAATTTAGTACATAAACATTTACATCCATAAAAATACATTAGACAAAGAGTAGTTTGAAAGCCAATCCAACAACTAAGAGGTATTAGTTCGGTTCGGTTCATTCATGTAGAACAAATCAAATGTCCTCAGTCCACAAATTTTTGATAATTTGAGAAATTCAAAGTGTAGTTTGCTTCACTACACTGCTAAGCTATTCTCAAGGTATCACATATCATATCTTATAGAAGTTTCTAAACCAAAATTTTGGAAAACAAACAAACATTATAATGTTACCATTATCACTAATTTGCCTTTTTATAGATTTGTTTTATAAATACTTCAACAGTCAATTTGAATTTTATCTGTCGCTTTTAGTTTTTCAGATTTTACATAAAATTGTTATTTCTTTATGAAATGACCCCTATATTTCTTTATATTGTTAGTTTTTATTTTATATTTTAGTTTGTTTACTGTGTTTAAAATATTTTAATATGCTCAAATTTAAGAAACTAATGAAAAATAAAGAGGTAGTCAGTAAAAAAAATATTGAGTTTTTTACTTCATTTTAAAGGAAATTTTATGCTGACTTCAAAAATAAAGTGAAAATAGAGGTAAAAATTAAAGAAGAGAATAAATAAAACATTCCATTTTTTGTAATATCTTAATATTGACTTCTTTAGGTATAAAAAAGTAATTTTCATCAAAATGAAATTTTTATAAATAAAAACCCCCAAAATTTCTAGTTTCCTTATGGTTTCGGTTACAATTAATTCAGATTTGAATTAAGAAACTTTTAAAACAATAAAAGTCAGAAGAATAATAAGAACTGGGTGTTAAAAGTTTAAACAACAACTTTTCAGAGGCAACTAGTACAATTTAGTTGCATGTGCGAGTTCCGAGGTTTATGCCTGTCATACAAATTTCATTATACCATAGTAGTTGTCTCTGAATATTGTGTCCTAGACAAATTTATTTCAGCGCCATCTCAATGTTGCAAGGCTCACTGGTTGCCACTCTATATATGGGTCACATACTCATTGGTAGTAGCTATTAAGGCTGACAAAAAATCCTCTCTAACAATCTGTAGTGCACATTTTATATCGGCACTTAAATAAATTGAAGCTGAAAAAATTTCATTTTCAACAATATACATTGCTCCCCCCTCAATGTAGCAATGTATCTTGCATAGACATAACAAAAATGGTTAAACTGCTATGTCTCCAGGAATCTTCATTTAGGCATCACTACTACTGATACTGCATTTAATGGAAGAAGCAATATACTTGGTACAGATATATATTTTTTTGTTAAGGGAGTAGTCAGTGCAAGCACTGAAACAAGTGTTCTGTTTAAAATGTATGTGCTGCCCTGACTGTTTTCTAAACATTACATTAGGTGGCACAGCATTCTTTCTGTGTAGTCACTACATCTCCCTTCTGCTCTGGCGACTAGGGGTTCGTGCATATCATCTAATTTTTCTTTGTCACTTTATTTTGTTGTGCTCCTTTACTCTCATTACTAAATAAAACATGACACTTCTTTTGAAGACTTCTAGCAATACTTAAATACTATCAAGTCATTTGGTGTAAAACAATTTTTTTACAGATATATACTAGACTCCCTTGAATATTTTAAGAGGAGGAACCACCCCCCCCACCATCTGGGGGAGCCGTTCCCCCCTAAATGTATTTTTAAGAAGATTTCTAGAGATATATACAATACAATTCTTTATGGCCAAAAATGATTTCACAAGAAATGCTGACATTGTCATGAAGCAAAGTAGAAAATACAAAATATAGTATCTATTATAAAGTTTTAGATAATTCAATAATTTATCTTAAACAAAAATTTTAAAATTAAGTAGGTATAAATTCACAAAAAATAAAAATACTTGCAGACTTTTAGCCACCCTTAGTGTAAACAAAATCTTTAATTGAATAAAAAGTTTTATTTATTAGATAAGATATCAGTTCCGTTTTAAACTTTTTTAGATTTGCTATGCTTTTTATATGACCTGGTAAATAGTTATAAACATTAAAATTTGCACAAAAATGATAGGGACTTTTTTGGTATGACAGATTATGATGTCCTATTAGAATATCATTCTATTGTTGTAACTATGAGTAGTGCTTACCAAAGGAAATTTGTCCATTTTTTGTTTAACAAATAAAATTGCTTCAAAAATAAGAACACAAGGAACTGTTAATATATTGTTGTCATATATTTTTTGAATTATCTTTTTATATATATATATATATATATATATATATATATATATATATATATATATATATATATATTATTAGAAATATGGTCTAGATCTAAAGACTGGCCCCAGAAAATAACCATGTATCGAATATGTGTGTAAGCCAAGGTGTAGTACATAAACACCAAGTAGTTTTTTTTTGTTAATATATTAGTCAGGTTCATTAAAGCAAAAAAGGCAGAGTTTAATTTTTTTGCTGCAAAATCTATATGATTCAAGCATTCAAATCAAACAATTTCCAAACAAATTTGCAATATTATTGAGTCTGCTAACAACAAGTCTCTAACATATATTAATCTTCAAGAGATCTCTTCAGCCGCAAAGAAAAGTTGCAATGATATGCCTATTTTTAACTATATTGATGACAGACTTGAAGTTCGGTCTGACTTAGATACAAGTCTTTTAGAAATTAATTTATTATCTCCTAATCTAAGCCTAAAAAATTACGACTTAAATACAAGTTTTGTAACAACAGATATATTATCTCCTGAATCCACTATAAGCCTAGAAAATTTTTAGCTAGCTCAGATAAATGCAACCGATCCATAGTTAAAGACAGCATTGATGATATTTCTCTATATTATCAAAACTGTCGCGGGGTTAAAACTAAACTGGATATTCTTAGATTAAACCTGGTAGTCTTAAATTTAACCCTAAACTTTTCTGGTCATTTCTTAAAAGTTTTAAAGACTGTCCTGACTTGGCAGATGAAATGACGTTTAAAAATGAAACATACACGGGAACGAATAATATTGCCGATGGCTTTGCCTCATACTTTAAGTCCGTTTTTATTGACAATGACAATATTAATCTCACCCCTTCAAATAAATTTAAATCCTACTTTTGTGAGAAAGATATATCCATTTTAGAGATAGAAAAAGCTATTAATAAACTAAAACCCAATAAGTCTATTGGACATGATGGTATTCCTGCTTTTATATTAAAAGGGTGTAAAGAGTTTTTGCTTGTTGCTTTGCAAATTTTATTTAATATCATGCTTAAAACGTCAACTTTTCCAGATAAATGGAAGCTTAGCAAAGTTATACCCATTCATAAGAGTGGTCCAAGACAAAAAATTGAGAACTATCGGCCTACACAGTGCGACCCTGTAATTTTTAAGTTTTTTGACATGTCCGCTAAAAACTGTTTATAGTTTATACAAGTTTATTAATTGATCGTCTAAAATCACGATATTTTAAAATCGGAAAAGATCCTTTTTGTATATTTTTTGCTTTTTTTCATTTTCACTATTACAATTTACGTTTTCGGGGCGTACGACCTATAAAAAATTAAATTAAAAACCCCTAGATTTAAGTCACTGTCTGAAAGACTGTCAAAATATGTCAGACAGCATTTTGTCAAAATCAATCAGTTGGTAACTTTTGGGTAGTGGCCCACAATCCAGAATGCCATGATTTTAAAAACAAAAGAATAAAAAGACGCCGTGTTATGTTTGATATATTTTTTTCGATGTTTTGGTAGTGTTCGTTAGACAAAAATTATCAAGACTTAGTTTAGATTGCTGTTTTGATTATGGGAGGTCATCCTGTTTATAAATGCACTCACGAAGACAACAGAAAAAAGGTATGTTTTTGTTGTGTTTCATTTAAAATTACAACAAAAACTAAAGAACTCATATGTGAATTTTCGGATACAAACTTTAGTGACTTAGATAGTAAATACCCATTATCTATTTGCACTCGATGTCAGATTTCCCTAAGAAAGAAAAAAAAACGGTACTTTAAAGCGTAAAATGACAAAAATGCCTGAATTTGACAAAATATTAGTTTCGAAGGAAACTAGAAGTTTTTATGAGTGCAATTGTGTAATTTGTCAGACTGCAACAACTAAATGTCATCCAAAAAAAAGATTTCTTCTAAACAACAATCGTCAACGTCCATTAAAAATTTGTCCTCGGAAAAGGTTTGAAACATCGTTGTGCAGGATGTAGGCATAATATTAGCAAAAATGCTATTAACATTTTGAATAGAACAGTCTCAAATAAGCAACAAGAACAAATTGCTGTAAAAATCATTAAAAATAAAATTGACCAAGAAGAAAACACTACTTTCCGTTCTTCCAAAGCGTATAAAAACATTTCTGTTAATTTATCTACAGGGGGCAAAACGGCAAAGGTAACTTTAAATCCAGCAACAACTAAACTGTTTTACTCAGGAACACTTAGAGAATTTACAAACAAATGAGGGATTCTCTAATAGAAATATGGAAAAAATTACCAATTTTATAAGAAGTTCAGCTGGCAAACAATCTATATCATCGAATTATAGACAACACCGCCAAGAGAAATCCAAGATGCTTTTAGACTGTTAGAAAAAGGATCATTTTGAATTTGAAACCAGCGAAGGTAAATCTTCCAGACCCTTTATTTATGCTGATGCAAGTCATCTTGTTGAAAGAATTATTAAAGAAAGACAAACCATGGGACAAAATATGAACTAAAAAGTTGTAAGCGATGGAGGTCAAAACTTTTTTAAAATATGCCTTCATATTCCTTAAAGATTTCCAAAAATTTTCAGTTGAAATGTGTAGTACAAAATACAGCGAAGGCGATAGTGCTGCAAAGAAAGGGAGACTTACTGGTGTAAAAAAAGCTGATATTAAAGAAACTTATAAAAATATTACCAAACTATTTCAAATAACAAACCTAAATAGTATATCGTTCAAGTTTGTGTCTTTAAACTACTGCTTATCGTGAATGGAATGCAAACAGCAACGTCCAGCTACCCGTGTCCTTATTGCCACATTTCCCTTACAGAGATGAGGTCTTATAGCTTAAGTTATGAAAAGGAGCCAAGAACATATGGGGATCTGAAGTTATATTTTAATAAATTTAACACATATTTGGATTCTAATATCAAAAGAGAATCTTTTAGTGTTATTAACAAACCCCTATTTGAGGAACAGGAAGATCTTTGTGTCTTTCAGAAATGCATCCTACCTGCACTTCATCTGTTGCAGGGGTTTGTTAATCATGTATTTTGGAATGGCCTACTACCACTTCTTGACAGAGAAAATACGCTTAAATGGCCAAAAAAGCTAAACGTGATTGCAAAACACTACCACGGCTAAATATTTGAAGGCAATGCCTGCAGAAAGCTCCTAAAGAATACAAACCATTTACATCACGAGAAGTGCTAGGAGAGACAGATTATATTTTCGTAATGCCATTTGTATCTGCTTTCAATTGTTGAACAATGCTTCGGTTCTGTTCAAACATACGTTGAACTTGAAGCAGATTTAAAGCACTTAGAAGCCGTTTTAGAACATGCCGGGGTGACACAAACCCTTAAAATTCACTGCATACTACAGCATCTTACAGAACAAGCTGGAGAATCGATTAATAGGGAATTTTTAACTATTTGGAATAAATACAAAATAAACACAATTATTATTGATGAACGGTAGGCAGAGCAACTTTTGAAACCTTGTTAAATTTAGTTCAAATAGAATTTAGTTTTGTTACCATAACCATTTATATCATTCTTTAGGTACTTAATTATTTTTTTCTTGCCTTAGCCCTATTAAAATTATTTAATAATCTTAATAAATTATGACAAAAGTAGTTACTGGTTTAGTTCTTTTGTTCATTACGGCTATAATCATTTACTTAAAGTACTTTAAATATGATTCTATAGGATAATTATATAAAAAAATTGTAAAAAAATTATAAATTTTTGAAATTCAAATTTTTTAGAAAAAAGGATCTGACTTGATTTTAAAATATAGTGTTTTATAACGACTAATAAAACCGCATTTACACCCCATAAAAATAATTTTGGGGACATCTTAAAAAACTTAAAAAATACAGGGTCGCACTGTGCCTATAACAATAGTATGCGCAATCTCAAGAATTTTCGAAATCATAATATTTGACAGAGTTTTTGCAGAAGTGTCAAATAAAATATCTCCCAGACAGCATGGCTTCTTACCCAAAAGATCTACCTTTACAAATCTAACAATTTTCTCTCAATACATACATGAGGCTTTAAACAGAAAAAGTAAAGTTGATGTTATTTATACAGATTTGGAAAAGGCTTTTGATAAAGTAAGTCACAGCACTATCTTGGATGGACTAACTGGAATGGATGTTTCTCCATACCTAACTAACTTAATACAATCTTATTTGGGAACTAGTACAAGTAAAAGATATCAGTTCGTGGAATTAAAAGGTAGCAGGTTCATTTTTAATAAGTTTCAGGTTCAAATTTATATAAGTTCTTCTGGTGTGCCCCAAGGGTCTAATCTCGGACCACTTATTTTTATTATTGCCTTCAACAAAATTATTTCTAAGGTAAAAAATGTGGAATCATTGGCATTTGCCGATGATTTTAAATTGTTTGTGGAGGTTTTCTCATTGGAGGATTCTGAAATACTCCAAAGTGAATTTTAGGACACAGCTCTATATTGCCAGGAAAATGGTTTTAACTTAAATTTGGGTAAATGCTTTTGTTTGTCATTTAGTCGTAACAAAAACTTAATCGAATTTGATTATACAATAAATAATGAGAACCTAGAGAGTGTATCTGAACATAAAGACCTAGGTGTAACCTTCGATGCTAATCTTTCATTTTCATCACATATTATTTCTAAAATTAGGAGTGCCCATAAAGTTGCTGGGTTTATTTGTCGAAATACTAAAAGTTTTAACATACACATAAGCATATACTTATTTGACAGTCTGGTATTACCAATACTGGAATATGGAAGTGTTATCTGGTCCCCCCAATATGACATTTGGATTGGTATGATTGAGGGAGTTCAGCGAACATTTTTAAAAGCCATGCACTTTAGAAAGTTTGGGATTTATCCACAAAGAGGTTGTGACAACAACATCTTATTAAAAATGTTTGATAGATTATCTCTAAACCAAAGAAGAACTAAAATTTTTTTAACAACAATGTATAGAATTCTCAAAGGGGATGTTGATTGTCCTAATATAGTTGAACAACTTCCATTTGCCATAAATCGAATCAATTCAAGGTCAAAAAATAAGTTTTATTTAGCTTATCCATGAACAAATCTATTTAAAAGCTCTCCTATCTACAATTTATGCAACTTATTTAACAAGTATGCTTCAGATGTTGATATTGAGAATGTTAGCTATAAGAAATTCAAAAAAATTATAGATCAAAAAGTGCGCAGCAGTTAATCAATAAGTAATTATGTAATTTGATTTGTTTGTTATTTATCATCTGTAGAACTGACATATTGTATAAAATCTTCTTTTTTTTTTAAATGTAAGTAAGTATCTGTAATTGGCTTTTTGCTGTAGATACTGTTGAAATAAATAAATAAATAAAAAAATGATTGGACCATGTTAGTCCCTGATCTATATATAGCCCAAGGAATTCAGAATCCTTAACCTAAGTTAAAGGCTCTCCTCTACAATTTTTGGTATGCCTATGCAAGAGGCTCGGCTGCTTTGATTGGGGAGTGATTCATATTGTTGAAAAGTGAATTCCTCTGTGAATTCTTTTAGCTTTAAAAATAAGTAGTAAAAGAAGACATGTTAGAATATAAAATTCAGGAAAAAGCAAAAAAAAACTTGCTACACCTTGTATTTATTTAAATGCCTGTAAAAGGTATGCCATAAAATACTCTCGGAGATAACTTTTGAGGGGGTAAGGGGGAATGAACCTCCACTTTATATAAAGCCAACCAGAAAAATTGAGTTTTAAGGTAATACTAATCAAAAATATTTTTTTACTCCCTTTTATTTAATTTATTATTTTCTGAGTTACAGAAATGAATGTTCAATTATTAATTGATTTAAAGATTCCTAGAAACACATTTATTTTTTTAGTGACAGATGTTCTAGAAATATATATCTTACTTATATAATATGTACAATGGGTTTTAAAACTAAAAATACTTTTTGGAGGAAAACAATGTGTTAAGGATAACAAATACCACAAGAAAAAACAAAAATTTTGATTATAAAAATTTAGTCCTTTTTGGTACTCCTACGGCAAGTATACCACATTGATGGAAAGAAAATGTTGTCTCTTCGAAAAATGATCTCTTGAGGATTTTTTGACAAGTTGACAATTGGAACATTACAGGATTACTTTTAATTAATTGAGGGGGAACCACTCCCCTGCCAGGGTTGGGTTTCCCTTTCGTAAAAAGTTCGGGGGAGTCTCATGTTTATCCATACCAAGTGTGTTGCAGTACATATTGCTCAAATTTTACTAATTTACTTCAAAACTAACTTTTTGGACTTCACATAGTCTCGTTCAGAGGTACAGAAACATAAAAAACAATTTTTTTTCTCTGGCTTATGCTGGTTGTTATGATAACTGTCAAGTCAAAATTATGAAATGAACTCAGCGGCCTTTGTTTTTGTTTAATCTATCTACCGCAAATAATAACAAAATTATGTTTATAAAAAATTACCTTATATATACTAGGTCATTTCATATGAAATCAACAAAAAAAAAATGGAGGTTTGAAAAACCTCACCGATTAAAAAGAAATGTCTATTTATTCTACCCATAAAGAGGATATAAAATCAAAAATTTCAAATTTTTCTGATGAGCAGTTTTTGTTAATTAAATTTTGAAAATAAAAAAAACTGACAATTTCAAATATTAAGTTATCTCGAGAACTACTTACACCAGGATAGTGATTTATAGGCTTATTTAAAAGGTCTTTAAGCAACCTTTTGAATGAGGTATCACACATTAAAAAAAACTCTCGTTTTAAAAATATGTTTTTTAAATTGCTCAAAAAAGTATTTTTTAATATTTTTGCAAGTTTCTCACCAAATTTCAAGATAGAGAAAAAATTCTTGATAACATACAAAAAACATACATTTTAATTAGTTAATAACATTATTGTGAAGTATTGGCCTAAATTGAAGCATAAAAATATTTAAAAAAATAAATGTATACATTTTGAAAGATAAAAAAAAAATTATATATTTTTTTAACTGGTAAACTTGTTATTTTTTCTCTAACCCCTAGTTCTCTAAAATGTGACATGAACCATCCAGAAATTTGGTGAGAATCTTGTTAAAACATTAAAGAAAAAAACATGTTTTCGATTTTTTTATTTATTTATTTATAAAAAATCTGATACCTCATTCGAAAGGTAGTTTAAAGACCTCTCCAATAAGCCCTATATCACTATGCTGGTGTAAGCAGTTCTCAAGATGTCTTAATGTTTGTTAGTACATGTTTAAGTCAAATTTGAGAATTTTTTGGTTCTAAAAATTACATTTTAGAAATCTTGATTTGAAATTTAAGGTTTTATATGCATTTTATTGGTAAAATAAATTTACCAAACCTCTGGTTGATTTGATATTCAACGACCCTACACTAAGAAAACTTTAACAAATCGTTTTTAGTATTTAATGCAAGTGCAAATTTCAATAAAATAATATGTACCATCCTGAAAAAAGACAGTTTATTAATATATATTCAATATAGATAAATTGCTTCTAAAGATAATTTATATGAATTTTTTTTCCTGGAACTGCCTATTTAAGGGTTTTTTCGAGGTTTTTTTTGTAAAGAGTACCAACCTACCTACCTGAAAGTTTTTAACTTAAAGAGTCACAATGGGATTTGAGTTATTGTTTGATCAATAACATGGTAATTAGTCCTAGAGCCCTGTGAAAGGCTAGACTCTCTAGTGAGACCTACTTAAGTGATTATTAATTAAACTTAATCTTGTTTTTGGGAACATTTGCTCATTTTCATAGTGATGTGTAGTAAATTTGGTAGATTAAGACCCTGATAACCCTTGTTTTGGAGATTTTCTGTATTTTTCAGAATTGGATATTTGTATTGATTTAAATAAATTCGTATAGGATTTTTGGGATTGTTGCCTGGATTTAAATAAATACATATAATCAAACAGTATTTCTAAGGTAAACATGATGATATTAGTGCAGGCGCTGTAGGTAGTTGAGTATGCAAAATATGAGGACCACAGTTTGACAATGGATTCTAGCTTATAATAGGTCACAGATTAACGATATGGATGTTGCCAAGCGAGTTTTTGGTCCAATTTTTTTTTATCCCCCCTATAGTCATGTTCGAATTTCTGAAAATTTAACTAAGGTGGCGCAGTAAAGCCACAATGACACAGAAATGCATAAAACATTTGTAAAATCTTTTCTTCAAATTTTCTCAAAAACTAGGTTTCTTAGGGAAAAATATGTAATTATCTTTATTGTAGACAATAAAATTTTTAGTATCTTTCGGGGGGAGTTTCGTCTTTTTTTTGTGGAAGGGCGATGGGAATGGAGGGTGGGGAGGTTCGATGGGTGCGAAGACTATCAATGCAGATGGCGGCTATAGTGTGGTGCTTCATTTGATAATTTGTACAAATTTATTTTATATAAGGACGCCTCTGAAGTTTTATAAATGAAATTAATCTTAACGTGTTATACATCATTGAAAAGAAAATTTTATTTTCTACATTCAGGTATAGGGCATATTTCTTATAAAGAGCTTGGTTTTCTTGGAAAATCGGGTAAAACATGTTGACAAAAATGTTTTTATATTTATTTGTTTTATATGACCCTTATTTATGAACGTCGCTGGAAAGTTTGTTAACCAAACCTCATTGACTTATACATCGTTGAAAAGGGAATTTTATTTTCTACAATAAATTAACACATTTTTTCCAATTGAGCTTAGTTTCTGAGCAAATTGGATAAAACCTGTAACAAAATTAATTTGTTTGTTGATTTGTAAAAATTAATTTTATTTAGGGACGCCTGTCAAGTTTTAATGTGAAGACAAATCTTACTTTATGATACAGTTTTAAAAGGAAATTTCATTGCCTACAATTAACTATGGGATATAATTTTTTATAGGGGGCTTGTTTTTTAAGATAAAACCCAGGATAAAACATGTGACAAACATGTGGTTTTTTATTTATTTTTTACATTTTCTCAATAAACGGACGCCTTTGGAAGGTTTGGTATTAGCCTGACCGAACTGACTTATACACTGTTAAAAAGGAAATTTCATTGTCTACAATCGACTATAGGTCAAAATTTTTGATAAAGAACTTGTTTTCAAGTTTCAAGAAAATCGGGTGAAACATGTAATAAACATGTTTCTTTTTTCATTTTTTTATACCTAACTACCTACTACTACCTACATAAACGGACGCCGCTGGAGAGTTTGTCATTTCTCATATTCCACTGACAAATATATCATTAAAAAGGAAATTTATATGGTATATTAATGGTAATTACATATTTTTCCCTAAGAAGCTTAGTTTTTGAGAAAATTGACGAAAACCTCAAAATCTCAGGTTTTGGGGGTTTTTGCGCTAAAATTTAACAAAACTAATTTAATTTTATTTTTAGGTTAGATTTTACAAATTTTTTATTAATTTCTCTATCATTGTGGTTTTAGAGAATCAACCTTAGAGTAATAAAAATATATTATTACTCTAAGAATCAACATAGCTAAATTTTCAGAAATTCGAACACGACTATAAGAGGAGGGGGGATAAAAAAAATGGACTAAAACCTGGCTTGGCAACATCCAGATCGTTAATCTGACCTATCGTCAGCTAGAATCCATTGTCGAACTGCGGCCCTCATATTTTGCATACTCAACTACCTACAGCGCCTGCACTATATGGAAAATATAAAATCGTGTATATAACTAAAAAGGTTCTCGACTTTCCACACATTTCAGAAAAAGCAAAAATTCAATGAACTACTAAAATCGGTCACAGATAAGGTCAAATTTGCTTTCCCGATTTTAATCCCTTTGCTTGATTTTGAGAAGTGGGCGAAATATTATATTATACAACGGAATACTGGCACTTTTTATCCCTCTGGTCAGGCTACAATTTGTCAAGGAATAAAAAGGAACTTTTATCACGGGGTTTACAGTATTTTTCGCACTTTTGGACTTTTTTCCCAGTTTTTAGCTTTGTACATTTTTTGTTTGGATTTTATACTTCTTATCCCTGAGCTGTCACTTTTTTTCCCGATATTTACTTTTTATTCCGAGGATAAAAAGTGAAACTTTTATCCCTTATGTGCAAAAAATTATTTTTTAAAATAACAAAATTGTCACTATTATTCATATAAAAAAGTATTATAAATGATTTTTGCAAAAATTTACTAAAAAACGGGTACCTAGCTACGAAAACTTTAAGATTTTTTTAATAATGGAAAATAGTGACACTAGCATTAATTATCGATTGTCTGTATTCGATAGCATAATTTTTAAACACTAAGCCTATGACTGTGTGTATTTGTCTAATGCTTGGCATTGAAAATTGTTAAACTCAAGCATATGATTGCTTTTTAGTCTACAAATAATAATAAGGATGAAGTAACGATAAATCAGCGAATTTGTGTGCAAGTCGGGGGCAATTTTAATTAAAAAAAACAAGAAACAATGGACACAAGTTTTTGGAAATATAATAAAAATAACGGTAGATAGATAATAGATAGTTTTTGGTCGTGCCAAATTTAGGCACGATAACTTCCTGACCGCGATATCTTTTACAATATTTGACAGTTCGAAATAGCATTTTTGGTACCAGTTTTAGTCATCGCGGACGGTGCGGTTATTTATCGTTTGGTGTGCAAGATTATTAAAATCGAGATAATTATTAGGGGAAGATGGGGGAATATTTTTTTTGGCTAAAGAAAATCTGTCTGCAGTGTTAATATTTTGTTTGTGGTTTTTTGCGGGGGAAAAAGTTAGGCGTCTCGGCCAAATAAATATATGCATGTACGAAAATTTTGCCTGTTATTAATTACTTTAAAAAAAAGACCGGTGTACTATGGACTATTTGAGTTAGATGCCATTTAATATTTTTGCAACTTGCCATTTCTAAAGCTTTACATAGGTCACTTTTGTCAAATTTGAAGGCAACTACACCAAGTACTCAAATCAATAGGCAATAAAAAATAATGTATTTGTTATTGCCGCATTACGATGTTTTTATTACCCCACGATAGTCAAAACGAAAGGGTAATGAGAAACATACCCATTTTGAACTACTTGTTTATGACAAGCAAAATTTAAAACAATACATAGGAAAATCTTGCATTTAACAACAAACTTAAGTATTAAAACTGAAAAATAAAGTGCTTCCTACAGATTAAAAAAATATTATTTGAAATGGTTGGCTTGTGAACAATATGTTTAAAAAAACATAAGTGCTAAAAGTTTATTAATATTGAAGTAGAAAAATTTCAAAGGGGTTTTCAGATATCTCAAATGACAAAAAACAAACTGCAAGAGTAGCAAAAATATTACCGATTACCTAATACCCCATCTTTCCTTACGTGAAATAAATGGGTTTCGCCAGAGACTGCTGAATCTTCTTCCACCTGTCCGTGGTTCCGCTCAACACATGGTCCCTAGGGAGCTTGCACTCAACGCTGCTGTGACCTGTGCAGCCAGCGCCACCAGATGGCGCGGAATTTAATAGAAGCTCGCTAAAACACAATCGCGCACGTTCTATGTATGTCAAAATTCCTATGTTAACCGTCCGTGGGATTGCGGCGTTCCACGGAAGCCGCTAACGACATGTGAGGTTCAAATGGCAACAGTGTCAAGTTGCGTTAGTCGTCGGCCGTTTTTGGTACGACCAAAAACATTCTAATGATCGAAATGAAATTGAATCATATAGTCAAGCCTAAGAGTAATTTTTAAGAAATAAAATGTAGTTTTTGAATTTGTTAACAATTTTTACCTTAGCCTGCGCAGCAATGGCTAGAGAAGTATTGTTTTTATCCCGATATAATAACTTTTCTGAGATAACGCCGAAAATGTGTTTTTGACCTATTTTAGCAATATCCTCGTGACGTCTGTCCATGTGTGTGTGTGTGCTCCTAAACCGCTGAACCGATTTTCATGAAATTTTCAGGTAATATAGTGTTCGAGACTGTAATCATAGCTGATTATATTTTGGTTAATGACAGTTTTTTGACAGTTTCAAAATATTTTAATTAGAACGAAAACTGTTACCAGAGCTTTAAGTTCCGAGATATACAGTGTGACACAGAATCAGCAAATTTATGTTCAAATAAAAGCAAAAGCGATTTTTAACTTATTCATTTAGAATTTTATATTTTTCTGATTTAATTTTTATTTTATCGGTCCCTGTTAAATTAAAAAAATTGAAGGCATATATTTCAAAAAGTAATTGATAGATTTTCGAAATTTTTACGCGATTGTAAGATATTCCAGACATTCAAAATATGGTATCCCTAGGCCCCCTTTCCCTGTTCAAAATGTAAACAAAATTTCAAGACAGCCAAAAAGTGTCGCCCTCCAAAGCAAAATCGACGTGTTCAAGGTTTTTCCAAATCTCGTCAAGAAATACTCAAAATGGCCTCTGGTACGTTTTCGCCGGGCCATCCTTTTTATAAAGGAACAGGCCTTTTTTTTGTTACCGCTTATCTTAGAGGCTAGTTAACAATTTCAACTAAATTTGCCATTCATGTTCTATGAGCTATTCTGTTTGGTTAAAATGCAAACTGCTGGCTTGATGCTTTCGTTGGGAACTTGTTAAAACTGTTTGGTTTTCACTATCTATATAATTCAATGCCGGTAGGGGTATTTTCCCTCGGAGTAGTTGTTTCTGTTGGTGGTACAAAACTTATGCTCTACACGGAGCTATCGCCTACATTCACCTGAGGATGGCCCAAAAGGTCGAAACCGGTCCGGTCGTGGTTTGGCATGGATCAGTTGTTCCTGACTATCAGGACGTGTTCCAGATGGGGATCACTCGTATCCCTGTGATCGACGTTGGAGATAGTGAAAACCAAACAGTTTTAACAAGTTCCCAACGAAAGCATCAAGCCAGCAGTATAATTCAATGCCGGTAGGGGTATTTTCCCTCGGAGTAGTTGTTTCTGTTGGTGGTACAAAACTTATGCTCTACACGGAGCTATCGCCTACATTCACCTGAGGATGGCCCAAAAGGTCGAAACCGGTCCGGTCGTGGATTGGCATGGATCAGTTGTTCCCATTAACGTATTAACCGGAGGTTGTTCCTGACTATCAGGACGTGTTCCAGACGGGGATCACTCGTATCCCTGTGATCGACGTTGGAGATAGTGAAAACCAAACAGTTTTAATATGAGGAACAGTTTTATAGTACCTAATAATTAAATTTACGACAATTTCAGGGTTGGCTCGTGACCTGGAAAATTTGATCAATTTGGGAAATTCCGATGGGGGGGGGGGGCGGGCAGCAGACCTAAACCGAACCGAACCGAACCCCCCCCCCCCCCCCCCCCCCGCCCCGAGGGTAGTGGCGCCCCATAGGTGGCCGAAGCGCCCTCAGCTTTATTAAGTCGGGCCGGTAATGGCCAATTGAGTGGGTGCCAAAGGAAACTAACGACATGAAGACCTTTTTTTTTTTTGGTCGCCAGATTCGTGAGAGGCGCCCTTGTGATTTATCGGCCGCCCCCTCACACATGATACCCTTTTTTTTTTTTTTTTGGTCGCAAGATTTGTGAGAGAGGCGCCTTTTTGACCTTTTTGTTTTTTTTGCCACAAGATTTTTCATCAGTTTTCAGAGGCGCCCTTTTTAGCTGTCGCCACCCCCCCCCCCTAGCCCTTTCGGGCACGCTACGTCGCTGGCTGTAACACAGTAAGCAATGTTTTTAAGCTACTAGGCCTGGGGTTTCAATGCAAGAGAAACAAAACACTTTTATGGTTTCTTTTTGATTTTTTAGACCACCAGACTGGGGAAACATGTCAACGACCTAAGACGAAAAACAACAAATGAGCAATTGGCCAAACGCGCCAAGGGCCTTCTCAAGACATGGAGGTCGCAGGTCTTGCCAGAAAACAACGGTCAGATCAAAACCAGTCCGCCATCGACGCCGGCTGTCAAAGGTCCTTCACCGGTGACAAAGGTTTGCACGCTGATACCTTATTTAACACAATTTTTGCTAGTTATAAAACAATATCAGTTTTTTTACCCAACTGCAGCAGGGCGGAAGGAAGGGTAATGTTTTTTGATTGTTGTATGTATGTAAGTAAATATGTATGTTTGTGTCACGCTAGAGGCTAAACGGCTAAATCGATTTTGACAAAAAAGGTCGTTGAACTGCTACTGATTCCGAAGGTGCTAAAGGCTATATTTTTTTAAACAGAAATCAACATGGCGGTCTTCAGACGCCATTTTGTCACATGTTGTAGGCTTTAAGGCATACAAATTATCTAAATTTCAGGCGATTTTATTGAAATTCCTTTGATTACCCATTGCAAATGTCCTCTAATTTTCTGTAGTTACTTTGTAGCCCTCCCTGCTCCCACCCATCTTCCCTCCTGTCATTCCCCCCACTCTATTCAAAAACCATATTTACATAATTTTATCAAATATAGAGCGATTTCAAAAATTTGTTCTGCATAAGCTTTCAGATTTGTTTTTCAACACCATTTTAGTAGTAGTCCCCCCCCCGCATCTCTCTCTCTCCTCCCCGCCATCTTTATTAGTAATAGTTATAGCTATAACTTTCACAAATATGAAGCGATTTCAAAAAGTCTTTCTGCACACGCTTCAAGACTTTTTTTCCAACATCATTTTACTAGTTTCCTCCCTCTCTTTTCCTCTCCCTCCTTATTAGTAATAGTTGTCGCTATACCTTTCACAAATATAGAGCGTTTTCAAATATTCTTTCTGCACACGCTTTAGGACTTTTTTCCAACATCATTTTACTAGTTTCCCTCTTCCTTTCCCTCTCTTCTCCCCACCCTCCTTATTAGTAATAGTTGTAGCTATACCCTTCACAAATTTAGAGCGTTTTCAAAAATTCTTTTGGCATACGCTTTAAGATTTTTTCTCTCCACCCCTACCTTCACTCAATGGAAGGTAACACTTTGCGCCCATAGAAAATCTACATGTACTTTTTGGGTAAAGCTAAACGAATTGTAAATCTTGTGTGTATGCTTTAAAAAAGGAAAAGGGGCTGAATAAGAATTAAACCTAAAAGTTGAAAATAAAAAAATAAAAATTAATAAAAAAAACACCCACCCAACTGCTAAATTTACTTGTAACTACTAGTCGCAGTTGGGTACAAAATTAGCAAATAACCTGATTTATCATCAAAAGTAAAAGTTGAAGCATGTCGTATATTATAGGTATACCTATCAATTTTGTACTCAACTGCGACTAGTACTTACAAGTAAATTTAACAGTTGGGTGTTTTTTTTATTTAAGTTTTTTTATTGTTTCTACGGCAAATCATAACAAAGTTTTGACGGGGTACACCTTATGCAAAGGTATGTATTACGAATAATAGAAATATCTCCATTACAGGTGGCAAAATTGAATGTTGTGATACATCGTTAAAAGCCTCTAAAAATGCTTCAAAAAATGTTCTAACAACTTTTTTTCTGGAATAGGTTGACCCCCGATGACGTCATTATTAAGCAAAGGGTATATTTGATAAAAAATCGAAATATGTATCTCCATTACAGGTGGCAATTCTGCAAAAACTGTTTCTAGGTACATTATTTGTAGCATTTTTTAGGGCTTTTCAACATCCAATCTGTTGTAATACAGATATTCCTCTATATTTTTTTAAAACTTACCGTTTGTATATTTATCACGTCATCAGAAAAAAATAATTCGAATATTATTTGTAGCATGTTTTAAGAGATTTTCATTAATATATAACAATATCCAATAATGTCACTGCTAATGGAGCTATTTCTATTTTTCGAATTGTATATTGTTTACACACTATGACGTCATCATGGGAGGATCCTGTCCAAGAAAATAGTTGTTAGGACCTTATTTCTAGGTTTTTACGAGATTTTTCCAACGATCTATTACAACATCTAATCATTTCGCCTATAATGGAGACGCCTCTGCATCTGTTCAGACAGTCAAGCTGCGCTGAAAGCACTGTGCAAACCAATCATGTCCGCGGGTTTGGTGCAGGAGTGTGGGGATGCACTTCAGGAGTTGGCTGGCGTAAGAGAGGTGGAGCTCCTATGGGTCCCAGGCTACATGGGAGTCCCAGGAAACGAGAAAGTGGACGAACTCGCCAGGGAAGGATCTCAGTAGAAATGCGTCGAGCCAGAGCCTGGGGCAAAGAAGAGGGCAAATGAAGTCGTCCCTAACATAGTGGACCCAGAAAGAGAAACAAAATGAATGGATCAACACAGGAAACGCCAGGCAGGCGAAGGAGTATGTGACAGGATATAGGGACTGGCTGCTCCGTAGAACACGAAGAGAGGTAGGAGTCATAGTGGGAGTCCTAACCGGACACTGCGTCCTACAAGGACATTTGGCAAAGATGAGAGTGAAGGAGGAGGCGACGTGCGAGCGATGTTGGACCGAGGACGGGACCTCGGCGCATTTACAAGGAGGCAAGAAGAGAGGTATTCGAAGAGGAAGCCTTTGAATCTAAGGTGGCCCGATATTCTGGCCTTTGTACAGGGTTTCCCCGTATATTTTTACACCATATCTAAAACGCTTATTTGAATAGATATCAAAATATGATAAATACAAAAGTTTCATAATTTTTTACGAATTTTAAGAATCTTTATGTCAGAATGTCAAAAAAAATTGTAAACGTCAAAATTTGACAAGTCGATGGTTTTTTTAAAGGAAACACCCTATATATTATTTCAGAGTTTTATAGATCGTTTCTTCCTGATTTCAAAAATATATATGTTGGGATTATTTCGTTTAATAGTTTTGGAGATATATGCGTTTAAAAGTATAAAAAACTTAAATTGGTACTTTTTAAAACATCAAGGAAGCCATGAAAAAACAATCGCATTGACACAAAAGTGATGCTATTGTTTTGTCACCTTGTCAAATTCAGTTTTAAGAGTGGTTTAGAATGATTTTTACCGAGGAAGAAAAACTGGATATTATTAAATTATTTTACTCAAATAATGAAAATGCATCTGTAGCTCGCAACCAGTATTATATTCAGTTTCCCGACAGAAGACAACCAACCCGCCAAACCATAGTAAATATAGTAAACTCATTTAATCAAAGAAAAACAAGAACAGCCGAAAGAAACGCTGAAGAGGACTTAAATATTTTGTTATATTTTCAAGGTTAGTTTTTCTTTATAAGTTAGTTTATCGTATTTAAAAAAATGTTTTCCCTTGTTATTTTAGAGAATCCTGAACGGTCTATTCCGGATGCAGCAACTTTTTTTAACAAATCATGGCATAAAATTTACTCTGTTTTAAAATATCACAATCATAAGGATTATAAATTTTTACCCGTGCAAAATTTAAGCAACGAAAATAAAATAAACAGATTACATCTTTGTCAGGAAATACAACGAGGAAGAGCGGCAAATCAAATAAATTTTTAAAATATAATTTTTACTGATGAGACAGCATTCACCACTGCGGGAATGTTCAATAGAAAAAAAATAAGCATATTTGGTCAAGAGAAAACCCGCATGCTTAAAAGCTGTCAAAATTCAAGGACGCAGATTCCTACATGTTTGGTGCGGTCTCCTGAATAACAGAGTTCTTGGGCCTATATTTTTAAATGGTAACTTAACCGGAGAAAAATACCATAATTTGTTGCGAAATGAAATAGAAGAGCTTTTAGAAGAACTCCCTGTTAATAACTATAGAAATTTAATATGGCAACAGGACGGAGCCCCCCCATATAACATCCAGCAAGTAACGAATTTTTTAAATAAAATATATATGTATTGGTTAGGAAGATACGGCACATTATTATGGCCAGCAAATAGCCCCGATTTGTCTCCCCTTGATTTTTTTGTGGGCTACCTAAAAAATAAGGTGTAATATAACAGGCCGCAAACACTTCAAATTTTACAACAGAAAATAGAGCAAACAATTGTTGATCTTAAAGAAAAGTTTGCGAACTCTATCTTTCAAGCTATCCACAGAAAATTTGTAAGAATTATTCAAAATTGTATTAATAATCAAGGAGGTTATGTAGAAAATTAAAAATTAAGTAATAAATATGTTTTTCTTTCACAAAAATTGCATAAATTTTTGTGTTTACTGGCTTGCGGCGCCACACATTACTGCGCAGAATCACCCCAGATAGTAAATATTAATTAATTATATACCTTACAAAAGCAACAGCATCACTTTTTGTGTAAATGCCTTTTTCATGGCTGCCTTGATGTTTTAAGGAGATCAATTTAAGTATTTTAAACATTTAAGCGCATATATCTCCAAAACTAGTGAATAAAATAATACAATGATATATATTTTTAAGATCAGGGATAAAAGGTCTATAAAATAATATATATAAAAAACCATCCACCTAAATATGAAACTTTTGTATTTATCATATTTTGATATCTATTCAAATAAACATTTTAGATATGGTGTAAAAATATACGGGAAAGCCCTGTACAGAAGACGAGCAGATTCCTTAGCGAAGGAAGAACGCAGTAGGGAGGATGCCCGGGAGTTGGCGAAAAGGGCGCTTCATGTGCCTAGTCTTCAGGCCTAGAGCCTACCTCACACTACTACTACTACTACCTATAATGGAGATATTTCTGTTTCTTAATACATCCGTATGTTCAATGATGACGTAATCGGAGAGGGGTGGCGGAACAAAGATCAAAAGACAAAAGATCGAAAACCAAAAGATCGAAAAACACAAGATCGAAACTACAAAAGATTGAAAATACAGAAGATCAAAAACAAAAGATCAAAGAAGCAAAACATTGAAAATACAAAAGATCGAAAAACAGAAAATTGAAAGTAAAGAAGATCGAAAGTACAAAAGATCGAAAGGCAAAAGATCAAAAAAAAATCGCAAGTAAATAAGATCGAATATATATATATATATATATATATATATATATATATATATATATATATATATATATATATATATATAGATATATATATATATATATATATATATATATATCAGGTCTGCTTAGGTATATTAACATAAACAGTTTAGGCAAGGCCAGGTAAGATAAAATTACCTAACCCGTAAATAAACCCATGGCTTGCCATACTTAACACAAATCATATAGTTTGACTAGTGGTCTCTTTTTCAAACATATTTTTTCAAAAAAAAACTTTTCTGATTCCTTTCCCGGGATCCTAGAGGATGTGTATAGCGGCCCTCACACGATCAGTATTACTGACAGTATTTTTATATGTGTCTTTATTTGTCAAACGTTATAAACAAAGACATATATAAAAATACTGTCAGTAATACTGATCGTGTGAGGGCCGCTTAACTGTAGGATCCGGGAAACACGTCACGAAAGTTTTTTTTTAAATATTTAGTCGAACTATGTAATAGCGATATTTTGAAACGCGCTATTTTGATACTTGCAATTTTCGATCTTTTGTTTTTCGATTTTTTGTATTTTCGATCTTTTGCCGTTTCGATATTTTGTTTCTCGATCTTTTGTTTTTTGATATTTTGTATTTTCGATCTTTTGTCTTCTCTTTGTTCCGCCATACGCCACCCAATCGGAGAGGGATCAAGTGGCTCCCCGCGCTTTTTTTTGTCTTATATTTTGGTGGCATTTGTCGCTAAATCCATAGACTATTAGATAAGTGTTAGAATTCCTCTTCAATGCCTCATTGTCATTTTCGACCAGATAGCTTTTATTTTAAATAGAAAAGTTGACTGTCATTTGCTGATAAAATCCTTTTGATTTTTGTAGGTTAGCCCGCCACAAAAGCTATCAAGCCCGGGCCTGGTGTCACAGAGACTGGTGAGCCCAAGTTTGAGTCAGCGGTTGGCAAGTCCTAAAGGGGTAAGTTCAGTCTTTTTTACAGGGGAATTACAGAAAGTACATTTAAATTCAATTAACCGAAATACGTGGTTTTAAATAAATATCTTTGATTTTAAGTACATTTCTGGATGTAGGCTCGTCATTCATTCAATTTCCATCTTGTTAGATCAACTTAGACCTAAATGAAAACATCTTTTTAATGGTACCAGCCAATTTTCTCTAAACTTACGCAGAAAAAACTTTTGGTCAGGCCCCCAGAATTCAATGTAAGAAGTACTAAAGTCTTGTTAATACAAACTTAATTGCGTCATTAATGGTGACGAAAAACGTATATCATATTTATTTATTTTTCAAGGAACAGGGTGAAACCCGAGAAGAGCCACCATCAACATCTATTCTGAAAATATTAATACAAAGTGATTTTTGTATCGATAAATAAAACAATGAAACAAACCTGAAATCCGTCATTGATTATCTTATCACCAAACAAAAGACAAAACTAAAAATTCAAGATGTCAGAACAAAGCGTGGATCAACATGCGGAAGTGATCACTATTTTCTGGAGTCCAAAATTCTCTTTCCTTATCAAGGCCGAAGCCTGCATCAACAACATCTTGATGATACAGTGATTGAAGAAATTGATCACTGTAAATATAATCTACTAAGCCTAGAACATGACAGCGTAAAAAACTTATACAAAAAGAGACTGAACGAAAAACTTAATACAAGTTCAGGTGAAACCCCAGATGAGGAATACGAATGTATTACATTAAGCATCCACCAAGCTGCAAAAGAAGCACTAGGATTAGTGGAAGAAACTTCTAAAAGAAGAAAACCATACTGGTGGGATGCTGAGATTAAAAGAGAAATAGAGGAAAAAAGGAAATTATATCACACCTACTTATCCCAAAAGACAGATAGAAGCAGACAAGAATACAAAATTGCGCAATCAAAGGTGAGAAGAATTATAGGGAAATTTAGTGGGAATAAGGACACTGTTGTCTTCAACAAAAACCATTGTCGAAACGTTACCGATGGATTAAAACGTATATTTACCAGAACAACAGTGTCCTTATTCCCACTAAATTTACCTATAGTTGCATTGCAAGGACGTGATAAGTTTACCAAAAAAGGTGAGAAGAATGATCAGTGATAAGAAAAATCATTCGTGGACGCAAAAGTGCCAGAAAATAGATTCTTATTTAGGACGTAGGAGAAGTACCGAAAGCTGGAAAACTATAAGATCGATTAAAAAAGAAACATGCGGAGATATCATTTCACCAATACCAGACAAAGAATGGGATGAGCATTTTAAAAAACTTTTAACTGAAGATAGAGCAGAATTCAAGGAAGACCAGTACCCCTCACAATCTCTGAGGTCAAAAACGTGGATGGTCCAAAAAAACGCACAACCTTAAAAAGCGGTAAATCTGCCGGACCCGAAAATATCTCAGCCGAACTTATTAAATATGGCACTGAAGAACTGTTTTGGAGATTACGGAATATTTTCCAAAAATATTTAAATGGAACTGTAGTACCAACTGAGTGGAAAACGTCATATATATCCACAATACACAAAAAAGGAAGGAAAGATATATGTGACAATTATAGAGGTATATCTGTGACTAGTACGCTAAGTATAAAGTAGAGAGCGAATATAAAATGGAGGCAGAAGAACAAGCTGGTTTCAGGGCGGGTAGATCGACTTCAGATCATCTCTTTTGTATAACCCAAGTTATTGAAAAGAAAATGGCATACGGACAAGAGCTGCATCTGCTTTACGTCGATTTGCAGAAGGCATATGATAGTATACCACTAAATCTACTTTGGAAAGCGTTGGAAAACACAAACATAAGCGTACAACTAATTAAGGCCATCAAAGAGTTATACCGCAATAGTAAGGCAAAAGTTAAAATAAAAGCAAAACTAACCAAAGGCTTTCAAGTAAATAAAGGTCTTAAACAAGGTTGCTGTATCTCGTCTACGCTCTTCAAGATATACTTGGAACAAGTCCTTAAAGTATGGAAAATGCCAAAACATGGGAATTCCGTTGGACGAAACCACCTTGTATACTTTATGTTTCGCCGATGATCAGATAGTAGTGGCTCAGGATTTTGGCGACCTCGAATATATGACACGAAAAATAATAGAAGAGTACAATAAGTGGGGACTAGAGGTTAATCTCAATAAGACAGAGTATATGTGTATCGGTGGAATAAAACAGGATCTAATCTTAAATACCGGGCAGCGAATTCAGTCCTGTGATGAGTATAAATACTTAGGTCTAAAAATTATAGCTGACGGAACACTAGGCAAAGCTATAAAAGATCGAAACGTACAAGGAAGAAAAGCAATAACTTTATTAAATGGAATAATTTGGGACCAAAGTATATCAAAACATAACAAAAAGCTTATATATAACACCATTGTAAAAAGTATTATTACATACGGCTCAGAAGTATGGCCAATCAAGGATAGAACAGAAAAAATGCTTTCCGCTACGGAGATGGACTATTGGAGAAGAGCAGCAGGGAAATCAAAAAGAGAAAGAGTTACAAATCAAAAAACCGAACCGAACCGAACCGAACCGAAGAGAAATTATGACAGTGGGTGAACGTACTTTAGTGGATGATATAAGAACAAAACAACTAGTGTGGTACGGACATGTACAAAGAATGAATGATGAAAGACTACTACAAATACTACAATGGAAACCAACTGGCCGAAGAAAACGAGGACGGCCAAGGAGAAGCATGAGAGAAGGAATAGACAGTGAAATAAGAATAAGAGGCCTAGATGATGAATTATGGGCAAACAGAAACGAGTGGAGATTGGGTATCGGAAGACGTAGAACGTTGTGAAACCGATAAATATATATATATATATATATATATATATATATATATATACAGTCGAACCTCTCTAACTCGAACCTCTATAACTCGAACCTCTCTATAACTCGAACCTTTTAAGCGGTCCCTGCACTTTTCACATGTATTTTAACCCATGTAACTCGAGTTTCTATAACTCGAACTCTCCATAACTCGAACTGTTTTGGTTGTCCCTTCAGGTTCGAGTTATGGAGGTTCGACTGTATATATATATATATATATATATATATATATATATATATATATATATATATATAAATAACACAAAAAAATTATGTGACATTATTTAAAACCACTAGATTTTTTTAATTGAAAAATTTTAAGATGTGTTCAGAAACCAAAAATTTTTCTTTAAATTTTTTATGGTTTTTATGGCTAATAATTTATGGAACAATGTTTTACCCAATTGCAGCACGGCGAAAGGATGGGTAATGCTTTGGGATACGTATGTATGTACGTATGTATGTTTGTGTCGCGCTAGAGGCTAAACGGCTGAACCGTTTTTGACAAAAAAGGTGTCCCACCCTCTTCAAAAACAATATTTGCTTAATTTTATTAAATATAGGGCGATTTCAAAATTTATTTTTGCACACGCTTTAAGATTTTTTTTCAACACCATTTTACTAGCTTTAGGCATAAAAGTGAGGCGGTTTTATTTTTTTTACCTTTGATTTCAAAATTATAAGACAATAACAAACTATAAAACAAGGTTCTGCGGATATATATCAAGTGATATATATCATGATATTTATAGCTTGATATATATCCGATATATTTAATAATTTTACTTATTAAACTAAAAATGTTTTCTACTATTCTAAATATCAGAAAATTTGTCAGTACGCCCCTGCACAAAAGTATAAGCATCTGTAAAGGTGTAGTATCGATTGATTCGGCTGCCGCATAGGCATCGCGGAGCTGACTGGGAATCCCCTGTTTCACATCTGGTAAACCCCCGACGCGACGATTTCTTTTGTTTTCTGTTTTCCCAGGTTACAGCAGTTACTGTGTTTTCCATCTGTGTGTACTTTTGATTTATTAGTAAGTAGTGATTTTTATTTAATATGCCAAAACCAAAGCATTCATATTGATAATGATATATATCAGATATATATCTGATATATATCTGATATATATCCGATATATATCATGTGATATGATATTTATATAAATATCATGATATTTTCGAATCCTGCTATAAAACTTTAAACCCGTTTTTCTCATATCTAAAATTTCTACATGCGGCTTTCTTCGTCAACAGATCTGCGCATGCGCAATGAAATGGAAAACAAGAGAAGGTGTGGCGACCCACAAAAACATCGAAAAAAGTTTTGTTGAAACGTAGAATGGTCGAGAAAAAAATTGTCAAACCGTAATTTTGTTGAAAATAAAACGATTGAAATTAAAATAGACGAAAATAATTTAATGGAAACGTAGTTTGGTGAATTTGTAAAAATGTCGAAAAGAATATAGTCGAAACGTAAAAGCATCGAAACCGAGTTAAGTCGAATAGCAGAATAGTGGAACCGTAGAAAAGTCGATAATGAAGGTGGAGAATTGGGTTCTGTATCTGCGGTAACAGTTATTTTGAGAAGAAATATAGGATGGTCCAAAAAAACGCACACGTTATTTTTGGATATAGATTTGTTCTTCCTTGTCATAAAATTGGGAAAAATTGTTTAGTAAATTATAAAAAAACCGGAAATATTAAACATTTATTTGATATATAGTGTTTGACCTAATCAGATCTTGTGATTGTTTTGTTTTAATATTTTCTAAAGGGTTTTACCCATTTTTAGGGTCCTCAGCGGATGGTGAGTCCAACTGTCCAAAGAATGGTCAGTCCAGGCATCCAACAGAGGCTAGCAGCGAAAGTCATGCCGCAACCTAGGATAGCCAGTCCAAAAATAGGCCTCCAACAGATACTAGTTAGCCCGAATGTGGCCCCTCACAGGCTTGTCAGTCCTGGTTTAGGGACGCAGTCCACAAGTCAAAATTTGGGAGTAATCAGTCCCCCGCTGGCGGCCAATGCCGATGTTAATTTGAACCAATTAAAAGGAACCAAAAGATCAGCCAATGAGATGTTGGATAACATCAATGCCAAAAGGTAAGAGAAATTTCTTGTGGAGACCCTCGTCTATAATGAAGTGGTCGAGAGAGTAATACTCCGTACAAAGCGGACACGGATACTGTTTACACTTAAACAGTTTATACTTGAACATGGTTAGATACTTACTAACCAAAACGTCGTTTTTAAAATAAATACAGACAATGGAAGTCCGAGGTTTTATTTTTACTCAATCATTGTCTACAAACGACGAGTTTCACTTTGACTGTTATAACATCTAACAGCTGACCACTATTTTTTAAAATATAGTCAATAACAAACACTTACCCAGTATACAACATAATCGCCCAAATTTTGCATAAATGAGTGAATAACAGTATTCATATTAAGCTTCCTAGCTCAATTACCATAATACCTAGGTAGCTAAAAGTTATACCGTTAATTTATCGAAAGCAGATTACCTTCATGAGCTATACCATGCACCTATTTATTTTTTCCTCGAGTTTTTGCTTTTGGACAGAAAACGCCCCTAAACATTTTGTTGTAACGTAATTTAAACAATCGTTTTAAATTCAGTCGGTATTGAGAGCCATATACTGTAGCTATGTAGCTAATTTAAGCAATTTTTACCTCACAATATTTTGAAGTTTTCGGATTTCTCCAGAGTGAAGGTCAATTATATTACAATATAAAAGAAAACCCTTTTCTTTATTCCTACAAATAATTTTATTGTCAAAAACCTATAACCTCGAGAGCTGTTTCGGACAAAAATCCATATACAAGAGCTTACCCAAAATATAGTTCTTATTTAAAATTAATGTAGTATATAAAATAGTAGATTTACTGAGCCATTTTGGGCATCTACTTGTTAATTGTAAGTCTACTATTTTATATACAACATTAATTTTAAGGACAAACTTTAAATAAGAACTATATTTTAGGTTACCTGTTAAAAATGGACTTTTGTCCGAAACAGTTGTCAAAGTGGTTTTTTACAATAAAATTTTATTTGTGACGGAATGGGTTACATTTCAATCGAAATATTTTATTACCTAGAAAAAATGCTATTACAAGTATTGTTGTATCTGTCACAATTGTTGAGGGAAAAATCAGTTTTTATTACCAGAACATCAAATTTTTACAAAGTTGTCAGTTTAGCTGGCTTGGACAGCTACATACCAATGTTAGGATGCTAAGTAATACCAAAGTTTACACAATTAAAATATAAGTTGCTGCACTTGTTAAAAATCAATGGAAATATAGAGATCAAACGCGTGCCGACGTAGGCTGTCGTTGGTCGTAACTGCAAAACAGGTGTGCGATTCGGCGTTTGATGTCGGCCGCCGGCTTAAAGATAAACCAGCCAGAAAACCCGGTGGAAAACACGTGTGCGTTTGATGTCGGCCGCCAGCTCAATTGCAGCTACTTATATTTTCATTGTGTAAACTTTGGTGATACATTAAAAGAAGCAAACTTAAGGATGCTGTAAAAAGTATTTTTGATGTTTTTTGCTAAAATTTTTAAGAACCACCTCCTATGAGGTTGTTTTTAGGGGTACCATCCACAAAACTTTAAAGCATAGAAAATTAACTAAGCGTATTCATTAATGGACATTAAAATATGAATAAAAAAAAGACATGTCTTCAGAAATTTGACTTTTGGATTAAAATAAAAATAATTTTTAATTACCGTTTTTTAAATTTTGCTATTGTCAAACATCGTCCGCTACCACTTTGAGATGGCCATTATTTTTTATTTTATTTTTTATTTTATTTATACTGGCACTTCATCAGGATCAATCGCCCAGTTTCGCAAAGTTTTTTTTAGTAAGGGAAAAGCATTTTTAAACAAACACAAACAACCAAGTACCTCGCGAGGAATCGAACCCGGACCGCTGGTGTGGGAAACAAACATTGCTACCACTACACCACGATGGCCATCATAGTTCTTTAACATCCTGAAAAACCCCTCAAACTGCTGTGAAAGAGAAAATTAGAACCCCCTCAAACATTTCCCTTATTTTGGCGAGTTGGCCCATGGACTATTACTATACTTATTACTTGCATTTCCAAGTTATGCATTAAAAGAAAAAAATTACTCTGTAATAATAACATTCTCAACACATTTTTCTCGAAAACGGGGCGTTCTAGCGAGGTACGACAATAATACCTTTTTTACGTGAAAAACTTAATGTCTTCATATTTTGTACTTACAAAATTACGAACAACCAACAAACAAAAAATTTGGCTTATGTTTTTGGGTAGATGATATTTTTTGTGTTACTGAAAAGAGATTCAAACATGGATGTTTCAAATTTTTTGCAAGATTATTGTTTTTCGTTAAAAACATTTTATAATAGAGCTTTCTAGCTATGAGGTAGTGTGTAAGTAGACGCCCTTGAAAAATGTTGACAGTGTTGTTTTACACCATACGTACCTGAGCAACTGTCTTTCACACAAACAAACAGAGTACCCGTAAATTAAATTATAAAAAAATGTTCGTGGCCCTTCAGCATAAAGATTTTGTTTCTTTTGTATTTTTCCGTGGTTGATTCAAAAGCTATGCACCTACGGGGGTTCAATATCTAATGGACAGTTATAAAAATCAAATCAAAATACGCTTTATTCTTATAAGATAATAATAAATTACCTCAGCGTAATCCTTGTAACAAGGCAAGTTTATAAAAATTTCTACAGTAAATAACTGACACTTTCAATAAGCTAGGTAAACCTAAATACAACAAACCAAACAGGATGCGCTAACCTTACACTACAAACAATTAGTTGAGGGAAAGTTATTCCTCACTTAATTTAATCGAAACTGTAGTAGGTAATTCCAATTAACTATTCAATAACTTAAAGTGCAAAAAATACATTACAAAAATGATACAATTATTATAACAGGATGTCTACAAACCGGGAACAACGGGTAATAAAAGAAAATGCCGGAAATATTTGCGATCCGAGGAAAAAACCAAAAAAACACGTAATTTTTATCCGATAATTTTGTAGACACCCTGTATAAGAAACACCATTATGTTATGTTAAGTTAATGCAGACACACTGTCTCTAAAATGAAAAGACATGAGAGAGTCAGAATCTGAGCTTGCGTTTGTTAGTATAGTCAGCTAAGTAGAACGGCGCTTTACTTAAATACTTTTGTTTTGCTTATTTCTATTTCATCCTTTTTGATTCATTTTTAAACTCTTGAAAACTGTTATAATAAATAATAATAATAATTAAGCATAGTAATCAAAATATGGCATTTATGTGGAGTGTCGTTTTTAACGGACTTCCTATAACGTCTCCACTTTATTGTTGGCTTTTGCTGAACTAATGGATTGCCGTGTTCCACAACCCTAACCCTATATAAATTCCTTAATGCTCGCCCCAGAATGGAACACCATAACACAGCAGCAATTCAACAAGCGCTATATACAATTTTTGCTAAAGAGGTTCGGTTTTTTTTCGGTTACTTCAACCTTCAAGTGGTCTATGATTTTTTTGAATTTCAAATTCTTGTTAACCACCAGTCCCAGAACCTTTGCGTGTGAAACACTTTCTATAGTCCAGAGGTCCAGCTCAATATTTTGTAATTTTCCAAATTAATTATTAAATTTAATTCTTAAAAATTTGGTTTGAGACTAAGATATAAAATAATTAATGTAAACCTTGTGGAAAATGACGGACTTTTTGTTGGTTTCAGGGCAAGATTAAACGGAGTCACTGACTTGGACTTTTCTGACAGTTCTAATTGCAGCATAAAAGATGCGATACCGTCTTCAGCCGCTCAGCCCACTTCTGCGGCTGGTCCTCTAAGAGGCCTTACTAGTGAAATTATTGTTATTAATTCTGGTAAGTATTTTTAGTACAGGATTTATTGTATTTGATATACAATCGTGCTTTCAAGTAACATTTCATGATTTATAAGGGTTGCTAGAAGTTTGCGGCTATCAAATTACAAAATCTAAAGTTTAGACCTAAAGTTTTATAGCGAGGTGGCGAGAACGTTCTTGAAACCCTTATAACGCTTAAATGAAGAATCATATAAGGGTGGCGGCAACCTATTTATAAACCCCTAATAAAACCTAAAATATTTGCGTTGCAGTAACAATTCTAAACAAACACACAATATTTATGGAAACACATGTGCCTTATTAGAATAAAATGGTCTTCGAAATTAGGTGTGTATACCGTAAATACCTGGTATCCGTTTTGATACGCGCTAATTTGATATGTGCTATTTCGTTACAAAGCTGGAAAATCTGCCTGCTCTAGTTTTCTGATAAAAAGTAAAAATCTATCAAAAACGTAGACATTTATTAGATGTGGCAACGCTTCAACTTCCGTGGTTTTACTTCTGATGGTGTGAGATACTGATGGTGACTACAAAATATATGACACTCTTATAAATATCAACAACTTAAGGTTTTATAAGGGGCCTTTTATAAAAACACACTGTTTTTATATAATACAGCTAAAGGGATCGTGTTCTTACGGTTATATTACAGCACTTTTATAAAACCACTTTTGGTAAGTTTATATAACTTTTGTTCTCCAGGATCCCCGAATTATCTTTATATCATTTATCGTAACTTTCAGGTATTTTATAAAACAAGGAGGGCTTGTTATAAAATCTGAACACCTTTATAAGAACTGGGAACCAAATTTATAAAACCTTAAATTAATTAATTAAAAATGTTACTTGGGTATCTGCCGTGTTATGTATACATCACATTAACATCGTTTAACCAGGAACAAAGATGGAAACACGACCCATTGCAGGCACGATAGAGAACGATATATAGCAAATAATATAGAGCGAAGTACATACATTTCGTTTATAACTTATCTTAAAACGTCGCGACAGCTTGCATATCTGTCAACCTCTTGCTCAGAGAGATGTGACAAGTCATACTGACCCCACACACTAAACTGGAGTTAGTGAATTCGCCCTCGAGTGTATAATGCGATATTGGTCGCTAGTTTTGACATTTTCAGTGGTTTTACTGCGTGTTTTTCCATGATAATTTTGAAATTAAATACTTTTTTTTAATAAAACTATTTTCTGAACCAAAAGTGTCCTGTGTGTAATTTGGTATGAAGAGACGTATGTAGGCAACCAATAACGCAACTTTGCCAAAACAGAATAAAAGCTAAACGTGTTTTGTATCTTTCGAAATTCACTAATTTTATATAAGATAAATTTTTAAAACAAATCTAGATTTATAAATGAAATATATTGCTATTCCAAGTCTAGCCCTTTACTTCAATGGGTTGACCGTACATGTTCAAAAACGCGTTTCCGTCGACTTGTGGGTTTTTAATCAACATCAACGAAGTGACACGCTTACCGTGCAGCAGTCGTATTCAACGTGTGTTACTTTGAAAGTAAAAATAAAAAGTGATTTTTGTTGACAAAATGGATACTGGTCAAACGCAAAATAACATAACCATCTTGTTTACTATTTTGCAAATAAGCAAATATATTTGGCATGTTTAAATTTTTTGCGAATTCGGTTCTTGTGTGTGGATGGCATGTTCGTAATATTTGCGAACACACCAAATATTTGGCCAAGGAGGCAGCAAAAACCAAAACATTTTTTTTCGCTCTTTTACGTAAATGTGAACTTTCGAGTCAAGGAATACATGATAATAAAATGCGCCTCAAGTCAAAATTTTTGGAAAAGAAACTAATTTTTGTGAAAATTTAAAATATAATAATTTTATAAGAAATTGCGGTTTATCTAGCTTTTTTTTAACTATAACTAAAAAATATAAGCTTTGTGTCAAGGAGGGGGACAAACCGCCCTGCCCCGTCCCTGGATCCGCTACTGCAGCTATTAAATTTCTTCTTCCAGCTTGCTTGGGCTCTCCTCCAAATAAATCGCATTTATCGGTTCACCTAAAAAATATATTCTTTTAATACTCGCGGTCATCTGCGGTGCATTTAGACCACATTTTTAAAAAGTTAAACTTCGTATTATATAAAAAATCCAAAAAGTTTCTTTGGGGATTTTTTTTTTAAATCCTAATTAAATAGCGTTTAATTATTAAAATGTTTAAGATGTTTATATCATTTCTTTTTATGAATGTAAAATGCTTACTTATATCATAATAGTTAAAACACTTTTGCTTAAAAAACTTCTTGTTTTTATACTTAATGAAATTCCGATACAAAATAAATTCAAATAAAAACTGTTGAACATTTATATATTTCTCATCACATTGCCGTTCACAAAATCCTAAATGAAATTCCGATATATATAGTTTAGACATTTCTTATTACATTGCCGTCACAAAATCCTAAAAAGCGTACCCGCGAATATAATTTTTTGCTACAGGATGGCCCATTGTGCGCCGCACTTAGTTCACTTAGTTCAGTTTTTTAACTTTAGTTTTTTTCTTTTTTAACTTTAGTTTTAAACTTAAAAACAAAACTGAAATAAAGATATTTAAATAAACTGCTGTTTCGAGGTGCGCGGTGGCACGAGCGGCAGTCTTTCGATGTTGCAAAGTTACTGGTATACTAGAGACCACCAACCCTTTAATCGTGTTTAGTTTCAAAACTTTCCGATCTTTTGCAACAAAACACCTTATTTATGTGTAAGGATTGAACTAATTAGATAACTTTTTCTTTTTCAGATTCGAACTCCAGTTTTCCTGAAAGAACTGCCGTAGACGTTCCCCAAGCTGCGAACGTATTTTCGCAGGAACCCAAGAAACGCGGCAGGAAGAAGGGTTCCAAGAATCATAGAAGCCTTATAGACGATGCGGAAAGTAGTTTTACAAATAAGTTGGCTGTGTCTGCCTCCAGAGGTAGTTCTAAGGTATGTTGACAAACTGGAGTGCTATAAACATATTTAAGTAACTTGTTTGTTCTTGTAGAAACAAAATTTCGGACTTTCATTGTCTTTATTTATTTTAAACACGACGACGTTTCGGTTAGTAAGTATGTCTAACCGTTTTCAAGTGTAAACTAAAAAATCCAGTCTACAGACTACTACTTATACCTACTCTCCTCTTTTTAATCCTAAAATGCTTGTTTTCCTTAAGTCGTGGTTTCCATATGTTTGGTATGTCCGTGCTTGGTTGACTGAAAACTTCTTTATTCTGCATTATAAACGCAGCTTCAATAAATCTTCGTTTTCGCCACGGCGACTTCTTATGCAAAACTTAAGCTTCTGACCATTGAATCCTGTGATCATTTGACCATGCATGATCTGCTAAACCGGATTTTTCAATATCCCCTAATTGGGTACTTTTTAGATGTTCATTTACTCTAACCTAAAGAGGGCGTTTCGTTTGACCTACATATGATTTACCACACTCACACGGGATTTGGTAAATGCATTCCTTATTATTTGAGAAATTTTCTGGTTTTGTTTTAGTTACAAAACTCCTTATCGTATTTCCCGATGAAAATACTGTTTTTGTATTATAGTGTTTGGCTATTCGTCTTGTTTTCTGAAATCCCTTGAACATATGGAACGTTAATAACACCCAACAGATTACTATTTTGAGAATTTGCTACATTTGGTTTGTTTTTAATTTTAAAGATCGTTGAGCTTATTAATTTCTCGGAATAACTATTCTTTTGTAAGTACTTTTTAATGTTGTTGATTTCTGTGTTTAATTCTTCATTATTACTACATATATTTACGGCTTTTAAATACCCACACTGTCCCGTGTGTGTAAGTTTCCTATATACAGTGGTTTGAATGTTTCTGTCTAATTGTTTGACAAGAACATCCAAAAAAGGTAATGCCGATTCTTTTTCGATTTCCATTGTTTGTTCCTATTCGAACCAAATAAAAATCTATGTACGATCTCGCGTCGCCCAAAAAAATATCGTTAAAAACGGCTATTTAATTTAATTTGACACACTTATCAATAACGATAACTTAATTGATTTGAGTTGATGCTTTTTTTAAATTTCTTGTTTCGTTTCTGTCACTTTTACAACCTCAAAAACTAAAAATTAATTGAAACAAATACACGATTCTTAAGATATTTTGATACAAAAATTACAATAAGTTGAAGTTTTATTATAGCTACTTGATACTGTCTTGAATTATTGTGTGATTAATGAAAATTGCAGTCCAAAAATATCGATACAAAAATTCAGCTTTTGAGGAATCGAATGCGACATATTTTACATTTTTAAAATCAGAACGAACAGACGAACTCAGAAATGTAAAAATTTATAGGATATTCAATTTAAAAAAATTGCGCTCATCTCATATACAGACCTTCTATATATATTAAGATACAAAAAAAAAACTGTTGTAGCTCTTGAAGTACCCATAATGCAACAAATCGACCAGTTTTGTTTGAACTTCCATTGATAACCATAGCTTTTTTTACCAAAAAAGTAAAAAAAACATTACAGTAAAAGATTATACTTTTTTGTACTAAATTATACCTGCAAATCAGTACTAATTTCGTACTTCTTGCTTAAATACTTATGGAGTACTTCCCACTTAGTACTTCGCCGTTATTTATTTATCGTTACAGTAAAACTACAATGTTTTTTTTACTAAAAAAGTTAAAAAAAAACTAAAATTAAAACACAGTGTTTTTTTTATTAAGATATAGTGAAACCTCTCCTTGCGACACCTCTATTAAGCGGACAAATTTTTTTGGAACCAAGCTTTTTACTATTTCTTTACATGTAAAATTCACTCCTATAACCGGACACTCTAATAACCGGACGCGGACAATTTTTTTTGGTTAAAAAATTTTGAAACCTCCCTTAACCGGACGCCAATTTCTGACAACGGGACGCAGGGCTGCACGACATGGGCATAAACATTATGTAGTAAGTTGGCAACAATGCACTCTGCAGCCGGGAAATTACCTCTTTCCGTTTTAATGCGGAGACTAAATACTGTCGTATTTACAACATATTTTATTCGGCTAGGGAGGGACTGCTGTGTTTTATTTTTATTGTTCAATTGGTTAGTACTAGATCTCTTTGAAATAGTGCCTAGTAAAAAACTTCTTAGTTTACGTGAAAAAATGGAAGTTGGTAACGTTTAATATCGGAAAAACTCAAGCAGCGGAAATTGTTAATAAATATATATTACAATTTCGCAGTTCCCTCTCATAAGCGGACACCTCCAATAAGCGGACAAAATCGACGTAACCGTGAGTGTCCGCTTATGGGAGGTTTCACTGTATATGAATACTTGTTGTTGTTCCAAATCAATACAAACTAAGTACTTTTGGTACTAAATATTTGTAAATTATTCTGTTTATCTCAGGTGAAAACGACGCAAGAACTGTTAGCAAATATCCAAAAAAATTCAGTGCTGAACAGCCTGATCCTGAACAAGCCCAAGGAAGACTTGCAGGAGAAGGCGGCTAAGTTAACTGAGAGGGTGTCAGAAATCGATCAAAAACTCAACACCAACGCCAATAGGAATAAAGGTTCACAAAAAGGTAAGCTGTGTCTTGTAAGTCTTTCTCTTGTGCTGGGGTTGACGAGAATAGAGTCCCTGTATGTGACAGATATTGGCGCCAATATCTGTCACATACAGGGACTCTAGGCGAGAATTCGGCAACCGGCGACGCACACAAGGACATAACAACAATTTACGGCGACAAAAATCTAAAATTTGATTTTATTTGATAATATTAACAGAAATGTGTATGAGGAGTCTATTTAATACTTATGTTGCAAAAACATCTTAATTATTGTAATTTGAGGTTAAGTATTTAACAATAAGAAATCTATTCCGATACAACTTTGGCTACTCAGCGGTAGGATAAGTTGGAGAGAGGACCGCTAGAAGTGATAGCGAGTGGGGGTGAGGTTGGCAAGCGGATGGGGATTTTCATCCAATCTTTTGGAAGGGTTCACACTTTCTCGCGTTGTTTCTGTTGTTGTAAGAGGGTGAGTTACCCATCTGTCGCGGAATTATCAATAAAATATATCCAGGGAATCTAGATTGAACTACTGGAAATTTTGTAAAATTAAGCCATATTCTCTATTCCTTGAACATTGTCACCAATGTTAAAAGCACTTGCTTTGTGGTCTTAATGATGATTTTCTTTTATTCTAGCAACAAAAATAACGCTATCAACCAGCAGTCGCAACAACGCCAACGACAAAATCATTGAGAGCGGTTCGGTGATCAATGATAAATCGATTCTGAATCGAATCATACAGAAACAGGAACAGGATGATGACGAAGATGTCAATGTTGATGATATTGACCCCGGATCACCTGTTGCGGACATTAAAAGTGAGCAGGTTCCGGAGATCGATCCTAATATACCTAGGTAAGTTTGATTTGTTGTGGTTTTCGTTTTATCCTAAGTAAAATTTCTTCATTTATAAAAGTTGCGGCAATCTAATCATGTCAACGTTGATGATATTTACATCAGGTCACCGGTTGACATTAATGTAAGCAGGTTCCGGAGATCGAGCCTAATATACCTAGGTGAGTCTACAGTACACCGATCTATTTTTTAAGTGAGGTTGAATTTTTGTAAATTAAGTCCCAACGGTGCGCAGGCGCGGAAATCTTTGGACGGACTAAACCAAACATGCGATTTTGGGGACAATGTTGCCATTTACATTCAAATACATTTCTGATGCCACAGAAGAAAAATTCGCCGGGTACTAATTCCTTACTTTGCCTATGTCCAAAGATGGATCAAGAAAGGCTAAATAGATAGGTAGAATATAATTTCTTACTGTTACTTTTTTCATCTCGTAATTGATGATATAAAAAAGTAAGGAATTGGTGATCGGC
Organism: Aspidapion aeneum; assembly: GCA_963576565.1. Classification (NCBI taxonomy): domain Eukaryota; kingdom Metazoa; phylum Arthropoda; class Insecta; order Coleoptera; family Brentidae; genus Aspidapion; species Aspidapion aeneum. The sequence goes on along the minus strand of OY755046.1, from coordinate 30,174,396 downwards.
TATTTTTTTTCTGACTCAAAAAATGTCTTTAAAAGTAAATGGCAACATTGTCCCCCCAAATCGCATGCTTTTTTTTATAAATTGTTTAATATGAATGGTAAAGTCCATATTAACAAGTTCTCAAACATAAATTATTCTCAATTAAAAGGACGTTGGTCGTTAATAAAAAAAACATTCCGGCAACGTGCAGATAACCAGTTTAAATGTCAGAGGTCACGGCGGCATTTCGAGCGAGATCAAAAGAGGGAAAACTCTGTGTCGACGAGACGAGCCGAAGAGTCAGCGTGTGAACACTATTAGTTTGAAAGTGTTTAACACGCAAAACAAGGGGAATATTTTTGGTTTTTGTTTTGTTTTGCCCTCCAGGCTTCTAACCTAAATAATTTTTTCTTAAAGTAGCTCTCCTATCCTCCTTTTGAGAAGTCATATTTGGTGTAAACCTAACGTTGGGCAATTGACCGCAAGGATAGGATACGTTTTCGATCAATTAAAAAATGCGTTGCAAAAACAACAATGTAAAAAAAATATATATATATATATATATATATATATATATATATATATATTTGGCAGGCCTGTTGTGTTAAAATATGTATTATAGTTTCTATTTTTATATTTTTCCAAATTATAATAAAAATTTTCATATATTATTATCTCTCTCTTAAAATATTCTCCGTCTTATTAAACATATTTCCCTCCTACGTTCACAATGTTAAAAACAGTTAAACATTTTGAAATGTCATGACACCACTTTTTTGCAGAGGCTAAAAACCGTAAACAATGTAATTTTTTCAAAAACGAGTCTGGAAACACTAATATGTGAGCATGATTTTTGTTGTTGAATGTAAAATATTTCTTCTTTGTAGGTCTTTAAGCATAGAAGAAGCTCTTGCTCAATTGCCTTCGATTAACAAGTCGGCCTTATTCGAAGACGATGATGAGCCTCGCTGTTCCTGTCAATTAATAGAAAACAAGTCAGATTTTTCTATAGATGACGAAGAGGTAAACAAATACATTAGAATAAGCTGTAGTTATAGAAAATTAGCGGAAAACACTGTTACCCAAGATTTTTGTAAGTTGCCTAGATATGCCTATAATGAAACCTACAAAACGTTTCCACTTCTATTTTTTACAGGTCATTAAAATGAGGTTTTTTGAGGCTTCTAAATTAGTATAATGGTAGCCTAGCCATTAGTATTTATCCTTCCACTCAAAAATTTAAAAAAAAAAACAAGTTATTAATAGAGACCAAATATTTATGACAGATTTTAAAGAAATATGTCATACATACAGGGTCTCCAGTTATTACTAGTCATTTGAACAACTTTGTACACACGTTTTTATGATTTTCTGCAAGAATAGTCACCCTTTAATCATGCCAATTTCGGTATGGTTGGTAATAGCTCAATCATATTAAGAATTGACCTGGAAAAAATAGGTGCAAGCTGGATTTTTGTATAATTATTCCTTAGCATCTGGGACACATACCCACATATTCTCCGCCAAAATCCTCCTTGAGCTTCGCAAGATATAAGGCCCCAAATGTTCTAAAAATCAGTTTTTTGATGAACTTTTTCAAAAAAAGTCAAGAAAGAAAAAATACGCAAAATCATTCGGTCTATACTATAAAATTTAAAAAAACCTAACCTAACATTTTAAAAAATATATTTATATATCTATATCTTATATCTAGCGAAGCTCAAGGGTGATTTTGGCGGAGAGAGAGAGAATGGAGAAAGTAGATTAATTAAGAAACTTAAAGATATTGGCATTTCAGGTCAAGTGCTTGAATGGTTCAAAAGTTATCTGACAGATCGTAAGCAACAAACAAAGATTAATGGGGTAAAATCAACAGGTCTGGCTAATGAACATGGTGTACCACAGGGTAGTGTGTTGGGTCCACTATTGTTCATTATCTATGTTAATGATTTACCTGACATAATACAATCAGATGATATGGATCTGCACAATTTTGCTGAAGATGGTTTTATTTATGTGTTCTCTAAGGATCTGGATTTGCTTGTTCAAAATACTAATCTGGTCTTGGAAAAAGTAAACCAATATGCATCTACAAATCTACTAAAAATTAATATTAATAAGACTAAATATATGCTCTTTACCACATTTAATAAGAGAAGGCTTTTTATTGGAAATAATTATTCAGTAAAAATAGGCGACAAGTGCTTAGAAGAAGTTGAAAAGATGAAATATTTGGGTGTCATTCTTAACAATAAATTAACACTTAAAGATCACTGCAACTCTCTCGTTTCGAAAATAAGTTTTAATTATCTGAGACGTTGTTCACTGTCATTATCGGTTTGGTCTAGACTGGTGGTGTTTAATACTATAGTACTCCCCCATTTCAACTATTGCTCTACTATTACTTATCTAATGAACCAAAATGAAATCCAGCGGTTGCAAAAATTACAGAACAGGTGTATGAGAATTATTCTCTCCTGCAATAAATACACTCCAATTAAAGTCATGCAAAGGGCATTACAATGGCTTCCGGTCGCTGAGTATGTTAGGTTTAGTGTACTGGTTTTTATATTCAAGATTAAAATTGGCCATGCTCCGCCATATCTCTTGAGAAAAATGACATATAACCATCAAATACATAATCACAATACAAGGCGGCAGAATGATTTTTATATTCAGCATCGAAACAGCACAATGGCCACAAGGTCTGTTTTTTTTTCCAGGGCATTAATGACTTTAATAAGTTACCAGATGATATTAAACAATGTAACATTAAATAGCTTCAAAACAAAGTTAAAAATTAATTTATTAGGTAAAATTGGTATTGTTCATGAAGAATAATTTTTTTTATCTCTTTCTCTCTGGTTAGAATATAGCGATACACATAGAAATTATATATAATATTAATAATATTATCACATAGTCAGTGTTTACCCGTTTTTGTCATATCTTAAATTTATGAATGTTTATATTTACATTTTTTTTTAGAATAGTGAGTTTTGTACTGTTTGACTTATTGATTGTGAACTTTGTACAATTTGATTTATTGATTAGCTTTTGCTAAATAAAGAAATAAAGAAAAAAAAAGAATATGTGCGGATGTGTCCCTGATGCTAAGGAATAATTATACAAAAATCTATTCTATCTATTCTAATCTTGCACCTATTTTTTCCAAGTTTTAGGGTTTTTTCATCTAATATGACTGAATGAGACTCTAATTCTTTATTTTTTTTACTTAACTTTAGGTTGAAAACAAACCCAAGTTTGAAATTGTAGAAGATCCCTTATGTCCAGCCAAACCACATTTGAGGGAAAAATACTTACTGGACGATATTTCAGAAGAAAAAGTCAATAGGTATGTTTAATTGAAAGGTCCTCTCACAATGGCTGCTTGTGTGGTCTTAGCTTCGTATAAATTCACTTGTAAACGCCAAATTGACAAAACAAATGGTCGACGTCATTTGGAAGCGCCATCATGATCATTTTCTTCGAAAGTTGTAAAAAATTATGGCTTGAAAATGTTCTCGGTTTAATTCCATTTTGCGACTGATTTGTTAACTTAAAAAATAAAATGTAAAAAATCACTGTAGCTAAAAAACTATTTGTATCGCACTGACGTTTTGAATTTAGGTTAGGGAAAGATTGAGGTTAAGTTTTAGTAACGACATTTGATCAGTGTCGCTCTCTATGTTCCTATATGCGAAATATAAAAGACAGCCCTCGTATTGTCATCTTTGCAGTTACGCTAAAAAAATCCGCTTTAGTCCTTAACTGTTCAAAAATAAACAGAAAGTAAATCTCATGCCCTCTTCTTGTATCTAGGTTACACAAATTGGGCTTGCCGGGCGTGAACGGCAACCAGAGCGTTGGAACCGCTCGGCCTCCCGCGCCTATGGTCGATGGCCTCTACTTGAACATAGTGCCTAACATTTACGAACACTTGGACAAAGACGTCAAGTACTTCGATAGCGAAAACTTTAAGAAGTATAACGTGTCGGAGTGCGACGAAACTATACCTAGTAGCAGTAGCAAGCAATTGATAGAGGGAGAGGGAGACGGAGGTAATAGTAGCGATAATGTGATAAAAAGGGAGGGGGATGACAGGACAGAACAGGGGGATACGCAACAACCGACATGTTTTCGAGAGTGGTATGAATGCGTCGATACGTCTTCATATAACGACGAAATGTTGAGGATTTTGCCATATTGTATAGTAGATTAGGTTAATATGTGGGTTGTCAGTATACAGTTTAAGAATGTTATCCTCCACATTTAAACAGAGTTTTTAGCTTCACTGAAACATAGGACGCAGTAATTGAAAGCGCCTTTATCCAAACTCTACTTATATATTTTACAGTAGAAACATAAGGATCAGATTTGCCAACCAAATTTTATCCATAATAATGTCCAATTGCCAAGATTATTGATACGTGACAAAGATAAATTATCTGTTTCAATTATTTTTATCACTATCTCCAGGAGATGGCGCTACAGGCTAATACTAGAAACATGCATTTCCTCTAAGCCATCATGCATAAATAGTAGGGGAGGTCGTGAATATTTTTTGGAACTTATTTTCTTAGTCGGTGTATCTAAATAAGTATGTTCTGTTAATGGTAATGATCAACAATTTTTCATTCTTATGATGATTTTTCCAATGGGTTCAAAAGGTCAGTAAATGACTTATTTTCTTAGTCCTAAATCTTTTACACTAAGAAGAAGAGATCATGAACATTATAAGGAAAGTACTCTGGCTCATCTGATGGTGGAAATATCCATGACTGAAAATTTGCGGATCCAAAAAGTGGGTTGATTTGTGCCCTTATTTTCATTCTCTTAAAACTGAACGTATAAATAGTCTTCTCCTTATAATATAATATAACTAAAAGTCACTCTGGCTGATTTACAGGCGTCTTCAATACTGAAAAATCATGAATTTATTTTCTTAGTTTTGAAATTGTTTCAGATGGTAGAATATACTATAATGTCATGCAGAAAATTACTCTGGCTGTTATTTACGGCACGAAAAACACCCTGCAGGTCAGGTAGTCTAATGACAGGGGAGAAAACTAGCACGTGCGTATTTAGGTAACGGTCACTTCCAGTTTAGTGTCACTCAGTTCCGGTTCAGTTTCACTCACTTCTGGTTACGTAAGTCCCGTCCGGTTAAGTACTACTTCTAGTTAGTTTTAGCCCATGTTCGAGTTTAAGCAACTTCCGGTTTAGTTTCAGTCACTACCGGTTCACTTTTAGTCACTTCCGGTACACTTCAACTCACTTCAGGTGCACCTTCAGGTACTTCCGGTTAGTTTTCGGTTAGGTCACTTCCGGTTCTCTTAAAGTTACTTCCGATCAAGTTTTATTCACTTCCGTTAGTTTTTGTAAATTCTGGTCACATCCGATTGTCTTTCCGTTACTTGCGATTCAGTGTCATTCACTTCCGGTTCAGTCTCACGCAAATGTCCGGTTACGTACAGTCACTTCTAATCAGTTTTAGATCATTTCCAGCTCACTTTAAGCAGGTTCAGGTTAGGTTAAGTTTCATTTCAGTCACTTCCGGCCATTATTGTAATTTTTGTTCCCTTTCAATTGTCTTTCGGTCACTTCCGGTTCAGTTTCACTTACTTCCGGTCCCTTAAGGAGACTTACGGTGACTTTTAAGACACTTCCGTTCACTTTTGCAAAAGCTATAAACAAAAAACAAATTTTAAAAAACATTTTGTAGATCGGCAACGAAGCGTTTGCGGACCTATGTGCATGGGAACTTTTAGTCTTAAAATACTCCAAATAATCCCTCCATTTCTACGTGGGTCTCACAAACATTAACATAAATCGTATGTGTCAAATTGACGGGCATCAGATAACTCTAGAAAGGCTTTGGGGCTTTTAAATAACAGCCAAATGGTATTTTAAGCTTTTGTTATAATACAACCTATCATCTCATAAACTTTCAGAATTAAGAAAATAGGGCACTCATTTCATATCGTTTTTCACTTGTCAAAAATATACACTTTACTGGTTATTTAACATTTTGCGCCTAAGCCCATCGGAAAACCCACCTGTATACATATAACCAAATTTGCTTAGAATTGATCAATGAACAATTATATCGATGTTTGCTGACTAAGAAAATAAATTCCCAAAATATTCACGGCCTCCCCTACGAAAATGTCAAATTTCGATGACCAATTTATGATTTTACGATCACGGTTTCATAATAAACTTTTAAATGTCTTGAATAAGATCTTATTAATCAACCGACCATTTTTGAGCCCTGGCGTTTTGCTTCTGCATTTTCGATAGAGTTCCGGGTGAGTGGGAGCTCCAAAACAAAGTGCTAAAGTAAAAGGTTTTGGTGGCGTTTGTCCTTATTTTTCAAAATTCTTTAGATATTACTGTTACACGGGCTGTTTCAAATTAGGTGTCCTCCTTTGATAACTAGTTTAAGTTAGCAAACTATTAGCATTTTTAACGCCCTTTAAGGTAGCATAGTAAAAACACATTGAGAATGGAGTTTTTAGACAAACAAACTTTTTTAAAATGAAATCCCATGTATATTATTTTTTGTGATGAAAAAAATTAAATTATCGTTGTTTTTAGCTTTAGAAGAATATTGTATTGGAATTAATTTGTCTAAAATTCCAAGATTTTTTAGAAAAAAAGTAACTAAATACTCGAAAACGCGATGCTTGATTGATTTTTTTATTCTGCCATCTTAAACGGGCCTAAAAATACTGCCAGTTTCCTAATAGAAACTATTCTGTTTCTTTAATAAAAACATAGTTCGCACTGGTTTGGAACAGTCCATAGAGTCTGGCTATTGGTGGATATGTCCCACCGATACTTTTAAGTCTAAACTTGTGCCCCGACTCATACCTAAATGTTATACCCTTAAAATTGTTATATCAAAATGTCCTCCGGATAAAATCTTGTTATATTTAATTATTATTGTTCTGGAAACATCAGTTGATAAGTATCAAATATTGTGATGAACTAATTTTTTATTTTTCCAGAAATAACTGTTACCCCGGCAAAAATTGTTGATGATCTAGTCGCTTTAGGTGGATTCAAAAATATTTAAACTAAGCTATTCTTTACTGTAATATTTTTATTTCTTCTCCTTTGTTTTGTTTTGTTTCAGGTTTTCTGCGGCCTTGTATTTTTTTATGGAGTGGGGATAGACTTTGAACAGCCCCATATTTCATTAATTAGTTTAAATTTGTTTTGAAATATTATCTAAAATAAAATTAATGAGGTGGAAAGAGATACAAAACACGTTTTGTTTTGGTTTTATTGTTTTCGCTTTCCCCATACGTTTCTTCATTCAAAACTTGATGTTTTTTACACACAGGATACTCCACACAACTATTATATCGGTTGAGCAAAAAATAGTTTAAATAAAAATTATCGGGTCAGTCTGAGTCGCCGTATCTCTCTTGCGCTCAAGGTGGGACGGGTTGAGAGAGATGCAAGTGTGTCCGCTGTAGTCTGAGATGAGTTCAAAACAGGACAAATTATTTCTACTACACAGTACATTCAGGGGAAGGTACCATTATTAAATTATGTAACGCTCAAGTGGGGGTAGGGGGGTTTAGTCTTGCGTTACACTCAATATTTTTTGAATATATTTTTTATTAAAAATGCATTACTAGGGGTCGAAAACCCTGAAGTTTTGCGTTTGGCAGAGTTGCAAGCTCTAGTTCATTTGTTATATCGATCTCTATCGTGCCTGCAATCTTCGTTGCTGGTTCAAAGGATATACGTCACATAACACGAAAGATTAAATCTTGTCTTGTCTTGCATACACTTCAATGCGGGATTGATTGAATTATTTCTTTTGTTTTACGATATTCAAAAGTTTGTCTAGCACAGAAAAAGAAGTTGTCCCAAAAATTATGGAATCCACTATAAATTTTCTGAATTTTGTTTAGGCCATACCAACCCGTGTTTTGACTTCGTCGCAGCTTACTTTTGTTTTCGGTGTTAATATTACAACCAATTGTTGTCTCGTTCAAAGACTGAATCCTTGCGCACTTTGTCAAATATCGAAGAATCGGACCTTATGTATTTTTTTCGTAGTTTGTATTTTCAAGGACCAAATGACGTGAAAAATTTCACTATTAGTTTAGTGTTGTTTCTGTTTACAGTAAAGAAGAGCTTATTTAAACAAAAATATTGTGTAAATTCGTGTAAGAGTTTTCTATTCTAAAACATTTTGATGAAATATTCTGAAAAACAAATGAAATTCTGCACGAATAATGTAGAACTTTTATATTGTGATTTTTAAAAATCTTTTGTAAATAATCAAAAAAAAATAAAGGTCACATAATTACCCAAAATATTTACCTTGTTAAAATTTAAGGTGCGTATTTAAGCGGCAAACGAAGGCGAAATTAACTTTCTTTCCACACACTTCTGGACCAATTCCTTAAAGAGGTATTAATTTGCTTATTTTTTCGGGTTTATTAAGTTTTATTAAATTGTTTGCACCATGTCGACAATATTTTAAATTTTTAACAAAAAAAAACTGTAATTTTTTGCACGAAATTTTGAAAACTTCTGTAGATATTGATAATTTCGATACAGCATCTAGTTGGACTTAAAATAGCACCACTTTTTCACATTTAACCAAAATTGTATGTTTCCGAAATCCTCCCTGATAAAAGTAACTACATGGGGATTTATCGGGATTTCGAAAACGTTAGGACATACAATTTTGGTTAAATGGGAAAAAAGTTGCCAACTAGATGCTGTATCGAAATTAACAATATCTACAGAAGTTTTCAGAATATCGAGCAAAAACTAGAAATTTGATTTAGCGACAGCCAATCCGGCCCTCAACTTTTTTTTTAGAAACCGTTTTCGAAATCGGGTGGGCCAAAAAAAACCTGACAATTTTTTTTTCATTATAACTTTTGAACTGTACCATCGATTTTAATGGGACAAACTGCACTTGGCAGATAATTAATCAGAGTTTTGACCAAATATATTTTTTTGTCCGCCATCTTAAAATCCAAGATGGCGGACGAAATTAAATTGTACCCTTCAAAGATGCTCGTTTATTATTCTGTTGCGAACACGTTTTAATACCTTTTTTAAATTGGTAAAAAAGCTGGATTCCTGCCACGCCCAACAAGGTACAAATCAGCAACATCGGTTTAGTGGTTCTACAAAAAAATATTTTTGTTTCAACCATTGTTTTGCATATTATATGATGGCCTTGCCAATCATGTCTGCATTTATTTCTTTATAAATTCATTACTACTGAACCGATTTTAATGAAATAAAAAACTTCCCAATGAGAATTGATTGCTCTTTAAGGATCATGATCAAAGTTTACCGTCGTCTTAAGATTTAAAATGGACTCAATTATACTTGATTTTTCAAAATGGCGTGTTTATTCTTATTTTCCGAAAATGCTTTAGTTTTTTTTTAATTTATAGAACAGCACTACTTTTTCCCCCACAAAGACTTAGAAATTAGTAAAATCGGTGTGGTGGTTCTCAAAAAATCTATTTTTGTTTCAACCATTTTACAGATTATATGATTGCATTGCTAATCCGGTCTGCATTCATTTCCTTATCAATTCGTTATTACTAAAAAAATTTTTGTGAAAAAAAATTTATGAGAATTGATTGCTCCTACGATAACGTATTGAAATCGGATCAGTAGTAATAAATTTATAAAGAAATGATTGCAGACAGGATTGAAAATGCAACCGTATAATTTGTAAAACAATCCTTAAAACAAAATCAGATTTTGTGAGGACCACTGCACCGATTTTATTAAGTTGTACCCTGTTATGCGGAAGAAAAGTAGTGTTTTTCTATAAATTAAAAAAAACGAAAACGTTTCCGGAAAATAAGACTAAACGTGCGTCTTTCGTATAATCTCTAAAACAATGGCTAAAACAAAAATAGATTTCTTGAGAACCACCACATTACGATCGATCGATTTTACTTACTTAACTTATACCTCGTGTAGGGCAAAAATAGTGCTTTTCTATAAATTAAAAAAAAAACTAAAACATTTTCAGAAAATACGAATAAACACGTCATTTTGAAGAATCAAGTATGATTCTGTCCGCCCACTTAAATTTTAAAATGGCTGTAAATTTTTACCATAATCTTTAAAAAGCAATTAATTCTCACCAGGATGCTTTTTATTTCATCAAAATCGGTTCAGTAGTAATGAATTTATAAGAAAATAAATGCAAAAATGATTGGCAAAACAATCGTATAATATTCAAAACAATGTTTGAAATAAAAATATATTAGCTCACACATATACCATACTATAGTAGTGTGAGCTATGGTGATCCTAATTTTTTTTTAGAACCACCAAACCGATTTTGCTGCCTGGTACCTTGTTGTGCGTGCCAAGAATGCAGCTTTTTTAGTGATTTAAAAAAGTAATTAAAAAAAGTTCGCAACACAAATAAACGAGCATCTTTGGAGGGTACATTTTAATTTCGTCCGCCATCCAAAATATATTTATTCAAAACTCTAATTAATTCTCTGGCAAGTGCGGTCTGTCCCATTAAAATCGATGGTATAGTTCAAAAGTAATATTGAAAAAAAATTGTCCGGTTTTTTTTGGCCCACCCGGTAATTACTTCTCAGACACCTTGTATAGCCTTAATAATTGTTCGGCTTTATATGATACTTATATATACCGTTTTCGATCAACGATGAAAAACCGTTCTCGAGCGATCCGAGATCAATCTCAAAAAGATTCGTCTGTTCGATTTAAGCGTTAAACATAACCCTACTTTTTTATTTGTGTTTTGGCGTGTTTTTTCTTCTTTCGTTTCTGTATAGTGCAGCAAAATTAATAGAAAACCTCGTAGGAAGAGTTTTTCGCTTACGTCAAGTTCGGAAGACGAACAAAAATATTTATAGGATTTCTTGTTGCTGAATCAAGAAATTTAGGTATTTGCTGCTCACAAACGTTTCATAATTCTTAAAATTTGAATTTTGTTTTGTTTTTTAAAAATGTTATTAAAAATAAAAACAAATTTTGAGGGCTTATGGTGCATTCAATTAGAGATCTCGCTGGGAGCACCCCATTTAGGATTTGGATCAATCATGGATCAGTTTGCAGTTGCTCCCAAAGATCTGCTCCAGCTAGGAGCGATTTCTGAGCGGTCGAGAGCAGTGTTGATCGGAAACGGTATTAGTTATAGGTTTACGAGCGCTAACCCTAAAATTTAATGGACAGAATATTCTTCCAATTTCTTTTAATGTAAAAAAACAGTACGAATACGTACTATTCTAATTCATTTGCTAGAGTTCCCTCGCCGTATGAATACGCACCTTTGGTTTATGTATTTTAAAATTTGCAATGTTTTTGGTCAAGATTTTGACAGATCGGCATTGTTGCGTATATGTAAAAGTAAAATTACTGGCCGGTTAGGCCATTTCAATTTACATTATTTATGTAAAATGACCAAAAAGTTTAAAGTTTTTGAGTTGAAGAAAATATATTTGGTATATAAATTGGGTAAATAATTGCTTTTCCTTTTTGACTTAGTTTGGTATTTTTAGTTTAGTACTTTTTTTTCCTAAAAAATTATCCTGCACAATTAAAAACAAAAAAATTTAAATTTAGGTTAGACAAAGAAGGCTAAATAAAATCTATATGTTTGTGGCGGATTCATTTTACAAACACAACTTTTTCTGGGTATTACGCCATTTTATATTTTATATTTATTTTTATAGAAAGCCACTGACAAATTAGTGATTTTTATTTTTCTAGGAGAAACGCAGTGGTTTTTTATAATTTTTTAAAATAACTAGTGGCGTAATACCCAGAAAAAGTTGTGTTTGTAAAAAGAAGGCTAATATGTAAAGTCGCAAAGGTATACAGAGCGTTTAAAGTTTAATTCAGAAAAATTTACCCGGCAATAGAAATCGCAAAAATCAAATTATGTTTTAATATAATTCCGCTTCCACGTTTAAGTTTTTAATTGTGTGCCCAAGTGCCACTTTTATTCCTAGGTATAATATAATATTATTTTTAAACTAAAATACCCTGTATCTCGAAAACAAAGCTCTAAAACATACCCATTTGAAGAAACTTTTCTTTTTCTTTGCGTTACAACACCAGTTAAATTTTCCTGAAAAAAACATGTATGCTGGTTACCCGATGTTAAGTTTCTGGGCGTCTAGTTGTCATAAATTCTGGTAAGATGTTTCGAAATGTCACACAGAAAAACTCCCTTTTATTACTAGAACCCTGGATGAAAACTTAACACATATATTTAAAACATTATGCTTTTTTGACATTTTTTAAGTTACATTTTTATGTCAAATTAAGGAAAAAATTGATCAAAAATGACATAATCAAAATAGCTATTTATGTATCTAGCTCATACACTATTTTATGCACAACCACGATTTTGTTAGAAAAATATTCATATAGAATAAACAAATCTCAAGTTAAAACGTATTCCAAAATGATCTATAGTTTTAATACCTTTAAATAGGTATTAACGCCCGTGGGCGCTAATATACTGTTTTAACGACCGCCAGCACAAAAAAAACTGTTTTAACGTCCGCGGCGTATTAAATTGCGCTCTAAAATGCGGGCGTTCCATTGTAAGTTAACGCCCAGTTGTGCATAAATAAATTTGCGACGTTTGCCGAAGCCTTATTTGATAAGAGTAAATCCCACGAACTGAAAAACTAAAATACTGCAACTGATAAATAAGTTAAGAAATCCAGCTTTATTTTTATCACTTTATACAAAATATTTATTAAAAATAGCGAGTCATTAAGAAATATCCTTATTTGACCTATCTAGCATACACGCTTTTTCGGTTTTTGGGCTATTCCGAGCCTAATCAGATTTTGTATGGAAATTTAAAATATATACAGAGGTTTTTAAGAAAATCGAGCAAAAACCGAGGGGTGGCTCGATCGCCGATTTTTGTACACCAAAAGAAAATACCTACGGTATTTCCTCAAATTTCAATGGTACTTCCTAGTATTTCCCAAGCAATGGTATTTCCTAGTATTTCCCCTTATAGTATTTTCAATGATATTGCCTAGTATATTTCTTAGTACTTCCCAAGTATTTCCTGGTATTTCCCCAAACCTTTACACCAAAAGGAAATACCGAGCCACCCCTCAGCAAAAACTAAAAGTTGTGTTTTTTGAAAAATTGAAACTAAAAAGCCTTGAAGAAATTCGTTAATTTAATTCGATCGCTAATACAAAACTACCAAATTTTATTTATTTGTTTACAAAATGGCCACGATATTTAAATTTTTCTAAAAGCAGAAATCTCGCTATTGACCGCAATATGTTTGTCTATTTCATTCACTTTAAAAAATTTTTGATCCCGTATTTTATCAAAAAATATTAGAAATACCACAATACAGAGTTATTTGCGTACTATTCTTGGAAGTAGGAATCTTTTGGCTGTTTATAAAGTGATAAAAATGAACAGAGGGATGTGCATTTCATTAAATAAATGGTACTATATTTTTGTATATTAAGATGCTAAAATACATTTGAACTGAACACTAAAACCGTTTAATGTAGATTCCTATTTAAAATACAATTTGGTTTTTTAAAGGTATTTTTAAAAAGAAGTCTATCCTACCGAATAATCCAAGGCAAAAGAAAATACATAATCTAGACTGTAGTATAACTTAATTAAAATCTCATTTCCTGTCAGTTTGACAACTAGGATAATTCAGTAATAGTTGTGATGTCAGATTTTTGTAAATCTCCACAAAAAAAATCTAAAAAATATATCCGAAAAATAAAACGGGTATTAATGAAACAATAAGCCATTAAATTTGGTCATAAAATTATAAAAAATGCAGTTAAGTCGCTGACACTCCAGACTCTAGGTTTTAGAAAAAATTCAAAATACAATCAGTTTAAAGCGAAAATGGTTTTGCTTTTAGAAATACTCGGTAGGTTAGCCGCTTTTTTACAAAATATTTTGGTGCTGTGCTAGGGGAAAGTTTTTTTAAAATAAATATTGATTTTCCAAAAGTTGTACTGATCTTATATATTTTACTTTACAGAGTTTTTGTTGGTCCTACAAAATGGTTCTAGTGCATTTAACTTTTTTGTTTGAGTCTCATCGACATCAATACTCAAAATTTAGACATTTTCACCATATTGCCTTTTGAAAATATGTACCAACAAAAATTTACAAAAAAATATAATGTTGTAATTGTAATTTTACGATTTGTATCAAATAGCATCAAAGAAAGTAATATCCTAACATTTTAGTATAGCAGCAGGGTAATATTTATACTACTACTACTACTGTTAGTTTAGAAAATTGTATCTAACAATCATTCACTTCATTGAGATACCTCTACAGACAAGGCGATCATCTTGAATTAGATTTTTAATTGAATACAATACAAATTCTCTTTTACTGTTCATACAAAGCAGAAGTTTTTCTACAAAAATTTATTGAAAAACATTTCACCTTTTAAGGCCGATGTTGCCGGAATACGTATAAAAAAATTAAACAATTAAATAAATAGCTTTTCAGTAGTACATTAAACTACAAATGGAGAAATTGATAAATTAGAACCTTATATGGCTCCCTCAGGGAGCTACGCCCCTTTGAATAGGACACCTTAAGGACGATTTTTCCTCTATAACTTTTAAATCCCTTTAAACTAATATTTTAAAAATTGGTGTAAACAATAAAATTTGAAAAATTGGTATGTACAATAAAATTTTAAAAATTGGTGTACTGTATAAAGATTTGATGGTAAATACGATCATAATTCAAATTTTTGTTCAGTGACGTCATATGCGGGGGAGGGTAATGGTGGAAATTCTTAAGTTTTACAAAAAGAAACATACAAATATTGTATGGGGGGTATAAAAATATACGGAAAACCCCTGTATAGGGTGTCTTGCAAATTGACCGCCGTGCCATTGGAGAGCCGATTTTTAAAATATGCTAATGACATCTTGATATAAAAAAACCGTTTTTAAGGTTTTAAACATTCTGTATTTTGGAAAGGATCATTTGGTGTAGATTGCCTTTTTATATATTTTTAGCTCACACGTATACAATAACTTTTATAGTAATGTGGGCTATGGTAATCGTGTCAAAAATAAGAAAAACGAGTTGCACCGATTCATAAAGCAATGACAATTTCAAAAACAAAAGTGACCGATGGAATTCAATTTGAGAATTGGACTCTGTAAAAAATCTACAAAAAAAGCAATTTAGACCAAAATATTTTTTTTATAAATAAAAAGTTATAGACCTCTCCCTTAATGCAGTCAGTCTTCTAAAAAAACCCCCAGAGCTTTAAAATGGCTTGTTATATCAAAATCGTCTTGTCTAACGAGATGTTCTTTTTCATTTTTTCGACATTAGTTTCTTATTATTGTGTGATATGTTTTTGGAGATACGTCAATATGAATTCTCCCAAACCTGCATCTACAATTCAGAGCCATTTTTGACAATATGTTGTTTAATATTAAATTTATGAAAAAAAGTGAAAATAAAAGGTTAAGTATGGTTTGTAAATTTTTGTACATATGTTTTTTCTTTAGTTACTATGAAAATATCAAAAATATCTATTATGATCTATAAAACACTGTTATTATTTATTTATTATGTTTCAATGTATTGGATAAACTAAAAGAAATCTGGCGAAGAACATTTTTTTAACTAAATAGAAATTTTTTCCCAGAATCCTTGTCTTGCAAAACATGAAATTTGGCATACTTACAAAGAACGATATTGCAATCGATTTGATTGACCACTAAGCGCTCTATTTCTGCGATTTTTTTAAGGTAAAAAAATAAACCAACCAGCATTGAAATAATATTTGATTTCTTCAAAATTTGAGACAATAAAAAGTGATGTTATATCGAGTTTTGACAAATTAGACAAAAGTTAGAAGGCTCATTTTTTATCGATATTTTTAGACTGTACGTCTTATTATTCGTGTCTAATTTTATTATTCTGACTAGCAATAGTTTAATAGCCTCTGCCAAAAACCTAAAAAATTGTGTTTTTCAAATAATTCTCACTCTTTCAAGGTCATTATTTGAAGTCAAGAGTATTTTTTTTGTTTCCTTTTTGATATTCAACTTTATACATATTTTTTGTGAATTTTATGAAAAATTGTCTTTGCTAGATTTCTTTATATATTTTTATCTGAAAGTCTTGAAATACTTTAGTCGAAAATCCAAAAAATGATATATAAAATATGATTATTAGGTTATTTTGTTTTTGATTTTTTTTTATAAGGGTCACTATTATTAACATAAAGCTTTTAAACACCCGACGCCGACGTAAAAGCAAAAAAGGGGTGCTATAAGTTTGAACTTGTAAGTTATCTCAACGCACGTAGCACTCGAACCTTTCACTAATTTTTTTCTTCTCGAAAAGTTAGGTGATCCCTGGCCCCAGTATGTCATTCGTGTCGTCGCTATATAAGTACGCGGCTGCTATTAATATATTTTGTTTTAATGTTTTTAAAAACAAAGAAGGCAGAAAAACCCAAGATAAGTTATTGCTATACAAAAATAAATAAATCTACAGATAATATTTTTGACAAATTTGTTTTTCCACAGAAATAAAACGAAATCTTTTAGTTAACGATAGTGATTCTAATTTTTGAAATATTAGAAAATGTTTTTTAATGCGCTTTGTGTAATATTTTTGTTTTTGATTGGAACTAGGTTTGTTAGGTTTTATTGAAAAATCATTTGAAAAAAGTCTAAAAAAATTCCAAGTGACCTTTTATTTATTTGTTCCAATTTTGCCGCTGTATTTCTAAAACTAGCTTGTTTCAAAATGACGAAGTAAAAAAAATCACAACATTAATAATTACTTGGAAAAAAAAACTAAAACGACGAACAATAAAATGCGTTACAAAGTTATAATATATATTAATATGTTAGCTACATACTTAGTGGGCCAAAACAAACTTACACTAAATCTATTTGTTAATAACTTTTTAAGAACATGGAAATTAAAAAAGACGCCATTGAATATTAACTGAAGTATTCAGATTAGTGAAAATCCTGTCATGTTGTAAGTTTAACTTTGCAAGTTAACAAAACACGGTATTAAAGGTTTTTTAAGATATGTCGAATAAACTCAAAAATTGAACCGAACCGAACCTGAATTTTACCGTTGGCTAAATTTAATAGTATTCTTTTGATCATAACCTATTTAATTTTTAACCTATTTATTATTTGAAAAGCGACTATGGTCCAACAAACAACGTTTCTTAGAGGGAAATCCCGTATTTTAAAATTTAGCATAGCTATATCACGATTAATGTTAAGTTTTAAACGTGTAGTTTTTACGTGGAATAGTAAAAAACACCAAAGTTTTTATGAATAACAAAAAAGATAAATCTTTGTCCAAGATAACAAGGTATTTATAACAAAATATTATTTTTCGAAAAATAGGAGTTAAACCAGGGGACCTATTTAAATGTAACTTTTTCTAATTCAAAAAAATGTTTTCGTATATATCACTCTATTATGGTTTTTAACGAGTTTTATGAATTAAAATGAGATTTTATTCTCATAAACAAAGCTTTTCAGAAATATATAAAATGTTAGGTTCAAGATGGCGACTATGATTTAAATTTTAGGATTTATTTACGTTTATTTTTTACGCATTAACAAACAATAAAACAACTATTAAGTTTAAAGCATTTTGATACGGTTGTTTTGGAAATACAGTTTTTTTTGTACATATTATAGAAATTGCTCTTACTAGTTGAATTTGTAAAAAAAAATATTTTATTTGGAAAAATTAATTACATGTGTCAAATCATTGCTTTAGTAAGTAATGTATTTGATGTGTATGCCTTAAAAATAAAGATATTTTCTATAACTCCAACCAAAAAGCTGGTGTTTTCAATTTAAATAATAAGCCTTTGAACGAAAATTTCAGCCCCCTAATATCTCTCTTAGTACACAGGGTGTCTTATAACTTAAGGGCCATAACGCAGCAGGTGATAGAGGAGGTTATTTCTGATAAAAAAGTTTATATAACATGGGAGTCAACAATCTTCTGTGGACTTTTAAAGTTAGAGGAGTGGGGGAAAAAAGGGTTTTACAAAAAAAGCAAATCTGTCACCCCCAAATAAATACTTAGCTAACTGTAATCCAAAAATGTGGTAAAAATTTGATAAAATTACAGGTTGAGGAGATAGGTCAAAATAACCTCCGAAAATGTATACAAAAATAATAATTTTTGATTTTTTTATTTTGGCCTACATATTCTTTTTAAAAAAATATCAATAATATTTGATTATTATGTCTCCAGGAGACTTATTTTTAATAACAAAAACATCAAGAAAAAGATTGCGTTTATTATGGTATTCATAAAAGTTTATACCAAAAAAATAGTTTTTCCTGAAAAAATTTGACAGCATAATTTTCTTATTTTTTTTTTATGTTTTAAATGATTGCTCTTGTTTTAATACACATTACCAAATTTCATATTTTTACTGCGTTTTTTTAAAAAGTCAAAATATCGCCAACTTTGATGCTCTATATCTCGAAAGAGTTTTGCCTCCTGTATTATATGAACTTTTCCATCAGAAATTACCTCCTCTATCACCTATTGGTCTATGGGACACCCTGGATAATGCGAAAAATTGTGAAGACACTTTGATAATGCCACTGACTAAAAACCTTTAGCACGAAGTGCCGCTTGGGCCATTTTCACGTCCGCTAACAAGATTGAAGTGAACAGCAGCTACTAGGGGAGTCAAGTCGTCGTTGATAGACCCTATATAAAAATCCCAACACCGGTTGCGTTGCTAATTACAAACCAAAATTACCGATAATTTTTGACACGTTGAGGGCAAAAAATATCTGGTTGATTTTGATGCACGAGTGTAATTTATAGTTCAGGCGCTACATGTGGGATTTGAGCGATATAATGCGTTAAATGAGAGAAGCCATTTATTTTTATACCACAAGAAAAGTGAACAAATTTAATTTAAACGATTTACCCCTTTTTTCGTACGCCTATGGAACGTGCACCATTCCCTTCAGAGAGCACATCGTTGAAAAGCAAATTTTATCCGCTTAAAAAATGATCTTTATAAGATTTTTAAAAAAGACACTTTTCGAGTTATTAGCAATAACCTGTCAAAAAGCACGTAAAAAGCACGTTTAAGGGGAAGTCTCATGTCTATTCAAACCAAGTCTGTTGCTTCTCTCATTAAACGCAGTATCTGACCATGTAGGGCCTGAACTATTATTTGAATATGTCCGAAATAATAAGAGAAACTTATGGTTGTCAAAATTATGACAATAAACTTTTGTTTATTTAGTTGTCAAATAGCTGACAGATACCCACTGTGCAATTATCGCTGTAATTTTGCTCATGTGCAATTTTTGGGGGTAATTGTCGTAGTGCATTAAAATTGCCGATAATTTTTGCATAAAACGTAAAACGATTGCAATTTGTAAATAAACACGAGAGCGAAAATTATCTGGTTGATTTGAATAATTTGGATTTGATAAATGTGTTTAGTGTAAATGCGTCCATTGCTGGACGTATAGTATGAATTGCGCCTAATAAGAGAAACGAAAGAAAAGATTAATTATGATGAAAATTAATTTTTGCTAGGACCTTCTTTTGCCTTTGCATGCTACATTTATCGCTATTAAGTTTTGCAAAATTAGTTTTACAGAAATACTGTTAATACGTTTTTTGTTTGCAATACAACAACAATTAAGATGATGATTATGACTTCACGCAAGCAATCTTACTCAAATTTGAGGCATACACCCGGTGACTCAAAATTAAGTGATCCATAACAAATCGATTTGGGGTAGTCTAAAACTTCCAAAAAAGTTTTTTTCCTAAAAAAAGTTCCTTTGTAGTTATTTGGTATTTATAAAAAATGTATATTATCTTTGTTAATTTTTGAGATATGAAGCTAATTTCTTTACTATATTAATTGGTGTTCTCTTGCAAACAAAAAACGTATTTATAGTTTTTCTGTCAAACTAATTAAGCCAAAGTTAAAAGCCCAATCAAATTGGAGGCAAACACCCGGTGAAAATTGTGTAAGCTATTACTAATCGATTTAGGGCAGTTTTAAAAAGTTTTCAACAACTATCCCACGGAGCACGCCTTAATTTTTTGAAATCAAACTATATTTACATTTTATTTTGATTTTATACCTAAAAAATAGGCTCCATTTTCACCCTAACACAGCGGCGTAGCGTGCCCGAAAGGGCGGGGGGGGGGGGGGCGACAGCTAAAAAGGGCGCCTCTGAAAACTGGTGAAAAATCTTGTGGCAAAAAAAAAACAAAAAGGCGCCTCTCACAAATCTTGCGACCAAAAAAAAAAAAAAAATGTGAGGGGGCGGCCGATCAGTCACAAGGGCGCCTCTCACGAATCTTGCGACCAAAAAAAAAGGTCATCATGTCGTTAGTTTCCTTTGGCACCCACTCAATTGGCCATTACCGGCCCGACTTATTAAAGCTGAGGGCGCTTCGGCCACCTATGGGGCGCCACTACCCTCGGGGCGGGGGGGGGGGGGCGATGAACCCCCCGCGCCCCCCCCCACGCCGCTGCCCTAAAATGCCCAAGAGCAAGTAGCAGTTAACAAAAAAATTATTTTTTTGTTAAGACGTCTTTTTTTAGATGTTTAAAAAAATCACTGGAAAAAATTGCCAGGTAATACGAAACAGTGTAAAGATGAAAAAATTGCAAAAATAGCACAACACAGATGAATATTGATTTAAATTATAATCTAAATGCAGTACTTTCATTTTGCTATTTTTTTAAACTGCCTAAATTCTGATTGTTTACACACCATCTAAAAACAGACGTTTTAGCAGAAAAAAAGACCACTGGTTTAACAAAATTGCTTGTATTCAAGTCAAATGTAAAAATCAATATTTTGATTTAAAAAAATAACAACGTGTTAAGAACACAAGAAGGTGTGTTTTCACCAAATATTGTGAAAAATGAAAAATGTTTAAAAAATATTTTTTGGGTTTTTGTAAAAAAAAATTTACGTTATGTAAAAAATATATTTATACAAAACTTTAAACCTTTCTACCTATAACTTCTGTATTTAACTTTTTTCGCTGAAAACCGCAATAACACAGCTATCGAAAGAGGAGTCCTATATTACAAAATATGAAAATAAACGAATGCTGTTTTTAAAGGAAATACATATGCTTAAATGCAACATGATCTGACAACTTTTATGCATGATTGTAATTTAACGAAAAAATTATTCGAAAAATGCTTAAATAAACAATATATTACATATTTTACAGTATTCCATTTATAGATGTTTTTCCAAAGGGCGACATATTTATAAAAACGCCAGACTGCGAAATTTTACATACATTGTTAGGTTGTTATTATCGTTGTTTGATCCGATAAGCAACGTTATTACGCATTAGATTTTAGTTTAAAAGTGTCAGAAACTGTCATTTTTGCCAATCAACAATAAGAAACTTGAAGGGTTGTTTTCGAAACCTACTAGGATATTTTCGATGTAATCAAACGAAAATAACATAGTGGCCATTCTTATATTACATAACATTCACAGGGGTAGGGAAGTTTAGTTTTGCAATGTTTTTAAAGTACTTTTTTCTTTAAAATGCGCTACATACGGGGTGGGGGGTCATAAAACCTGAATTTTCGCGTTACGTAATTTAAGAACGTTCCCATACCTAGCCACCATCCTCTACAACTACCGTGTAATTTTCTTTGTATTTTTAGGTAAAACACCTTGCATGTTATAAAACAAGAAATAGATTGCTTAGATACAATAATATGCGTATAGTAGTCACTGCATCCTGGAAGCCTGGCGTCTTGACACTACGTCTTCGTGATGCAGTGACCCTACCGTATAGGGCAAATTACGCCATTTTACTAGAAATATTTAAAGGTATAAGGCCATGAAATATATTTTTTGAATCAGAAAAAAAAATGGTATTCGACAAATTTAATAATATAAAGGGTGTTCTAATTAAAAATATAAACCCGAAATTTGCCAATTCACGACATTTCCTCCGACATCATCTCTTAAATAAACTTTTTATTCAATAATCAAACAATTATAAATCAGGTAAATATATTATTATTTACAATAAATTACAAAATTTAATAAATCTTTTAAAAAATAGCAATTAAGTATTTAAAAAAAAATAAGTATTAACTATAAAAGTCAACATTAAACAGGAAATAGTTTTAGATGAGATGTTATAAACATATTCAAGAAGAAAAAAATAAGTAAATAGCGGCTCATATAAGATTTAGAATTTATTGTAGCATTGGAAGCATATTCTTCGGAATGTTTAGACTTGTCAAGTTAAATCGCGCTTTTTAAAGAAAATATGACGAACAACCAAAAAAATATGAATATTTTAAAATGTATATTTTTTTTAAGTGGAAGCAAGTTTTTAGGTAATCATCGGAAAATTATGCATAGGAACAAGAATTATTAAAGAAAGATCATAAGCTATTTAGGCACTTCTAGGGTTGATAGACAAACTGTAAACAAAAGATTTACAGAAATTATCACTAAGTAATTTTTACCTTCCTAGCCAGCTGGCCAGCTAAATTAGCAATATCATCGTGATGTTTGTCTGTGTGTGTGTGTGTGTGTGTAAGTGTGTATGTCTGTCCGTAACACAATAGCTCCTACACCGCTAAACCGATTTTTATAAAATTTTCAGGTAAAATAGTGTTCGGCACTGATTAGATTTTGATCAAAACTATTTAACGCATCGCATCAATATGCGGTTTTCGGAATATAGCAGATCACATTTTTTTTTCAATAATTTGTGTTATAACCAAGGAGCTTTCGTTTCTGAGATATTTACATAAAACTGTTTTCAAGGCTGATATATCATGGAGTTCACTTGAAGTGTGCTAAAAGGCTAGTTAGAAAGGTATCAGATCCGTCATGAATGAAGATATACAGGGTGTTTCTAAACAAAATGTACAAACGAAGAGGGGCAATCCTTCCCAAAGGCTTTATTAGCAATCTACAAGGTGGTAAACTATTTCCCCCTCTAAACTGTTTTGCGTTACGCTACTGCACGAATAGATTCTAAAATGTAAAAAAAATTGTTTTGTTTGGAAAACTTTTGGTCTGGTTTGGGGAATTGTGTTTTTTTTTGGCTCGATAACAGTCGTATGTATATACGACAAAATATACAGGAGACCAAAAGGTGATAATAAGACAAAGAATGTACTTTTTATTTCAGATTTTACTAGACGGGTAAGATACAATTTTAAAATTACAACTTTAAAGCCCTCTAGCGCCCAAACTAAACAACTTTGCAACTCTTATTTTAACCATTATAAAAACAACGTTTCAATTATTAAATACTGTAGTACCCATTGCGCCCCTTAAATAATTTTTAAATGTCTTTACTTTTAAAAATTCAACAAGCCATCTCATATATTTATTAAAGAATCATAACTTCATGGCGTAAGCTGGTCTAGGTAAGTAGAAAACATTGAATTAATTAGTTGCACTTGCTAGGTAGTTAAAACTTAATGACGTGTAACTTTGTTTTAAAATTTATTTTTTTGGCTAATTATTTCGTATTCTTTTAAAATATTGGAATAGTTTTTTTTTGTTAGGAAAAATATTTTGGTTGCAAAAACAAATGTGATAATACTGCCTACAACATTCCCCTGTTTTACTGATCCAACAGAGGTATGAAGTACCATTTGGCATGTCAAATGACCCTAAACCACGTCTTAATATTATTTTAATAAATATACTAAAACTTGAAATTTCACATTACATTTTGATTGAAAAATTTTGTCCCTAAAATAAAATATTCGATAAAACAGTGGTCGATAAAAAAGTAAATCCATAAAAAAAAACTCGATAAAACGGGTTTTGATAAAAATATCATTCGATGAAAAAGTTTTCGATAAAAGTGTGTTCAATTAATACACCGCGACCCACTTTTAGTCTAACTTATAGAATCACCCCTCTTCGTTCGTAAAGCATGAGTCAATGTTCAGTAATATTTTTACATATTATCTAGTAAATATAGTGCTTCAGTGCCTTTTCTAAACATTCTCCATCAGTGGAAATTCATCGTCTCGTCGAGGTATTAATGCCTCAATGTCATAGAAGGCGGCGTGCAGCGTAATGACCACTATGGAAGCCCCTATCACCTGTAAGGAAATACAAATCCCATTTATACGGGTATTTCTAAAGTAAGTCGTGCCTATTCTTTTAGTTATCTCTATCATTATTGTCAATTTTTTTCTTGACACGTTTAATTTTTGAAAAGCAATATTGTAGTGCATGTGACTTGCAATGTCAACACAAACCAAATGACGGATCATTCATAAAAATTCTAAGTAGTTTTGTAGTTGTCAAAACAAACCAAATTACGTATTATCAAATGTAAAACTCAGATTAGTAGTTTTTTATTTAACGCGCAAAAATTGATAACGCCTGTTAGTGAGGGAGGTGATTTTGGGCATCAGTAACTTTGAGTCCATCGACGACATCGATGGCAAATTGTAGATAGCCAATAAATAAACGAGAAAGGGATATATTAAATCTAACCTAATGTAATTCCGATCCTATTATCCACAGTACATCGGTTCGTACATAGCTGCATTTTGCCGAGACGCCCTTTTTCCTCTGCGCACATTTTTTAAAGTAATTCCTAACAGAGTGCGCAGGCTCAGACATTTGCCAAGTGTCGTAGTGCCTAAGCCAAGCATGCGAAAGAATTCTTTAAGTCGCAGAAGAAAAAATAGCCAGTTACTAGCAAGCAAGCAAAGCATCTAATTTGTCGGACAAACTTTTTTTCATGTTTGATATAACAAAATCTTTAGATTTAAGCAAAAAATGTCCCTAGTTAATGGAATTTTTTACAGCCACTAAATTATTACTTAGCGTCTACGCACTCTCTGTTAGAAATCACTTTCAAGAATTTTTGGGCCCCCATAGTTTATCATAAAGGACAAATAAAAAACCGTTTAAGATCATAAAGGAAAATGACATAACAGTCCTATGTTAAAAACGGAATTATTAATAACCGGACATTATCAAAAACGCCATTCTCCAAAACAAGACCAGAGCAAAATCGAAGTTCTGTATAGCGTCTTTTACTAAAACCGGACAAAATCAAAAGGGGTCAGGCCTAGCTTGTGACGTTCACCTAAAGAAGAGCGGTTCGGATATTGCTAGGCAATTGAACGTCCGTTTTTTGTACAAAAAACGTTTGGCGACTCGCAAAATGAAGCTGTTTATGAAAATTCAGCCTGTTACTCATCTTGAAAAATTGACCGATGTATGTAAAGTAAAGTTGGTTACTAATTGTGACAATTCTACCTAAAATAGACGTCCGATCCGACCACGACTGTATGCCAAGTGTTTGGCCGTGTACCTCGCCCAGTCGTAAGTATTTTACACTAATAAAGATAGTAATCTTCAGATTTCACCTTACCGTGCCCTTTTATGAGCTCTTTAAATGACATCAGATTTTTTCTTATATGAGGAATTTTTAAAAAGACCGTAATTTACAGCAGAATACAAGATATTTCGAGTCTGTAAAAACATGTTGGAAACTTATTTTGAGGAAAACAATGACGCTGTGAAATTTTTGATAGAAGGTGTAGTTTTTGACATACGTGATTTAATTAAGCTCGCTTTTTAATAACACTGCAATATGCGGGAAACTGGCACCGGGAATATAATTCACTTGACCCCCAAAACAATTGTTTCTCTTGTTTCCGAGATATTCAGAACTGAAAACCGAAGAGCGGTCTATTATCCTTTTTAACTAGTAAGTAAATACTAATAAGTAAGCTTTTCTCGAAAAAATGTGTAGAGAGCTTATTTGAAGTCAATAAAAATGTCTTCAGAACAAAGTATCGTGCGATGGATTTGGTCAAGTATATCTGGAATGATAAATAATTATTTTGGGTCTATCTTCAGATCCAAGCACTTCTGTAAAAATAGTATTCTTTAAATTATACATAAGTAGCATGTTTATTTCTTAACCGAATTGCAAGGTTCAAACATTATTTAAAAGATAATTTCATTCTCTTCCAAACATGTTTCTACACGTTTTGTCGTAAAAATGTTGGTTTCTGCGATAATAGAAAAAATTCTTAAGAGCTAACTTTGATAAAAGCTCTCGGTCGTGGAATCAGAAGGTGAACAAATTTCTGGCAGAAATTCCCCGGATATAATTTTTTCATTGAATTTTGTCGTAAAATGTAATAGACGAGTTTCCCATTTAATCCCATTAAAAATGGGATACGATGTACTGTCGACTATGCTTACCCAAAACATAGCCCCGTGTGCCCCCACCAAGTAGTAAATGGGCATCGAGCATAATGCCACGAGACCGTATTGCTGTGCTAACGTCAGTTCTTTGCCGAAAATCATTAATTTCTTCTCAAGGCGGCGCTGGTTCAGCTTATAACCGGCATAGAAGGTGCCGGCTATCGCTAGGAGGATGAGGGGTGATGTTATTCTGAAAAAAAAATTGTATTTATAGAATAGAAGAAAATAGAATTTATTTATTTGATTTTTTACAAATTCATGTCATTGTATACCCATTATATATCGTCAAAAATGTTTTTAAAAAAATTTTGACTTAAAAAAATCTTTTGTCTTCATTGATAAATAATTTAAAATATACACCATAGTTTAAAACTAATAATTACAAAAATGTTATTTTAATCATACAAACACATTAAAATTCAATACATGTACAGGGTGATTTTTTATAATTGCAAGATCGCTATAACTCGGTTATTATTGGGTGTAGAAAGTTCAAACAAAAACTGTTCGGTTTGGTAAATTATGGCCACTTTAGACCCACCATTAGTATTTTTATAGGTTATAATATACAGGGGGCGACAATCAGATCAGTTTTTTTAAAGGGAACACCCTACATATTTTTGTATTTTTAAGTTCCGCAAAAAATTAGCTTTACAGATATATGTAACACTATGGCTCTATCTTTGTTAGTTTTTGAGATATTGACGATTGAAATTCCGAAAATTAGCAAATTTTAAATAGGTATACGGTGCGGAGTATTTAACGTATAGACTGTAAATAACAAACTGAAACAATATTGACTGACAGTTTGATAAATATAAATAATCATCTTTGTCAATTTTCATAGAAATTTAAAATCAAAAGACGACAATTTTTTAAATGTTTTAAATCCATAAATAAATAAAAATTAACGTAACAAATGTTCAAACCTATCACCATTGACTTCAATACATTTTTGAAACCGGTCTCTTAAATTATTTATTGTTCTGGGTATTAAATTAGAAAAATTTTCATTAAGCTCTTGACAGACAGTGATATTAATTCTCTGAGTTCTCGAGTATTTCTCGCTTCTAATCTGTAAACCTTGTCTTTAAGGTGACCCCATAAAATAATGTCTAAAGGAGTTAAATCAAAACTGTTGGGTGGCCAGCGTATTGTGCCGTTTTTCCCAACCCATTCATTAAAATTATTATTTAAGAATTCTCGAACCTCATGAACATTATGAGGAGGAGCCCCATCCTGATGAAAAATCAATCTTCTTCTTTGATTTAGTGGCAAGTCATCCAAAAAATTTTCTAAGTAATTTTGTAAAAAATTTAAATAAATTTGTCCCGTTAAAGAGTGCTAAAAAAAAATGGCCCAACAACACGATCGTTCAGTATGCCACACCAGACATTCACGGATTGTCTTCACTGCCTTTTAATTTCTTTTACAAAATTAGGGTTAGTCGTGGATCATAGTCTGCTATTCTGTCTATTTGGTAGACCACAAGTTGTAAATGTCGACTCATCCGACCACAAAATGTGATTTAAAAAACGGGGTTCTGCGTTTAGTCTTTCATGCATAAAGTGACAAAACTCTACCCTTTTTTTTTCTGATCGGGTGTTAGGCCTTGATGTTCTTGTTGTTTATATGCCCAATAAGATTTGTTCTTAGGACACTTCTTACTTTGGTAAAAGACGTCAAGCGTTCCTGTCCTTCTTGCACTAATGCGGCATATACTTTTCTTATAGAAATTTGTGGGCTTTCTTGAAAATGTAGTAAAATATTTAAATTAGCCTCTTCGTTTGGACGAACAACTCGTTTTTTTCGTTCCACAGACGATGTTTCACGAAATTTTCTATATATCCTAAGAATTGTGGATATATTAGAACATTGTCGGGCTGGATACAGTTCTCGATATTCTCTCGCAGTAGCAGTGGCATTTTTATTATTTTTCGCATATAATAAAAGTATCTCTTGCTTTTCTGCATTGGAATAAAGCAACATTGTTGATAAATATTTAAAATTTGGCACTGACAATGTCATTAGGTATCCACACATCTTAATATTGTTTGTGACTTGTCACAGGAAATACTCCGCACCATATTTAAAATTTGCTAATTTTCGGAATTTCAATCGTCAATATCTCGAAAACTAACAAAGATAGAGCAATAGTGTTACATATATCTGTAAAGCTCATTTTTTGCGGAACTTAAAAATACAAAAATATATAGGATGTTCCCTTTAAAAAAATTGATCTGATTGTCGCCCCCTGTATATTATAACCTATAAAAAAATACTAATGGTGGGCCTAAAGTGGCCATAATTTACCAAACCGAATAGTTTTTGCTTGAACTTTCTACTCCCAATAATAACCGAGTTATAGCGATCTTGCAATTATAAAAAATCACCCTGTACATGTTAAAACATGTCATTATACGTTAAAAAAAATAAAGATTTGAAATTTGACTAGAATTTAAGACCGAAATTTCAGAAAAGTACATGTTATCCCTATCCCAATAACTTAACGTCTGAATCTGAATCTTCTAAATATTAATCAACGGTATACTCTTTTGTTTAAGAATATCTAAATTGGTGCATCAAATTTTAAGAGTTTAGCATTGGTTGTAAATTTAACAAGTTATACCCAGTTGGAATGAAAATGATATTCTCTTACTAAAGTCTTATTTTACATAAATATGTTTTCTTAAAATGGTTAGTTTTTATAAAACTTGCACAAAATATTTTGATTTTTTAAAAATTATCCCAGTTTACGGACACCAAACACTGAACGTAATGCACATTGTCTACAAAAAAGTATGCTTAACTTTTTTCCAAAAGGCTTCATGTCTAAGAAAATAGATAGAACGGAAAATTGAAAGTTTTTGTGTATTTATTTTAAATAAAATGTACAAGTAATATTATTATTTGGGCTGCTTAAAAAAGTCTTTCCAAGGGAAGTCCTGAGGTAGATCGGAGACAGAGCTGTCAGGTACTTCAAGTACAGTACTTGAAATTGTACTTCAAGTACTTACATGTACTTCAAGTACTGTACTTAAAGTACATCTAAAATCCGGTAATTATATTTGGTACTTGACGTACTTTTAACAATGTACTTGGAAATGTACTTGATTTTGTGAAGTAAAGTACTTCAAGTGCATTATAAGTACTTCAAGTACATTCAAAGTACTTCAAGTACATTCAAAGTACTTCAAGTACATTCGAAATACTTCAAATACATAAAAATATTCTTGAAGTACAATGTAGATATAGGTGAGATATAACTTTAATGCGCCGAAGACAAGTGGTAACCTAAGGGTTACCACCTGTCCGGTTTTTTATTAACTTGGCAAGGAAGATATTTTAGCAACCTTGATAGGTACGTCTTAATTAATCGCCCAAAAAATCGTAATATTAGGTACACACTTATCCAAAGAATAATGCCTATAAACTTAATTATTTGCATTTTGTGGAACGTGAAGTTCAAATTCAGTGTGAGAAACTACTACAGCGTCATGCCATTTAATGAGGAGTGTCGGTAGTATGGTAGTGCAGGTATATTGCACTTGCAGCTCGACTTTTGGGGATCAACCTACTCACCTCGCAGCAGACGTAATTTCTACGTTTGATGGAGGTTGGTTTAAAGAACCCGAAAATTTATTTAGTCTGACTAGTTACACCTCAAAAAATTCCTTGGATATTTACGTTTGTTAGGCTTCTTTATTTAGTTTGATTTAAACAAGTTTTTAAACAGTTTTGTGAGCTATTATAAAAATAGTACTTTCTCTGAGTGATTAAGAAATTATTGACGGTGCTCCACCAAAAAAGAAATAAGGCAAGGTAGGGTACGTGCAACCCGGTTTTACAAGAGTTTTTTGTAGGTCTCATTACAAAGTCAGGAACAACCGTATGCAATTTGAGACAGAAAAACTTAATATACTTTCAAATTTTTGTCTTTTGGTGGAGGTCCCATTTACCCCGGAGTTCGGGTAACTAAAAAAATCATGTTGAAAATTGATTGCCCTTTAAAGATTATAATCGAAATTTGCCGCCATCTTAGAATTTAAGATGTCGGACAGAATCATTCTTGACTCTTCAAAATGGCGTGCGTATTCTTATTTTCCGAAAATGTTTGAGTTTTTTTTAATTTATAGAAAAACATTGCTTTTCCCCCGCATAAAGTGCTTTTCTATTAATTAAAAAAAAATCTAAAACATTTTTTGGAAATAAGAATAAACGTGCTTCTTTGAAGGGTCAAGTATGATTATTTCCGACATCCTAATTTCTAAGATGGCGGCAAATTTCGATTATAAACGTTAAAGAGCAATCAATTGTCACCATGATTTTTTTTTATTTCACTAAGATCGGTTCAGTAATAATGAGTTTATAAAGAAATGAATGCAGACAGGATTGGCCATGCAATCGTATAATTTGTAAAACAATGGTTAAAACAAAAATATTTTTTTTAGAACCACCCATTTTGCTGATTCGTACCTTGTTGTGTGTGGCAAAAATGCTGCTTTTTTAGTGACTTAAAAAAAATACTAAAACATGTTCGCAACACAAGAATAAACTTTGAAGGGTACAATTTTATTTCATCCACCACCTTGGGTTTCGAAATGGCGGACAAAAAAAATTATTTATTCAAAACTCTGATTAATTTTCTGCCAAGTGCAGTTTGTCCCATTAAAATCGATGGTATAGTTCAAAAGTTATAATGAAAAAAAAATTGTCCGGTTATTTTTGGCCCACCCGTTATATATCTTTATATGGTCTAGACCAGTGCGAATAATTATGTGAAAGGAAAAAATTTATAACAGCATGAAATTTAAGGAAATAAAACAGAAAAAATAAACTAGCCGCGGTCCAAGTTACTAGGATTAAATGGGGTAAACTTTCGACTCCGCTTTAAAAGAGCGACATTTAAAAAACAGCGGTTTCATTTGAGCAATATTAAAAACAGGGTTTGAGGACAGCAAAGCAATACCACTAACCTAACCATTTTAGATTGAAAATAAATACATTGTGGTTGTTTTTAATGTCGCTGTTTTACAATTTCGCTTTTTTGAATGTCGCTGTTTCAACTTGTCGCTTTTTTAAATGATGCTGTTTTGTTATGTCGCTGTTTTTATTACGTGTTACTCTTTTGAATATCGCTTTAATATATCGATGTTTTTAATATCGCTGTTTTAAAAACCGGAACAGGAGCCTACTTTCAGGGGTGAATAATAGTTTTTAACGATTTCCAGCAAAATTTTAATTTATAGGCTCTATGTAATAAAAAGGGCTACAACTTTTGTATAAACCATTTTTTAACACAAAAATCGTTTTTTTTTAAATTATTATCCCACATTTTTTACGTTTTGTGAAAACTTGTTATTTTGATTTTAAACCTAAAAAGAGATCTCATTTTTATTCGAAAATACCCAAGTTCTTCAAACAGAGTTTTAAGGACAAATAATGTTTTTTTTTTGTTGAAACGTCTAATTATAGGTGGTGTAAACATTACTACTTTTCTATTTGCCAGAAAAGCTTTTTTAACACCCCAGCGTAAATCTTGGAACAATGAAACCGTGAAAAAAAATATTATTAAATGAGATAAAATTTGACTTAATTTATGTTCCTTTTACTGTTGTTACTTAAATTCTATTTCCTGGCAAATTTTTCCATAGTAATGTAAAAAGAAATATTGTGATTTAAAAAAATTACGACATATATGTTTAGACATAAAAGCATAAGTTTTTACCGAATTTCCCGAAAAACAAATTGTGGGAGATAAAAATCAAAGACGGAAAATTTTGTGCTATTTAATTTTTTTCGGAAACTTTTATGATACATAAAAAAAGTATATATGCAAAAGTGTATATGCCTTTTTCTTGCTCATAATTTTTAAATTTAATTTTTTTTTGCTAGAACATCTAGTGTTGCTGAAAATCATGAAAATATATTAGCGACCCCTAAAAGTTCACCCTATTTCATTCTAATAACTCGAATCGAGTCTAAGTATTTTTTTCTGTTGACTGTGCAATATTTTCTTCCCTGTTTAACAGTTATACCTGTTGGTATTTCTTACACTATTCTATTTAATACTTACAAGTATCAATGAAAAGTCTAAATCTAACTAAAGAAAAACTGCACTAACAAATTTCAATTGTAACTATAATCAGACAACTAGACACAATTCATTATACCCTAGTTGACATAAGAGTTCGGTGCGATAATACCAAAAAGTACCGAAGAAATAAAAGTGAAAGTCTCTTTACATAATTTGACCCAAAAGTTTAGTGGCCTACTTTATTCTTCGTTTCTTGATGAGATTTTAAACTGCTTTCAAGGTCATTCTTATTTATGAATTAAGTTAATTTTAGTTGATACATTCACATCAAAAATAAGCGCACGTGCCAACACCGCGCATACAGCGAGAAACCTTTTATTTTTAAATATATATTATTAGAACCCTTTTTAGAGAGCTAATAATACGTATAGGTCGAGAACGGCCCTACCTACCCAGCTTGTGAACTTGAAAAAGAATCACTAAGGCCCTTTGGACCACCATCCCTGAGTGAGGAATGGGCTGACATACTGGACTTTGTAAAAAGAACAGGAAGGCCCAATGAGCTACCTGCACATAATGGTGTGGGTTAATAAATAGACCTGGGGGATGGTCTACTCTGGTCTGCTGCCGGACATAAGGGTTATCTCCCACTGATACTAATATATCATGGTCAAAAATTACATTAAATATCGGATGGGCCAAAAAGCAGAGAAAACGTTTTTCGTTATAACTTTTGAACTGTTACACCGATTTTAATGAAACAAGCTGAACTTTGCAGGGAATTGATCAGGCTTTTAAGCAGTAATATACGTTGGACTACTGTTCCAAAATCCTAGATGACGGAAGAATCAAACATGACCCTTTAAATAGGCTCGTTTATTCTTATGTTCCGCATTTTTTTTACATTTATTATTAATTAATTAACTCTGTTTCCGCCAAGTTTAGTGTTTTCTGAACAAGCTATTTTTTCAATCACTGTTTTATAGATTATACAATTGCCGATTTGCGTTCATAACGGCGCAGCCAAAACAGCGCCTACCGAAACCGCGCCGAGACAATACCGTGCGGAACCATCATAGGCGCACTTTTGTCCTCAGGAACGTTTTTATTCGGCGCGCTTTTGGTACCACGCGGTTTTGGTTTTTGATGACGCGGTTTTGAGGAGTGCAGTTTTGTCCTCAAACCTACGATTGCCTTCTTAATTCTGTCTACATTAATTTCTTCATAAATTATAAATTCTACGAAATCGATTTTAATGAAATAAAAAGTATTATTACAAAAATTGATTGCTTTTTAAAGTTTATAATCGAGATTTGCCATCTTCTTAAAATCCAAGATGACGGACAGAATCAACAAAATTCAGTTTTTGTTTCTTCTCGATAGCTCAATCCACTCAAAACTTGTTTTTCTGCATATTTCTCGAAAACGGCTACAGCAACGAAATTGGTTCGTTTTTAATTAGTACTCATTACCCTCTATTTAACGACATATGAAACTCTTGGGCCCCTTAGTTATGTTACGAAATTTCAACTTTTTCAAAAATAAAGCCGCAACAAACTGAATTTTGCCGCAACAAATTAGAACTTGACGAGCAACAAAATCCGTTTTTTGTTTTATCTCGATAGCTCTATCCACTGGCGAGATATCGCTAGTTTCAGTAGCTTTATTTAAAAAAATGGTTTTTTGCCTACAAAATAATAACTGTTGTATATAAATAATTTTTTGAACATTTTACTTTTGATTGTTCATGGGCCTTCCGAGCAACAAATAATGCCGCAAAATTAACCTTTCTACTCCTGCCGGAGATACGAGTGGTCCTCATAGCTTTACGGTAAAGCTAGAGGGACCGCCGTTTTTTTGATAACTTCTGCAGCAAGCAAATTTATTTTACCGCAACAAATCAGCAACAAACCTTAGAGTAATTATTACTCTAAGCAACAAACATATAGAATTATATGCCAATAAAAAAAATTGCTACCGGTGGTCAGAAAAGTTCTATTAAAAAAAAACAGTTTTTTGTCAATTGGAAGAAAAAAATTTATTATTGATTATTCTTGGGCCTTTAGAGCAACAATTAATGCCACAAAAACAAGATTTGTACTTGGCTCCAAAGCAAAGAAATGCGTGGTCCCCCCTAGCTTTACCGTAAACCTGAGGGGACCACACTTTTCTGGTGAACGGCTGTAGCAACAGAATCAATTTTATCGCAACAAATTAGCAATAATTAATGAAATCAATTACTTTTGGTTCCCTTATTGGTCCCTCCAGCTTTACTTTACATTTTTATAAAATCTTTAGATTTACGCAAAAAATAATTGTTCCTCCTAATGAATTTTTCTTCACAGCCACTAAAGTGATATTAGGTTCATGCTCTTGTTAGGTTTGCAGTTCACTTTCGAAAATTCTCGCAGAGGAAAAAGTTGGGCGCCTCAGAAACATGCAGCTATTTACGAAAACTCTATTACCGAAATCAATTAAAAAAGAGACCAGTGTGCTGTGGACAATCAGTTTTATTCTACCTGTAGAAGAAAATTGCATTGGACTTTTTTGGTTTAGAAATTGGAGTTCAATCAGAAAAAAATTCACGCCAGTAGCCAGTACAGACCTAGTCGTTCTATGGTATTTTTGTTAAAAATATCTGGTTGCTATCGTTTTTGAGATATATATTTATATAAACATTTATAAGAAATTTCCTTTTTTCGAAAATTGTGACTGGTAAACTTTGACGCTATGACCAATTTTGCTGAACAGAATCTAAATTTGAAAGCCGCATTTCGCTAGCTTCTGTGGTTCGTAAGATATGATTAAAAAAGAATTATATCACAAACTGTGACTCCGACAACCTTTCACCTTGTTACAAATATCTTTGGAAACGTAAATGTTAATCTAACTCTGAAAACCTCAATTGACTAGCTGCCTTGGTTCTCGAATTATGATTTTTTAAAAATATTTGTCCTCTACCACCTTGCACCCTCCCACCACCACCAAAATTTAACGCCCTTATCCACGGGTAAATTTATATGATAAATTTGGTTAAAATCGGTTTATGGGTTTTTAAGTTATCTTGTCCTAAAAAGACAGAGAGGCAGAACAGACACCATCACAAAATTTGATAGGCCCTTTTCGACCCAAATAACTTATTTTGAGATTTAATTCTAAAAAAATTTTTCACACGGTCTAGGACAACTGGGCGCCGCCAACTCGGCGCCGCCAACTGGGCGCCGGGCCAACTGGGCGCCGGGCCTACTCGGCGCCGCCAACTGGGCGCCGGCCAACTCGGCGCCGGACTAAAAATTTTTTTTTGATAAAATGTGTAGATGAAAAATAAAATATTTTATTTATATAAAAACATCTTTAAAAAATCCTTTACTAACTAACTATCTATCAAATCTTGTGAAGCGTTTTTAACACACTTCCCATTATCCGATTTGGATGAAATTTGGTACACACGTAGTGGTCCCATGACAATACAACATTAAGAAAAAAATATCCTACCACCCCTACCCCCACCCCTTCTATAGAAAAATGTGTTTTTGACACACTTCCCGTTATCCGATTTGGATAAAATTTGGTATACACATAGTGGTCCG
Source organism: Aspidapion aeneum (assembly GCA_963576565.1). Classification (NCBI taxonomy): domain Eukaryota; kingdom Metazoa; phylum Arthropoda; class Insecta; order Coleoptera; family Brentidae; genus Aspidapion; species Aspidapion aeneum. Next base: position 30,138,502 of record OY755046.1, on the reverse strand, counting down.
ATAATAATACAACAATAAGAAAAAAATATCCTCCCACCCCTACCCCCACCCCCTTCCATAGAAAAATTTGTTTTTGACACACATCCCGTTATCCGATTTGGATGAAATTTGGTATACATATAGTGATCCGATGACAATACAATATTAAGAAAAAAAATATCCTCCCACCTCTACCCCCACCCCCTTTAATAGAAAAATGAGTTTTTGACACACTTCCCATTATCCGATTTGGATGAAATTTGGTATTCACATAGTAGTCCGATGACAATACATTAAAAAAAATATCCTCCCACCCCTACCCCCACCCCCTTCCATAGAAAATGCGTTTTTGACACCCTTCCCATTATCCGATTTGGATGAAATTTGGTATACATATAGTGGTCCGATGACAATATAATATTGAAAAAAAAAATCCTACCCCTCCTACCCCCACCCTCATCTATAGAAAAATGCGTTTTTGACACACTTCCCATTATCCGATTTGGATGAAATTTGGTATACATATAGTGAGCCGATGACAATACAATATTAAGAAAAAAATATCCTCCCACCTCTACCCCCACCTCCTTTCATAGAAAAATGAGTTTTTAACACACTTCCCGTTATCCGATTTGGATAAAATTTGGTATACATATAGTGGTCCGATGATAATACAACATTTAAAAAAAATATCCTCCCACCCCTACCCCCACCCCTTCCATAGAAAATGCGTTTTTGACACCCTTCCCATTATCCGATTTGGATGAAATTTGGTATACATATAGTGATCCGATGACAATACAATATTAAGAAAAAAAATATCCTCCCACCTTTACCCCCACCCCCTTTAATAGAAAAATGAGTTTTTGACACACTTCCCATTATCCGATTTGAATGAAATTTGGTATTCACATAGTGGTCCAATGACAATACAACATTAAAAAAAAATATCCTCCCACCCCTACCCCCACCCCCTTCCATAGAAAAATTTGTTTTTGACACACAACCCGTTATCTGATTTGGATGAAATTTGGTACACATATAGTGATCCGATGACAATACAATATTAAGAAAAAAAATATGCTCCCACCTCTACCCCCACCCCCTTTAATAAAAAAATGAGTTTTTGACACACTTCCCATTATCCGATTTGGATAAAATTTGGTATTCACATAGTGGTCCGATGACAATACAACATTAAAAAAAAATATCCTCCCACCCCTACCCCCACCCCCTTCCATAGAAAATGCGTTTTTGACACCCTTCCCATTATCCGATTTGAATGAAATTTGGTATACATATAGTGATCCGATGCCAATACAATATTAAGAAAAAAATATCCTCCCACCTCTACCCCCACCCCCTTTAATAGAAAAATGAGTTTTTGACACACTTCCCATTATCCGATTTGGATAAAATTTGGTATTCACATAGTGGTCCGATGACAATACAACATTTAAAAAAAATATTCTCCCACCCCTACCCCCACCCCCTTCCATAGAAAATGCGTTTTTGACACCCTTCTCATTATCCGATTTGGATGAAATTTGGTATACATATAGTGGTCCGATGACAATATAATATTGAAAAAAAAATCCTACCACTCCTACCCCCACCCTCATCTATAGAAAAATGCGTTTTTGACACACTTCCGATTATCCGATTTGGATGAAATTTGGTATACACATAGTGATCCGATGACAATAAAAATATCCTCCCACCTCTACCCCCACCTCCTTTCATAGCAAAATGAGTTTTTAACACACTTCCCATTATCCGATTTGGATGGAATTTGGTATTCACATAGTGGTCCGATGATAATACAACATTTAAAAAAAATATCCTCCCACCCCTACCCCCACCCCCTTCCATAGAAAATGCGTTTTTGACACCCTTCCCATTATCCGATTTGGATGAAATTTGATATACATATAGTGATCCGATGACAATACAATATTAAGAAAAAAATATCCTCCCACCTCTACCCCCACCTCCTTTCATAGAAAAATGAGTTTTTGACACACTTCTCATTATCCGATTTGGATGAAATTTGGTATTCACATAGTGCTCCGATGATAATACAACATTAAAAAAAAATATCCTCCCACCCCTACCCCCACCCCCTTCCATAGAAAATGCGTTTTTGACACCTTTTCCATTATCCGATTTGGATGAAATTTGGTATACATATAGTGGTCCGATGACAATACAACATTGAAAAAAAAAATCCTACCACTCCTACCCCCACCCTCATCTATAGAAAAATGCGTTTTTGATACACTTCCCATTATCCGATTTGGATGAAATTTGGTATACATATAGTGATCCGATGACAATACAATATTAAGAAAAAATATCCTCCCACCTCTACCCCCACCCCCTTTCATAGAAAAATGAGTTTTTGACACACTTCCCATTATCCGATTTAGATGATTTTTTTAAAAAGAGTAAAAAATCATGTTCAGCGACGTTAAACACCACAAAGTTCTAAATTTATTATAAATCGATCCCTAAGCACTGCAATCTTTCAAGTTTGAGACAAGTCGGTTAGTAAATAAAAAATCTGCCATTTTTGATCCGCCATTTTGATTTTTTTAAGTTTGAGTAAAAAATTTTGTTAAATGACTTCAAGCAATGTATTATTTCAAGTTTGAGACAAATCGGTTAGTAAATAAAAAATCTGCCATTTTGGATCCGCCATTTTGATTTTTTTAAGTTTGAGTACAAAATTTTGTTAAATGACCTCAAGCAATGTAATATTTCAAGTTTGAGTCAAATCGGTTAGTAAATAAGAAAATCCGCCATTTTGGATCCGCCATTTTGATTTTTTTAAGTTTGAGTAAAAATTTTGTTAAATGACCTCAAGCAATGTAATATTTCAAGTTTGGGGCAAATCGGTTAGTAAATAAGAAAATCCGCCATTTTGATTTTTTTAAGTTTGAGTAAAAAATTTTCGTAAATGTGAAGCATTTTGATTTTTCGATCCGCCATTGTTGTAATAAAAAACGTAAATTGTAGTATTACCAGGTTACCAAACACTAGAACTGCCAAGATTCAACAGTCGACTTAATGGATTTAACTTTACTTAACAAAAACAGATTTCAAATAAATTAGTAAAAAAATTTCTTTTAAGTCACAAGCTTTCATAAAATGCACTAAAAATTAAAAAATAATTTTCTAACATTCTAATATTATCATAATAATAAAAGCGATGGCCGACTGATGGAAATTTTGAGGATGTTAGCACGATAAGATATTCGTATCAATTAAATATTACTATTTGCAAGAATCAATCTAGCAGAAAAATGCAGAGGTAAATAAATAAAGAAGAGTTTATTCTGGATTATAATGAAATCGCTGATCGTAAGTTGTTTGGAAACTCATTTTTCTATTGGGGGAAGGAGAGGGTGGGGGTAGAGGTAGAAATATATTTTTTGTTTGGGCTGTATTGCCATCGGACCTTTATGCATATACCAAATTTTATAAAAGTTATTTGAAGTGAAGTGTGTCAAAAACGCATTTTTTATGGAAGGGGGTGGGGGATAGGGGTGGGAGGACATTTTTTCATTATTGTTGTATTGTTATCGGACCACTATATGTATACCAAATTTCATCCAAATCGGATAATGGTAAGTGTGTCAAAAACGCATTTTTCTATAGATGAGGGTGGGGGTAGGAGTGGTAGGATTTTTTTTTTCAATGTTGTATTGTCATTGGACCACTATATGTATACCAAATTTCGTCCAAATCGGATAATGGGAAGGGTGTCAAAAACGCATTTTTGATGGGAGGATATTTTTTTCTTATTGTTGTATTATTATCGGACCACTATGTGTATACCAAATTTTATCCAAATCGGATAACGGGAAGTGTGTCAAAAACACATTTTTCTATAGAAGGGGTGGGGGTACGGGTGGGAGGATATTTTTTTCTTAATGTTGTATTGTCATGGGACCACTACGTGTGTACCAAATTGCATCCAAATCGGATAATGGGAAGTGTGTCAAAAACGCTTCACAAGATTTGATAGATAGTTAGTTAGTTAGACAGAACATCTGACGCTAAATTAAAGCTTGTAAAAAATTGCGTAGGATTTTTTAAAGATGTTTTTATATAAATAATATATTTTATTTTTCATCTACACATTTTGCCAAAAAAAATTTTTTTAGTCCGGCGCCGAGTTGGCCGGTGCCCAGTTGGCGGCGCCGAGTTGGCCCGGCGCCCAGTTGGCCCGGCGCCTAGTTGGCGGCGCCGAGTTGGCGGCGCCCAGTTGTCCCATTCCGATTTTCACAATCACAATAGCCTTACTAAAAATAAGTAGTAAGACTAAAAAAAAATAATGTTAGAAGCGATTTTTTTAAATGCAAATCGCGATAAATATTAATAATTTTGGTATTTCTTTGCACGGTGCCATGTTAACATATACAGGGTGTCCGATAACTTAGGGGCCATAGAGGTTAACAGGTGATAGAGGAGGTCATGTCATGTCAAAACTCTTTGTCTTTGTCGAGATATAGAGCTTCAAAGTTGGCGATTTTTTTTGATAATAACTTTTTATAAAATAAATAAATAAAAATAAACGCAGTAAAAATACGAAATTGGGTAAAGTCATGTATTAGAACCAGAGCAATAATTTGAAATTAAAATAATTTATAAATAAATTATGCGGTCAATTTTTTTTTAAAAATTTTTTTGATAATAACTTTTATGAATTACATATTATTATATTGTAATAACCCGCGAAAATTCAAATTATGACAATGCCATGTTGGATCCCTCTCTTCCGTTTTAGTAACGCCGCGTTCACATCGTGTAAGTAATTAACAGCCTTTTAATAATTAACGGGCGCGAATATTCACCCTAAAGATATCTCCAACTAAGGGATATTAAATATATTAAACGCAATGTTTTTTTAAATATTTTTTGTTAACAAAAACAAGTCTCTAGCAAGGCATATTAATAAAATATTATTCGTATTTTTTAAAAGAATAAGTAAGCAAAAATTAATTAAAAAAATATATAGATATATATTTTTTATACATTTTTGGAGGTTACTTTAACAGCCGGAAATAACGTCCTCTCTCACCTGCTGCACTATGGCCCCTAAGTTATGGGACACGCTGTATAAACCCAAACATATAGTTGACTCAAAAGAAAGGGGAAAACCAAATAATCCAAAAATTAAAAACCTAAATATTGGTTAAAATCATATTTCTAATATGTTTATAAAAAAAGGTCAAAATATTTGTTAAGTAATACAATGAGAGAAAAGAATATGTACTAGATGCTCAAAAGTTAAAACAAAATGGTCCTGCGTACTACCGTTTTTGAGATTGGTCGCGACGCCACCTATTGTAATGCGACGCCGACAAAAAAACAATTTTTACCTAATTCCGTTAAAATTGACTACATTTTTGTTGAAAATTACATTTTTAATCAATTTGTGAAAACTATACTCTCAACTTTATTTGTTCAAAAATTGTTATTGGTAAACTTTGATAATGACAATTTTTGGTACAGTCGGGGACTTTTTAAATTGCCGGTGTATTTTTTTTCTGTCAAAATTAATCACTGAATGGTTGAAAATGAAAAAATATACATTTTTAAATTTTTATGTATACATACAGAGGTAAAGTTCACAATTTTTTTATTTTGGTTTAAATTAATTTTCCGAATTTCAAATAAGAATATTTTTTATTTTCAAGGGCGGCCATTTAAAAAGTCCCCGACTGTACAAATGTAATTCTCAATCTAAATTTGACAACCGCGTTTGTTTCCTAGAAAATTATTTTTAAAAAATTTTATATTTCAAAAATTGTGCCTACGATGAACTTTGTTGAAAATAAAATCCTTAATCTAACTTTAAAAAATCGTTTTGCCTAAAAACTCAAAAAGCTTTTTTTGTTTTTTTTTTCTACTGGTGGTGCTCGTTCTCTTCCTTTAAATCCACACGAAAATGAAATCTAACAGATAGCGTTTAACCAAGAAACGTAAAAAAAACATGCATTTTTATAAAAAAAATATTACCAAAGATAACCTACCTCCGAACCGGGGTTACTTATAGTTAATAGAACGATGAAATTCATGATTTTTTTACGTTTCTTGGTTAAACGCTCCATGCTAAACTGTCCCATTTAAAGGAACCAATAGAGAATTATTGAAATACAGCCAGGCTATAATTGTGCCAGGCACTATTTTGACACATTCACATTGAAAACTTACAGTTATTCCTTCCAAATAGACATACCAAAGTCGAATTTAAAACTTTCGTCGTTTATTTTCAATTAATAAAAGAAGGCACTATTTATTCCGGTTCATATAGTAAACAAAGGCCGTGTGTTGAAAGATCACAGCTGATATTACAATGTGAAGGTGTCAAAATTGTGCCTGGCACTATTATCACAGAAAAGTCACACTCTTCTGTGCTATTATAGCCTGACTTTATTTCAATAATTCTCTAATAACCGAATGGTCCACCGCCATATATCTATTAAAGGACTATATATGCCCAATAATAAAATACTCTGCCAATCTATGGGCACCTAAGCTCACACTAGGAACTATAGTTATAGTGTACGAGTGAGCTAATATAACTAAAAACTGAAATATATTTTATTGAACTCCAGACTCAATTACCGTTCGTTTGATACCACACAAGCCATGTTTTGACTTAAACTTTAATTTTTCAAATCTACCCCCACCTTTTTTTTTAAACTAAAATGTATTTTGTTTAACTCTAGACTCAATTACCTTTCGTTTGATATCACACACGCCATATTCCCACATAAACACTAATTTTTTTAATTTACCCCCACCCTTTTTTTAAAAGTAAAATATATTTTATTTAACTCCAGACGCAATTACCTTTCGTTTGATATCACACACGCCATATTTTTATATAAACTAATTTTTGAAATATACCCCCACTCTTTCATTTGGCTTGTGTTTGGTGGATTTTGTTCATTTTTAAATGGGACCATCTCGACGCAAAACCCAGCGTAGGTACCAAATTTCATTAAAATCGGGCAAGCGGTTTTTGAGTTATGCGCGTTGGTCGTTACAGACAGACAGACATACAGACAGACAGACAGACAGACAGACAGACAGACAGACAGACAGACAGACAGACGGCGAAACAAAAAAGTTTCAAAATCATCTGAAACGCAAAGATATATAAAAATTTTTGAAATCGGAGCAACTTTTTTTTTCTCGAAAAAATTAGGATCACTATAGCTCACACTACTATCGTATAGTAGTAGTGTGAGCTAAAAAGTGTAAGCAACACAGGGGGCTGTGAGATTTTTCCCTTGATCCCTTTGTCTCTTCTGCGTCTTGGCAACCGCGCCTATTGAATGATGACGGGAGTCTCTTTATGACGCCATTTCATCGTTTTTGTTTTGGTGATTGTTTGTCTTTAAATTCTAATTGTTTTTTGTGATTTTTGTGCAAAGATCTAACATGTGATTTATAAAGGCAGTTCGCGTCCGCAGTTGGGAGTTCGCTAATGCTTAAAATACTACTCAAGGCCTTGTGGGGCCAATAGAAAGCTAAATAACATAATACCTATATTATAAATGCCTGCGTTGTAGTTAAATGGACACGAACTTAACTTAAATATAAAATTTGGAATCTCTGAATAGCGACCTAAGAAGAAGCAACTTCATCAAAAGTTTGCTGTGTCTTTAGGGCAGACAGCCAAGCAGAAAATGTGTTAATGTATAGGTAAGTAGGTACCTAACTATTGTTGCTATTGTTTTATGGGGTGAATAGCTCTCACAATCGGTGTACACATTTTTCACAATCTTGTTACATTCCTTAAACAATATCTCACAATCTTACACACACAATCCCTCACAATCTGGGAAAAGATTCTGAATTTAGTGTACAGACTTTGGGTTAGCTATTCAGCCCTCGGTTTTATGTTTATCATAGATATGTTTAGATTGGTATAAGGGTGGTTTATACAAATCTTAAGGAAATATTTGAAAGGCTGTGCCGAAAGCTGGGCAGTAATGCTTTCAAAGTGCTTCAAAAAGTGAATGGAGCACAATAGTACTGCACCCCAAGTGCTCTCAAAAGGCCCAAGTTCTTTTCTCAGTAAGTAGTTGGTAATTGCAATCACTTATAGTAAATTCTTTTGGGAAAAAATGCAGCACTGGTGTGCCACTAGTGCAACTTTTTGTATTCTTTTGAGCAACTGACAAACTCCGTGTGACACTCTGTGAAAATTTTTTGCCATGGACTCTCCAAGCTCATGTATGTATGTATTCGAAAGTGGTCGCAGGCCCTACTGGACCTCCATGCACTGCGACCACATATGGATCTATTGTGCCCACATATCTACATACTGAGTTTGACTAAAGTGGCACATTTTTTTTTCCACCCAGCACATAAAAAAACTCTGCAGATTACAACAATAAATGATTTAGGCTTAACACTGTGGCTCAAAGATATACCACTAAGGCCTCTGCACTCATGTTAGTCTGGTGCACTCTTGTAGTCTTTTGCAACTGCACAGGGGCAATTTTTTAGTAGCACCAAAATAGTCTCAGTGGACTACAAGTAGCACACTAATTTTCACTAAACTAAACCAGCTTCTCTTGCAAAATAAATTCCATATATTTTTTTGATATTTACAGTCTTTTTATTTTAATTAATTTTAAATACTTTTTTGTAGATTCATACGGCACATGACTAGGCCTATAGTAAGAACTAAAAAATAATCTACCATTAGAGATCCGTGTGAATCTGCAGCCAGTTGCCTGCAGCCAAAGTGTGAAGTTAGCAGCCAGTTGCCCGCAGCCAAAGTGTGAAGTTAGCAGCCAGTTTCCCGCAGATTTATTGACATTTTATGGACATTATCCAATCAAGTATTATTTACAAACAAATTCTTAGTAAAATGCTCAAAGATATGAACTTGCTCTTGTCTTGCAAGACAAGGTTTTTTGTGCATCACTAGGATAATTCAGCTCACCGAAAAAGACATTGTAGGGTATCAAAATGTCACCAATTATCTCTGGATTATAAATTTCAGGTGACGCAAGGACTCATACCACTGAAGCATGCAGTATGGCAGAAATTACAAAGCTGCTCAGCTAATTTTGATACAAGCACGAATATGGCATGTAGTTGATGAGTGTGGATAAAGCATGGATACAGTCCATTGCATCTGGCTGCTGAACATGGGGAGCTTGACCCCCATGAATGTGTTATACCAGGTATAGTTGGTAGGTACTGTAGCCAATTAATATGCGTTGGGTGACATTTGTGGCAAACTAAATACGTTGCCGCCATTTTGTGACACTGTAAATAGAACAATAACACTGTGCCAATTTGTGACACAAAAAAAACCAATGAGTAATTAAACAAATATCTGGAAGCAGAACTGTACTTTTCAGCTAGGTAAAACATTGATATGCCAGGTAACTTTTATACAGTGGAGAAGGGGGGTTCAGAAATAAGAAAATTTTAAGCGCCACAGTGTTTTAATATCAATGTTTTACAAAGAAGATCTTATTTAAAATACAGTTCAACCCAAACGTTGTAGCCAAACAATGAAACTCTACTTACTTCCGAGGCTTCCAGAGTATTTGTGTAATTAAAAAACCAAAAAAAAATTGACTAATAAACAAAATAAGATTTCAAAAGATTCCTAAATGAATCAAAATGACACAAATAGATAGTACTTTATAGGTAGATGCACATTTCCAACAAGTCACAGTGTACCTTCATTTGAGTCAGTAGTGTAAGACTCACTTATCTAAATGATTGTTAAAAAAAACATACTTCCAAAATTATTCTGTCATAGGGGAGATCTGGACCAAATATCTGCTGTCATCATTCTACGTTGGGTAGAATGAGACAGACAGCAACCCAGTCCGAGATCCACCCCATGAGGTAAATCGATGTAAGGAAACCGCTAAAGAAATATAACCTCATCTCTCTTTTGCCTCTGCAAAGTTGGTCATTGGGTTGTACAAATAATACAAAAAAATTAGTTCATCTTGTTTATTTTCTCAAGAGGATGAAAATGAAATTGATCAAAATAAAAAAAATATTGAAACCTGAGAATAATACTGGAACATGAAGTATAAATCAATGAATTGGTGGGAACAAGTCAGCGCCAAAATAACTGCAATAGCAATTTAACAATAAAATTTAGCTTAATTATACCGCAAAATTGGGGTTATGACGTCATACCTTTACCTTGCGTTTACAAGAAATTATATATAGACTGTAAAAATTTATATTAAAAAAAATTTTAATGGAAAGATTATATCTGAATGTTGCTTGATCCTACCTTGGTCCTTTGATTTAAATATTGTTGGTGTTTTGTTTAGTAAACCTGGAAGTGCTGTTGGGTTTTGACATTCTTCCCTGCTACTTCGGGTCTCGTTCTGCCCGCGCCTCCCCTAGTGCTCGCTTAGCAATGTTGCTGATTCTTGCCCGAGCATAAAACCCCGTGGAAAATGAAATGTTTCAGTTTCCTGGAATTCTTCTATTTTGCACGAAGTTCCCCTACACCGAGTAATTTAAATCAAGAACCCCATGTCGACTCAATAAAATAAAGTAGATTTAAACAGATGAACTAAAATAATCCTAACGTACCGTTCCCAGGGTTACAGTGCTACACCCGGCTTCACACCAGCGTCCAGCACAACTGTCCCGTCGATGGAATGGACAGGGCTGTAGACAAAGGAGAAAAACAATATATAGTTTTTATCCAAAACGTTGTTTTTAGAAAAAAATAAAAAAAAACTCCAAAAATTCCGCACGTCTCTTGTCGAAAAAGTACATTTCACACGAAAAACAATTACAATTTGGGAGGCAAATACTGTCTTGAAGAATTCAAAAAAAATAATAAAAAAAATCGAACTTACCGCTCTTATTTCCCGTAGAAATGGCGTAGGCCGCCTTTTAATCCCTCTCAAAGGGTGTGAGCGTCACTTTAAGATTCGCCTAAACACGACGGCTCACAATTATACCGTCTTTGGTATAATCTGCATCTACTGCAGTGCCATTAAGTGCCAATAACCACAAAAACAATGGCGACACCAACAGACGGCCACCAGCCCAGCCAAAATTCGTTAGGAAAAGAGACAAGGCACTCCGTCGAGAACACAAAAAAAATGAAGCCGCCGGAAACCGTTCGTAGATCTGGTGGGGACAGTACACACAGTACCAACCAAATTTTCCCGGTTAAATTCAAATAAGGATGCAAACCTATTTATAAAAAAAAAAAAACGCTCTCACCGAAAAATCACTAACTCCGGTTTGCGAAACTGGAGGAAAAAACCCGCGGTTTTCAAACTAACCAATGAGGAAATACATTAATACTTTCGTACCGATATATAGGGGGCAGCATCGACCAAGGGGATATTGAAAATACGTAAAATGCACCTTGAGGTGTTGTCGGATCTATTTCCACGGTTGAAATTTTTATAACAAGGACGTCGAGACACCCTCCATACATAGACCGAACATTTGCCTACCGGACCCCCGCCAACATAGCAAGTAGGAGGAAAATAACCAGCAGGACTATAAGAAGCTCAGCATTGAAACCATCAACTGTAAAATCAATTACTGGAGATCAGAGCATGCAGCAAACCCAGGAATATTCGAACATTCAACCAATTCCCATATGGGTAAAGCTATACTAAGTGTAGAATTTAGTTGTATTTTAGTTACAGTTTTAGTCAAAAGTTTCCTTTGCCCTTTATATATGTTTTCTCTAAGATTCATATGGTTTGACGCCATTCTTGTAAAACATTTCTACATTAATAAAGTTGTTTCTGAACCTAAAAATACACATTGAACTACTGCTTAAACTCGGCACAAGAGTGTTCAGATGTTAACTCACACGATTTCGTTTATTCTTTTAGTCTTGGTTTTTATCCCTCGTTTATCTCCCATTTACAAAAGTGCATAACTCGTATTTATTTTATCTTCTCCTCATCAAATTAATAAAGATGTCAAAGGGGGCGGAGCCTCGGTTGTTCCTGGTCAAACCGTGGACCTAACTATGTTTTCGGGCTATCAAAACTAGCTAATCTGTGGAGGATATGAGGTTCGGAAGAGAAATTATTTTCCCAATATCCTCGAAAATAAACATAAGCGAATAAAATGTTCATCTAAATGTTTCCTTCCTGTTACTGAAACCATTTGTGATGCGGCAACGCCGCCATGCCCCAGCAGAACAGCTGTTTATCTCCGTGAACGTCAAAGAAAATTACAAAATTTTACAGATAAACAAAACAATCAAAAGTTTTAATGTGATTTTTCCCCGAAACCTGTGATCTTAAATTCCAATTACGATGTCATGATAATGCGATGTGCGTAGTGTCCACAGTAATTCGATGGAATGTCTCCTTTATAAGGTAACTTTTTGGACACTATATAACCTCCAAACCTAGCTCTATAAAATACCCTTAATTTGTGTACAAAAAGACGAGTCGAAGAGCCTTGATTATTTACCTAAATAAACAAATATGTAACGTTGCCTTAAACGTAAAAATGACACGTTACATAATCCCCCCCAACTTCAAGACGATTAACCTAAAAAGGTTAATCGGAGAGATCCGCTGTCGACTTAAGGTCTTTGGCATGCCAACTCCCTGGCAGTAATTTACCCGATGGTTCCTGAAGCTCAAATACCCATGGAGAAATTTTATTCCTAATCACATAACGAATTTCGGTGCTAAATTCTTCGAGAAAAACTTCGCAGCATCTGACAACACATAGTTCTTCTTCCAAACACGCTGACCCACAACAAAGTTGGGTACCCTTGTACGCAAATTATACTGAACCACGTTTTTCTCTCCCGCCACCTCTAACCTTCTCTTAACATCCGCATAGAGCTTCCGGAAACCTTCGTTCTTACTTTCAGCTGCAGTTTGTACACCATTCTCTTCAGATAACAAAACTGGGTTGGAGTAATCTTTTCCTGACAAACACATATTCCTACCGAAATTAACAAAGAAAGGAGTCTCATGGGTTGCAGTACGAATAGCGCAGGCAAGTTTATGTATTTGTTCGTCCCACTTCCTGTGGATGTCTTTCACATAACAACATAACATGGTTTTTAACGTACGATTCGTCCTTTCTGTTGGATTCGCTCTGGGGTGATAATACGGATTATACTGAATTTTAACCTGATAACTCTCAGCGAAACGTTTAAACTCATTACTTTTGTACTGAGGTCCATTATCACAAAGTATCAAACGGGGTACTTCGAAGACCATAAATACTTGCTCCTCAAGATGCTTGACCACTGCTTGAGTAGGAGCTGTTCGCATTGGAAAAACTAAGGAAAACTTACTCAAATAGTCCGTAACGACGAGAATCCAGCAATTACCCTTTGTCGAACGAGGTAGGGGTTCACATAAATCTGTTGAAATAATTTCCCAAGGACGAGTTGGTTTTGGGTGAGATATCATCTGATCAGATACACCTTGTGTATCACCTTTATGAGCTGCACAGACAAAGCATTTCTTTACAAAAGTTGCCACGTCCTGGCGCATTTTTGGCCAATAATATTTTTTTGCAAGTGTGTGGAAGGTTTTATACACACCCATATGTCCTGCGGTAGGAGGCTCGTGAGCTTCTCCAATAATTCTACGCCTATGATCTTTGGGGACTACCTCTTTCCAATATTCGTTAGATGGTGAAAGTTGAGGGTATTCTTGTTTGACATATTTATACAACTTATTATCAGTATATCTCCAATTCATAAATTTTAACGGTGATTCTACGACCCTCTTTACCATCTTTTGGTACCATCGATCTTTAATTGTTGTTGAAACGTCTCTGGGCTGCGAAATTGTATCAATCATAGGTACTGCGCGAGACAACATGTCCGGGACAACTAAATCTTTCCCTTTCCGATGGATTACTTCAAAGTCATATTGCTGCATTTTAAACTAAAATGATCTGTTATGACCTTAAATGAGATCCCCTCAATATATGGCCGGAGCTTCTCTATCGCCCAAACCAATGCCAAACATTCTCGCTCGGTGGTCGTGTAAACACGTTCTTGCTTAGTCAAAGATCGACTCAAATAGCATATGACTTTGTCTCCTTCAGGATAAGGTTGCGTTAAACATGCTCCTATTCCATATCCTGAGGCGTCTGTTTGAATGACAAATTCCTTGGTATAATCTGGACATGTAAGAATCGGTCTAGGACAACTGGGCGCCGCCAACTCGGCGCCGCCAACTGGGCGCCGGGCCAACTGGGCGCCGGGCCAACTCGGCGCCGCCAACTGGGCGCCGGCCAACTCGGCGCCGGACAAAAATTTTTTTTTTGGATAAAATGTGTAGATGAAAAATAAAATTTATTATTTATATAAAAACATTTTTAAAAAATCCTTTACGCAATTTTTTTTACAAGCTTTTATTTAGCTTCAGATGTTCTGTCTAACTAACTAACTATCTATCAAATCTTGTGAAGCGTGTTTGACACACGTAGTGGTCCCATGACAATACAACATTAAGAAAAAAATATCCTCCCACCCTACCCCCACCCCTTCTATAGAAAAATGTGTTTTTGACACACTTCCCGTTATCCGATTTGGATACACATAGTGGTCCGATGATAATACAACAATAAGAAAAAAATATCCTCCCACCCCTACCCCCACCACCTTCTATAGAAAAATTTGTTTTTGACACACATCCCGTAATCCGATTTGGATGATATTTGGTATACATATAGTGATCCGATGACAATACAATATTAAAAAAAATATATCTTCCCACCTCTACCCCCACCCCCTTTCATAGAAAAATGAGTTTGTGACACACTTCCCATTATCCGATTTGGATGAAATTTGGTATTCACATAGTGGTCCGATGACAATACAACATTTTAAAAAATATATCCTCCCACCCCTACCCCCACCCCCTTCCATAGAAAATGCGTTTTTGACACCCTTCCCATTATCCGATTTGGATGAAATTTGGTACACATGTAGTGGTCCCATGACAATACAACATTATGAAAAAAATATCCTCCCACCCCTACCCCACCCCCTTCCATAGAAAATGCGTTTTTGACACCCTTCCCATTATCCGATTTGGTTGAAATTTGGTATACATATAGTGGTCCGATGACAATACAACATTGAAAAAAAAAATCCTACCACTCCTACCCCCACCCTCATCTATAGAAAAATGCGTTTTTGACACATTTCCCATTATCCGATTTGGATGAAATTTGGTATACATATAGTGGTCCGATAACAATACAGCAATAATGAAAAAATGTCCTTCCACCCCTACCCCCCACCCCCTTCCATAAAAAAATCGTTTTTGACACACTTCACTTCAAATGACTTTTATAAAATTTGGTATATGCATAAAGGTCCGATGGCAATACAGCCCAAACAAAAAATATATTTCTTCCTCTACCCCCACCCTCTCCTTCCCCCAATAGAAAAATGAGTTTCCAAATAATTCACGATCAGCGATTTCATTATAATCTAGAATAAACTCTTCTTTATTTATTGACCTCTGCATTTTTCTGCTAGATTCTTGCAAATAGTGATATTTAATTGATACGGATATCTTATCGTACTAACATCGTCAAAATTTCCATTTTTTTAACTAATTTATTTGAAATTTGTTTTTGTTAAGTAAAGTTAAATCCATTAAGTCGACTGTTGAATCTTGGTAGTTGTAGTGTTTGGTAACCTGGTAATACTACAATTTACGTTTTTTATTACAACAATGGCGGATCCAGAAATCAGAATGGCGGATCCAAAATGGCGGATTTTCTTATTTACCAACCGATTTGTCTCAAACTTGAAATATTACATTGCTTGAGGTCATTTAACACAATTTTTAACTCAAACTTAAAAAAAACAAAATGGCAGATCCAAAATGGCGGACTTTTTTATTTATTCATTATTGTTTTTGAAATTATACGAAAATGTTTTATGAGACAGAATATTGCATTTTTTTGAGAACAATAAGTTGGTAAGCTAAAAAAAAAATTATGCACAGCTTTTAAAAAAATAGTAGGTAGGTACCAAGTTTTTTAAAAATTATTAAGATTCAAAAGTATTTCGTTAGTTCAGAAATGACAAAAATTAAATTTTTTATAAACGTAAAGTTTAGTACTCGTGAATGAAGAAAACAAAAATTGTTCGTGGCTAAGCGGGTGTAGAAAGATTTTGTTTCTCTTGTCTTTTTCCGTGGGCAGCTCGAAAGCTGTTAACTTACGGAGGTCCAAGATCACACCATTAGATCGTGGACCCCTGTCGGTTTATAGCTTTCGAGCTGCCCACGGAAGATACAAGAGAAACAAAATCTTTCTATACCCGCTTAGCCACGAATTTATTTAAAAAAATTTTTACCTACTCTGTAGATCTTTTTAAATCTAAATCACTACCTATATGTATACCAAATTTCATCCAAATCGGATAACGGGATGTGTGTCAAAAACAAATTTTTCTATGGAAGGGGGTGGGGGTAGGGGTGGAAGGATATTTTTTTCTTATTGTTGTATTATCATCGGACCACTATGTGTATACCAAATTTTATCCAAATCGGATAACGGGGAGTGTGTCAAAAACACATTTTTCTATAGAGGGGGTAGGGGTGGGAGGATATTTTTTTCTTAATATTGTATTGTCATTGGATCACTATATGTATACCAAATTTGATCCAAATCGGATAATGGGAAGTGCGTCAAAAACTCATTTTTCTATGAAAGGGGGTGGGGGTAGAGGTGGGAGGATATATTTTTTTAAATATTGTATTGTCATCGGATTACTATATGTATACCAAATTTCATCCAAATCGGAAAATGGGAAGGGTGTCAAAAACGCATTTTCTATGAAAGGGGTGGGGGTAGAGGTGGGAGGATATATTTTTTTAATGTTGTATTGTCATCGGACCACTATGTGAATACCAAATTTCATCCAAATCGGATAATGTGAAGTGTGTCAAAAACTCATTTTTCTATGAAAGGGGGTGGGGGTAGAGGTGGGAGGATATTTTTTTATTAATATTGTATTGTCATCGGATCACTATATGTATACCAAATTTCATCCAAATCGGATTATGGGAAGTGTGTCAAAAACGCATTTTTCTATAGATGAGGGTGGGGGTAGGAGTGGTAGGATTTTTTTTCAATGTTGTATTGTCATCGGACCACTATATGTATACCAAATTTCATCCAAATCGGATAACGGGATGTGTGTCAAAAACAAATTCTTCTATGGAAGGGGGTGGGGGTAGGGGTGAGAGGATATTTTTTTCTGATTGTTTTATTATCATCGGACCACTATGTGTATACCAAATTTTATCCAAATCGGATAACGGGAAGTGTGTCAAAATCACATTTTTGTATAGAAGGGGTGGGGATAGGGGTGGGAGGATATTTTTTTCTTAGTGTTGTATTGTCATGGGACCACTACGTGTGTACCAAATTTCATCCAAATCGGATAATGGGAAGTGTGTCAAAAACGCTTCACAATGTTTGATAGATAGTTAGTTAGTTAGTTAGACAGAACATCTGAAGCTAAATATAAAAGCTTGTAAAAAACTGCGTAAAGGATTTTTTAAAGATGTTATTATATAAATAATATATTTTATTTTTCATCCACACATTTTATCCAAAAAAAAAATTTAGTCCGGCGCCGAGTTGGCCGGCGCCCAGTTGGCGGCGCCGAGTTGGCCCGGCGCCCAGTTGGCCCGGCGCCCAGTTGGCGGCGCCGAGTTGGCGGCGCCCAGTTGGCGGCGCCGAGTTGGCGGCGCCCAGTTGGCGGCGCCGAGTTGGCGGCGCCCAGTTGTCCCATTCCGGTAAGAATCGGTGCAGTCACTAAAAGTTCCTTAATCTTAATAAATGCTTTTTCGCAGTCTGGAGTCCAATCGAACTTTTGATTTTTCTTAGTTAGAGCTGTAATTGGAGCTATTATCGCTGAAAAATTCTCTATGAAACGTCTATACCAGGATATTGTACCTACAACTCTACGAACTTCTCTGACAGTTCTTGGCCTCTGGAGCTCTAACATGGCTTTAATTTTATTAGGGTCAACTCGGATGCCTCGACGGTCCACTACGAATCCGAAATAAGTCATTTCTGGCCTACACAGTTGGCATTTTCCCAACTTACCGTTATCTTTGCATTCTGCAATCTTCGTAGGACTTCCTCAAGAATTCTAAGATGTTCAGAAAAGCTCTGTGTGACAATTACGAGGTCATCGAGATATACGTACACGTAGGGGTCTAAATCGTTTCCTATGATGCTATCTATGAGTCTCTGCCAAGTTGCAGGTGCATTATGAAGACCAAAAGGTAAACGCTTAAATTGGAAGAGACCTCGTCGACAGATGAATGCTGTTAGTGGCTTCGATGATTCTTCCATTGGTACTTGCCAATAAGCGCTTTTGATATCTAAAGTTGACAAGTATTTAGCATCTTTCAACTTGTCAAGAGTCTCGGATACGAGTGGTAAAGGATAACTATCACGCGCCGTCACTGAGTTCAATTTGCGGTAGTCTACGCAGAACCGATATTTCTTTGTGTTTTTCTTTTGTACCATTACCACTGGAAAGCCCATGAACTGCTACTACGTTCTATAATATCAAGTTTCAGCATATTGTCGATTTCGTCGTCAATAAGTTTTTGAATGACCGGTGAGACCTTATATGAACGTTGTCTTATCGGTGCTGCATCTGTTGTAATCTTATGCTCTACCCTGTCTGTACATCCCAGTGAGTCACCCATAATAGTCTTATATTTAACGACCAATTCCTCTAGTCGTTCTGATTCATAAGGTGTAAGAGTTGTTTGTTGGTCTGATGTTTCTAAAGAACAAATCACATCTTTATTATCGGCAAACTCATTAGTACTTAAGTTCGGTACTATACCCATCGAAATCCAAAAATCTAATCCTAAAATCAAAGTGTGCGGCAACTCAGGAACGACGACGACCTCTATTAACCTAAATTTATCTTGAACTCGAATAGGAAGCTGCACTGTCCCAATACTACTCGTGCTTTGACCATTTGCCACAATACAACTCGTCTTCTTTCTTTGTCGTATCAAGTGAAAAACCAAACCTCTCGATGATTGACCAACCATGATTCCCTAAAAAGGTACGTGAAGCCCGGAATCCAACAAACCTAATAACTTATTTCCGAGCACATCCACTTCTAAATAAGGCCTCTCATCTTTGCGAGCATGACTTATCACATAATCTAAAACGTACGTTAGCCTATCGGTCGATGCTTGTTCAGGCTGACTCGAAGGTCGACCACCTACGAGCGCCTGGGTCCGTTTCCCTGACGATTACGATTAAGAAATTCTCTTACTGTTACCCCTGCTTGTCCACACGAATAACACTGCTTACCTCTAGGTAATGCGCACCCGATCGCCATGTGCCCTGTTTGGTTGCATCTATAACAAAAAACGTCCCTATTCGCCCTACCAGATCCAACACCCTGTGGTGGTTGTACATCCCTGCCACTTACGCTAGACTGACCACTAGGTGGTTGTTGTCTCTCTCTATCAGCTCTAGCAGAGAAACTGCCTGCTGGCTGCTGCCTATTTCTGTCGAATCTATTAGCAGGATGATTTAAATTTTGTTGGTTCGATGTCCCGGCACCTGATATTTGAATTGCATCAACCCCTGTTGGGAAATCGTCAATATCGCTCTCTACGTCAACGTAGGCCAAGTCAGGTTCAATAGATTGGTTTCTTCTAGGAGTAAAATTCTCCTTCTCTAACCCATATCTCTGGTCTATTCTACGACACAAATCTTTTAAATGTGATAGGCTATTGACCTCAGTAGCAATCAACCCTTTCTTATAAATGTCCGCGATATTTCTGAAGACGATGGCTAATTTCGCCTCTTCAGAAACAGGACAGCCAAGCCTTTGGAAATATGTGTTCATGACAGCAATATAGGTCCCTATAGACTCTCCAGGGCCTTGTTTACGTTTTTGGATCTCCTTCAATAGCTTCTCGCCATATGAAGAAGGAAGATACTCTGCCATGAACCTCTGTTCCAGCTGTTCCCATGTATGAACTTCTCTACGAACATCTTTATAAAAAGTATAGGCTGACTTTTCAAAAAGATCAATGCCTGAGTTCAGTAGAACCTTTTTACTAACTCCTCTAGCCTGACTCAACTCGTCCACTCTCTCGAAAAATGCGGTGACGGAGATTGTACCCCCCTCGCCTGTAAACTTTAAGTTCCACTTATGCGGAGGTACAGGTGCAACATGATATGAAGTACCAGGATCACTTGACATTGGTACTGGCGACGAACATGAAAATGGTGGTGACTGAGCAATCGGTGCTATGCTACTTTGGAGGGCAGCTAAACTCAAAGGAACGGTAGACGGTTGTTGATAATGAAAAGCTGATGCACCGTCATTCTGGATCAGCATTGGGGGTGGTGCTTGTATTGGTGTTTGAGTCGGGTTTGTAAGCACTTGCATTTGCAATGGAGCAATGACCGTGGGCTGTTGAACTGTTCTCTGTGTGCTCGAGTGCTGTGGTTGCGGGAAATGAGACTGGTTAGGTGTGTTGCCAGCATTTGTTGAGTGGTCTGAGCCTCGACTCGTTGAATGGGTTTCAGATGCTTCATCATCATCTGAGGCAACGCCAACTCTCAATAAATCTGTTGCTTGGCTCTGCAACCTCCCAATCAAACTCAAGGTTTCCGCAACCAGTACGCCTTTCGTTTGACTTTCTTCAAAGTTGGACGGATTCATGTTGTTAATCCTGGCTAACACGTGTTCCAACCTTACAGCGATTTTCCTAAACTCTCCCCCTTTACTCGTACCAGAGAACTTCTCTACCAGCGGTACCAGACTATCAAGCTTCTTCATGCAGCTAAAAGCATCTTGGCCAAATTTAAAGGGATACGGAGGGTATCTCATACTTGCATCAGTCTTTTCTCTTTGTTTGATCAGTATAAGCTGTTGTTGCATCTCTTCCACCGATCCAATAGCTATACCTCTCCATGTTAACTTATAGATTAATTCGTCCTTGACTAAGTACCTTATGTCAGACAACCGACTTACAGAAACAGCCATGGTGCCTTTTATATATATTAAAACTTTAAACTTTAAAACTCTTAATTCTACCTCCCAATTAAAAAACTAAACCACGTAATAACAAACACAATGTTCACTTTAAATTCACTAGCGAAAATCACTATAAATTTTCTCACAAATGTAGAAAATATAAAACTTAAATACGAGCAGACGCGAACAAAATCGAAGAACACCGGAGCAGTAAGAAAATAAAATTTATTTGCATTTAAAAATGTAATCATAGTTTATATTAATTATTTGCACAACCAACTATGACGTCCAACCCTGCAGAGAGAAATAACTACTTAAATCCTAAATTAGAATTAACAAGTAGCCACAAAAAATTTAAAAAAAAATAAAAGAGAGACAAGAGTTTTGGCAGTGTTCAGGTCTTATGTTCCACTCCTGCGTGAGTAAAACAAAAAAAAAATTATTGCGCTTATCCTAGCTGAACTGGATTAAAAGTTAAGTGATGTTTGTTTACCTCAGCAACCAAATAGGTAAATTTATCCCTAAATGGAACGTACAACAGACTACCTATAACAAAAAAATCCCAAAGCTGTTGTACACAGTTAACGCTAGGGTATACTCCTGCTATTGCAGAACGGCTCCACAAATAAACTCCTCAAAAAAAAAACCCAAATCGCCGTATACAATGATTTTTCTAAAAAGAATAAATCAAAACCCACTTTAACCTGCTTACCTATTCTGAGTTTACACGAAACATGCATTGCTTAAGGCCACATCATCCCTTAATATATAAGTGAACGCAATAAACATCGGAACAGATGTTCGTGTTATAGAAATTGTAAAATATGCTCAATTAAAAAAAAATCCGCTCGCTGAAATTGCGTCGAATTAGACTTGTAAGGATGTTGTGTGTAATTAAAAATCTTTAAAAAAATTACCAAATGTCCAAGGGCTAATGAGGCCCTATCACTACAAATGACATTTTGAAATGAAACGGCTGAGAATAATCCTGCGTAAAAACCAGACAACAAAAATCAAGAAACCAAAACTATTACGTTAATTTTAAACGAGCATAATAAACTCCTGGCCCCAAATAAACTTTTGTTATACTCAACAAAACTCGGCCTAAAACCAAAAAAAACTTTTTATTAGACATTTCCCCTATTAACTAAGTATAATGTCAATAAACCCAAAAACTTGTGATTTCCATTCCAATCCCATCTGGACCCTATATATTTTTAAAACGGTCAAACGCCCACAGGCGAAACCATATCTTATTTCAAAGAAAGGTGGAGATATTTTGAAGCACCCTGTGAAAATAGGACACTATTATGGAAAATTGTTCAGATCAGTGTTCTTACTAATTTTTAACCTAAATATATCTAGTTCCTTCATGTGCATGTTACTATTTTAATTCCTATCATAATTAAATAGATCACCAAAATTTGTCTTTCTTCGCGAATCTGCAAGGTCCTGGAAGATGTGAGATTCAGCCTGTAGGCCAAATTTGGATGTATTTTAATTTAGCGAAAACCAAAGTTGCGAAATCCTAAAAAGGTTAGCAGGAAGTCCTCGTTCCTCGATTTCTACACTCCGAACCAAACATTCCTTCCATTTCCCCTAATTATTGCAATATAAAAAGTAGCTAGCTCTCTCTCACCCTGTACAACTATCAGATTAAAAAAAAATAGATGCCCTCATCAATGTTTAGTCGCATCAAAGAAAACCTATTGTTTTTAAATTTATTCTTAGGTTGAAATCTTTTTTTAAAAATCAATGATTTATTGTTTAACCTGAACACTTTCCCATTTATTCCACAACAGTGTATTGTAATTTAAAAATTTGCTTCATTATTTGAGGTCATCAGTATGAAATTATTTTAAAATTAAAAAAAAAAATGAAATAAAAAAAATTATTTCCCAATTGTCCACAACTTCCAAATCTTCATCCCTAAATAGGTACTTTCTTAGTCTAACACCATCCATCTTTATCCAACATAACGCTTTAATTTCAGAAGCAACAGAACGAAGATGAAGTGAAAAAGCTAAGCAAGTAAGTTGGAAGTTGCTTTACAATGGGCGCAGATGACAGGCCCCTTTAAGTACATGCCACTGTCCTGAAATGCAAACTATCAACAAAAAACTGCCGTCAAACAACATTTGGCATGAAATAAAAATAATTCCATATCATACCAGTATCCTCAAAAACAAATAGTTTTTTATTATAAGACATAAACACCTAACCAATAAATCTTGTTATTTAAAATTATGATTTATTTATTTATTCCTGCCTGATCAACTAAGACAAAAAAAAGTTCCCCTTTTGTAACTCAAGAAGTTCCCGTTTGGTCCCCTAAAAAAAATATAACCTATCTGGTCACCCTTTAAAACTACGACCACTATAAAAACCGTTTTGACCAAAACAAGAATTCGAGAAGTTATGTTTACAGAAAGAAATAATCTTTCTAAGAAAAATTAAATTATTTGAAAAAAAAAAGTAAAATTTGAAATATTTTTACCAATTACCACCGCCTAGCATTTATATTTAGTTGAAAGTTTCTCTTAAATTTACTGACCAATTTCACGGCCTCACAATGACATTACTTAAAAAAAATTCCTGAACTTTACAAATGAACTAAAAAAAATCAAAAAAACTTATATCTATATCTGTCTCAGTTAAACATTTCTTTTGTGGTATTATATCTAGTTGGGTTTCAAATTCATTTTCTCTGTATTCAATCTGGAGCAGGCAAAACTTCTCAAGGCTCAAACATAAATGTTTGCTCTCCATTGGTCATGACCAAGCTATGACCTGAACGCTGAAAAAAAATACAGAAAGAAATAATTGTGAACCAGAAAAACTTTAATTGATAGAAATACCCGTAGGTCATTTTTAAAAAAAATGCACTCCAAAGCCCAACGCTGTATTTTCTACCAAAAAAAATTTGACCAGTCACGAAAACACAACTAGACAACTAAACTGGCAACCAAAGATCTAAAAAACTGTCCTACAAAAAAAAATACCCCAAAACAAAAAATGTTAACTAGACTTTTGGCATTGATATTCAGCCAATGTGTTGCTCTAGGGATTTTAGCCTTGTGTTTCCTAACGTCCCGAGCTGACACTAAATAGTAGTAGTACCCTCCTCTGACCCGATGTAACTGAGTGACGTAAGATCTTAATTGCCATCAACAGTTACCACCAAAAACAAGAAAGAAAATGGCAAAGCAAAATAAACTCATTTTCCTTTTCTTTCATTACT
This sequence comes from Aspidapion aeneum, assembly GCA_963576565.1. Taxonomy (NCBI): domain Eukaryota; kingdom Metazoa; phylum Arthropoda; class Insecta; order Coleoptera; family Brentidae; genus Aspidapion; species Aspidapion aeneum. The sequence continues at coordinate 30,114,242 of OY755046.1, read as the reverse complement.
AATTAATACTTTCAACTAAACAAAGCTACCAGCTGTTAAGCTATATTTACTTGAAAACAACCCAGCCAAGAAAAATTTGTGTGAAACCCTGTAAAAATATTCCAACTTCCAAGTGGTGATATCCCACAAAAAATTAAAATCACCAAAAAAAATAACTTGTTGACCTAAATAAACTGACTGCACTAAAAAATAATCGGTGAAACAATTTCTATCTTATCACAAGCAGGAAATAATAACATAAATAAATGAACCGGCAAAAAAAATTGTTAGAAAAAACACTCTACTTCTGTCATATATTTAAAACTAAAAACACCATGTCTGGAGGTCCCTCCACCTATAAATCAACAAAAAAAAATTGGAGTAAATTTACATTACTTTTATTTTTCTTAAAAAAAATTTAAAAAAAAATTAATACATTTTTTTCCTACAAAAAACTTTAAAGAATTAAGAACATGATTTTGACGCTGTTGAATAAAAACTCCCATGCTTTTTACCCACTTATTCTTCCCTAACAAATAAAAATGAATCTTTTTATTTTCCAAGAAAAAACTTGTGAATATAAGCTAACAAAAATTATGAGAATTACTAAAACAACAAAACGAATTCCAAATCAACGCTCAAATATTACCAAAAAATATTTAAAAAGTGTTATTTCCGAAAACCAATGATCTTGTTCTTTATTAAAAAAATTATTGGGTGTCAAAAAACACCGACAGCCACTGAAAGCCTTTAACCTGGCTTTGGCTGTACCACAAAAAAAAATTTCTCAAAAAAAAATTTTTTTTTTAAATTTAAAAATAATTTTTTAGTTTTTTTTTTATTAAAAAAAACAAAAAAAAATCACATCAGATGTTAAAAAACTAGCCAAAACTCACGTAGGGCGCCAATTGTGGCCAATTAATATGCGTTGGGTGACATTTGTGGCAAACTAAATACGTTGCCGCCATTTTGTGACACTGTAAATAGAACAATAACACTGTGCCAATTTGTGACACAAAAAAAACCACTGAGTAATTAAACAAATATCTGGAAGCAGAACTGTATTTTTCAGCTAGGTAAAACATTGATATGCCCGGTAACTTTTATAGAGTGGAGAAGGGGGGTTCAGAAATAAGAAAATTTTAAGCGCCACAGTGTTTTAATATCAATGTTTTACAAAGAAGATCTTATTTAAAATACAGTTCAACCCAAACGTTGTAGCCAAACAATGAAACTCTACTTACTTCCGAGGCTTCCAGAGTATTTGTGTAATTAAAAAACCAAAAAAAAATTGACTAATAAACAAAATAAGATTTCAAGAGATTCCTAAATGAATCAAAATGACACAAATAGATAGTACTTTATAGGTAGATGCACATTTCCAACAAGTCACAGTGTACCTACATTTGAGTCAGTAGTGTAAGACTCACTTATCTAAATGATTGTTAAAAAAACATACTTCCAAAATTATTCTGTCATAGGGGAGATCTGGACCAAATATCTGCTGTCATCATTCTACGTTGGGTAGAATGAGACAGACAGCAACCCAGTCCGAGATCCACCCCATGAGGTAAAGCGATGTAAGGAAACCGCTAAAGAAATATAACCTCATCTCTCTTTTGCCTCTGCAAAGTTGGTCATTGGGTTGTACAAATAATACAAAAAAATTAGTTCATCTTGTTTATTTTCTCAAGAGGATGAAAATGAAATTGATCAAAATAAAAAAAAATATTGAAACCTGAGAATAATACTGGAACATGAAGTATAAATCAATGAATTGGTGGGAACAAGTCAGCGCCAAAATAACTGCAATAGCAATTTAACAATAAAATTTAGCTTAATTATACCGCAAAATTGGGGTTATGACGTCATACCTTTACCTTGCGTTTACAAGAAATTATATATAGACTGTAATAATTTATATTAAAAAAAAATTTAATGGAAAGATTATATCTGAATGTTGCTTGATCCTACCTTGGTCCTTTGATTTAAATATTGTTGGTGTTTTGTTTAGTAAACCTGGAAGTGCTGTTGGGTTTTGACATTCTTCCCTGCTACTTCGGGTCTCGTTCTGCCCGCGCCTCCCCTAGTGCTTGCTTAGCACATCACGCTAGGGCAGCAGATGGTTGTGGAAAATGTTGCTGATTCTTGCCCGAGCATAAAACCCTGTGGAAAATGAAATGTTTCAGTTTCCTGGAATTCGTCTATTTTGCACGAAGTTCCCCTACACCGAGTAATTTAAATCAAGAACCCCATGTCGACTCAATAAGATAAAGTAGATTTAAACAGATGAACTAAAATAATCCTAACGTACCTTTCTCAGGGTTACAGTGCTACACCCGGCTTCACACCAGCGTCCAGCACAACTGCCCCGTCGATGGAATGGACAGGGCTGTAGACAAAGGAGAAAAACAATATATAGTTTTTATCCAAAACGTGGTTTAAAAAAAAAAAACTCCAAAAATTCCCCACGTCGTTGTCGAAAAAGTACATTTCACACGAAAAACAATTACAATTTGGGAGGCAAATATTGTCTTGAAGAATTCAAAAAAAATAATAAAAAAAAATCGAACTTACCGCTCTTATTTCCCGTAGAAATGGCGTAGGCCGCCTTTTAATCCCTCTCAAAGGATGTGAGCGTCACTTTAAGATTCGCCTAAACACGACGGCTCACAATTAAACCGTCTTTGGTATAATCTGCATCTACTGCAGTGCCATTAAGTGCCAATAACCACAAAAACAATGGCGACACCAACAGACGGCCACCAGCCCAGCCAAAATTTGTTAGGAAAAGAGACAAGGCACTCCGTCAAGAACACAAAAAAAATGAAGCCGCCGGAAACCGTTCGTAGATCTGGTGGGGACAGTACACACAGTACCAACCAAATTTTCCCGGTTAAATTCAAATAAGGATGCAAACCTATTTATAAAAAAAACGCTCTCACCGAAAAATCACTAACTCCGGTTTGCGAAACTGGAGGAAAAAACCCGCGGTTTTCAAACTAACCAATGAGGAAATACATTAATACTTTCGTACCGGTATATAGGGGGCAGGATCGACCAAGGGGATATTGAAAATACGTAAAACGCACCTTGAGGTGTTGTCGGATCTATTTCCACGGTTGAAATTTTTATAACAAGGACGTCGAGACACCCTCCATACATAGACCGAACATTTGCCTACCGGACCCCCGCCAACATAACAAGTAGGAGGAAAATAACCAGCAGGACTATAAGAAGCTCAGCATTGAAACCATCAACTGTAAAATCAATTACTGGAGATCAGAGCATGCAGCAAACCCAGGAATATTCAACATTCAACCAATTCCCATATGGGTAAAGCTATACTAAGTGTAGAATTTAGTTGTATTTTAGTTACAGTTTTAGTCAAAAGTTTCCTTTGCCCTTTATATATGTTTTCTCTAAGATTCATATGGTTTGACGCCATTCTTGTAAAACATTTCTACATTAATAAAGTTGTTTCTGGACCTAAAAATACACATTGAACTACTGCTTAAACTCGGCACAAGAGTGTTCAGATGTTAACTCACACGATTTCGTTTATTCTTTTAGTCTTGGTTTCTATCCCTCGTTTATCTCCCATTTACAAAAGTGCATAACTCGTATTTATTTTATCTTCTCCTCATCAAATTAATAAAGATATCAAAGGGGGCGGAGCCTCGGTTGTTCCTGGTCAAACCGTGGACCTAACTATGTTTTCGTGCTATCAAAACTAGCTAATCCGTGGAGGATATGAGGTTCGGAAGAGAAATTATTTTCCCAATATCCTCGAAAATAAACATAAGCGAATGAAATGTTCATCTAAATGTTTCCTTCCTGTTACTGAAACCATTTGTGATGCGGCAACGCCGCCATGCCCCAGCAGAACAGCTGTTTATCTCCGTGAACGTCAAAGAAAATTACAAAATTTTACAGATAAACAAAACAATCAAAAGTTTTAATGTGATTTTTCCCCGAAACCTGTGATCTTAAATTCCAGATAATGCGATCTGCGTAGTGTCCACAGTAATTCGATGGAATGTCTCCTTTATAAGGTAACTTTTTGGACACTATATAACCTCCAAACCTAGCTCTATAAAATACCCTTAATTTGTGTACAGAAAGACGAGTCGAAGAGCCTTGATTATTTACCTAAATAAACAAATATGTAACGTTGCCTTAAACTTAAAAAGGACACGTTACAGTACTTGTAGACTTTTTCCTTTTTTTTAAATAATTTTGTTTATGTAATTATACTTAAATTATGATCAATTTTTTTAATGTAGGAAAAAGATGGGGATGTAAGAAACAGAGGATACCAAGATCCTTCTAGTACACAAACCAGGTGTATTCAATACTTCAAAAGCTCAAAGTTTCAGATAATATATTTTTTTTGTTTTAAGAAAAAAAATTATTTGCACCTCTTATACTTGCGTTTGTTGTCAAATATCATATCTTACTGAACACCCTATAAGTATGTTAAACCCCAAATGTATATATCTTTTCTTTCTGAATTAAAAGTATATGATATGTTGACATTTGGTCCAGTCGTTATTGAAATATTTGGATTTTTAAAACATGAATAAACCATAAGAACATTGAAATCAGTTGTTTGTTTATCACAATCAATATAATTAGATTTTTAAAATGCCAATATTTCAACAATGGGTGGACCAAATGTAAACAGCATATATTTTTAAATTTAGAAGAAAAATATTTATTAATTTTTGTTAATATATAGGGTGTTCCAAAAGAGATTTACCATGTTTATAACTTTGTGATATTCATTTGTTTTGTTAGATAACAGACAGATCATTTTGAGAAATTACATTTTAAGAAAATCGATATTTTTTTAATTTTTAAAATCTATATTATTTTGTGTTGTATTAAAAGTTAAAATTTTTAAAAAACAAATCATTGATTAATTGAAATTATCCAATCAAGTATTATTTACAAACAAATTCTTAGTAAAATGCACAAGGATATGAACTTGCTCTTGTATTGCAAGACAAGGTTTTTTGTGCATCACTAGGATAATTCAGCTCACCGAAAGACATTGTAGGGTATCAAAATGTCACCAATTATCTCTGGATTATAAATTTCAGGTGACACAAGGACTCATACAGCTCAGCTAATTTTGACATAAGCAGGAATATGGCATGTAGTTGATGAGTGTGGATAAAGCATGGATACAGTCCATTGCATCTGGCTGCTGAACATGGGGAGCTTGACCCCCATGAATGTGTTATACCAGGTATAGTTGGTAGGTGTACTTGTAGAGTTTTTCCTTTTCCTTTTTTTTAAATAATTTTGTTTATGTAATTATACTTAAATTATGATCAATTTTTTTTCATGTAGGAAAAAGATGGGGATATAAGAAACAAAGGATACCAAGATCCTTCTAGTACGCAAACCAGGTGTATTCAATACTTCAAAAGCTCAAAGTTTCAGATAATAAATTTTATTTGTTGTAAGAAAAAAAAATTATTTGCACCTCTTATACTTGCGTTTGTGGTCAAATATCATCTCTTACTGAACACCCTATAAGTAAGTTAAACCCCCCTTTCTGAATTAAAAGTATATGATATTTTGACATTTGGTCCAGTCGTTTTTGAAATATTTGGATTTTAAAAACATGAATAAACAATAAGAACATTGAAATCAGTTGTTTGTTTATCACAATCAATATAAGTAGATTTTTAAAATGCCAATATTTCAACAATGGGTGGACCAAATGTAAACAGCATATATTTTTAAATTTAGAAGAAAAATATTTATTAATTTTTGTTAATATATAGGGTGTTCCAAAAGAGATTTACCATGTTTATAACTTTGGGACATTCATTTGTTTTGTTAGATAACATACAGATCATTTTGAGAAATTACATTTTAAGAAAATTGATATTTTTTTAATTTTTAAAATCTAAATTTTTTTGTGTTCGGTATTATTTACAAACAAATTCTTAGTAAATTGCACAAGGATATGAACTTGCTCTTGTCTTGCAAGACAAGGTTTTTTGTGCATCACTAGGATAATTCAGTTCACCGAAAAAGACATTGTAGGGTATCAAAATGTCACCAATTATCTCTGGATTATAAATTTCAGGTGACGCACAGTGCGGACTCCTGTGGGCAATATTCGAAAAACTGAGGTTAAATTTTAAAAGTTTTAATATTGCAGAAGTATAGATAAATGTCCAGTTTATCTGTAATCATAACCTATTTTTTAGTCACACTTGCGAAAGTGAACAAAATAAATAGTTAAAGTCGTTATTTTAAAACAGGTACAAAAAAATCGTATAAAATACCTATCAGAAAATTAATTTTACTGGTTCTGCATTTAAATATATTTTTTTTTAAGTATTACAGTGATATATATTTACGCTATTTGTTTAAATAAAATTTTGTCAAATTGACGTCTCGCTTTTAAAATAATTTAATTAAAACTGTTATGCTTACAAAAAAAAAAATTTTAATTTTATTAAGGTTATAAAAAATTGCAAAGATTTGCAAGGTCTGGCATATATCCTAAATATTAGTCCAATGAATTAGTAAAAAGGTAGCATAAATATTTTTTGCTACTGGCTGCTACTAAGGGTGCTGTATTTTTTTAAATAATATATTTCAATCCTAATAATTTATAACACATTGGTTACCACTCCGGTTAAGAGGGCTCACATCATCTCCTGTTTGCCGCCATTTGGACAAATATAAAATTATGACAGCTCTCATCAACGTCAAAAATGGCGGCAGCAAGGTGTCAAAAATGGCACTAAATCTGGAGAAGATATGAGGCTTATTATTCGGTGATGGCGAGTGGTTATCAATGATCTCTATATATATAACTTAGTTATACGTGATAATAAATTTTTAAAAAATTCCCAAAATATTTATGGTACTAAGTCACCTTATACTACTGTGAGCAAAATGGAAAATTAAATATTTTAGAATCGCATATCGTATTGGCCGTTTTTGTCAATGGAATGTAGGTAATAAAATTATAAAAATACTGCTATCAGTCTTAAAATATATATGCCAAAAATTATTCTGGTGTTTGTGTCGGCGAATATTAAAAAAAAAATCGTTTTTTTGCACTTTGGAGATCAAACGTGCGCTTTTTATCACAAATTTTAGGGATAAGAAGTGACGTTCAAAGATAAAACGTAAAAATGGGATGTCTGTTTTTCTTGCAAAATAATTTTAATAAAAACGGGGCCCAAAAATGACTAAAATATCTTTTGAGCACTTGGCGAACTGTAGCTAAGTACATACAATTTTTTCTTCTCGGGATAAAAGTGCCACTTAAGTCCCTAAGAAGATAATATACTATTTTATCACTTTTTTTTAACTTTTAGAACGCATAAGCATAAAACATTCAGACTTGTTAAATGAGTGGCCTCTCACGAAAATCTGAAGGTGTTAAATATTTTCAAAAAAATTCAACCCTTGTTGGGTTTAGAAGAATGTTCTGACAAAAATAACCAAATTCTAAATAAGGCATCAATAAATTTTTGTAAAAGTCTCAGTCTCAAATGGAAGCTATCGGGACGAAACAAAATTTATTTTCAAAACCGTTATTTCGAATGGTTAAATAAAGATATTATATCTGAGAAATTTTGTTATAAAACGGATTCAGAAAAATCAAAAATACAGATTCGGAAACAGAGGCCGTACCCGGACCGAGTCGTGGACGGCCTAAAACGGCTTTCTTAGAATCATTCTTAAGAACAAAGAAACTGAGGGTGCAATGTGTGTGTGTATGGTAAAAATAATTATTTTGGGGTTGCTAATTTTTAGGCTTGGGGGGGCACAAAAACACAAAAGTAAATTGATTTTTATATTTAACGTAACTGTAGGTTAAGCTGAATGTACTTTAATTTATTTTTTTAATATTTTAAATAAAATGACATATATATATATTTTAAAAAGTTTTACTTATTTTAACCTTTAGACTACACTTTATCACATACCCTATAAAAAAATTAACTTTTTTGAAAAACAACAAAGAGATTGATTATTGTCCAAAAACCCTATTTTTGTCCGTACTGTGTGACGCAAGAACTCATACCACTGAAGCATGCAGTATGGCAGAAATTACAAAGCTGCTCAGCTAATTTTGACACAAGCAGGAATATGGCATGTAGCTGATGAGTGTGGATAAAGCATGGATACAGTCCATTGCATCTGGCTGCTGAACATGGGGAGCTTGACCCCCATAAATGTGTTATACCAGGTATAGTTAGTAGGTATTTGTAGACCTTTTCTTTTTTTTAAAAATAATTTTGTTTATGTAATTATACTTAAATTATGATAAATTTTTTTTAATGTAGGAAAAAGATGGGGATATAAGAAACAGAGGATACCAAGATCCTTCTAGTACGCAAACCTCAAAATTTCAGATAATATATTTTTCTTTGTTGTAAGAAAAAAAAATTATTTGCACCTCTTATACTTGCGTTTGTGGTCAAATAGGTATAAAACCTTCGTATTTTTTATGCTTGTCATAAACAAGGAGTTTAGAGTGTAAATTTAATTTAATTAAAAAAAAAACACCTAATACATTGCTCATATACATTACAAATTAGCATATGTTTCTTATTACCCCTTTTCTTTTACTTTTGTTTTAGGAACATAATAATAATATAAGTTACTTGAAAAATAATGTACATAAAGTTAGCAGAACAACTCTGGAAATTTAAAAAATCTATATGCGCATAATTTGCCGTCAATTATCCGTAAATTAGTTGTAAAAACAAAAAATTTGCCGTGCCCGTTTTAAAAGAAAATTATGTTCTGCTAACTTTATATAAAGTTGTCAAAACAACAAAATTTGTTAAATGGTATTCTGTTAACTTTATATGAAGTGAACACCCATAGAAACAATGGATTTATCTAAAAAATGTTTAGTGCTCAATTTGACGTTAATTATCCGTAAATTAGATGTAAAAACAATGATTTGCCATTCCTGTCTTAAATGAATTGTTAACACAAGACATATGTTCAGATAACACCTTAAATTTAGCAGAACACTATTTTTTTACAGGTATGGCAAATTTTCTTTGGATAATTAACGATAAATTATTCACTAATTTTTTTTTAATCCATTATTTTTATAGGTGTTGTACACAGATTTCAAGAAGTCTGTGGTGTTGTACTACCTTTATATAAAGTTAGCAGAACTCAATTTTTTTTTTAAAATGGGCATGGCAAATTTTTTGTTTTACAACTTATTTACGGCAACGGCAAATAATAAGCATATAATTTTTTAAAATTTACAAAGTTCTGCTAACTTTATATATATGGAAAAATATGTTATGTCATTATTATATATATATTTTATATTTAATAGGAAGGGCGAAAATATATCGAAACACAAAATATCGAAAACACAAAATATCGAAAATACAAAATATCATAAACATACAAAATATCGAAACTACAAATTATCGAACCACAAAATATCGAAACTACATTTTATCGAATTACAAATTATCGAAACTACAAAATATTGAATCGAAAATAAAAAATATCGAATCACAAAATATCGAAATTACCAAATATCGAAAATCAAAAATAGAAAATTTCGAAACTTTACCCTAACCTGACCCTGGCTTAATCTAACTCAACCTAATCTGACGTAACCACACGAAAATAGATAGTTTCATAAAGCTAAATTAACGAAACCTAATCAAATCTAACCGAACGGAACCAAAGCAAACTGAACCAACAATTTAAAAAAAAAAAAACTTTCCTGACTTTTTCCCAGAATCCTAGAGAATGTGAACCGAACCGAAGTGAACCAGACCGAACCGAATCAAATCGAACCAAACCTAACCAAACTAAACTACAACACTGCTAATTAGGTTAGGTTGGGTATTGTTAGGTATGGATAGGTTCGGTTCGGTGTGGTTCGGTTCGGTTCACACCCTCTATTATCCCGGGAAAGAAGTCAGGAAAGTTTTTTTTTTAAAAATTGTTGGTTCAGTCTGCTTTGCTTCGGTTCGGTTAGGTTAGGTTAGATTTAATTAGGTTTCGTTAGGTTAGCTTTTTGAAACTATCTATTTTCGTGTGGTTACGTCAGATTAGGTTGAGTTAGATTAAGCCAGGGTCAGGTTAGGTTAAGGTTCCGAAATTTTCTATTTTTGATTTTCGATATTTAGTTTTTTCGATATTTTGTTGTTTCCATATATATTGTATTTTCGATATTTAGTATTTTTGATATTTTGTGTTTTCGATATTTTGTATTTTTGATATTTTGTTGTTTCAATATTTTGTATTTTCGATATTTTGTAGTTTCGATATTTTGTGTTTTCGATACTTTGTTATTCGATATTTTGTAGTTTCGATATTTTGTAGTTTCGATATTATGTACTTTTGATATTTTTATTCGATATTTTGATTTCGATATTTTTTCGCCCTTCCGTTTTCTTGATCATTAACTTTTTATTTAGAAAATAGTATTAAAAAAATGGGTAATAAAACACAGACATTTAATCATGTTTTCTATTACCCCAGTTCGGTTTAAAGACTTCGTATGTGTTGAGTTTATATTTTATTGATTTTTTTATCGATTTTTAACCTGTTGTATTTAATATAAACTTTTAATCTTTTTAACTATTGTAATATTTTAAACTTTTGTAAGATGTTGTTAGTTGTACAGTTTTTCTGTCAAAATTAATCATTTAAAGAAATCAAAAAAAAAATTGTTTAAATATGTATGTGTACAGACAGAGGTAAGTTTCACAATTTTTTTGTTTTGGTTCAAACTAATTTTCAGGAATTTCAAATAGGAATAATTTTTATTTTCGAGGGCGGTAATTTAAAAAGCCCCCGACTGTACAATCAATTTTTTAATTTATTTTATCTATTTTGTTTTTAATATTGTTGTTTATATTTAAATTTTTAAGGTTAAGATGTTTGGTAGTTTTTATTTTTTGATTTGTGTCCGTGATTTAGGCATTAAAAGAAGTACTTTTATTTTCTGTAAGTTTTGTTACTTTTCTGTTTTATTAACGAAGATACTTTTTTATTTTACTTACAGATCACACTTGATGATATTTATATATCAAAACGCGTAGTGTGTTTTAAGAAATAAAAAAATTGTGAAGTATTTCGGAGTTTCCCTTCAATCCTTTCATTATGGTATATTATAACCTATAATCTTTGATTATGGTTCTACTTCTCCTAGAGAAATCTACGATTCTACAAAGTCTTGGAAAAACTAAGAAAATTTGTTGGTTGCTTATTTTCCAGTATCAATATTTGTTCACAGTACACCGGCCTATTTTAATAGGCTGAATTTTCAGAGTGCCTAGGCGCAGATATTATTCGAGCGTCGGGTAGACTAAACCAAGCATACTATTTGTAGGACAATGTTTCCCGTTGCTTTGTTTATACAGGCCTATTAAAGCGGTTTTATATAATGACGGTTTGAAAATGTTGTCACATAAACGCTATTAAAATCGTTTTAAGCACTTAAGCCGATTTGTCGTATACACACTATTAGAACCGTTTTAAGTACTAAAACCGATTTAATTTTAAACCGCTTTTAGGCGCGCATAAACGTAGTATTGACTTTCAAACACATTTTTTAAACCACAGAAAAAAAATAGCCGGTTACTAATTCTGTTATATTTTTAATCTCACACAGCAATTAAAGCATCTAATTTGTAGGATAAACGATTTTTCATGTTGATATAAAATCTTTGGATTTAAGCACAAAATTAATGGTTGCCATAAATAACATTTATTTAACTTTTTACAGCCGCTAATTGTCACGATTTTTCCATACATATTAGATAAGAACAAATCAGTAACCTACCAAGTGTAACTTAAAGTCTGGTACATGCACTTCGGTTCATAAAAAACGATGACATCGCAAAGATGTATTTGCATTTTTCAGTATCACCCAAATTTTTGGTGGATTAACCACCATTTCAGGACACAACATTGTTTTCTCTAAATAACTAAAAATTGAATAATTTAGGGTGTCACATTTTTATGAACAGAATTGTATATACCTTGAAAGAATTACTGAGTTGTACATGCAGAACCATGTTTGTGTTCTTATCCCCCCCATCTTCCCTTTGTTTATATTATAAGGTTTATAATAAAGTTCTAAAACAAACCAAAACAATATGCTGAAACAATATTTCTGAACCCAGCTACATAACAAATACAACACTAGGGACTTATTGCAATAAGGCCAGGCAATAATAGTGACGGGCACTATTCTGACAGTTTTCCATTGAACACTGACAGATGATCATACGAAAGTCCAATTTATAAATCCAGTCGTTTATTTTTCATTAATAATGGCGGCACTATTAATTCCGGCTCTTATAATACCCAAAGGCCTTATTTTGAAAGAAGGCAGCTGTTCTTTTAATGCGATACTGTCATAATAGTGCCTGGCACTATTGCAAGTCCCTAATTAATATGTGTTCTACAAATTCATATAGTATTAACTTTCACACCACCTTTAGGGACTTTTCCATTTTCCAAAAGGTAAAAATTATGTAGACTTCTATCTGCAGTTAGCCTACTCTAATTGTGCCACTTATTCAATTGACAGTACAGCAGGATTATTCCTTTGGCTTTAAAAGAAGCTGATAAAGTTCTAAAACAAATGATAACAATAAGTATAAAAAATTGTCTTTAATACTAAGTAATGTACAGGGTGATCATTAGTATTTTACTTAATACCTATCTTCATGAATATTGATTACACATTAAAGTGTAAGGGGTAAAGTTGTAGAACAATTCCTAAATATGTTAATCCCGTGTCAAAACTTTGACATTATTTTTAACATTTTTAGATGCTTCTTTTCTTTTTGATCATAGAAATATATAAAGTCTATGACATGATAAATATTTTGTAAAATGTATTGCATTTAAATCTTACAATGCCTACTTCTTTGGGTTTACCCAAACAGTAATTGAAACAATTATACATGGTGTTTCAACGAAAAGGTAACAGAGCTCCCCTCTGAGGGATAAAATTTACCCCTATATTTTGGATAGGGAAAGTGGGTTGAGTGATACCTTGTTTTGAAGGTCTCTTTAATGTTTTTGCAACCGTGTATTTTAAAAATCTATTGACTAGTTTTTGAGACATTTGCCTCCAAAGTTACTATAATGCGATAAAAAAAATTATTTTTATGTACATTTCCGAGATAAAATTAAAAAATCCCGATACACGTCGACTTATTTTTTATCGAAGGGATTTCTTATTGTTGTATTTTTCTTTTATTATCGCTCCATCGTAAATAAAGAGATAAATATTGCAAATGCAAATAAATAGATATTTAAATTTTTACACGGTTCTGAAACGGTTGTAGAGACCTTCAAAATTAGGTATCACTTTCCCGATTCAAAATATAGGGGCAAGGCCGCACACAGTTATGCCGTCCCGGGCAAAAAGGTATAATGCCGCCCCTTCGTAACAAAAATTAAAAGCGATAACGTAAACCATTTCCACAGCGGCGTAGCGTGAGCTGAGGGGTAAAAGGCTAAAAAGGGCGCCCTTAAAAAAATTTGGGACAAAAAAGGTCATCCATAGGTGAGTGCTTAAGGTAGTTCTTTGTGTTACACATTACCCTTATGTGTAAATCAAAATTTTTTATGGCGTATGAAGGGGTTTACTTTAATTGATTTCTATATAGCAGATTTATTTCTTTTTTTTTTATAAATTATACAGCCGATTTGCCGCTGCCTCAATTTGCCACCCCCTCAACTTGCCGCCCGTGCAGAAGCCCGGTTCGCCTGGGCCTGGCGTACCTTTTAGTTGATACACTTTGTATGAAGTGGATGGGCTCATAATGGAGAAATAATGTGTTAAATTTTAAAAATAAATTATGACAGTATATTATCAGATATATTATTTCAAAACATTTAGAAGAAATCTTCCAACTTTGCCCATTTAAACTTTATTGTGTGTGTGAAAGTAACTATTGAATAAAATTCACCTGTACAGTGATTTTTTATAACCTGGCACCCCCAGGCCCGCGCATCAATGGCTAGAGAAGGTATTATTTTCGACGAAAAAATGTTTTTTGAGATAACGTCGAAAATGTGTTATTGGGTCTATTTTGACCTATCTTAGCAATATCGTCGTCATGTCTTTCTGTGTGTGTGTGTGTCTGTCCGTAGCACGATAGCTCCTAAATTGCTGCACCGATTTTCATAAAATTTTAAGGTAAAATAGTGTTCGACACTCTAACGAGCTGATTAGATTTTGGTCAAAATCCATTAATGCTAATAATTGACAATTAAATTTTTTTTTAAATGCTCAAACTTTTTAACCGAGCATCGCATCCATATGCGGTTTTCGGAATATAGGAGACTTTAAGCTAGAAAATTTGTATTATAATCAAAAACTTTGTAGGAGCTTTAGTTTCTGAAATATTTACAAAAAACTTTTTTCATGGCTTCACTTAAAGTGTGCTAAGAGGCGAGCTAGGAAGGTATCAGATCCGTCATGGATCCATTTATTTACTATTAAATAATAAAATTTCAAATAAAAAGCAGTCGATAAATAAAAAATTTTACGTTGTTTTTAACCGCAATTGTCAAATTTGACTGTTCAAACTATGTCAATTTTATGTGTGTACACCATATTTTTTTAATGAAATCTGCTCTTAAATAACTATTTAGTTTTAGTTTTGTTTAATAAGAATTTAAGATATTTAGTTGTGAAATTTTTAAATTATAATATTTATTTACTGCATTATGGAAATAATTTAGGTATGATTTTATTAATGTCCCTGTAGTAGCAAAATACATAAAACTTTTCAGTTTGACCTTTTGGTAAATAACATGTTTATTAGTCAGTTGTTAGCATTTTAAAATGTCGTTTCAGAATGTCAATAATCCAGTAAATTTTTTTTTTAAAATAAAGATCTTTATCAACCAATACCTCATAAACTAATTTGCCAAAACGAAAACAAAAAAATTATTTAAAAATAGATATTAATGCACATTTTAATAAATAAATAAAAAATTTGACAGTATTGGTTTAAAATAACGTAAAAAATTTCCTCTAATGCCTGCTTTTTATTTAAAAGTTTCATACTCAATTGTAAAAAAAGTAAAGGGGTGTGTGGTTATAAAAAATCACACTATATACTCTCCATCTACATGTAACAGGTTATATTTAATCAATTAGGAATTTATCATATACAATTTTCATGACTTAATCAAAAAGTTTCAAAATTAAAAAATCTTGGAGCTTATTTAATAGGATTTTGATAGATCTTGCAAGCAATTTTTACGTTATATAATTTTTAACTATTGTTTTTTGAGTTTTTAGTCATTTTCAATTATTTTGCTTATAAAATTTTTTTATTTTCCATGTAAAAGCAAATGGATTAACATTGAAATCCAATGTATTGCATAGAAAGTCCACTCTACAAACAAAAAAGTTTCATATCTGGTTATTTAAAAAACTACTGAAAATTACAAATAAAACAACATTTTTAATTAGAAATATTTTTTTAAATAGCCTGTTAAGGTATCTACAGGCACTTTCATGATATGGATATTAGGGGTTATTGGCAGTTGCGCACCCAGGAATATGTCATGGAGGGGGAGGGGCATAATATTGTATTTTATACTATTTTTTTGTGTTTATTCATGAAATATGTGGAAAATGTCTAAAAATCAAAGGCTTGGGAGGGGCCCGGGCCCCGAGTCCCCCCCCTGGGTGCGCCCATGTTATCTGTGTCAAAATTGTCAACATTAAAAATAGGAAATTCCTTTAAAAACTTCACCCTTTACAAAAAAAAATTAAGTTGCCCCCAAAAAAAAACCCTAATGCTGACAGATGCGTCAATGTCACGCTTAAATAGAATAAATGCAATCTTTACTCTTTAATTTGAAACATTTTTTCAAATAACTCATAGTTATCAAGATATTTAGGGGTCCCGGTACTTTTTCCTCACCCTATATTCATTGCAAAAACACAAATTATATTATATTCATTGGAAAAATGCACAATACCTAACACCAAACTAAAAAGCTTTTTAAAAATATATTTTGATGGGCTTTAATAATTCAGTATTTTTTTAAAACTTCCTTTCCCAGAAGAGGTCTTGAAAAATAGAACAACTTTGGTAACATTTGGATCCAAATTGTGCAACATGTGAAGGGCCAATATTTGCAATTTTTTTCAAAAATTTGAATATGATGAATAAGATTTTGTTTTGCGAAAAAAAATTAATGGATCCATGACGGATCTGATACCTTCCTAGCTAGCTTATTAGCACACTTCAAGTGCAGCCATGATATATCAGCCTAAAAAACAGTTTTTTCTGAATAAACTAAAGCTCCTACAAAGTTTTTGGTTATAACACAAATTATTGAGCACAATGTAGTCTAGTATATTCCGAAAACCGCATATTGGTGCGATACTCGGTTAAAAAGTTATCATTTTTTAAATAAGCATTAATGGATTTTGGCCGAAATCTAATCAGCTCGTTAGTGTCGAAAACTATTTTATTTAAATATTTTATTAAAATCGGTTTCGCGGTTTAGCAGCTGTCGTGTTACGGACAGATACACCCAAATAACACATTTTCGGCGTTGCACAAATTCGTTGAAAAAAATACCTTCTCTAGCCATTGCTGCGTGGGCTAGGAAGGTAAAAGGGAATTTTTCCAGTCAGTAAATGTGATTGCTGCACCGTATGTTGAGTGACCTGTTGTATCCCCCTAGATAATTGTGGAAGATATTTTTAAATTATCCTAGATAGATTGGTAATAAATCACACAATTTTAAGTTACCGGCTGTGTGCCTCCAATTTTAGTAGGAGTGCCGGTGTGACGGCATAAATCCAAGGAAACAAAATCCAACAAACTTTGGATTATAACTTATTTTATAAATTAGTTTCACAGAAAAACTGTTAATACCTATGCTTTTTGTTTGCAATAGAACACCAAGTAAGATGGTAAAGAAATGAGTTTCTTATCTTAAAAACCAACAGCGATATTAATTTTATAAAAATTACTAAAAAATATCAACTTTTTATACCCACAAAAAGAAAATTGAGAAAGAAAGTTTTTAGACTACCCCAAATCGATTGGTGATGGATCACTCAATAGAAAGTCGCCTGGTGTTTGCCTCAAATTTGAGGAAGAGCGCCTTTGTGACGCCAT
Source organism: Aspidapion aeneum (assembly GCA_963576565.1). Classification (NCBI taxonomy): domain Eukaryota; kingdom Metazoa; phylum Arthropoda; class Insecta; order Coleoptera; family Brentidae; genus Aspidapion; species Aspidapion aeneum. The sequence continues at coordinate 30,097,110 of OY755046.1, read as the reverse complement.
AAATCCAAGATTGCAATTATTTCCATCTCTTTCACAAACTTTTGCTTTTAACTTTTGCCATATAACTTTTACAGAAAAATTGTATAGGTTATGATTTGTTTGCAATAGAACAGCAATTGAACTATCGTTTTAGTAAGCTTTATATCTCAAGAACTATAAAAGATATTGATATTTTCTTTAATATAAAAATTTTTTAAAAATGTAAGATTGAGCAAAAAAGTAGTAGTCTAGAATAACTTTTGCTAAATTGGTTTTACAGAAAACTGTAAATAAGGTTTATGTTTGCAAGAGAACGACGATGAATATAGTAAAGAAATTAGCTTTATATGTATGTAGTAAACTAACAAATATATTTAAAAAATTTAAATAATAAAATATAGTAACATTTTTTAGCCAAAAAGTATCTTATTTGTTAGTTTTTAATGTATAAAGCGAAGTTCTTTACTACATTAATTATTGCTCTCTTGCGAACAAAAAACGTATTTACAGTTGTTAGCTCGCGCTAAAAATCGCAGTTTTTAAAAAAATTTAAAACCACACAATTGGACTAGAAGCAAGGTATATTTTTCTGCGCTTGGGACATGCGCAACAAGAATCAGAGAGATTCACGACCTACTCGAGAAAATGGCGTGTTAATTACTTTCTCCAATTTATTACAATTTTCTATACTTGAAAGTGCTCGGTTTGTGGACTAAAAACCATAGAACTGGTATCTTCAGCCCTTCAGCTACGTGGTGTTATCATTTGATCCTGACAGGGGCCCCTGAGATGTGAAGAAACTGGCTGCATATCGGTGAGTGCTCTTGTTTTCGACTTTCAGTTGTGTGATTACAGCGATTTTCTTATGGACCCTTAATTTTCTTGATTCTGTATCAATTATTATGTTTGTGCGCGATTTCGTTTAATAAATCTTACTGCGGGCAAACAACAGTTTTTCTGTAAACATTTATCGAAAGTTATAAGCCAAAGTTTGTAAAAAAATATGAAAAAAGCGCCATATTGGATTTATGACGTCACACAGGCTTTTTTGCTCAAATTGGAGGCTAAAACTTTCTTGCTCCATCTGAAATTTTTATACCGTTTTTAATGTTTAAAAAAATAACAATATCTTTTTTAATTCTTGAGATATAAAGCTTGTTAACAAGACAATTAAATTGCAGTTCTACTGTGAACACATTACAATTTTTCTCTAAGTTGTAATGGCAAAAGTAAAAAGAAAAATTTTGTGAAAAAACATAGAAAAAATCAAATTTTTGGATTTATGACTTCACGAAGGCGCTCTTGCTCAAATCTGAGGCAAATACCCGGTGACTTAAAATTGAGTGATCCATAGCCAATCGATTTGAGATAGTCTTAAACTTCCTTTTAAATTAATTTAAATAAAGTAAATATTTTTTGTGTAAAAAACAGTTACTATTATTATTTTTTCTCTTAATTAATATCTTTGTGAGTTTTTAAGATATAAAGCTAATTTCCTCACTATATTAATTGATGTTCTCTTGCAAACAAAAAACGTATTGACAGTTTTTCTGTCAAACTAATTTAATGAAAGTTATTAGCCAAAATTTGTAAAAAAACATTAGAAAAGCCGCCATCTATTTATAACCTCACACAGGCCCTCCCACTCAAATTAGAGGCAAACCCCCGGTGACTTACAATTGGGTAATCTATTACCTATCGATTTAAGGCAGTTTTAAAAAATCTTCCAAAACTATCCCACGGGACACGCTTATGATGATAAGCCTCTCAACTACTAGCAGGGAGCCACAAAAACGGATTTACATGAATTCCCAAAGGCCTGGTTTTGTCATAGATATTTTTTTGCTAGACAAGACCGTAAGTTTTTGAGATAAATCCAGAAGTCATCCTTAATAGGACACCTTGTATTTCTAACTTTTTCTAATTTTAAATAAAAAAGTGCCAAAAATAAGTTCATACCGATGGCCATCCTTTCCTCCTAATTTTTAAAGCATCCTTAAAAATTTCTTGGATTACTGTACTATTCAAATGAGAATTAATTTGACAAAAGCAGCGATAGTCTTCTGAAAAAAAAATAATAATTTATATAGTGACATCTGCAAAAATACTATTTTGTAAAAAAAAGTCTGACAACTTACAACCACCAAACTGATCTTGGCTGAAATTTGTCAGCTTTTTTCTGTATTTTGTATTTATTTTAACACTAGAAGTACTTCAAAAAAGTCGTTTAATTATTGTTAATCAGGAAACTAAATCCTGTAGGCAAAATAAATCTTTCTCGTGATCCCATCTAAATCAAAATCTTTTACTATAATTTTAAGGGTTTAAATAAGTAAAGCTCATTGTTGAACTGTCAAGTTAATGAAGGAAGGGTTTTGTTTAAAGTCCTATTGACTTTTTGTTTGAAACTCGTAGACAATGATTGTGTAGAAATAAAATTTCGGACTTCCATTGTCTTTATTTATTTTAAAACACGACGTTTCGGTTAGTAAGTATCTCTAACCGTTATCAAGTGTAAACTAAACAATCTAGTCTCTAGGCTACTACTTATACTACTTGTTGTGCAGTCAGGTGTGACGGCCCGCCCCCTTTTTAATCGTAAGACGCCTGTTTTCCTTAAGGAGTGGTTTCCATATGTTTGGTATGTCCGTGCTTGGTTGACTGAAAACTTCTTTATTCTGCATTATAAACGCAGCTTCAATAAACTTTCGTTTTCGCCAATGCGCCTCCTTATGTAAAACTTTAGCTTCTGACCACTGAATCCTGTGATCATTTGACCATGCATGATCTGCTAAATCGGATTTTTCAATATCCCCTAATTGGGTACTTTTTAGATGTTCATTTACTCTAACCTGAAGAGGGCGTTTCGTTTCACCTACATATGATTTACCACACTCACACGGGATTTGGTAAATACATTCCTTATTATTTGAGGGATTATCTGGTTTTGTTTTAGTTACAAAACTTCTTATCGTATTTCCCGAAGAAAATACTGTTTTTATATTATAGTGTTTAGCTATTCGTCTTATGTTTTCTGAAATCCCTTGAACATATGGAATGTTAATAACACCTAACGGATTATTATTTTGAGAATTTGGTACATTTTTGTTAATTTCTCGGAATAACCATTCTGTTGTAAGTCCTTTTTAATGTTGTTAATTTCTGTGGTTAATTCTTCATTATTACTACAAATATTTACGGCTCTTAAATACAAACTTCTTATAACTCCTTGTTTTGTTGCAACAGAATGATTAGACTTAAAATTTAGGTACTGTCCCGTGTGTGTAGGTTTCCTATATACAGTGGTTGGAATGTTTCTGTCTAATCGTTTGACAAGAACATCCAAAAAAGGTAAGTCCGAATCTTTTTCAATGTCCATGGTGCACTTGATTGTTGGTCGAATACCGTTTAAATGGTGTAGAAAATTTTGTAGTTCGTCATCATTTTCCGGCCATATAATAAATGTGTCATCCATGTATCGTAGCCATAGTTTTGGTTTGACTCTTGCTGTGTTGATCGCATGGTCCTCGAACCACTCCATGTAGATGTTTGCTACCACTGGCGAAAGAGATGAACCCATTGGGAGTCCATCATTTTGCGCGTAAAACTTATCTTTCACTTGAAAGTAAGAGTTACGGAGACAGAGCTCCAAAAGATCCATCACCCCCTCCACAAGAATGAAATGTGTTCTTCTTCCTTTATCACTTTAAGTTTGGTCTTCTCGTAGCCTCTGAATAGATTGTTGTTTCATTCTTGTGCGAGGCGCGCGACAGTGGTGTCATTCCGGTTGGTTTCCACCTAAAAGCCAACTTTCCGGGAGTGAGAACGAAGAAGATCTTAGAGAGGACCAGACAAGCACTAATCCGATCCCAAATCAGTTACCATCGATTGAGAAAAGGCAACTTCAACACCGACATGGAGGAGCGTTTTGACGAAATTAGACGACACACATGGGAGGAAGACTACGAACCGATACTGAGTAAAATTGACAGTACGTGCAACAGAGAACGACAGAAGAAGGCGTCTTACGATTAAAAAGGAGGCGGGCCGTCACACCTGACTGCACAACAAGTAGTATAAGTAGTAGCCTAGAGACTAGATTGTTTAGTTTACACTTGATAACGGTTAGAGATACTTACTAACCGAAGCGTCGTGTTTTAAAATAAATAAAGACAATGGAAGTCCGAAATTTTATTTCTCCTATTGACTTGACCCATAAAAAAAATCTGTAGCATTATGGCAAAACTGGAGATTTACCATGTTTGTGTTTTTTATAATTCTTTGATAATTATTTGTTTTGTTAGATAAAACTGTCCACTTTTTTCTATCTCTAATAAGTGCAGTAGCCCTTGATTGAAATCAGTGGCATATATAAGGGGGGGACTAGGCCCCCCCCAAGCTAAGATGTTGTCTTATTTATATTATTATATCTTTGTTAGTTTTTAAGATATAAAGCTAATTTCTTCACTATATTAATTGGTGTTCTCTTGCAAACAAAAATGTATTGACAGTTCTTCTGTCAAACTAATTTACTGAAAGTTATAAGCCAAAATTTACGGATTTACATGAATTCACAAAGGCCTGATTATGTCATAAATATTTTTTTGCTAAATAGAAGACTGTAATAGTTTCTGAGAGAAATCCAGAAGTCATCCTAAATAGGACACCTTGTATTTGTAACCTTTTCTAATTTTAAATAAAAACGTACCAAAAATAAGTTCATCCTCTTCCATAACAAAAAAATTCATGGTTCATCATTCTGAAATGTTATCTAATTTTGTTTCATTTAATTTGCAAAAACGTCTTTTAAATATTGTTAATCAAAAAACTAAATCTTGTAGGCAAAATAAATCTTTCTTGTGTTCCCATCTAAATCAAAATCTTTGAATATAATTTTAAGGGTTTAAATAAGTAAAGCTGACCCATAAAAAAAATCTTTGGCATTATGGCAATACATTTACAAATTTCTTGGCAGTACCCCAAGGTTTAGATGGCAAAACTGGCAATACATGTACAAAGTTTGGGTCAGCTGTTACCTCCTTGTCTTGTTTTGTTAGATAAAACTGTACACTTTTTTCTATCTCTAAGGAGTGCAGGAGCCCTTGGTTGAATAAATCACTGGCATATAGAAGGGGGGACTGGTCCCCCCCGAAGCTAAGATTTTTTTTAGATATTCTCCACACAGTTCATGAATAAAAACATAAAATAGCATAAAATATGGCATTATGGGGCATCAGGCCCCCTAAAACTGTCTCACCCCCAAAAAGCTTCTTTCTAAATATGCCACTGCTAGAATATCAGATATACCTAGACCAAGGGGGTAACAACTGACCCAAAATTTGTGAATGTATTGCCAGTAATGCCATGTAAATCTTGGGGTAATGCCAGAAAATTAATACATGTAGTGCTGTAATGCCATGCTAATTTATATGAGTAATCCTGTAAGTTGTTTCCCCCTCAACCTAGACTTACATACCTGGAAAAAGCAACTAATTATGGGACATGTATATTCATAATTAGTTAAAATGTGAAATCTAGGTATTATTTAATGTTTATTTATTCACTTACAGAATTTTTTTAAATAGTTTTGATACATGTTAAGTTGTAACGTGTCATTTTTACGTTTAAGGCAACGTTACATATTTGTTTATTCAGGTAAATAATCAAGGCTCTTCGACTCGTCTTTCTGTACACAAATTAAGGGTATTTTATAGAGCTAGGTTTGGAGGTTATATAGTGTCTAGGAAATTACCTTAAAAGGAGGCATTCCATCGAATTACTGTGGACACTACGCACATCACATCATCTGGACATCGTAATTGGAATTTAAGATCACAGGTTTCGGGAAAATCACATAAAAACTTTTGATTGTTTTGTTTATCTGTGAAATTTTGTGATTTTCTTTGACGTTCACGAAATTAAACAGCTGTACTGCTGGGGAATGGCGGCGTTGCCGCATCACAAATGGTTTCGGTAACAGGAAGGAAACATTTAGATGAACATTTCATTCCCTTACGATTATTCTCGAGGATATTGGGACGATCCGAACCTCATAGCTAGTTGTGATAGCACGAAAACATATTTAGGTCCACGGTTTGACCAGTAACAACCGAGGCTTCGCCCACTTTGATATCTTTATTAATTTGATAAAGAGAAGATAAAATAAATACGAGTTATGCACTTTCGTAAATGGAAGATAAACGAGGAATAAAAACCAGGACTAAAAGAGTAAACAAAATCGTATTTTTATATTATATAAATTTATATATAATCATAGTTATGTAAAGTTAATAACTAGCTCAGTTAGTCGGATTGAAGGGTTTGTAGGGCTGGCTAGTGGTGAGCAAACTTAACATCTGAACACTCTTGTGCCGAGTTTGAGCAGTAGTTCAATGGGTATTTTTAGGTTCAAGTTCAGAAACAACTTTATTAATGTAGAAATGTTTTACAAGAATGGCGTCAAACCATATGAATCGTAGAGAAAACATATATAAAGAGCAAAGGAAACTTTTGACTAAAACTGTAACTAAAATACAACTAAATTCTACACTTAGTATAGCTTTACTCATATGGGAATTGGTTGAGTGTTCGAATATTCCTGGGTTTGATACATGCTCGAATCTCCAGTAATTGAATTTACAATTGATGGTTTCAATGCTGAGCTTCTTATAGTCCGGCTGGTTATTTTCCTCCTACTTGCTATGTTGGCAGGGGTCCGGTAGGCAAATGTTCGGTCTATATATGGAGGGTGTCTCGACGTCCTTGTTATAAAAATTCCTACCGTGGAAATAGATCCGACAACACCTCAATGCGCGTTTTACGTATTTTCTATCCCCTTGGTCGGTGCTGCCCCCTATATACCGGTATGGAAATATTGGTGTATTTCCTAATTGGTTGGTTTGAAAACCGCGGGTTTTTCCTCCAGTGTTGCAAACCGCATTTAGTGACTTTTCTGTGAGAGCGTTTTTTTTATAAATAGGTTTGCATCCTTATTTGAATCTAACCGGGAAAATTAGGTTGGTATTGCGTTTTACTGTCCCCACCACATTTACAAAACGGTTTCCGGCCACTTCATTTTTTTGTGTTCTCGACAAAGTGCCTGGTCTCTTTTTCCTAAAGAATTTTGGCTGGGCTGGTGGCCGTCTTGTGGTGTCGCCATTGTTTTGTGGTTATTGGCATTGCAGTAGTTGCAAATTATACCCAAGACGGTATAATTGTGAGTCCGTCGTGTTAGGCGTAATCTAAAGCGACGCCCACACCCTTTTGAAGGGGATTTAAGTCGGCCTACGCCGTTTCTACGGAAAGAGCAGTGGTAAGTTCGATTTTATTTTTTTCATTTTTTTTTATTATTCGAGGACTCTTTAAGATAATATTTGCCTCCCAGATTGTAATTATTTTTCGTGTGAAATGTACTTTTTTGACAAAAGACGTGGGGAATTTTTGGCGTTTTTATATTTTTCTTTTAACCACGTGTTGGATAAAAACTATGTATTGTTTTCTCCTTTGGTTACAGCACCGTCCATTCCATCGACGGGACAGTTGTGCTGGTGGAACGAGGTTCTGTTCCATCGACGAGCCAGTTGTAACCCTGGGAAAGGTACGTTAGGATTAGTTTAGTTCATCTGTTTAAATCTACTTTATTTTATTGAGTCGACATGGGGTTCTCGATTTAAGTTACTCGGTGTAGGGGAACTTCGTGCAAAATTGACGAATTCCAGGAAACTGAAACATTTTATTTTCCACAGGGTTTTTACGCTCGGGCAAGGATCCCACAACCTTCTCACAACCATGTGCTACCCTAGCACCATGTGCTAAGAGATCTTCAGGGTGGGCGTAAGCAGGACACGGGACCCGGTGCAGCAGTGAGGAAATGTCTGGGACAACAGAACTTCCAGGTTTAAAATCAAACTAAGTAACTAAAAAAAAGAAATGGACCAAGGTAGGGGTTTTTCTTCAAGTTTATGCAAGCAAGGATATTTTAGATATATTTTTTCCCAATATAATTTTTACAGTATAATTTAACATCTCTTGTAAACGCAAGGTAAAGGTATGACGTCATAACCAAAATTTTGCGGAGTATCTACTAAGTTGACTTGTTTTCCTTCATTTCATTTATTTAAGACAATTTCTCTTGTGAAATTTGGAGTGTCTTGCTACTTAGGCCCTGACTTGTTCCACTACATTTCATTAATTTTTTTTCCTATTTCATGTTTTTGGTAATACTTTCCAGTTTTACCTTTTAAAATAAACAAGATGAACTAATTTTTCTGGTGTTATTTGTACAGCCCAATGACCAACTTTGCAGAGACAAAAGAGAGATGAGGTTATATTTTTTTAGCGGTTTCCTTACATTGTTCTACCTCATGGGGTGGATCTTGGACTGGGTTGCTGTCTGTCTCATTCTACCCAACGTAGAATGATGACAGCAGATTTTGGAAGTGTATTTTGTTTTTTTGACAATCATTTATATAACTGAGTCTCACACTACTGACTCAGATGTAGGTGCACTATGACCTGTTAAAGGAGTCCATCTACCTGTAAAGTGCTTCTAGTTTTGTCATCTTAATTCAATCTTTTAGAATTTTATTCTGTTTATTAGTCAATTTTTATGGTTATTCTTAAATACATAAATACTCTGGAAGCCTCGGAAGTAAGTAGAATTTCATTGTTTGGCTACAACGTTTGGGTTGAACTGTATTTTATTTAAGATCTTCTTTGTAAAACATTGGCATTAAACACTGTGGCGCACTTAAAATTTTCTTATTTCTGAACCCCCCCTTCTCCACTGTATAAAAGTTACCGGGCATATCAATGTTTTACCTAGCTGGAAAATACAGTTCTGCTTCCAGATATTTGTTTAATTATTCAGTGGTTTTGTTGTGTCACAAGTTGGCAAATTGTCATTATTCTAATTACAGGGTCACAAAATGGCGGCAACGTCTTTAAGCTGCCACAAATGTCACCCAACGCATTTTAATAGGCCACAAATTGGCGCCCAACGTGTGTTTTGGCTAGTTTTTTTAACATCTGATGTAATTTTTTTGTTCTTTTTTTTAATTTGGGAAAAAAAAAGAAAAAACTTTTTTTTGAATTTTTTGGAATTTTTTTGAAAAATTTTTTTTTGTGGTACAGCCAAAGCCAGGTTAAAGGCTTTCAGTGGCTGTCGGTGTTTTTTGATACCCAATCAATTTTTTTTTTAATGAAAAACAAGATCATTGGTTTTCGGAAATAACACTTTTTAAATATTTTTTTGGTAATATTGGTTGATTTGGAACTCCTTTTGTTGTTTTAGTGATTCTCATAGTTTTTTGTTAGCTTATCTTCACAAGTTTTTCTTGGAAAATAAAATATTCATTTTTATGTATTAAGGAAGAATAAGCTGTTGTCAAGCATCTTGAGGAGCAAGTATTTATGGTCTTCGGAGTACCCCGTTTGATACTTTGTGATAATGGCCCTCAGTACAAAAGTAACGAGTTTAAGCGTTTTGCTGAGAGTTATCAGGTTAAAATTCAGTATAATCCGTATTATCACCCCAGAGCAAATTCAACAGAAAGGACGAATCGTACGTTAAAAACCATGTTATGTTGTTATGTGAAAGACAACCACAGGAAGTGGGACGAACAAATACATAAACTTGCCTGCGCGATTCGTACTGCAACCCATGAGACAACCAGGATGTCTCCTTTCTTTGTTAATTTTGGTAGGAATATGTGTTTATCAGGAAAATATTACTCCAACCCAGTTTTGTTATCTGAAGAGAATGGTGTACAAACTGCAGCTGAAAGTAAGAACGAAGGTTTCCGGAAGCTCTATGCGGATGTTAAGAGAAGGCTAGAGGTGGCGGGAGAGAAAAACGTAGTTCAGTATAACCTGCGTACAAGGGTACCCAACTTTGCTGTGGGTCAGCGTGTTTGGAAGAAAAATTATGTGTTGTCAGATGCTGCGAAGTTTTTCTCGAAGAAGTTAGCACCGAAATTCGTTGGTCCTTATGTGATTAGGAATAAAATTTCTCCATGGATATTTGAGCTTCAGGAACCATCGGGTAAAGTACTACCAGGGAGCATGCCAAAGACCTTAAGTCGGCAGCGGACCTCTCCGATTAACCTTTTTAGGTTAATCGTCTTGAAGTTGGGAGGGGATTATGTAACGTGTCATTTTTACGTTTAAGGCAACGTTACATATTTGTTTATTCAGGTAAATAATCAAGGCTCTTCGACTCGTCTTTCTGTACACAAATTAAGGGTATTTTATAGAGCTAGGTTTGGAAGTTATATAGTGTCTAGGAAATTACCTTAAAAGGAGGCATTCCATCGAATTACTGTGGACACTACGCACATCGCATCATCTGGACATCGTAATTGGAATTTAAGATCACAGGTTTCGGGAAAATCACATAAAAACTTAACATCTGAACACTCTTGTGCCGAGTTTGAGCAGTAGTTCAATGGGTATTTTTAGGTTCAAGTTCAGAAACCACTTTATTAATGTAGAAATGTTTTACAAGAATGGCGTCAAACCATATGAATCGTAGAGAAAACATATATAAAGAGCAAAGGAAACTTTTGACTAAAACTGTAACTAAAATACAAGTAAATTCTACACTTAGTATAGCTTTACTCATATGGGAATTGGTTGAGTGTTCGAATATTCCTGGGTTTGATACATGCTCGAATCTCCAGTAATTGAATTTACAATTGATGGTTTCAATGCTGAGCTTCTTATAGTCCGGCTGGTTATTTTCCTCCTACTTGCTATGTTGGCAGGGGTCCGGTAGGCAAATGTTCGGTCTATGTATGGAGGGTGTCTCGACGTCCTTGTTATAAAAATTCCAACCGTGGAAATAGATCCGACAACACCTCAATGCGCGTTTTACGTATTTTCTATCCCCTTGGTCGGTGCTGCCCCCTATATACCGGTATGGAAATATTGGTGTATTTCCTCATTGGTTGGTTTGAAAACCGCGGGTTTTTCCTCCAGTGTTGCAAACCGCATTTAGTGACTTTTCTGTGAGAGCGTTTTTTTATAAATAGGTTTGCATCCTTATTTGAATCTAACCGGGAAAATTAGGTCGGTATTTAGTTTTACTGCCCCCATCACATTTACAAAACGGTTTCTGGCCACTTCATTTTTTTGTGTTCTCGACAAAGTGCCTGGTCTCTTTTTCCTAAAGAATTTTGGCTGGGCTGGTGGCCGTCTTGTGGTGTCGCCATTGTTTTGTGGTTATTGGCATTGCAGTAGTTGCAAATTATACCCAAGACGGTATAATTGTGAGTCCGTCGTGTTAGGCGTAATCTAAAGCGACGCCCACACCCTTTTGAAGGGGATTTAAGTCGGCCTACGCCGTTTCTACGGAAAGAGCAGTGGTAAGTTCGATTTTATTTTTTTCATTTTTTTTTTATTATTCGAGGACTCTTCAAGATAATATTTGCCTCCCAGATTGTAATTATTTTTCGTGTGAAATGTACTTTTTTGACAAAAGACGTGGGCAATTTTTGGCGTTTTTATATTTTTCTTTTAACCACGTGTTGGATAAAAACTATGTATTGTTTTCTCCTTTGGTTACAGCACCGTCCATTCCATCGACGGGACAGTTGTGCTGGTGGAAAGAGGTTCTGTTCCATCGACGAGCCAGTTGTAACCCTGGGAAAGGTACGTTAGGATTAGTTTAGTTCATCTGTTTAAATCTACTTTATTTTATTGAGTCGACATGGGGTTCTCGATTTAAGTTACTCGGTGTAGGGGAACTTCGTGCAAAATTGACGAATTCCAGGAAACTGAAACATTTCATTTTCCACAGGGTTTTTACGCTCGGGCAAGGATCCCACAACCTTCTCACAACCATGTGCTACCCTAGCACCATGTGCTAAGAGATCTTCAGGGTGGGCGTAAGCAGGACACGGGACCCGGTGCAGCAGTGAGAAAATGTCTGGGACAACAGAACTTCCAGGTTTAAAATCAAACTAAGTAACTAAAAAAAATAAAAGGACCAAGGTAGGGGTTTTTCTTCAAGTTTATGCAAGCAAGGATATTTTAGATATATTTTTTCCCAATATAATTTTTACAGTATAATTTAACATCTCTTGTAAACGCAAGGTAAAGGTATGACGTCATAACCAAAATTTTGCGGAGTATCTACTAAGTTGACTTGTTTTCCTTCATTTCATTTATTTAAGACAATTTCTCTTGTGAAATTTGGAGTGTCTTGCTACTTAGGCCCACTACATTTCATTCATTTTTTTTCCTATTTCATGTTTTTGGTAATACTTTCCAGTTTTACCTTTTAAAATAAACAAGATGAACTAATTTTTCTGGTGTTATTTGTACAGCCCAATGACCAACTTTGCAGAGACAAAAGAGAGATGAGGTTATATTTTTTTAGCGGTTTCCTTACATTGTTCTACCTCATGGGGTGGATCTCGGACTGGGTTCCTGTCTGTCTCATTCTACCCAACGTAGAATGATGACAGCAGATATTTGGTCTGGATCTCCCCTATGATGGAACGATTTTGGAAGTGTATTTTTTTTTGACAATCATTTATATAACTGAGTCTCACACTACTGACTCAGATGTAGGTGCACTATGACCTGTTAAAGGAGTCCATCTACCTGTAAAGTGCTTCTAGTTTTGTCATCTTAATTCAATCTTTTAGAATTTTATTCTGTTTATTAGTCAATTTTTATGGTAATTCTTAATTACATAAATACTCTGGAAGCCTCAGAAGTAAGTAGAATTTCATTGTTTGGCTACAACGTTTGGGTTGAACTGTATTTTATTTAAGATCTTCTTTGTAAAACATTGGCATTAAACACTGTGGCGCACTTAAAATTTTCTTATTTCTGAACCCCCCCCCCCCCCTTCTCCACTGTATAAAAGTTACCGGGCATATCAATGTTTTACCTAGCTGGAAAATACAGTTCTGCTTCCAGATATTTGTTTAATTATTCAGTGCTTTTGTTGTGTCACAAGTTGGCAAATTGTCATTATTCTAATTACAGGGTCACAAAATGGCGGCAACGTCTTTAAGCTGCCACAAATGTCACCCAACGCATTTTAATAGGCCACAAAGTATTCTGAATGTAGTCAACACATACTATACAGTGAGTTTTGTAGTAGTTAAGCCTACAAAAATTTGCACAAAAATGTGAATAAATCTTCTCCATGTCCCCATTTTTTATGAACAGAAGTGATAAGTAATGAGACATATAAATAATAATTTAAAAAAAACATAAAAAGGAAAAGGGTCTATTCTCTACTTCCAATATTGTACCAATATGGTAGAATGAAAGAAAGTATGTCTCCATGACCAAACATTGTTCGATCATAGGCTTGCACGGAGCCCAGTAAAGTGGCCAACATTCATGGGATTTATACCATCCATCAATTTCCATTCTATTTCATAGACATACATGGTAGGTAAAATTAATTGAATGGTCAGTTCTATGGTTCACAACAGGTGATTTATTTTCAGCTTTAGCAGCGGTGAATGAACTTATTCCAACAAAAAACTGAAAAACATCATCAATCTGAGTTAAATTTCCAATTGCCTGTATTTTTTACCACTTTTATAGGTTGACAGCTCAATTTTTTTTTGGAGCCTAGTTTTTGTGTGCCTGAGGGTATGCCCAACATGGTTCTAGCAGCCAAAAATACACAATAAAGAATCAAAAAACAAAAATTGACCCAACAACTTTAAGTCCAAAAAGAAACTAAAGCTGGGTTTATACAGAAACATAGCATGACATAACACAACATTACAGAAGGAAAATGGGTTTTTATACAAAAAATATAACATGACATAACATAAAAGCTTGGTCCAATCACAGTTTGACTTTTGTGTACAAGATTTTGGAACTTTCAGCTTAATTGATTGAACAGGTGCAGAGCTTCCCTGCTCTGTACAACAAGAAAGACAAGGATTCTTCATCCATCCAAAAGAAAGAAATAACACCACCTATGAAATTAACCAAAGAGCCATTCCCATATGTATTAGGGCTGAGCTTCAATTAAGTGCAATATTAACGAACAGCCAACCTTCTATATTTTCCTAAATATGCCTAATTAGCTTTTGTTAAACAAAAAAAATATCAATACCATCCAAACCGAGGGGTGATCAGCTGAATCAAATTTGTACACTGTCCTACAGGAATTTAATAAATTTTTGGTCCTGTATAGTCCTTTACATGTCCTGTATAGTCCTGTACAAGTCCTGTATAGTCCTGCCTGTGGGGTCCTGTATAGTCCTGTGGCTGAAAAAGTGCCCATAAAAAAATTTGTGACCAAAAACAAAAACGGTCATCACGTCTTAACTCACATTTTTGTTAGAGAGCTGATTTGCCTAGTACTTAATCATGCGTAGGGCACCCCTTAGGCGCCAGTACCCTCGTGGTCCTGTATAGTCCTGTGGAGTCCTGTCCTGTAGAGTCCTGTGGAAGTCCTATATAGTCCTGTGGGGTCCTGTACAAAAATTTGTACACCTACTGTGGGCAGCTGATCACCCCTCGATCCAAACACAATAAAAACATAGTTATGGTGAAAGATAAAAGTTGGGTAACTTTTATGTCTCATCTTATGTTATGCCATGCTATTTTTCTGCATAAAGCTCAACTCTGTTATGTTAAGTCATGATATGTTGTATAAACCCAGCTTAATTATTGACCATAGAAAACCCAGCATAAACATAAATCCTAGTGTCTAGTTTTAAATGAAAATGCAACTAGATGCTTGAAAATATACTCATCTTCATTTCAGAAAGAAAAAAGTATCCTAACTTACCCGTTTTTTAAGCAAATAAATTATCCAAAACAGGTCGACGACCCAATTTGTACTGCCCCAATACAATGAAAGCTCGCATTGAGCCCATAAAAGCACTAATCGCAGATTTCGGCCATTGTTTCTAAACTTCTGCAATTTTTTGGGTTTTTTTTTAACAAAATTAAAAGAGTCTGGTAACATTTTGGTAAAAAACATGTTTGAAACTACTAGTTCAGATCACTTTACGCCATTTTTCGGCGCACATCACTTAAGGCTTGCGCGACGCAAGCGCAAAACACTATGGATCCGGGTGATATCAATGCCACTTTTGCAAACACTAGTATATCGAGTTAAAATTATGGCATTTTTGAAACCTGCGGAAAAAACTGCATTTAATATATTTTTTTTGTGTTTTAATCTCTTGCGGTTTCGCGATAACAGACTACACATTTCTGTCATTTTTCATTAGTTAAATGGTAGAGAATTTTAGAAAAAACGCTCTCCTGAAAAGTTGCCGAAAGCGTAGTTACTGTGTTTTGCAAAAGTCGGCTAATTCTCAATGTTTCTTACACTTCTCCGTTCATAAGGTAAATGGGACGGGCCTATATAGTCCTTTAATAGATATATGTCCACCGCTAATAACTGCCTCTGCCGTTTTCGCTTGCACATCGAAAACAACCCTAGCTAGCGAAAATTAGCCTAGTAGCTATCGAAAACTTGGAGGGCAAGTTTATTATTGTTGATCGACAATCATTATAACAGACTATGACATTTTAAAACTAAAATCTTACCTTCCAGTGAGACGTTTACATTATTTCAAAGGCTTTTAAAATATTTTTAACTTTTGCATCTAAGCGTCTTTTTTTTCTCAAAAACAACATAGGTTTTTCTTTATATTTTCTAAAATTTCGGCAAAATATGAAAATAAACTTATGTTATTTCTAGGTAATATACCTTCATGCAAATCTAAATTGTTTCAAGTGTACGGAAATAACCCTGATACCAAAGTTAGCAATGGTAAACATTTAATTTAGAATAGCCTGTATCTGAAGATTAATGCAATTGCTTAAGTGAAGTCTTTGACACAAAGGACACGCATGGTAGAGCTTGCTCTACGGTAAGTGTCCTTATTTAACACTCCATACTTACAAACAATAAATAAACAAACCAATAAATACAAACAAATAATTGGCTTGGAAATATTCTACATTTCTCATAATTCTTCTGCTTAGCCGGGGTATTGAAGGAGGTATTTTGAAATTTGACGTTTGTATGAAAACTAGCCACGGCCTGACGTTTTGCCTCTGGTGTTGGATCCATTCCTTGGGGTCGGGTATTTCTTTGGGGAACTGTAGAAATCTAGATAAAATAAATTATCTGAGTCAGTGTACAAATTTAGGACACTCATCTTAAAGTAGGCTTTATAGGAAGCGAAGCATGACATTGATTTATTACATTTTCTTTTTGATTTTAAAAATGTATAATATGTCTATAATGCGGCAACTGTTTTTTGAGATATAGCTTAGGCTAGGTGCCTTTTCATTGGTTGCAGGCTGTTTTATTTCTCTGCCTTTATACATATTGTCTCACGCACTAGTGATTTTTCAAATAACGAATTGAATTGGAATATCCTGTATAGAAGATAAGTGCAAATAATTTTTGTAAATGAAAAAAAAAATAGCATGAACACTATTGAAAATAAAAGAAAATATACCGCAGCCCATGAAAACATGAAAAGTTATAGCTAATAAAAATATCATATTTATATATATTTTTAAACTTCGCTAACCATTTTTTTACATAAGCTAAATATTCCCGAGAAAAAAGAACTGTTGCACATTTTTTTAACGAAATTTGGCGCCATGATTTTATATCGAACTTAAACGAATATAATGTCCCATTAACGCTATTGTTAAATCTAGACTGTGGTAAACAGAAATGTGCGAAATTATTTTTGACGTTTTATTGCAATTTTCTGATAAAATCGTTTAACTAACATTACTTAATTTAAAAAAAAACAAAATGTCAATTTTGTACAATTCAATTTCTCAATCCTAAGTCCAGCCTTGATGCCATAGCGTGGGAAAGGGGCGTGGGAAAGGGGCGGAGGGGGGGCGACTGCTAAGGCGCCCCTCAGAAATCTTGCGACCAAAAAAAAAAGGTCATCATGTCTTCTTTACCGGCCTCTTAATTTGCCGTTGCCGGTCCTGCTACTAAGCTTAGGGCGCTTCGGCCACCCATGGGGCGCCCATACCCTAGGGGCGGGGGGGGGGGACGAACCCCCCGCCCCCCCACGCTACGCCACTGCCTAAGTTAATCAAGCGGCACCCCCATTTTTTTTCATAAAATTGTATTGTCACCAGAACAAAAAAAGAAGAGTCTGACATGGACTACATTACTGATGAGGACGATCTGGCAAGAGAAACTGAGTGGATCAGACAAAAAGGAAAAGGTTGGAAAAAACGTCGAATGGATACTTCACTCTCACCACCACAACAAAGCTCGGGCACTGGAGAGCCCTCCAATAAAACACAAAATGAAGAACCCTCTACTAAGGTTAAAAAAGCTCTATTACCTCCACCGATTATGGTAAATGGCGTAAATAATTTTAATGATATTTATGAAAAATTAAATATCATATAAGGAGGACAAAGAAAAGTTTTAAATAACGAAAATATTAAAATAAATGTACAAGACGCAGACAGCTATCGGCTGGTTACTAAAATGCTTAATGAAATAAAGCATCACTGGCACTCATACGAAAACTAACAAATAAGGCCAATTAGAGTAATAGCGAATAAGCTACACTTCTCATGTGACCCACAAATAATTGTAGCTGATCTACAAAAAAAGGTTTTAAGGCACTGGAAGCCAGCAACAAACTGAAATGGAGAACAAGACAACCTCTTAACATGTTTATGCTCACATTTAGCCACGATGAAGATATCAACAAAATTTTTGAAATTTCCATTATCCTTGGGATTGAAGTGGAAATAAAAGCACTCAAAATTAGTCCCTCAATGCAAAAAATGTCAATCTTATGGACACACGCAAAAATATTGCGCTAAAGAACCACGTTGCGTAAAATGCATGAGGAAACATTTTACTGTAGAATGCCCCAAACCAAAAGAATCTGAGCCAAAATGCATCCACTGTGGAGGCAAGCATCCTGCTAACTACAGAGGATGCCTTGTTGCTAAAGAAATACAAAAATTGAAAAATAAACCTAAGAAACCGAATCTCATACCAAACGTGAGTACAAATAGACAAAACCAACAGACAAGAAACACAGTCACACAAAACTCTGTGACAAGGACATACAGCCAAGTAGCAGCAACAGCTACTATACCTGATATTAATATCAGCAAGACTTGCAAGTTATTCTAGACATAGAAAAAATTGACGTCTGTCTTGTGTCAGAAACGCATTTCACTAACCAGTCTCACATTAAATTTAAAGGTTATAAAGTGTATCATACAACTCACCCTAGCAATACTGCACATGGGGGAAGTGCTGTAATAATTAAAGAAAATATATCACACTATGAGGAGATGGGATATAAAACCATAGAGATTCAAGCTACATTAGTAAGTGTAAAAACCAAAACATATACATTAGTCATAAGTGCTGTCTATATACCACCAAAGCACTTACTAAAGAAAAATCAATATCTTAATTTTCTCAGAAAATTAGGAAACCGCTTTATAATTGGAGGTGACTTTAATGCAAAAAATACCTACTGGGGATCTAGACTGACGAATTCTAAAGGAAAAGAACTTTTGCAAGCTATTAGTGAGCCGATATCAATTGGTAAGCCCACATACTATCCAACAGATCCAGGAAAAATTCCAGATCTAATTGATTTTTTTATAGTAAAAAATATATCTTTAAGTTTTGTAGATATAGAAGAAAGTTTTGAGATCATTCACCTATTATTCTAACTCTTAGTAAGAACATAATAAAGAAAGAAGCAAATATCTCACTAGTTAATAAACTGACTGACTGGATTAGTTTTAAACAAAGTCTGTCAGAAAAAATAAACCTATCAGTACCATTGCAAACGCCAGAACAAATCGATAAAGAAGTTGAATATTTTGTTACAAATATTCAACAAGCAGCTTGGGAAAACAATCCAAAACCAAAGAGAATTTTTAAGGGAAAAAACTATCCAAAGAAAATTAGAGACCTTATATTGGAAAAAATGGCTAAGAAGAAAGTGGCAGCAAAGCCAACAAATCTCAACAATCTGACGCAGCGCATTAGGCGAGAAATTCTAGTAATAAAAAATGAATCTATTAACCATTTTCTTAATGAACTTACAGATGATAAAAATACCGACTATTCCCTTTGGCAAGCAACCAAAGATTGTAAAAGACCAATTATCCAAATTCCACCCATACGAAAATCTAACAACCAGTGGGCAAGGAGCAACGAAGAAAAAGCAGATATTTTTGCAAGTCATTTAGAAAAAACATTTCAGCCCCACGAAACACCAGATGAACACTTTCATTTAAATTAACCCCATCAAATCGAAGACCATATTAAGCTTACATCACCAAAAGAAATATTAACAGAAATCAAAAATATTAATTCGAAAAAAGCCCCAGGGTATGATCTTATTAACGGGGTAGTCATAAAACAACTCCCCAGAAAAGCTACCGTAAAACTATGCAACCTAATTAATGCGTCTTTTAGGCTTAGGTATGTACCTAAACTGTGGAAAGTTGCAGAAGTTATCATGATTCCAAAACCGGGAAAACCACTCCATGACGTGTCATTTTACAGGCCAATATCTTTGCTGCCAATTATATCCAAGCTCTATGAAAAATTATTGCTTAAAAGAATAAAACCCATCATAGGAAGACAAGAAATTATTCCGTCTCATCAATTTGGTTTTCGAGACAAGCATTCATTCATTCATTCCACGATAGATCAATTACACAGAATTACTAATATAATAGAAAAAGCACTAGAAGAGGGGAAAGTTTGTTCTGCAGTTTTTCTAGATGTAGCACAAGCATTTGACAAAGTGTGGCATGAAGGCCTTAATTTTAAACTAAAACGGTTTCTGCCAAAACAATATTCGGATATTTTGGAATCATACATATCTGATAGACATTTTAGAGTAAAACAGGAAGACTCATACTCAAATTTAAGAGAAATTCAAGCAGACGTGCCCCAGGGTAGCGTACTAGGCCCATATCTATACTTATTATTCACTTGTGATATCCCAAAACCAGAAAATTGCCACTTAGCAAAATTTGCCGATGATACTGGTTTATTAACGGTAGAAAAATCTATTGAAAAATGCATAGAAAAACTTCTGGATGCAGTCACCCAAGTTCACAGTTGGACCACAAAGTGGCGAATAAAATTAAATGAAACCAAATCAATTCATGTTGATTTTACAAACAAAAATATAAATCACATACAAATTACAATTAACAACATTCCCGTACCATATTCAAATCAGGCAAAATATCTAGGTATGACACTTGATGCCAAATTGCGCTGGAAAGCACATGTTAAGAAAAAAAAAAGAAGAACTTGAGATAAGGTATAGAAAAATGAACTGGCTAATTGGAAGAAAGTCCAATTTAACAATTCATAATAAGTTACTGCTTTATAGACAAATACTGAAACCAGTATGGACATATGGTATTCAACTATGGGGTTGTGCTAAAGAGAGTAACATTCTAGTTGTAAAGAGATTTCAAAATAAAGTATTAAGAAACATTGTAAATGCACCTTGGTACGTTCGAAATAGTGACCTTCATCGAGATCTAAAAATCGAAACTGTAGAGACTATAAAAAAGTACGCAAAAAGCCATGAAGATAGACTCCATGGGCATGTGAATGTGAAAGCAATTCAGCTTCTAGACAATACTATGCTAGTTCGAAGACTAAAAAGAGTGAAGCCGTTTGAGCTAGTAAACTAAGTGCAACACATAAAACAAAATAATGCTATAAACACAACACAATTGTTACAGACTAAACAAAGCGGGGAGAACTGTTGAGTGAACCCTAAGTTTAATATCTGACTTTTCTAGTAAATTCAGTTAAAACAAAATTGCTAATTAGTCTTACTGACTAGATTGTAATACAATAAACACAGTGTGTTTGACACATACAAAAAAAACCAGAACAAAATATAAATCTGATCTGAACCGGGCGTTCGTATCTGTTTGGATTTCAAAGTTCTTAATTTATTCCCTTTATACCTTAGTGCAGGCGCTGTAGGTAGTTGAGTATGCAAAATATGAGGACCGCAGTTTGACAATGGATTCTAGCTGACACAAGGTCGTCACAGATTAACGATCTGGATGTTGCCAAGTCAGGTTTTGGTCCAATTTTTTTTATCCCCCTTTCTCTTATAGCCCTGTTCGAATTTCCGAAAATTTAACTAAGTTGACGCTTTAAAACCACAATGACAGAGAAATTAATAAAAAATGTGTAAAATCCAACCTAATATAAAATTTTATTATTTTGTTAAATGTTAGCTGTAAAAACCCCCAAAAACCCCTCAGACCCAGAGGTTTTCTTTAAATTTTCTCAAAAACTAAGCTTCTTAGGGAAAAATATGTAATCACCTTTATTATAGACAATAAAATTTGCTTTTCAACAGTGTATTAGTTAGTGAGGTACGACCAATGGCAAACTCTTCAGCGGCGTCCGTTTATTGAGGTGATGTAATAAAATGAAAAAGAAACATGATTTACCCGATTTTCTTGAAAACTAAGCTCTTTATCAAAAAGTGTGTCCTATAGTCAATTGTGGACAATGAAATTTCCTTCAAAATGATGTGTAACAAGGTAAAATTACTTTTATTTGTAACAATTTAGGGTCGTCCGTAAATTTTTTTGTCCAATTTTCTCAAAAAACAAGTTTTTTCGAAAAAAAATTATTGTAGAAAATAAAATTATCTTTTTAATAATGTATAAGCTAGTGCAGTCTGACTAATATCAAACTTTCTAGCCGCGTCCGTTTTTTTTTTAATTGCTGTATTACAAAGTAAGATTTAGCTGAACCAGGAGGACTCTTAACAAAGCGATGAGGGATGGTGGGGAGGCCACCTGGGAACACTACAGAGAAGCCAGAAGAGAGTTTAAGACAGAGGTAAGAAGAAGTAAAAGGGAAAGCTGGAGGACTTACTGTGGGAAGATCAATTCTCTCCCAGGGACCTCCAGACTTCTCAAAATACTGAGTAGTGATTCGAGACAAACACTCACGTCTCTTAAAAAACCTGATGGAAACTGGACCGCCTCCGGTGAGGAGTCTTTGCGACATCTCCTTGAGGTTCATTTCCCAGGGGAGGAGAGCGACCACGAAACGCAACCCGTCGCCGGACCACAGTTTAGGGTTGAACCCGACTGGGAACTGGCAGATAAAGTCGTTACGGACGCCACAACAACCTGGGCGATCAACGAGTTCAGCCCATACAAGTCACCAGGGCCGGACGGGCTGTTTCCGGCGCTATTGCAGAAAGGGCTCGAGGTTCTCCTTCCGTACATGAGAGGAATCGTTAGAGCGAGCATAGCGTTGGGCTATGCACCTCCAACATGAAGAAAGGCAACCGTAGTCTTTATCCCTAAGGCGGGGAGAAGAGACTACACAGCAGCCAAATCCTACCGGCCCATAAGTCTGACATCTTTTATGATGAAGGCAATGGAGAAGATGGTTGACCAACACCTTCTAGGAGGAGTCTTGGCAAACAACCCATTCCACAGAAATCAGCATGCCTACATGGAGGGCAAGTCAACTGACTCGGCCATACATGCAGTAGTGCATAAGGCAGAGAAGGCTCTTCAATTCAAGCACTTGCGGTGTTCTTTGACATAGAAGGGGCTTTCGACAAGGCCAAAGTGCAGATGATAACATCCGCCCTTCAAGAGAGGGGGCAGAAACCCCCATTATTGAATGGGTAAGATCTGCACTAAATCAACGAGCAATACAAGCTACATTGGGGGAGTCAACGGTCAGGATTAGGGTCACGGGAGGGTGCCCACAAGGCAGTTGCCTGTCGCCCCACCTGTGGTGCCTGATTATGGACACCTTACTGAAGCGCTTGTCAGAAAATGGATTCGACGCCTATGCCTATGCAGATGATGGCGTGGTGGAAGTGGTTGGTCGCTTCCTTAACGTTGTCTGCAGTAGAATGCAAATGGCTGTCCGCATCATAGAAGACTGGTGCCAAGAAAATGGACTCTCTGTTAACCCAGGTAAAACAGAGATGATACTGTTCACCAGAAAGAGAAAAATCGAAGGTTTTAGAGCACCCGTGATGTACGGAAGACCCCTAGCTTTAGTACCAAAGCTGAAGTACCTGGGTGTCATTCTTGATAGCGGACTCACCTGGACGCCACATGTTACCAATATGATCGTAAAGTACCAGGCAACGAGAAGGCGGGCGAACTTGCACGACTCGGGGCAGGAACCGCCTATGTAGGACCGGAGCCACTTTTGGGCGTGACAAAAAGACAAGTACAAAGCGGACTCAACAAATGGGCCCAGGACGCGCTATTAAACTTCTGGGAAACAGGAACGGGTTGCAGACAGACCAGAGAATTCGTAGACCGTCCAAAAGCGACCAGAATTAGATGGATGCTGGGACGGACACGAAAAGAGCTCGGACTGCTGATAGGTACTCTAACCGGACATAACCGGTTGAGGAAGCACATGACACGTATAGGAGTCGAGAATGACCCTACCTGCCCAGCCTGTGGACAGGAAGAAGAGACATCAAGACACCTCGTGGCAGAATGCGAGGCCTCTCTGAGCGAGGAAGAACTGCACATGTTCAAATGGGCAGACTTACTTTTTTACGTTTGTAAAGAGAACAGGAAGGCCCAATGAGTTACCCGACCATCAAAGGAAAGTGCAGAGAGTGGGTTAAGGGACACACTTGGGGCATGGCAAAAAGGGCCTACTCTGGCCTACTTGTCAGACCTGCGGGTCAACCCCCCTACTACTACTAAGATTTAGCTTTAAATTAAAACTTCACAGGCGTCCGTAAATAAAATCAATTTTTACAAATCACCAAACAAATTAATTTGTTTACAGGTTTTATCCAATTTCCTCAGAAACTAAGCCCAACTAAAAAAATGTGTTCTAAACTTTATTGTAGAAAATAAAATTCCCTTTTTACCGATGTGTAAGTCAGTAAGGTTTGAATAATGACAAACTCTCCAGCGACGTTCGTATATAAGGGTCATAAAAAACAAAACAAAAACATTTTTGTCACATGTTTTACCCGATTTTCCAAAAAAACTAAACTTTTTATAAGAAATATGCCTCACAGCTGATTTGTAGAAAATAAAATTTCCTTTTAAATGATGTATAACTTGGTAAAATTAATTTCATTTTTAAAACTTCAGGGGCGTCCGTAAATAAAATAACCTTTTTAAAAATTACCAAATGAAACACCACACTATAGCCGTCATCTGCATTCATAGTCTTTGCACCCCTCGTACCTCCCCACTCTCCCTCCCATCCCTCCTTCACAAAAAAAAAAGATGAAACTCCCTCCGAAAAAAGATTCTAGGTACGTCTCTAGCAACAAAGGTGATCCCTCCTACTCACCTTTTCTCCACATCCTGCGCCATAATTTTGTAGGTACGGTTAGATATGTGAGGGGGGGGGGGAATGGCCTACGACCGCCACTGATTCAGATTTTAAGGATCTTAAAAAAAATCGAACCAAAATTAATTTGTTTGTTGATTTTTAAACATTGATTTAATTTACGGACGTCCCCAAAGTTTTAAAAATTAAACCTTTCTTATCATTCATTTTATTTTGTACAATCAAGTATAAAAGAAATTTTTTAATAAAGAGCTTGTTTTTTTGGAAAATCGGGTGAAATTGTGACAAAAATGTTTTTATTTATTTATTTTTTAAATGACCCCCATTAACGGACGTCGCTGGGCTTGGTTTTTAAGATAATGGGGCAGAACTTTTGACAAATATGTGGTTTTTTAATTTTTTTTACATTTTCTCAAAAAACCGACGCCGCTAGAGAGTTAATCTGATACACTGTTAAAAAAGGAATTTAATTTTCTGGAATAAAGTGTGGAACAATTTTTTTCCTAAGAAGCTTAGTTTTTGAGAAAATTGAATAAAACTTGTAAAAAAATTGGTAAGTTTAGTAAGATTTTTTAAAATTGATGTATTTTACGGAGGCCCCTAAATTGTTATAAACAAAACTAATCCTGCCCTGTTATACATCGTTTAAAAGGAAATTTTATTGTCTACAACCAACTGTAGGACACAATTTTTGATAGAGAGCTTCGTTTTCAAGAAGATAGCCAAGTTTAGAAAAACATTTCCAAACTAGTAAAAACCATTCATTTTCAAATTTGTATTGGAGAACTTGGCTTTACTTTTATCTCAATTCTTTTTACGGAATACCACTTTCGCGTACTTGGCTTTTTTTACATGAAATGTTTTTGTTATGATTTCACTGCTTTTTTAAAAGATTTGGATAATATTTAAGTTTTAAAGTAGTAAAAGATGCGGGATATTGTTTAAAACTTTTGCAATGCCTTTTTCCTATGGTTTTATCATAGTTCCAATCAGCCTTCTAAAGCTCAGCTCTCCAGTGTTCCTGGCAGTAGGCAATGTTAATTTTACATAACTTTACATTTATAGGGGAGGAAAGTAAAAAAAAATTTTGGTGTTTTTAAATTTATTCCTATAGTTTTATCATAGTCCCTATCAGTCTTCCAAAGCTCAGCTCTCTAGCGTTTCTGGAAGTGGACAATGCTAATTTACATAACTTTACATTTATAGGGGAGGGCAGTTAATTAAACTTTGGGGTTTTTTCATTTTCTTTTATAGTTTTATCATAGTTCCTGTCGGCCTTCCAAAGCTCAGCTCTCTAGCGTGTCCGGAAGTAAGCAATGTTACTTTTACATAACTTTACAATTAAAGGGAAGGAAAGTAAATTATAATTTTGGGGTTTTTAAATTTTTTTCTATAGTTTTAATATAGTTCCTATCAGTCTGCCATTTCTGGAAGTGGGCAATGTTATTTTTACATAACTTTACATGTATAGAGGAGAGGAGTTAATTAGAATTTTGGGGTTTTTTGATTTTTTCCAGGGGTTTGGTCATAATTTCTATCAGTCTGCCAAATATCAGCTTTGTAGCATGTCTGCAAGTACAGTATAATTTTAATGATCTATACATGAGTGAGTGAGTGCCATTTCGACGTTTTTTGAAATTTCGTAACTACTTTACTACTTTATGGAATCCCATGAATGAAACTTGGAGAGGTTGTTAACTCCATGAAGATCTACGACTGTGCAAAGTTTGAGATTTGTAGCTCATTCCGAAGTAGAGTTTTAGATAGGTCAAATATCGGCTGAAATGTTTCAAGAAAATATGTTATGGCGCGCGAACTTGGCCAGGCACTGCCGTGCCCTCAGATACATTTTTCAAAAAAATCACTGGTACTTACACACACAGAAATTTTTCCAATCACTTACACTTAATTTGTTTGATTATGGTTCGTATTTTTTAATGTATAAACTAAAGACAGTGCGAAAAAGTGCCACTTTCTGTATCATACAAATCAATTTAAAAAGAGTGTGTACAGTACATGCAAATGTCAAATACAATTTACTATTTTGATTTGGTAAAACCTCTATCAAGGGGTGAAAGGAAGTAGAAATTTTAAAGACTGCCTCGGGCGACTGAAAAGCTAGCTCAGGCTCTGACCCTGTTGCGAAAAGAACCGAAAAGACAAGGATAATGCTTTGGTTTAAAAAAAATTTTTTAGCACTTTATTGGCGATAAAACCGGCAATTTTTGGTCTTGTAAGCGTGTTACAATACACGTTTTCCTTCGAGATAAACTGCAATTTTCTTTATTTTCATTTTTGATTTATTTGATATTTTTTTTTATTGTTGTATTGTCATCGGACCACTATGTGAACACCAAATTTCATCCAAATCGGATAATGGAAAGTGTGTCAAAAACTCATTTTTCTATGAAAGGGGGTGGGGGTAAGGGTGGGAGGATATTTTTTTCTTAATATTGTATTGTCATCGGATCACTATATGTATACCAAATTTCATCCAAATCGGATAACGGGAAGTGTGTCAAAACAAATTTTTCTATGGAACGGGGTGGGAGTAGGGGTGGGAGGATATTTTCCAAACTAGTAAAAACCATTCATTTTCAAATTTGTATTGGAGAACTTGGCTTTACTTTTATCTCAATTCTTTTTACGGAATACCACTTTCGCGTACTTGGCTTTTTTTACATGAAATGTTTTTGTTATGATTTCACTGCTTTTTTAAAAGATTTGGATAATATTTAAGTTTTAAAGTAGTAAAAGATGCGGGATATTGTTTAAAACTTTTGCAATGCCTTATTAAAAATGTTGAGATTTTTTATATTTTCCTATGGTTTTATCATAGTTCCAATCAGCCTTCTAAAGCTCAGCTCTCCAGTGTTCCTGGCAGTAGGCAATGTTAATTTTACATAACTTTACATTTATAGGGGAGGAAAGTAAAAAAAATTTTTGGTGTTTTTAAATTTGTTCCTATAGTTTTATCATAGTCCCTATCAGTCTTCCAAAGCTCAGCTCTCTAGCGTTTCTGGAAGTGGACAATGCTAATTTACATAACTTTACATTTATAGGGGAGGGCAGTTAATTAAACTTTGGGGTTTTTTCATTTTCTTTTATAGTTTTATCATAGTTCCTGTCGGCCTTCCAAAGCTCAGCTCTCTAGCGTGTCCGGAAGTAAGCAATGTTACTTTTACATAACTTTACAATTAAAGGGAAGGAAAGTAAATTATAATTTTGGGGTTTTTAAATTTTTTTCTATAGTTTTAATATAGTTCCTATCAGTCTGCCATTTCTGGAAGTGGGCAATGTTATTTTTACATAACTTTACATGTATAGAGGAGAGGAGTTAATTAGAATTTTGGGGTTTTTTGATTTTTTCCAGGGCTTTGGTCATAATTTCTATCAGTCTGCCAAATATCAGCTTTGTAGCATGTCTGCAAGTACAGTATAATTTTAATGATCTATACATGAGTGAGTGAGTGCCAATTTCGACGTTTTTTGAAATTTCGTAACTACTTTACTACTTTATGGAATCCCATGAATGAAACTTGGAGAGGTTGTTAACTCCATGAAGATCTACGACTGTGCAAAGTTTGAGATTTGTAGCTCATTCCGAAGTAGAGTTTTAGATAGGTCAAATATCGGCTGAAATGTTTCAAGAAAATATGTTATGGCGCGCGAACTTGGCCAGGCACTGCCGTGCCCTCAGATACATTTTTCAAAAAAATCACTGGTACTTACACACACAGAAATTTTTCCAATCACTTACACTTAATTTGTTTGATTATGGTTCGTATTTTTTAATGTATAAACTAAAGACAGTGCGAAAAAGTGCCACTTTCTGTATCATACAAATCAATTTAAAAAGAGTGTGTACAGTACATGCAAATGTCAAATACAATTTACTATTTTGATTTGGTAAAACCTCTATCAAGGGGTGAAAGGAAGTAGAAATTTTAAAGACTGCCTCGGGCGACTGAAAAGCTAGCTCAGGCTCTAACCCTGTTGCGAAAAGAACCGAAAAGACAAGGATAATGCTTTGGTTTAAAAAAAATTTTTTAGCACTTTATTGGCGATAAAACCGGCAATTTTTGGTCTTGTAAGCGTGTTACAATACACGTTTTCCTTCGAGATAAACTGCAATTTTCTTTATTTTCATTTTTGATTTATTTGATATTTTTTTTTATTGTTGTATTGTCATCGGACCACTATGTGAACACCAAATTTCATCCAAATCGGATAATGGAAAGTGTGTCAAAAACTCATTTTTCTATGAAAGGGGGTGGGGGTAAGGGTGGGAGGATATTTTTTTCTTAATATTGTATTGTCATCGGATCACTATATGTATACCAAATTTCATCCAAATCGGATAACGGGAAGTGTGTCAAAACAAATTTTTCTATGGAACGGGGTGGGAGTAGGGGTGGGAGGATATTTTTTTTTTATTGTGGTACTATCATCGGACCACTATGTGTATACCAAATTTTATCCAAATCGGATAACGGGAAGTGTGTCAAAAACAGATTTTTCTATAGAAGGGGTTCGGTTCGGTTCGGTTCGGTTTCGGTTCGGTTTTAATGTTGTATTATCATGGGACCACTATGTGTGTACCAAATTTCATCCAAATCGGATAATGGGAAGTGTGTCAAAAACGCTTCACGAGATTTGATAGATAGTTAGTTAGATAGTTAGTTAGATAGATAGTTAGATAGTTAGTTAGATAGTTAGTTAGATAGTTAGTTAAATAGTTAGTTAGACAGAACATCTGAAGCTAAATAAAAGTTTGTAAAAAAAGTTTGTGTCTCCTTTGAGAAAAGCGTGTATTTCCAAACTGTTACATTAAACACGAAAATATCAACGCGACTTATAAATAACTTTTTGACAGTAATCAGCTGTTAACCATAACAAATAGCATAGGCCAGCGACAAAAAATCGTCAAAAGTTGTCCCAAAAATAATGAAATGGACTTTAATATAGGGTGTTTTACAATATATCTAACAAACTTTAACTGCAAGTTCAGGGCAACATAATAGTGGTACATACTTCTTTAAAAAAAGGCTCTTTAAAGTTGGATTTAAAGCACTCAAGCTTGCATGCACATGAATGCAATTTTGAACAGCTTTTGAAAAAATATAGGTTTTGTTTAACAGTGTAATTTCTTACCTCCTTTTCTGTTGAACTTTTACTACAATTTTACAATTTTTCATAAATAGGCTTCTTATGTAATCCAGAACTTGCCATTACAATTTGATGGATAAGTTGTGAAACATGTCTGTATCTCTGGCTATTTTCCAGAGGAAGAATTATGATTGACTCATGACTGAGCTCATGACCAAAATTGTTCCAAAAACTGTCACAAAACTGTAAGTGAACTACCTAATCTTGAGCATAAGCCTTAAAAAGAATCTAATTGCACATTAAAATATATTTTTGGGTAAAACTTGTGAACTACACTCTATATCATAATTTTTGAGATAACTTTTTGATTGTTATCAGCTGTTTACCATAACAAATAGCATAGGCCAACGAAAAAAAGGTGTAAAAAGTTGTCTCAAAAATAATGATATGAACTGTACCTACCTACTAAGTAGATATAGTTTGTTTTTTTTTATTGTGTCATGACATATTTCCATTAGTTTAAATGATAAAAAGCCAATGACACACTGACATCATAAAAAAAAATTGTGTGTGCTTAAGACCAGACCAGGCAGAACTGTAAACTTCAACAAGGCGAAATTAATAATACTGCATCGTCATATCACGTCATCGCTGAATGTTCCTCTCATCGACTTGAGCCGACTTCACCCGAATGAGCGTTACATAGCCGAGCCTGACGGCTCAGTTCAATTCACTACCCACAAAAACTACTAAGCGCGCCTAAAGAAGTTTACACTTTAAAAACTGACTCTAATCTGAGTCTTTATGCAATATACATTCTATATGTAACTGTTCTTCCAAAAACAAATGATGTGCCATCCTCTAGTTGTTAAAAAATGTTTGAAAGGAAATACACTTGTGTATATGGCTTTACACCTCATCAGTGGCGGATCCAGGATTTCCCAGGGGCAGGGGCCCAAGTGGCAACAAACATCAAAATATATTTTATAAGCGGTTTTTAATAGGCGAATTTTTTAAAAAATTTAAGTAGAATTTGTGACAAATCTTAAATGCTGCTAAACTAAAAAATAAGTTATATGTCTGGGTGGGGGGGGGCACATTCATACATTCTCCACCTCATAAGCCTTATAATTTTAGTTTTTTTGTTGATGAAACTAGAGTTTTGGGGGGTCAGAGGCTTGGGTCTACAGGTTTTTAAGTCTTATTTGGAAAAAAGGCAGCAGCTTACTTCTGTTGACAATAGACATAGTTCCTTAAGAAACATTACACAGGACGTCCCTCAGGGGTCTTTATTGGGTCCTTTCTTACTGGTGGTTTTCCTGCTAGACTTGCCATATAGTGTTCAGGGTGAAAACCGTCTGACACTACAATCCACAGATGATAGTACATTTGGGGTGAAAGTTAGGAAAGAAATTAATGTTGGGGAGGAAAGCAATAATTGTTTCAGGTAGCTGGTCGATGGTTTTTCTCAAACCGTTTATCTTTAAATCTTGCAAAAACAGTGACAGCGGATTTTCAACCCCGTGTAGTATCACAAAATGACCAGCCTCCACCCAGATTCTTAGGAGTGCATATAGACTCAGCCCTAACTTGGGGCGCCCATATTGCAAAATTATGTGATCGACTTACAATCAATATATTCATTGCAAAAACTGTAGGTACTCATAAATAACCAGGTAGCACGTACCGCATATTTTGCCATCTTCCATTTAATTATGACTTATGGAATTGTTGGGTGGAATAATGCTACACACAACCAACTGGAAAAGGTTTTCCTCAAACAAAAATGTGGAATACGAATAGTGTCGGGGGCTTCAAAAAGGGATAAGTGATGTAGGCCACTGTTTAGACAGCTTAGAGTTTTAACTGTATTTGCAGAGATAATCCTTAATAAACTCTGCAGAGTTAAAAAGGAACATATTCATCTATACCAACGTGATATACACAACCACAACACTCGCAATAAAGAACACATTGTGGCAGGGTTCCGCGGATACATATCAATTGATATATATCACGATATATATCATGATATTTATAGCTTGATATATATCCGATATATTCAATAATTTGACTTATTAAATTAAAAATGTTTTCTACCATTCTAAATATAAGAAAGTTTGTCAGTACGCCCCTGTACAAAAGTATAAAGCATCTGTAAAGGTGTAGTATCAATCGATTCGGCTGCCGCATAGGCATTGCAGAGCTGACTGGTAGATCCCCGACGAGACGATTTCTTTTGTTTTCTGTTTTCCCAGGTTAGAGCAATTACTGTGTTTTCCATCTGTGTGTACTTTTGATTTATTAGTTAGTAGTGATTTTTATTTAATATGCCAAAACCAGAGCATTCAGTTTGGCGTTATTTTGACTGTAAAATTAAGAAGAAAAAAAAATAGTACTGGATATTGGGCGAAATGTCGAGAGTGCTCAAAGGAGATGCAGGGTATACCATCACGAATTTATGTTTAGAATATAAGATTTTGTTAATGTGTTTGTGTTGAAATAAAGTTTATGTATAGGAACGATGTTTCTCTTTTATTAAATATTTTGATAATGATATATATCAGATATATATCACATGTTATCGAACCCTGCATTGTCGTACCCAAACACAAAATAGAAAAAAATAACCTGTTGGAGATCACCCTATTTAACTCTCTACCAGTTTTTGTCAAAGATTTAACGAACAGAAAATTTCAAATTATTTTAAAAGATATTCTTATAGAGGTTTGTCCATATAGCATTAAAGAAACACTTGATTTTAACAATAATTCTTTTAATTCAGATTTTATAAATAGAGTGTTAAGTAAAACACCAAAATTGTAACTTAAGGATTTTACAATGTGTTAGTATTTAAATTTGTCTTTTTGTATTTTTATATTTAGGGTCTTGTCCTAATATTTTAATTTGTCATTTTGTTTAGATTTTTTATTTATTTATAATATGGATTTAGTGTTGTGTGAATTTGCCTAGTGTTTCTTGTATTACTTATTTAGTTTCAATATTATTTTAAAAGAAAACTGCCACAAGATAAGATCTACTTGGGTGGTTTGAGTGTCTATGGGTGAATTCTGGAAAGTGACGGATTTTGATGTGACCTACTCAAAAACATGTTAAAACATTTTTTTTAATATAAAACTAATGTTTATATATAGTTCTATTAAATAACTAACAAGCAAGTTCATTTTTCGAAGATTATAAAAAATATTTTCTTCAGATAACAGAGGTTTTATGTAACAATCGTCAGTAACCTGGAGTGTCACCATTAGAATTTTACTATATTTTAATTAAATTATATTCTTATAATTATTTATTTGAGTAATTTCTTAGTAAACATTAAAAAACAACCTTTAGTTATATAAATAGTCAAAACCAGAATTGTTTTAAAGTTACTTGTTTTTAAATATTCAAATTTCAACTTTGTCACCAAAAATTTCATCAGTTACCTGTGCCTTCAGATTTTTTATCCATTTGGTATCATTGGATCATTCTTGACCTTTAGTTGCTAAGTGAAAAAGAGCTCTGTGATTCGGAAAACGCGCGAACGGTTTAATTCGAAGTCACACGTCTAAGACAGTGGGTGTGTCCTTTAACCGATCCATACTCGCGTGTGTAACCTTCAGTTTGATCAGTAACCTGGTAAGTTTTTAAAAGGTAGAACAACAAAAAAACAATTTAAAAAATGGTGAAACATAATTACAATAGGATATACTTTTTGAGTTTTCTTGTTTATTAGACTCAATTTTAGTAGTATTAATAATATCTGACAAAACGTGACAAAATCGTCAGTTACCTGTTAGAATACTTACAGGTTACTGACCTGCTCTACAAGTAACTGACTCGTTTTTTACAAGCTTTTATTTAGCTTCACATACTATCTAACTATCAAATCTTGTGAAGCGTTTTTGACACACTTCATATTATCCGATTTAGATGAAACATGACAATACAACATTAAGAAAAAAATATCCTCCCGCCCCTATACCCACCCCTTCTATAGAAAAATGTGTTTTTGACACACTTCCCGTTATCCGATTTGGATAAAATTTGGTATACACATAGTGGTCCGATGATAATACAACAATAAGAAAAAAATATCCTCCCACCCCTACCCACACCCCCTTCCATCGAAAAATTTGTTTTTGATTTGACACACTTCCCGTTATCCGATTTGGATGAAATTTGGTATACATATAGTGATCCGATGACAATACAAAATGAAGAAAAAAATATCCTCCCACTCCTACCCCCACCCCCTTTCATAGAAAAATGCGTTCTTGACACACTTCCCATTATCCGATTTGGATGAAATTTGGTATTCACATAGTAGTCCGATGACCATACAACATTAACAAAAAAATATCCTCCCACCCCTACCCCCAGTTTGAGTTTGAGTTTGATTTATTTTCATTAAAAAACAGAAGTTTTACAATATCGTCAAAAATTGGTACAATTTCTCTAAATCCCTATAATAGACAGTTAATCTTAATGTAGGTTGTTTCATTTAAAATGTTAACGAACAAAACATAAATTATTAAAAACACTATTTTTAAAGCTAAAATACACTCTGGCTCACAACACATTCAAAAATTAAAACAAATTAAAACAAATCCAGATCTGATACCTGATAAGCTAAAAATTCACTGATTGAGTAAAAACATTGTTTAATTAGAAATTGTTTTAGTTTAAATTTAAATGCATTAAATGGTAGATCTCTTGTACTTTGTGGGAGTTTATTATATAAGACAGGCGCATAATGTAATGTTGCGTTCCTAGAGGTCCCGAGCCGAAGAAACTGCACTCGAACATCAGTTCTGTGTCTTGTATTATGTTGATGTATGTCTTCAACCCTTGTGTAACTTTGCGAGTTTTTATGAAAATAAAGAAGACATTCTAAGATATACTGCGATGGAATAGTCAATATACCCAGATTTTGAAAAAAAGGTTTGACATTTTCTCGATATTTAATGCCTGCCAAGATTCTGACTGCTCTGCGCTGCAAACCAAAGATGCGTGAGGTATGTGCTGAGTGACCCCAGGCCAGGAGTGCATACACAGCGATAGAGTGGAACAACCCGTAGTATGCCAACTTAAGTGTGTCCTCTTCTACTATTTTTGAGATATTACGGAGAACATAAATGGATGAACATAGCCTCTTTGAGGTTACTTTCACATGCTGTTCAAAAGTTAATTTTAGGTCAAGGGTCACTCCCAAAAGCTTGACACTCTCCGGGTTGTCTGGAATTTCTATTTTTTTAAGAGTAAAGACCATTTTTTGTGTTTTACTTACGTTGACATTAAGTTTGTTTGCTCTAAACCAGTCATTGGCAGTTTCAATGTGTCTTGACATTTCACTATTTGCAACTTCAAAATTTTCAGTTTTTATTGAAAAACCATTATCATCTGCATAAGCAACAACCTGGCACTCGGGTAACGCAGCAGAAAAATCATTTATGTACACCAAAAACAGCAGAGGCCCCAGTATTGAGCCCTGTGGCACCCCATGTCTCATGAACCTCTCTTCTGAACGCTGACCATTTATCTGTATTACTTGTCTTCGATCCGTGAGATACCCTGACATAAGTTTAAGGCTCAGTTCGTCAATTCCATAATACTTAAGTTTTTCAATGAGGATATCATGAGACACACAGTCAAAGGCCTTGGAAAGATCGCAAAAGGTAGAAGATACCACCTGTCCACCCTCCATGCCCTCGACTATGTAGTCACAGAGGCTCACCACAGCTCCCGTGGTTGATCTGTCCCTCCGAAACCCAAACTGCTCCTCAATAAGCAGGCCATTTACCTCAAAGTATTCATAAAGTTGTGTTTTTAGGAGAGCCTCAAAAAGTTTAGAAAACACTGGTATTATTGAAATTGGTCTGTAGTTTGCTGGCTGCGAATTATCTCCATTTTTATAGATAGGAACAGTTTTACTTATTTTAAATACACTGGGGTAAACTCCCTGCTGAATGCAATTGTTAAAAATTATTGTTAAAGGCTCACAGAGAATCTCTCCAAAGGTCTGCACCAACACCACACTTAAGTCATAGAAATCTTTGCTATGTTTTTTCTTAAGGTTCTTAAGACCATAATCTACTTCATGTGATCCAACCTCCCTAAAAGAAAATTTTGAGTTTATTTTATTTAAGTTGCTGTTTTGCAGATACACTGTTGGTGAGACACCTGCTGCCGGTAGAGACTTTACTAGATTTTCAGCTATTTCAGAAAAATAGTCATTACATTCATTTTCCTTTAAATTTATCTCTGATTTAGTACTTTTTTTCTTTGCATAGTTGTTAATTACATGCCATGATGCTTTTGCAATATTATCAGAGTTACAGATGTAATTGTATTGGCCCACTCACATATGAATCATCATCATCATCACAGATGTAATTTGAGTTTGTTTGTTTTTTGGCTTTATTAATTTCGGTTCGGTACCTTTTCCTATGGGCACTTCTCTCTGCCCGCAACTGTGGACAGTCAGACTCCCTGCACATGTCATTTAGAGTATGGAGTTCAAGACGCAAGGCCCGAAGCTCCTCTCCAAACCACTCTATTCCCGGTTCTGTTTGTTGTTTTCTTTGATGCCTAAATGTAGGGAACGCAACATCTCGGTATGCTAAAAATTTTTCAAAAAACTTTGAGCAGGCCTCTTCCGCATTAGTTATTTCTAAGAAGGACCAGTTTTCATTTAGCAGGAGGTCATGCATAATTTTAGTGCCCTTGTGTGTTGTAGGACGACAGAAATATTGTGGTATTTCAACAATGTTGTTTGCAAGAAAATCCCCAACATTCAGTGTGCATTCTATTGCCCCATCATGATCAGACAGATCTGGATTGAAAACACTTACAATACAATTAAAAACATCCTCAAAATTAACAAAAAGATTATCTAAACGATGACTTTTTCGAGTATTTACAAACACTTTTTCTACAAAATTAAATGTAAGATCTAAAAACCTATCTTTAAGATTATAATCCTTTTCAAAATGAACATTAAAATCACCATTTAAAATAACATACTTTTTTAAATCCAGACATACATTTAAAACACCATTCAAAATATCTAAAAACAGATCAAAATCTCCACTGGGTGGGCGATAAATTGTTATTACTACGAGGTTCATTTTTAAAATTTCTAATGCACTAACTTCACATTGCTCTGGTATGGACAGTCTACACAACCCCTCAATTGTTTTTGTTTCCCATTTTGAACTAGTTAGAATCGTAGATCCACCATGACGACTTTTGTCCCAGCAAAAATAGGACCCTACTTTGTAATCTAACCACCCCACCCCCTTCCATGGAAAATGCGTTTTTGACACCCTTCCCATTATCTGATTTGGATGAAATTTGGTTTTTTTTAAAGTGGATGTTTTATAACTGTTTTTCAAAATTTTATATTTGTACTATTTGTATTTTTATGATTAGTATTTTTTCAATTTTAACTTGGCTTTGTCTGTGCCTGGTCCGCTCAAGTTTTGATGATTTGATATGGGCTTTAGTGAGTTTGGCATTGATATAACATTCTCTGAGTGTGAGCCACAATAGACCCACTGGTGGTCACAGTGGAAGGGCTGCAAGGCCCACTCACATATGAATCATCAACATTCTCTGACAAATTATTGTCATGATTATTTTTCCTGTAAGTGGTTTTTTTAACTGTTGGAAATAAAGAACTATTTATTTATTTATTTATTTATATACATATAGTGGTCCGATGACAATACAACATTGAAAAAAATATCCTCCCACTCTTACCCCCACCCCTTCTATAGAAAAATGCGTGTTTGACACACTTCCCATTATCCGATTTGGATGAAATTTGGTATACATATAGTGGTCCGATGACAATACAACAATAATAAAAAATGTCCTCCCACCCCTACTCCCCACCCCCTTCCATAAAAAATGTGTTTGTGACTTTTATATACAAATTTTAACATTTTTTTAAATAATTTTGTTTGTTCTTATAATCAGTTACCTGTTATAGTTGTCAGTTACCTGTACTGCAAAAGGTATTAATTTTGAAAGAAATAATAAAAAAATATACTTATTTTTAAAAGAAATCCAATATTAAAGGTTAGTTCTATATTTTATCCCAACATTTGTGAAGTTTATTAGTGGTTATCAGTTACCTGTGAAGTGCATCAGTAACCTGATATGCTAAAATTAAAAAATGGTCAAAAAAACAGAAAATATTTTAAAATTTGAACATTTTTCCATGGCAACATGTTATTTGGTACTTTGGTCATATTTTCATTCATTTTTTTTATTTGTATGTCAAGTTTCATGTATGTCCACAATTGTTGCTCCAAATCTTTCACTTTCCAGATATCTACCCCTATATATTTGCCAGTGCTTTAGTTTTGAGATCATTTTGATATTTACTACTTTCTATTGTTGTTAAAATTTACGTTATTAAAGACAGATTACTTAGGATTTTCTAGATTTACAACTTAGATATAGGCTTTTGACGAGTTGATAAAAATTTTTAAAAATTTTATAACAAAAATATATAAATTTGAATTTTCTTAAACAGGCAAAAAAAGTAACACCTTTCCATGACTGAGTTCATTTTTAAAGTATAAACCACATGAATAAATACTTTACAGATATTGGAGAAGAAATAATAAAAGAAATTGAATGGGATAAAACCAAAGTTGACAAAAATTCTTTAACATTTATAGAAGTAGAAAAGCATGGACCAGCAACAGAGGAGTTAGAACTAGTAACAGATGAAGAAATAAAGAACACCATAAGAAAACTTAAAAAAAATTCAGCACCAGGAGATGACAATGTGACAGTCCAAGACATATTAAACTTAGAAACTAGTGTAACACCGATTTTGACCAAGCTAATAAATAAACATATTGAAAAGGGAGAATTCCCTGAAGAACTGCAATTAAGCAAAGTAAAACCAATACACAAATGTGGACCAAAAACAAGTTTAAATAATTATAGACCCATTTCACTGGTGAGTGTTTTATCTAAAATTGTAGAAAATGTTATTAAAAAAAGAGTGTTAGATTCTGTTACTGAAAATGTTGGTTTAGATAAATATCCATATGGCTTTTTAACAAATAGTGGTACAAAAAATGCAACAATAGATGTAATAAATGAGATAGTAGGAAAATTAGATGATAAATATATAATGACAGCCATTTTTATAGATTTGCGAAAAGCCTTTGATGTAGTTAGTCATAAGTCACTGCTAAACAAGATAGAAAAAATGGGAATATCAGGTAATTTATTTAAAATTGTAAAATCTTATTTAAATGACAGAAAACAGTATGTTAAAATAGGAAACTCAAAATCTACACCTCTAAAAACAAAATGTGGTGTGCCCCAAGGCTCGGTGCTTGGGCCACTACTTTACACACTTTTTGTACTAAGTCTAAGCGAAGCTGGCTTGTTGGCTTGACATTATATTTTTGCTGATGATTACTTTTATATTTTGATAAAAATGAAAAAAAATTAACAAAGATCTAGACAAATTTTATCTCTGGCTTCTACAGAATCAATTAAAAATAAATATTGAAAAAACTAAATTCATGACCTTTACATAGAAAAACACAGCACCAATAGAACTAAATATCAAAATTAATAATATAAACTTAACAAAAACATCAACAATTAAATATCTGGGATTACAAATTGATAACAAACTAACATGGACAAAACATATAGAACATATAAGGGGGAAATTGCTGGGAATGATCAGCTCACTATACAAATGCAAAAACATAGTTTCAAATAACACCAAATTTAAAATCTATAATGCATACTTTCTACCAATAATGAGATACCTGATTGAAATATGGGGTACATGCTCAAAAACTTATTTAAAAAAAATTAAATCAATGCAAAACAAAATTCTTAAAATCCTATTTAATTTTAATTTCTTAACTCACACAGAATACCTATATAAAAGTCTAAAAACACATTCACTTGAAAGTATACTCAAAATTGAACAGTGTAAACTTTTTTATAAAATATTTAATAACTTAACAAAATGAAACTCGACTATCACTTGTAAAACAAACATACACAGCTATCACACCAGAAAAAATCAAATCCATAAAACATATAAAAGAACAACTTTAGCTTTAAAAAAATCCATTAACACAATGCATCAAATCATTTGAAAATTTACCACCAGAATTTAAAGTTCACAAATATAAACCTTTTGTTGTAAAATTAAAAAAACATTTTCAACCATAGAAACAAAACAATTAACTATGTAATGATCTCACGATACTGTTTGTTCACCTTTTAGATTTAAGATAATTTAGGGTTTTTAGTAGTTAGTTATTTTGTACCTGTTTATAAAATTAAGTCCAAAAACAAATACTATATTAGGATAAGTGTTTCAAAACACAAATGTATATTGCTTCGAGACCAGTTCTTAAAGAACTAATTAGGAGTTAACCTTTAGTTAGAAAAATGTACGTGTATGTGTAACTTTTTCTAATAAAGTTGTTTTTCAAAAAAAAAAAATACATGTCACCCTTGAACTCATGGTTTGTGTGCCTTTAAAACCCAGTTTAAAATACAGAATACAGATACAGTACCTCAGGGTGTTCATCAAAAACTGTTAAAAAAACTTTTACCTTGTAAAATTATTTTTGTTTGTCAGCAAATCCAATGGGGGCTCCATTTCCCCGCTGACCTCCACAGCTACATCTTGTGCTGCATTCTCAACCATTGTAAATATTTTTATTTTCGAATTAAATACTGTTGCGATACCTACTTCTAAGTTATTTAAAAAAATTTAGATTTTTTTAAAAATTTTGATTTTTTATTTAGGCAAATCAGCTGACGTGTTTTTATTTCATAGACCTATAATACGAATAGACTGACCTTTGTGAAATTAGCTCCATGGAGCCAGCTCCATACACAAAATTACAGTGGACCAGATAAACTATAATGGAACAATAAAAATATTAAGAACTCGTTTATTTTTTGGAATTCTGACTTGTAACTTGAACCACTTGTAAAGAAACCAACCTTCTATCGGCGCTATATATTATCATTTTGTTACAAACGTCAGTGGCGGAGGTAGGAATTTTAAAATTTTATTAAAATGAATTTGGAGCTAGGTCCGTAATTATGTCATTTTGAAAGATTTTGCCTAAATACTTGCACATATTATAAAGAGATCACACCTCTATCGCCCCTATATTTCAGAATTTTGTTACAAACGTCAGTGGCGGAGTTATGAATTTTTAAATTTTTATTGAAGTGAATTTGGAGCTGGGTCCCTAATTACGTCATTTTGACAGATTTTGCCTAAAAACTCACAAACATTATAAATGGATCACCCCTCTATCGCCCGTATATTTCAGAATTTTGTTACAAACGTCAGTGGCGGAGTTATACATTTTTAAATTTTTATTGAAGTGAATTTCGAGCTGGGTCCCTAATTACGTCATTTTGACAGATTTTGCCTAAATACTTGCACATATTATAAAGGGGTCACCCCTCTATCGGCGCTATATTGCACAATTTTGTTACAAACGTCAGTGGCGGAGTTATGAATTTTTTAATTTTTATTGAAGTGAATTTGGAGCTAGGTCCCTAATTACGTCATTTCGACAGATTTTGCCTAAATACTTGCACATATTATAAAGGGGTCACCCCTCTGTCGGCGCTATACTGCACAATTTTGTTACAAACGTCAGTGGCGGAGTTATGAATTTTTTAATTTTTATTGAAGTGAATTTGGAGCTGGGTCCCTAATTACGTAATTTCGACAGATTTTGCCTAAATACTTGCACATGTTATAAAGATATCACCCGTCTATCGCCGCTATATTTCACAATTTTGTTACAAACGTCAGTGGCGGAGTTATAAATTTTTATTGAAGTGAATTTGGAGCTGGGTCCCTAATTACGTCATTTTGACAGATTTTGCCTAAAAAACTCGCACACATTATAAAGGGATCACCCCTCTATCGCCGCTATATTTCAGAATTTTGTTACAAACGTCAGTGGCGGAGTTATGAATTTTTAAATTTTTATTGAAGTGAATTTGGAGCTGGGTCCCTAATTACGTAATTTCGACAGATTTTGCCTAAATACTTGCACATGTTGTAAAGATATCACCCGTCTATCGCCGCTATATTTCACAATTTTGTTACAAACGTCAGTGGCGGAGTTATAAATTTTTATTGAAGTGAATTTGGAGCTGGGTCCCTAATTACGTCATTTCGACAGATTTTGCCTAAATACTTGCACATATTATAAATGGATCACCCCTCTATCACCCGTATATTTCTGAATTTTGTTACAAACGTCAGTGGCGGAGTTATAAATTTTTATTGAAGTGAATGTGGAGTTGGGTCCCTAATTACGTCATTTCGACAAATTTTTGCCTAAATACTTGCACATATTATAAAGGAAACACCCCTCTATCGCCGCTATATTTTACAATTTTGTTACAAACGTCAGTGGCGGAGTTATGAATTTTTAAATTTTTATTGAAGTGAATTTGGATCTAGGTCCCTAATTACGTCATTTCGACAGATTTTGCCTAAATACTTGCACATATTATAAAGGGGTCACCCCTCTATCGGCGCTATATTGCACAATTTTGTTACAAACGTCAGTGGCGGAGTTATGAATTTTTAAATTTTTAAATTTTTATTGAAGTGAATTTGGAGCTGGGTCCCTAATTACGTAATTTCGACAGATTTTGCCTAAATACTTGCACATATTATAAAGGGATCACCCGTCTATCGCCGCTATATTTCACAATTTTGTTACAAACGTCAGTGGCGGAGTTATAAATTTTTATTGAAGTGAATTTGGAGCTGGGTCCCTAATTATGTCATTTCGACAGATTTTGCCTAAACACTTGCACATATTATACATGGATCACCCCTCTATCGCCCGTATATTTCAGAATTTTATTACAAACGTCAGTGGCGGAGTTATAAATTTTTATTGAAGTGAATTTGGAGCTGGGTCCCTAATTACGTCATTTCGACAGATTTTGCCTAAAAACTCACACTCATTATAAATGGATCACCCCTCTAACGCCCGTATATTTCAGAATTTTGTTACAAACGTCAGTGGCGGAGTTATACATTTTTAAATTTTTATTGAAGTGAATTTGGAGCTGGGTCCCTAATTACGTCATTTTGACAGATTCTGCCTAAATACTTGCACATATTATAAAGGGATCACCCCTCTATCGCCGCTATATTTTACAATTTTGTTACAAACGTCAGTGGCGGAGTTATGAATTTTTTAATTTTTATTGAAGTGAATTTGGAGCTAGGTCCCTAATTACGTAATTTCGACAGATTTTGCCTAAATACTTGCACATATTATAAAGGGATCACCCGTCTATCGCCCGTATATTTCAGAATTTTGTTACAAACGTCAGTGGCGGAGTTATAAATTTTTATTGTATTGAATTTGGAGCTGGGTCCCTATTTACGTCATTTCGACAGATTTTGCCTAAAAACTCACACACATTATAAATGGATCACCCCTCTATCGCCCGTATATTTCAGAATTTTGTTACAAACGTCAGTGGCGGAGTTATAAATTTTTAAATTTTTATTGAAGTGAATTTGGAGCTGGGTCCCTAATTACGTCATTTCGACAGATTTTGCCTAAATACTTGCACATATTATAAAGGGATCACTTCTCTATCGGGGCTATATTTCACAATTTTGTTACAAACGTCAGTGGCGGAGTTATGAATTTTTAAATTTTTATTGAAGTGAATTTGGAGCTGGGTCCCTAATTACGTCATTTCGACAGATTTTGCCTAAATACTTGCACATATTATAAAGGGATCACCCGTCTATCGCCGCTATATTTCACAATTTTGTTACAAACGTCAGTGGCGGAGTTATAAATTTTTATTGAAGTGAATTTGGAGCTGGGTCCCTAATTACGTCATTTCGACAGATTTTGCCTAAATACCTGCACATATTATAAAGGGATCACCCCTCTATCGGCGCTATATTTCACAATTTTGTTACAAACGTCAGTGGTGGAGTTATGAATTTTTAAATTTTTATTGAATTGAATTTGGAGCTGGGTCCCTAATTACGTAATTTCGACAGATTTTGCCTAAATACTTGCACATATTATAAAAGGATCACCCCTCTATCGGCGCTTTATTTCACAATTTTGTTACAAACGTCATTGGTGGAGTTATGAATTTTTACATTTTTATTGAAGTGAATTTGGAGCTGGGTCCCTAATTACGTCATTTCGACAGATTTTTCCTAAATACTTGCACATATTATAAAAAGATCACCCTTCTATCGGCGCTATATTTCACAATTTTGTTACAAACGTCAGTGGCGGAGTTATAAATTTTTAAATTTTTATTGAAGTGAATTTGGAGCTGGGTCCCTAATTACGTCATTTCGACAGATTTTGCCTAAATACTTGCACATATTATAAAGGGATTACCCCTCTATCGACGCTATATTTCACAACTTTGTTACAAACGTCAGTGGCGGAGTTATGATTTTTAAATTTTTATTGAAGTGAATTTGGAGCTGGGTTTCTAATTACGTCATTTTGACTGATTTTGCCTAAAAACTCGTACAAATTATAAAGGGATCACCCCTCTATCGTCGCTTTATTTCAGAATTTTGTTACAAACGTCAGTGGCGGAGTTATGAATTTTTAAATTTTTATTGAAGTGAATTTGGAGCTAGGTCCCTAATTACGTCATTTCGACAGATTTTGCCTAAATACTTGCACATATTATAAAGGGATCACCCGTCTATCGTCGCTATATTTCACAATTTTGTTACAAACGTCAGTGGCGGAGTTATAAATTTTTATTGAAGTGAATTTGGAGCTGGGTCCCTAATTACGTCATTTCGACAGATTTTGCCTAAATACTTGCACATATTATAAAGGGATCACCCCTCTATCGGCGCTATATTTCACAATTTTGTTAAAACGTCAGTGGTGGAGTTATGAATTTTTAAATTTTTATTGAATTGAATTTGGAGCTGGGTCCCTAATTACGTCATTTCGACAGATTTTGCCTAAATACTTGCACATATTATAAAAGGATCACCCCTCTATCGGCGCTATATTTCACAATTTTGTTATAAACGTCAGTGGCGGAGTTATGATTTTTAAATTTTTATTGAAGTGAATTTGGAGCTGGGTTTCTAATTACGTCATTTTGACAGATTTTGCCTAAAAACTCGTACAAATTATAAAGGGATCACTCCTCTATCGCCGCTATATTGCACAATTTTGTTACAAACGTCAGTGGCGGAGTTATGATTTTTAAATTTTTATTGAAGTGAATTTGGAGCTGGGTTTCTAATTACGTCATTTTGACAGATTTTGCCTAAAAACTCGCACAT
The DNA here is from genome assembly GCA_963576565.1 of Aspidapion aeneum. Lineage (NCBI taxonomy): Eukaryota > Metazoa > Arthropoda > Insecta > Coleoptera > Brentidae > Aspidapion > Aspidapion aeneum. The sequence goes on along the minus strand of OY755046.1, from coordinate 30,052,330 downwards.
ATTATAAAGGAATCACCCCTCTATCGCCGCTATATTTCACAATTTTGTTACAAACGTCAGTGGCGGAGTTATGAATTTTTAAATTTTTATTGAAGTGAATTTGGAGCTAGGTCCCTAATTCCGTCATTTCGACAGATTTTGCCTAAAAACTCGCACACATTATAAATGGATCACCTCTCTATCGCCCGTATATTTCAGAATTTTGTTACAAACGTCAATGGCGGAGTTATGAATTTTTACATTTTTATTGAAGTGAATTTGGAGCTGGGTCCCTAATTACGTCATTTCGACAGATTTTGCCTAAATACTTGCACATGTTATAAAGGAATCACCCCTCTATCGCCGATATATTGCACAATTTTGTTACAAACGTCAGTGGCGGAGTTATGAATTTTTAAATTTTTATTGAAGTGAATTTGGAGCTGGGTCCCTAATTACGTCATTTTGACAGATTTTGCCTAAAAAACTCGCACACATTATAAAGAGATCACCCCTCTATCGCCGCTATATTTCAGAATTTTGTTACAAACGTCAGTGGCGGAGTTATGAATTTTTAAATTTTTATTGAAGTGAATTTGGAGCTGGATCCCTAATTACGTCATTTTGACAGATTTTGCGTTAAAACTTGCACACGTTATAAAGGGATCACCCCTCTATAGCCGCTATATTTCACAATTTTGTTACAAACGTCAGTGGCGGAGTTATACATTTTTAAATTTTTATTGAAGTGAATTTGGAGCTGGGTCCCTAATTACGTCATTTTGACAGATTTTGCCTAAAAAACTCGCACACATTATAAATGGATCACACCTCTATCGCCCGTATATTTCAGAATTTGGTTACAAACGTCAGTCGCGGAGACAGGAATTTTTTTATTTTATTGTAATGAATTTGGAACTAGGTCTCTAATTACGTAATTTTGAAAGTTTTTAACTTGAAACTCTTATACATTAAGTAAGTTGAAAACAAATCTTCTTTTTGGTGATACCTTAAAGATATAATCGTGTTTTTTCAACTTTTAGTTTGAAATAAACATCGACATGCCCACAAAGTTTCTCAAACACGTACAGTATTCCCAGAAATCGGTGATTCCACTTTTTATACACAACACTATAAATAATTACATACAACAATCAACAGTTTTATATTAATATATATTAGTAATAATTTACTCTTACAATATATAACATTATGTACATAATACAGGGTGTTTCAAAATTCAGTAACATAATTTTAATGTTAGTTGATTTCTTGAGTGACGAAGTTCATATAAACAGCTTTGTTTTCGAGATAATATTTTTTTTGTTTATTTGATAATAGCAGCCTGCGCGCAGCAATTTTCGCGAAATCGCAAGAGACAAAAGAGTTTGCAAATAAAACAAGTATTTTTTTGGTTGTTATAGTCTATTAGTGGCTTACCGCAAAGCAAAAATCTTGGGGAAAAGGCGACATGATCCCTTAAAATGTATCACCCTGTAGATTTTTACTATAATTTAGCATATCTAATAGTATAATGCCTATAACTAAATATACGTGCTTTGCACTATAGTGCCTATAGCTAAATATCTCAAAACTGCACGAGTTAAAACTTAAAGAAAAATGACATTTTAACACCCTGTTTTGCGGATCTATGTTTATATGAATTTTGATTCTTAAAAACACTAAAATTATGTTATTGAATTTTGAGACACCCCGTATATATTATGTATTAATAATAATTATTAACACCCCTTAAAATCAAAAAAAAATATATATATTATAAACAAGTTAAAAATTAATTTGAAATATTAAAAAACCTAACAGCACGTACTAAAATAGTGTTTTGTTTTTTAAATTAGGGATATATTGCAGTAAAGCCAGGCAATATTCTAGCAGTTTTTCATTGAAAACTGAAAGTTGATCTTTCAAAATTGACATACCAAAGTCGAATTTATAAATCCAGTGCTTTATTTTCCTTTATTAAAGGAGGCAGTATTAATTCCGGTTTTTATAGTACCTAATTTTGAAGGAAGACAGCAGCTAAATACTGCTTCCAACTATTACTTCCTGGCTTTATTGCAATAAGTCCTTATTAACTCTTCTTTCCTCGACCTTTGTCGTATTCTAACCTGGTTTGATAGACTAGAAACCTAATCTTACCTAAAGGTCGTTAGGTTAGGTCACCTTTAGGTACGTTTCGCCTGATGCGACTGTTAATTGCATCGCAAAACGGTGGGCGGCTGGTAGGTATCTATATGTTTTGCATATTCCCAACAAACATTTAAAGTTGTAACGACGAAACCCCAACTAGAAAGAATTTCTTAAAAGTAACCGCAACGTACTCCCGCTACATCTCAGTATACCATACAGCGACGTTATAATTCCCTAAGTGGGGAACCAATTTCTGGTTATAACTACTTGGCCAAGTGTTTAAAGTCACTGTAGTTGTGGCCTATTAAAATGCGTTGTATGACATTTGTGGCAGCTTAAAGACGTTGCCGCCATTTTGTGACACTGTAATTAGGATAGTGACAATTTGCCAACTTGTGACACAACAAAACCATTGAATAATTAAACAAATATCTGGAAGCAGAACTGTATTTTCCAGCTAGGTAAAACATTGATATGCCCGGTAACTTTTATACAGTGGAGAAGGGGGGGTTCAGAAATAAGAAAATTTTAAGTGCGCCACATTATTTAATACCAATGTTTTACAAAGAAGATCTTAAATAAAATACAGTTCAACCCAAACGTTGCAGCTAAACAATGAAATTCTACTTACTTCCGAGGCTTCCAGAGTATTTGTGTAATAAAAAAAAACCAAAAAAAAATTGACTAGTAAACAAAATAAAATTTAAAAGATTCCCAAATGAATCAAAATGACAAAACTAGAAGCACTTTACAGGTAGATGGACTCCTTTAACAGGTCATAGTGTACCTACATCTGAGTCAGTAGTGTGAGACTCAATTATATAAACGATGAAAAAAATATATATACTTCCAAAATTATTCCGTCATAGGGGAGATCTGGACCAAATATCCGCTGTCATCATTCTACGCTAGGTAGAATGAGACAGACAGCAACCCAGTCCGAGATCTACCCCATGAGGTAAAACAGTGAACGAAAAAGAAACCGCTAAAACATGTAATCTCATCTCTCTTTTGTCTCCGCAAAGTTGGTCATTGGGTTGTACAAATAACGCCAAGATTTAGTTCATCTTGTTTATTTTAAAAGGTAAAACTGGAGTATTACCAAAAACATGAAATAAAAAAAAATGAATGAAATGTAGTGGAACAAGTCAGGGCCTAAGTAGCAAGACACTCCAAATTTCACAAGAGAAATTGTCTTAAATAAATGAAATGAAGGAAAACTTAGTAAATACACCGCAAAACTGTGGTTATGACGTCATACCGTTACCTTGCGTTTACAAGAGTGTTAAAATTAAGCTGTGCAAAATTATATATGGAAAGATTATGTCTAAATTATATTGTGAAAATTATATATGAGAAAAAAATTATAGTTAAGGCTTGCTCCTACCTTGGTCCTTGAGTATTTTGTATATATTTTATTTTGTAAACCTGGAAGTGGTGTACTCAGCCATTCTCCCCTGCTGATTAACTAGCACATGGTACTAGGGCAGCACATGGTTTCAAAAGTTGTGGGATCCTTGCCCGAGCGTAGAAACCCTTTCCCAGGGTTACAACTGGCTCGTCCGGCTTCCCACCAGCGTCCAGCACAGCTATCGATGGAATGGACAGGGCGCTGCTCTTTCCGTAGAAATGGCGTAGGCCGACTTAAATCCCCTTCAACAGGGTGCGAGCGTCACTTCAGATTACGCCTAAAACACGACGGCTCACAATTATACCGTCTTTGGTATAATTTGCAACTACTGCAATGCCAATAACCACAAAACAATGGCGACACCACAAGACGGCCACCAGCCCCGCCAAAATTCTTTAGGAAGAGAGACAAAGCGCTTCGTCGAGAATACCAGAATAATGAAGCCACCGGAAACCGTTCGTAGATTTGGTGGGGAGTGGGGACGGTAAAACGCATAGTACCAACCTAATTTTCCCGGTTAGATTCAAATAAGGATGCAAACCTATTTATAAAAAAAACTTTTTCGCCAAAAAATCTCTACTTCGGTGGCAAGACTGGAAGAAAAAACCCGCGGTTTTCAAACTAACCAATGAGGAAATACACCAATAGTTCCATACCGGTATATAGGGGGCAGCACCGACCAAGGGGAATTGAAATTAGGTAAAACGCGCATTGAGGTGTTGTCGGATCTATTTCCACGGTTGAAATTTTTATAACAAGGACGTCGAGACACCCTCCATACATAGACCGAACATTTGCTTACCGGACCCTTGCCGACATAGCAAGTAGAAGGAAAATAACCAGACGGACTATAAGAAGCTCAGCATTGAAACCATCAACTGTAAAATCAATTACTGGAGATCAGAACTTGCATCAAACCCAGAAATATTCGAACACTCAATCAATTCCCATATGAGTAAAGCTATACTAAGTGTAGAATTTAGTTGTACTTTAGTTACAGTTTTAGTCAAAAGTTTCCTTTGCTCTCTATAAATGTTTTCTCTAATATTCATATGGTTTAACGCCATCCCTGTAAAACACCTCTACAGTAATAAAGTTGTTTCTGAACCTGAACCTAAAAATACACACTGAACTACTGCTAAGAAGCTCGGCACAAGAGTGTTCAGGTGTTAACTCACACGATTTCGTTTATTCTTTTAGTCTTGGTTTTGTCCCTAGTTTATCTCCCATTTACAAAAGTGCACGACTCGTATTTATTCCATCCTCTCCCTATCAAATTAATAAAGATATCAAAGTGGGCGGAGCCTCGGTTGTTACTGGTCAAACCGTGGACCTAAATATGTTTTCGTGCTGTCACAACTAGCTATGAGGTTCGGATTGTCCCAATATCCTCGAAAATAAACGTAAGGGAATGAAATGTTCATCCAAATGTTTCCTTCCTGTTACTAAAACCATTTGTGATGCGGCAACGCCGCCCTTCCCCAGCAGTACAGCTGTTTAATTTCGTCAACGTCAAAAAGAATCATGAAATTTTACGGATAAACAAAACAACCAAAAGTTTTTATGTGATTTTCCCGAAACCTGTGATCCTAAATTCCAATTACGATGTCCAGATAATACGTTGTGCGTAGTGTCCACAGTAATTCGATGGAATGTCTCTTTTATAAGGTAACTTTTTGGACACTATATAACCTCCAAACCTAGCTCTATAAAATACCCTTAATTTGTGTACAGAAAGACGAGTCAAAGAGCCTTGATTATTTACCTAAATAAACAAATATGTAACGTTGTCTTAAACGTAAAAATAACACGTTACATAGTAACAACTATACTACTACGTCGTACAAGGGCGCACCCAGGGGGGGGGCCCCGGGGCCCGGGCCCCCCCCAAGCCTTAGATTTTTAATATATTTTCCACATATTTGATGATAAAACATGAAAAATACCGTAAAATTTGACATCAGGAGGCTTCGGGCCCCTCCCAAGCCCAAGCTGTGGCGTAGTTGCGAAAAGACATGACGACCTTTTTTTTTTTTTTTTTTTTGGAGACGGTGCGGTTCAAAATTCTACGGCGCGGTTCGGTTCGGTTGGTGCATTTTTGGCCGCCACTTTTTTGAGGGTGCGCTTTGTAGCTGTCGGGGCCCCCCCCAAGACACATGCCTGGGTGCGCCACTGACGTCGTAGCCAGGTATCTACTACGTCGTAGAGGCTGTTTTTTTTCCGTAATACCATAAAAGTTGCGAAGTAGTTGCAAATAATATAATCGTTTCTTTTTGGTAGAATTGTTACACAATATGGTGGACACAACAGACTCGCTTAGTTTTTTTGTTTGGTTATGGTTATAATATGTACTATGTTATCCAAAAGTGTGAGAATTTACGAGCAGAGGATCAAAATTCGAGTGCGACGCAAAGTTTTTTGTATAACATGCATTATATATATTGCAAAAAACCGGTGCGCCCGTAAAATTGAGCCGTTTTCTGGTAGCTGATGGAATTTTTGTGTTGTGATTTTGGAGGTTATGTTTTCATAATCGACAGTTAACTCCAACAAATGGTGCTTAAGAAGAGCATTTTTGGTAAGCTTCAACTAATTTGTTTCTAAAATAGTATAGCTCTTTAATATGAGCTCATAAATTGACAACAAAAATATTAAATTTTCTTTCTTACATAAAAACATGGCGTCCCAAACTATATTCCCTGATAGTCGAAAGGGTTACTTGAAAGTGAGCCTAAGTTACGGCAACGTGTCACTTACGACTTTTATGTCGGCATTCCTTTTTAGTTCTTAGATAACACACTCGAATTTCTACTCCTTCGTTGCAGAAACGTATGATTAACTAGCTTTCGCCACTAGAAAACGTCTACAGAGTGATAGGAACCACGCGATAAGTATAACTACTACCCTTAAGTTATTGGGGTGTCGCCACTTGTCATTTGCCGTTTCTGGCAACAACAGCACCACTGCTTATAGGTTATGTACGAACGTGAATTTGTGGTAGGTTTTAAAACAAAAACAAGATAAATTAAATTCCATTATAACAATAAATGAAGTGCCAATAAAAAGTGTTTTTTTAAAATGTATGTTGCAGTCGAGAGCATGATCTCTATTCTAGAATTTCTACGAAGTGTTGGTCAAGGAACTAAAAGAACGTAGTCACATCAATAAAATCAACTTATTGTTACATTTTTATTTACACATTGCTCTCACAATTCGTATGTACTATTTTTTATTGTTTTTAGATATTTTGGCATTGTCAATATTCAGTAATTTTTATTATTATAAGCCCTATAAGTAAAAAAACAATCTCTGAGACTTGTTAGATCGCTTAGAAATCCGCATGTAACCACGATATATCTAACTTGTTTTTTTATTAGCCGCAAACAGCGCAAAAGTTCCTAGATGAAGTCTAGCATATCCCAGAGGTTATTTTAGGGGCCGTGCATAAATTAGATATTAGGGACCTATTGTAATAAAGCCTGGCACAAAACACAGCACAAATTTAAGTTTATTCACTTCAAACCAAGCTTTAACAACAGCACAAATTTGAAGAAAACCAAAAAGAATTATTGACCCAAGCTCAACACATAAAATGAATCACAGTGAGACACGACACGTCAGCACAAGAGGCATAGATAAACGAATTCGGTTTAGTCCGCACAAGAGGGTTACGATGGCGATAGGGTGGTGCCACAGCACAAACCACGAACGACCGTAAAGACAGTGAATAGAACAGCAACAAGTAGCGTAAAAGATTAAGGATGGAGATTAAGCATGGACCAGGGAATTCTTAAAATCCGTGTGCGGTACTCGATACTTTGGATCAATATTTTGCATTTTGATTGTTTTGCAAAATGGTCAAGCAAGGAGCTCGAAAAAATGAACTGCTCAAGGCAGTTAAAAAAATATTTGCAAAACTATTCCTAATATTCCCATGTTATAAAAGGAGTCACAAAAAGTAAGTTAAGAATGTGTGCGACAAAGATGCGACTTCAAAAAGTCTACGTTTTCAAAGTAGAAACAGGAAGGAGAGATTACTTTAAAAGATCGATATTAAAAAAAAGTCAAAGTAGTTGCGGCTTTAAAGTTGATCCACAAAGTTATTTTGTCTACATTGTTACATCAGATGTTACTATGATAACACAAACTTTTGTGGTAAAAATTAAAGTTATAATGTAGTTGTCGGATATGTTTGGGACTCCAATGAAGCTTAACTTTCTAGTGTAATTAAGTAGGATATAAAAGTCAGGGCGACTACGAAATAACGACTAAAAAGAAAGTAAAACTTTAGCAACGTCCTATTGTGGTAGAGAAGACTATCAGAATCGACTATCAACAAACAATCCTAAGAAGTAGTTTAGAGAGTCGTTTTTACGAAACATCTACTATTTCCTGATACTAAATAGTAGTTAGAACTAAAAAGTAACAAATTTTGGTTGGGATCACCACATTTCTACTATAAGAAAGTAGCAAAGCCTTTAGAACATGTAGCCGCTACTATAAATGTTAGTTGGGTTGGCAGCCAATGAACTTGTAAATTACTAGTTCATTGGTGGCAGCGAATATATTAGCAGTGTTCCATCATCCCGTTCGACAGTCATAAAACTGTCCTGTTGCTATTCCTATCCAATCACCTGCTAAACTAGTTTTTCTTTTTATAAGCAGGCTACCCTATGGTCAGTATAGTTTTTTTCCATTGGTATACCTACAACATTCCGTAGTCCCGTAGTGATAAAATTTAAGAGGCTCTTACAAAAAAATCAACAGATGCTGCAGATGTTGCACAAATTTTTTTAATTTAAAAAATATGTGTATATTTACGTAGCTTTCCCGGCATTTGGTCATGTGTTAAAATTGGTTGTGAAACTGAATTTATTTTGACAAAAATTTTAATTTTTTGGGTTATTCACTGTTTTTTGAATTTTCTCAGACAAATGTAAATTTAATGTAATTTTATGGTATATTTTTATCTCAGGTGCTGTAAACTAGAGATGTTGTGTTTTACATACAATTTTTCCAGTGCAACATATGATAAACACAGACAAAGAAAAGAGAGAGCAATTATTTCTAATTCGCCTGTCTTCAATCTTTGTATTTCAGAGGAGTACGGAGTCGGAAAACTGACTGTCCGATAACAGTACAACGTCGACCTGGAACGCAAATAGGATTTTTCGGACGGTTTTATGAGTGTCGAACGGCCTGATGGAACGTAACTATTATAATCAGTTATATTTTCGCTGACAAAAAAAAACACAGTTGCCTCCTGACAGTGCCTTCATGCATATCGGAACTATACAACACGTATTGAACCAGAATTCTACGACGATTGACGGTTGCTTCAGGTGGTGAATAGGGTTTGTATGACATATTTTAAGGAGACATTTTTGGGTTATGTAATTTTCTTGTCAAGTTCATTGGCATTTCACTAAAAAACTTCAGCAGTGACTGACCTCAATGACTTTGTTAAGTTTCTCGCGACTCTATTTCTTTAAAATATGTACATACTTGGTCTCAACGTTGGCGATGGTCACCATTGCAGGCAGTCAATTGACCATAAATTGACAACTAGCTCAACAAAATGACTTTCTTATATTCTATCTCTTATCTAAATCTTTTTTCTATTTTAATGGATCAATTGACTGGCAAATTGTCGGGTCAATTGATCAAAATGAGTTTGTGAACATAAAAATAAGGTTTTTACAACTTCTGAAATTTAAAGCTGTTAATGCGAAAAAATGTATCTAATAAATTATATTCTGCTATATGCTTTCACTTTGGTACATATAATATGGATAGAACGTCCCAGAATAAATAATAAAAAGTATTTTATAATCTTTGAACAACATTCCCGATGGGATTACCACCTTCAAATAAATTTTCTAAAAAGTCCTTCACATCCTTATTTTGTCTGCCACCGCCACTTCTACTATAAAGTAAGTACATACACGAGTCTTTGAAGGGTATTATTGGACTTCTGTATAGAGGATGTTGGATCTGCTGTATTTATTTGGTCACTTGGCTGATTTATTGTTATTGTTTTAATGTGACATTTTAGTAGCCCTTAAGTTCTCAATAAAAGTTTACAGTTGTCCAAAAGTCTACCCATAAGTTTTACATAACTTTAGTATAAAAAAGAAAAATGCCGGTCCGCGACAAAGTTGATTCGGCTGACCGGCAAAGACAAAGCAATTCCGACGCTTTCAAAGAAGTTGGCGCGACCAGGGCTGCATTTAGGGAGGAGCTGAAACCAGGATTTTAATTGCATATGGATATACGATAAGTGAAAGAAAAAAAACTCTAATTCTTGCCAGGCGCGGTTCTGGGTCAACATCTAGAGGGGGTAATAGTCGACGAAAACATTATTTGCAATAATTTTTCTTTTCTAGGGGGACGGTAATTCTCCTGTTTGCCCTTTAATTTATTAACAAAAAAAGCATATATTTTTTTGTAGTGGGGGGTAACTACCAGGTTACCCCCTCCAATCCGCGCTTCGTCCCTGCTCCTTCCTTTTTTGTTGGCGCCGCCCCTTTCGAGCTAAGAACTTAAATTACGTAACGCTATAGGGGTGGAGGGGGGGTTTGGCCTTGCCTTACACTCAATGTTTTTTTAATGTGTTTTTTCTTGAAAATGCGTTACAAGGGGGAAGGAGCGTCAAAAATTCTGAATTTTTGCGTTACGTTTTTTAAGAACGTTCCCAAAATAAGCAGCGTTATTACATTCGTTAACATCTAAAGCCGCGTCAACACCTGAACATTTTGACGAACATTGAGCCGCGCAACGAGCAGAACAGCGAGCGAAACCGCAAATGGGCTTTTTTGATTTTGACGAACAACGAACGGAGCGCTTGTGCTGTTCGCTCTTTAAAATGCTCTCAGTTTTTTTCTTTCAAAATTCTAATGGCTATTTAATATCTGGCAAAAAACCGACAAGCGTTGGGAATGGCTAGGATTCCCCGAATTGTTCGCAAGCACGCTCGAGACTCCGTCCAAACTAGTGTTCCGTTCGCCGCTCAACTCGTTGCTCGGCTTAATGGTCGTCGAAATGTTCAGGTGTGGACGCGCCTTCACCTTTACTTTTAGGGATGGGTATGGTTCAATTGCATATCGATATTTGTTAGATAGAATTGATGACCGTCCAAAAATATTTTTGACATTAAATTTTGAAAAATCGATAAATATATCAACAGTACCTAAGACATAAAAATCGATATTCTTAAAAAAAGCCGACTACTTTATTTACAGCATTACCAAAATGCGCTATTAAAATCTAAAATTGTTTCCAGATTTTGTGGGATTGTTAAACTATTTTTGAATTATAAATTTAAAAATCGATCTTAAAAAATATTGATTGTAAAATTGGTTTTATATTTTTTAGTATCTCTTGGTAAAAATATAAATATTGAACATATCGATATTTTAAAGATCGAAAATAGCTAAAAGCTTTGATTATTATATAAATAATACTAGTTTAATATTTTTAAGGGGATGAACATATGAGCATATTTATAATTAAGAAAAATTTATAATTATCTATCTATCCAGAATTCAATACACATATCGATATTCTTTAAAAGTAATAATATTAAATATTAACAATAATCTCCATGCACTATCTAAAATATCGATACAATTGCCGATACTGACACATGAATATCGATATTTTTGAAGCTTGTATATTATCTCAGAAAGTACTTATTTCGTAGATATTTCAATTTTAACCTACATAATACATAACTACTACCTTACATAATTGGTGCTTTTAATAGGTAAGTATAAGTATGAATCCTTAAGTTTAGGACCCTATGTAATTATTTTGCAAAATAAAGATTTCTTGTAAAATACTTAAAGAAACGTTCAATTATGTAAAAAATGCAGTTTATGTATTACTATAATAATATATATATATATATATATATATATATATATATATATATATATATACATACATATATATATATATATATATATACATACATATATATATATATATATATATATATATATATATATATATATATATATATATATGTCAGGAGGGAGGGAGGCGTACTACTCTTTTGGTTTTGGGAAAAGCTGTTCAAATCGTTACCATACATACAACATAAACCTGCTACCCTGCTCTCCGCTCATACTTAGATCTAGCCCTGGACGCGCTTGTCTGAAGACATCTCAAGAGCACGGATTATTTTGGTGTTCTTAGAAATCTTCGATTTAATTTGATCACAGATTTTTCCTTTCTAGGAATTTCAACCAAGAGGCGTGGTAAACACGCGCCTATGTATCGGCCTATCTTCTTCAATAAGAATTAGTGTAAAAGGGTTTTCCTATTCACACACACAATTTACGTAATCCGTAGCATGGCGCATAGCGGTCTTTCAACCAATCAGCGATCGAATAGCAGCGGCCATATTGGATTTACGTAAGAAAAGTCCATAAGGTTGAACTTCTTACGCGTTATGTTTTTTTGTGTGTGATCGGCTTTACCTATAAAATTTTATTTAAATTGATAGGGGGTTCCTTTCAAAATAATCAATAAAGTATGTTTAAACCAGCGGCGTAATGAGGGTTTCATGCGCCCGGGGCAAGGTTAAAGTTTGGCGCCCCCCCCCATATAAAATCTTACTTACAAAAATGTAAGATGCGCCTTTCGGCGCCCCCTGACTTTGGCGCCCGGGGCAGGTGCCCCGGTCGCCCTGCCCTCACTACGCCGCTGGTTTAAACCTTAGGTTTGAACAATGATTACACAACTAAATCGATTTCTCAGTAATAAAAATATAAAGAAAAAATTGCACAATAAATACATTTTCTTCAACTTATAAGTGAACCTTTCTACCCCCCCCCCTATTTAAAAATATAGTTATTATTCAAATCCATATTTACTTCAATAAAATTTAAACTTCGTCCGCCACTGACGTTTGTAACAAAATAGTAAAGTAAAGAAGCGATAAAGGGGTAATCCCTTTATAATATGTAAAAGTGTTAAGGCAAAATCTGTCAAAATGACGTAATTAGAAACCTAGCTCCAAATTCACTTCAATAAATTTAAAAATTCCTACCTCCGTCAGTGACGTTTGTAACAAAATTCTAAAATATAGCGGCGATAGAGGGGTGATTCCTTTATAATGTGTGCGACTTTTTAGGCAAAATCTGTCGAAATGAGGTAATTAGAAACCCAGCTCCAAATTAACTTCAATAAAATTTAAAAATTCCTACCTTCGCCACTGACGTTTGTAACAAAATTCTAAAATATAGCGGCGATAGAGGGGTGATACCTTTATAATGAGTGCAAATATTTAGGCAAAATCTGCCAAAATGACGTAATTAGGGACCTAGCTCCAAATTCACTTCAATAAAAATTAAAAAATTCATAACTCCGCCACTGACGTTTGTAACAAAATTGTGAAATAAAGCGGCGATAGTGGGGTGATCCCTTTATAACGTGTGCAAGTTTTAACGCAAAATCTGTCAAAATGACGTAATTAGAAACCCAGCTCCAAATTCACTGCAATAAAAATTTGAAAATTCATAACTCCGCCACTGACGTTTGTAACAAAATTCTGAAATATAGCAGCGATAGAGAGGTGATCCCTTTATAACGTGTGCAAGTTTTAACGCAAAATCTGTCAAAAAGACGTAATTAGTAACCCAGCTCCAAATTCATTTCAATAAAAATTTAAAAATTCCTAACTCCGCCACTGACGTTTGTAACAAAATTCTGAAATATAGGGGCGTTAGAGGTGTGATCCCTTTATAATGTGTGCAAGTTTTTAGGCAAAATCTGTCGAAATGACGTCATTAGGGACCCAGTTCCAAATTCACTTCAATAACAATTGAAAAATTCATAACTCCGCCACTGACGTTTGTAACAAAAATGTGAAATATAGGGGCGATAGAGGGGTGATCCCTTTATAATGTGTGCAAGTTTTAACGCAAAATCTGTCAAAATCACGTAATTAGAAACCCAGCTCCAAATTCACTTCAATAAAAATTTAAAAATTCCTAACTCCGCCACTGACGTTTGTAACAAAATTGTGAAGTATAGCGGCGATAGAGGGGTGATCCCTTTATAATATGTGCAAGTATTTAGGCAAAATCTGTCAAAATGACATAATTACGGACCTAGCTCCAAATTCACTTTAATAAAATTTAAAAATTCCTACCTCCGCCAATGACGTTTGTAACAAAATGATAATATATAGCGCCGATAGCAAGGTGGTTTCTTTACAAGTGGTTCAAGTTACAAGTCAAAATTCCAAAAAATAAACGAGTTCTTAATATTTTTATTGTTCCAGTACCGTTTATCTGGTCCACTGTAATTTTGTGGAGCTGGCTGCGAAGGAGCTGGCTCCATGGAGCTAGTTTCACGGATATAATAGCACGGATCACCTTGATCCGTGATAATAGACTGAGCCTCATGCTCGAAAATTGTTTCCAGAGTGAGATGGGGCTAGTGAAGGCAAACAATCAAAACACGGACAAAAACGCATTATATTGTATGGGAAAGACCTCTTTTTTTAATTAGTTCGAAGCAATGATTCGAAGCTTTGAAATTAGAAAAACTACTTTATTGACAGTAAATAGTTCAGGCCCTACATCCGAGATTCAAGCGATATGCTGCGTCAAGGCCAACTAGGGTTGCCAACTCCCACTGGAGCCAAAGGAGGACATTTTTATATGATCTCACAATTAAAAAAAAATTCTAGTGCACGTTCCTTAAAATAAAGCTCTATACGTATAAACATAATATAGACATTTACTAGGTAGGTACGTATATATATTAATATGTATTTTTTAAATTAAAAAAAATCTTGTTCAAAAAACATTTATTAAATAACAGGTACATATATACGAAACATCAACACAAACACCAAACAAATTTTCTTGGGAGGTGAAACTTAAAAAAGGAGATACAAATGGTTTATTCTGTCGTTTCAAAACAGAAACGTATTGTGTGCTTGGTTTATACAGATAAAAATTAATCAGGAGCTTAAATATCATATAATTTTTTACAGTAATGGGTAAAATAACTACTTTTTAAGGCACAAAATTAATGTTTTTGATCATGATGCCTAATTTTTTTTGCCTGCGGCGAGTACCTTTATGTCATTGTTTTGCTTCACCTTTGCAAATGACCACGAGCCGCCACTGAGACTCATTTTAAAGTAAAAATTAAAATAAAAATATTTTCCTGTTGAAACAGCCCAATCAAAATGAATAGTTATTTAAAAAACAAGTTTTAAAAATGAATATGGGCGAGACAGTTTGGTGGGCCAAGCCTTAGCGAGGTCCATAATTCGAGCGAGTTGTGAAAAAAAATTTTCATGCAATATACAGCGTGTGCAAAACTTTTGCACTTGCTCTGTGAAAAACGCCGTTTTCAGTGAAAAACTTATTATCGGAGGAAGTTTTTTAATAAATTTTGAACACTGTTTTTGTATAAAATATTATGAATTCTATTTTAATATGTACTTTTGTTTTATTTTTATGCTGGGGTTATGTATATAAAAATTAAAATACCCATTTTGCTATTTAGACAGCCAAAATAAAAAACAAACATCAATATTTTTGTAAAAAAACACAATCTGTAAGTTTTTTTGAATTAAAAGATAAATGGCTTTTTAAAGTTGGATTGCTTAAAAATCTTAAAATGGTTAAAAAAAACTAATCAAATTCTATACCAAAACAACAACAAAGATCATATGATGTGATGTTGCACATCGGTTTTTACACAACTTTATTTTATAGAATCAACTATTATTTTTATCTGTATGTATAGTGTATAAACTCAGCATAAAATATTGCAGCATAAGCAGAAGTGCTAGATTTCAATAATATAAAAAAAAACAGTAAATTGTGTGTGACTGTTTACTTACCTTACTACTATACCCCAAGAGTAAAGAGAAAAAATATTAAATACTTAGTAAAACAAACCAAAACTTGGAGGTAAACATAGGGTGCAAATTCTGCGATCTTCTATGCGTGATCGTCTGCATAGATAAAGGATTTGCGGCGCGGTTCAGTGAGTTTTTATTAGATAGGCAACTCCGGCTGTTTGACAGGTCGTTAGCTTTGTGGCGCCCACTGCAGAGCTTAGTAACGAACTAAAAGTTAAGGCGGGAAATTTGAATCGCCTTTTATAATAAATTTTCTTTAATTCTAAAGTTTTTTTAAAATTTTTAATCAGTCAATATTTTATAAAGACATACACTGTCTTTATAAGATATAAACAGATTGAATATGATATATAAAGTGCAATAAATAAAACATTTTTTAAATTAGTTTTTATTATTATAAAAAAAGCTACAAATTAACGACTAACTATTGATGAAATAATATATAGTCTAATTGATTGGTAAAATAAAATATAATGGAAAACCAAACACTATCTAGCATATTTAAATTTGCTTTTAACATTTCTGGTGAGTGATGAGTGAATAAATAATGAAACAGTTGTTCGTGAAGAGAATCATTCTTAAATGTCTACTTTTTATAAGCTTGACGAAAATCTGACATGATTGAAAAGTACCTCCTCGCCTTGGTTGTAAGTTGTGTAGGGTATGTTTCAAAGTAGTATATACATAGCTTATCAGTGGTCGCACAAAGCATCCAAAAGCTGAAAACAATAAAAAAAATCAACTTATAACCACATTAATCATAGGTACTAGATTATGGAAAGATAAAGATTTAAAATTAAGGAATAAACTTATTCAAAGTACATTACGCTGGGTAATCCCTCGTTTACCCATCAATTAAGCACAAATTTAGTGTTAATTTTGTATGTGTCTCCCTTTTACTTAATATCAAAAGAAAGGGATAGACATAAAAATAAGACTAAATTTGTGCTTAATTGATGGGCAAATAAGGCACCGATCAGGCATTGGAAACCTGTATTCAGAGTTCCGTAAAGTAAGCGATAAGAAGTTAAAAAGACACTACCAATACGAATTTTATCAAATGCCAATCTAACCTCAAATGAGAAAATAAGAAAACTTACCTTAAAATGTCTCGGAAAACTATGCATTTTATACTCGTCTGAACTTTAGACACTTCACCCAGAAAAGCAACTAGAAAGTTACAAATTTAACAAAATTTAATTTTAATGCGTCACAGCAGCAAAGATTACCTACATAAGCCAAAAAAATAGATTTAAAATGAACCCGAAATAAAATGCTGTGGAAGAGGTTTTTCTACCTGAAAAAAGAGGGACGAAAAATCCAAACCACAGCTAATTCTCAAAAAAAATAGAATAAGGAACAAACGTGCGACCGCAGCGCCTCTTTTGAGCTTAGTGAGAACTTTAACCTAACGACCTGTCAAATTGCATTGAGTTTCCTAGGCATGATCGTCTGTGCCGGACTGACCACAGAACACTTGACTGACCTTTGCTTTTCCGCGGGAGACGTGACGAAAACTTACGAATGATGCCGCCGTTGCTTAGGGCTGTTTTTACAGACGTTCCTCAGGCTTGGTTTGTTTATTTATTAAATGTGTTATTTTATATCGATGACAGAGAAAAAAAATGGGGAATAACTATGAATTCGGGTCATTTCTCATGTCTTTTTATCACGTTATTTTTGATTTAAGCACATAATTTTGATAAAGGAGGACAAATGGCGTCCTCCACAGGGTCTGTGGCGGACGGAGGACATTTTGCCTCAAAGGAGGACTGTCCTCCTGGCTGAAGGACGGTTGGCAACCCTAAGGCCAACACAAAAATAGAGGCCACGACCCTGAAAAAATCAGCTGTTCTCCCGGGGCTGAATTTTACATTGGGTCTTATGGGAGGTCAGATGTTTTTTTATGGTATTTTCAAAATGGCACTACAGATTTCCGCAAAATTTCAGTGAAATATTCTCAGACACCATCCCGATATTCCACCAAAGGTTTGTAAGGAAGCAACATGATTAAAAGGTTAAAATCTTCAAGATTTAGCATTCCTTATTTTGAATTCAAATTACCCGCCATGTACCACATGCCAACTGTTATATTTAACATGTCATGTCATTTGACTTGGTCATCTGTGATTGTCACATTTGCTTCTGCTTTAAATTTAATTTTTGTGTGAGCCAATGAAGCGGCTATGAAAAATTAAGGATTACTATACATTAAAAAAAATTGTTCTGCCAGAATAAAGTAAAAACAATCTCAAAAATGACTTTATTTTAAAAAAAATCAAATATTCATGAACCGTCATTCCAACTTCAATTTTTTAAAGACAATCAGCTGTGTCGTACCGTGACCATCAAAAAAAAATCAGCCCCGGATGTGACGTCAAGAAAGTGGAGGATCGTGGCCCGTCCGTTTTGATAGCCCTGGCTGCGTTTAATGCTAATGATAGAAGCAATACACTTGGTATGGATAGACATAACACTCGCCCGAACATTTTACAAAAGGGAACACCCCCCCCCCGCCCAGCCTGGCAGGGGGGTGGGTTCCCCCTTAAACGTGCTTTTTGATCAACGATGTACCTTAGTGCCCTCTAACGGCAGTGATGCACGTTCCATTAGCGTACGAAAAAAGTGAAAATTTTTAAAAAAATTTTTATATTTTTTTGTTGTAAATTTCTTCGGCTTTAAAAATAAGTTTTAAAACCAGACATGTAGGACAATAAAATTTAAGAAAATTAAAAAAAAATGTTTTTTTTTACACCTCTCATTTATTTAAACACCTATAAAAGGTGCGCCACTAATGTAAGGGGGGCGTGTTATACATCCTTAGAGAGGACTTTTGGTCAGCCTCAATAATTATTACTTAGTTGGTTTTGGCTAAGTTAAAAGTTTGCAAATAATTAGAAAAATACTGTAAAATACCACTTTTGAGGGGGAGAAAAATTTAAATGAAAAATTAAGTTTTGAGTTTTTTTCCTCACCTTTATTTACTGAGTTACAAAAATGAATGTTCAAAATTTTTGTTTGATTTGAGGATTTCTACAAATACATTTATTTTTATTTTAAAGCGGCTACTTTAAAAAGTTTTATCTGACTTATTAAATATTTAAGTGTATAAAATGGGTTTTTGAACAAAAATTCTTTTTTGAAAAAAACAATAGGGACCTATTGCAATAGTGCCAGGCACAAATTGTGCCGGGCACTATATTGACAGTTTCGCATTACAAACTGGTGTTGATCTTTCAAAATTAACATACCAAAGTCAAATTTATAAATCCCGTCGTTTATTTTCCATTATATAGTGGTGTCACTATTAAATCTGGCTCGTACAATACAGAAGGGCCTAATTTTGAAAGGACACAGCTGTTCTTATAAGGAGAAACTGTCAATATAGTGCCCGGCAAAATTATATAGTGGCGTCACTATTAAATCTGGCTCGTACAATACAGAAGGGCCTAATTTTGAAAGGACACAGCTGTTCTTACAAGGAGAAACTGTCAATATAGTGCCCGGCACAATTTGTGCCTGGCACTATTGCAATAGGTCCCTAATGTGTTAAGGATACAAAATGCCACAAGAAAAATAAAAAAAACATATTTTAAACATTTTCCCCTTTTAACGTAGGCCTATGGAACGTGCACCACTGCCTTTAGAGCGTGCCAAAGTACATGGTTAAAAAGAAAATTTTATCCGCTTGCAAAATGAATTTCGGAATATTTTTAGAAAAGTTGACCGTTTTTGAATTATTAGCAAAAAACCGCCAAAAAGCACCCCCTGCCAGAGTTGGGGGGTGGTTCCCTTTCGTAAAATGTTCGGGCGAGTCTTATCCATACCAAGTGTGTTGCTTCTATTATTAAACGCAGTACCGGACCCTGTAGGGCCGGGGGGTCGATTTTTCTAAATTAACCTTCCGATCGTTTTGGCCGACTAAAAAATTTTAGCCTCAAGATTTAACCTGATGCCGGTCTAGACTCCACAGCACCCCTTGGCAGTGGCGATGAATAGCGTGGAGGGTCGTCGCACAGTGGGACCAATTGTTATAATTTAGCAGTTTTGTATTACAAGATTAAGGGGTAGTAAATCCTCAAAATTTTAGCTACCGATGTACCGGGTGTCCTATAAAAACATTTCATATTTAAAATGCAGCTAAATATTTGACCAGGTACTGATTTAAAAATTTTTTAAATATATGTAAAGTAAATAAGTTTTTCAATCCAACTAAATAAAAATGATCGCAAATATAAAATAAAGATTATTTC
This sequence comes from Aspidapion aeneum, assembly GCA_963576565.1. NCBI lineage: Eukaryota > Metazoa > Arthropoda > Insecta > Coleoptera > Brentidae > Aspidapion > Aspidapion aeneum. The sequence goes on along the minus strand of OY755046.1, from coordinate 30,032,643 downwards.
AGATACTACTTAACCAATTTTAATGAAATTTGGCATACATGTTTTATAAGACCTTGTTAAGGCGATTTTTTTACGCTATGACATGTGCAAGTCAGGCTGAACCAGCGAAGTCGGCTATTGTTATTTTTTTAGGTTAGTTATTAATCAATTGGAATAAGAAACCGATACCTTTCTTAAGGCTTTAAATGCAAATAAAGATTAATACGGCTTTTTTTAAAATTCAAGATGGCTACTATACGCTAAAACTATACAACTTATTTGTTTTAATTGATGGAACATTTATATTTAATTTGGTTACACGGTTACAAAACTACTAATTTAAAAAGGCAGTTATTAAAACAAAATTAAAGAGAATGTCACATACTTGGGTTTATATAATGATACTCTTTTTAAAAATAATTCCGCATTTTTAGATTATTTATAGTTTTTACCTGATAGCTTTGGCTGGGATGTGGGTATAATTGTTTTTTCCTTTAAAATCGGTTTAATTTTAAATTTAATCACTGCTCCAAAGTCAAACGCTTAAGGCAATCCAAATATAAAATAAAAATAACTCCATTTTGATGGTTATATTGTTATATTAGTGAAAATGCAAACATGTACTTAGTTAAAGTTTTTTTTTTAAATAATATCTAACCAAACCACTTTTAATTAATGTTTTAGTACAGTTATTCCTTAACCCCCATTCTTTATGTACAATTTGTACGGAAAAATAATAAAGATTTGATTTAATTTGAAAAATAATATTTATGTTTACAAATACTTGTCTACTTTTTAAAACTATCGGTCATTTTTCATATGTATGAAATAATGTCTAAAGTAGTAAACACTTGTTTAATGGACTAATAACCGAACCAATGCAAAAAAAGGGCGGACAATTAGTACCTAGACTATTGCGCCACCGAGGGGAGCGACTTGTCCGTTCATTTAATAGGGTTAATTTTTAGATCGGAAAAAGATTTAAGTAATGGAAGATATAAGGAAACTCGTACAAGGGGGACGAGTCTGATATAGTTTAGGTAGGCTAGATTAGTTTACTGAAGATGGGCTCCACCTGCTAGTACCTAAAATAAGTATTGCAAAAAAATACAAATAATAAGAATTTTCTTTCTTCTAACCTCCCACCCACCCATTAACCTTATTGTGCACATGACAGAAAATATTCAATGAAAAAAATGTCGCCGCGTACAAAAATTTGAGAAAAATTAGGCACTATTAGAAAAAAAAATCGTTTGTTTAGCACGCTCTTCCACTCAGACCCATATACAGGGTGTTTAATAACATAATTTTAGTATTAAATTTCTTGAGTGATTTTAAGACAAAAAATTCATATAAACATAGGTCTACAAACGCTTAGTTTTCAAGATAATATTTTTTGTTTATTTTGATATAGCCGCCATGCCATACCGAAGCATTTTTTATTTTGATGATAGCAGTCTTTGGCGCAAAAGCTTTTTTATAAATGGTTAGAGATGCGAAAAAATTGCAAGAGACAAAAAAATTTGCAAACGAAACAAGGATTTTATTTCTTGTTTTAGAATCTACCAGTGGCTTACAACAAAAAAATATCCCAGGAAAAAAGTGACATGAGCCCTGAAAAAGAATAACCTTCTAGATTTTTACTATCGTTTGATATGTCTTATAGTGTAATGACACCAGCTAAATATATGTGTTAAATTTGAGCTGCATATCTCAAAAACTGCACGAGCTATAAACAAAAAACTAAAAAATATATGAAATTTTAACACCCTGTGTCTCGAAAACTAAGCGTTTGCGTGTCTATGTTTATATAAACTTTTTGACTTACAATAACACATATTTAAGTCCTACAAGTTTTTTAAAACATTGTTGCAACTCTTGTCTTATTTTGGAACACAAGTTCCACAACGGCACAGATTCTTCTTTTTAAAAACATTTTTTGTATTAGAAGAGGACACTGATCTATATTTTATATTTAACCATAAAGATTTCGTTGAGCCTTTACTTACTTACCCCTACCCAAATGCAAAAGTGACTTTTACAAAGTTATGTCATATCATTAAATAAAAAATTATTGTGTGTGCTTAAGACCACACGGCAGAAGTGTAAACTTCAACAAGGCGAAATGAATAATGCTGGCCTTTATCTGCATCATCATGTCGCTCGCTGAATGTTCCTGTGCTCCTTCCAAGTAACACAAACTGGACAATATAGTTTAAAAGCAAAAACTCTGCTGTGAAAGTGTTGTCAGAGCTTAGTTTTTGCTGTAAAACAGCTAGCTGTGGTTTAGAAATTATTTTAGCTATAGAACATCTCTGATAGCAGGTGTTTATGGATAAAATGGCTATTGATGTAATATTACCCAGGACTTGTTCTTTTAAAGTTAAATAATTGCTAATAACCATGCTAAAATTTAGCTAGCTAAATAACATAAATTTTAAGCTCTTATTCCTATTATTTAGCTACTAAACATTATTACAAAACTTTTGAACAGCCCCTAACAATGCTTGGCCAGAAGACCAGTGCGATTATGACTGTTGAAAAAAGGAGGATTTATTGTCAAATTGTGTCCGGCCTGATCCAAGGTTCGTAAAGAAACCGGTTGTGTGGTAACTCCCAGCCAATGACGCGGATGCCTGCTCCACGGTCAACAAAGAAAGACCTATACGTTACATTATGAGAGAAATAAAGATCTATTGAAAAGCAGGAAAAATACCAAAATTTATTAAAAAATTAAATAATTTAAAAATTTATGATAAAAATTCCAATAGTTTTCTAAATATCAGATTCAGGACACGATTATAAATACTTTTGCTACTCTCTTGTTCAATTTAATTAAATTTTTACGCCGAACTCTAAAGCAAACTAGCCACATATTATTGGTTTTTTTTGGTGGGTAGGAAATAACTAAAACTAGATATTTTTGTGTAAAATGTAATCAAAAATTTTTTTAAAAAGGATGTTAAAATATATATATTTATCGGTTTCACAACGTTCTACGTCTTCCGATACCCAATCTCCACTCGTTTCTGTTTGCCCATAATTCATCATCTAGGCCTCTTATTCTTATTTCACTATCTATTCCTTCTCTCCAGCTTCTCCTTGGTCTTCCTCGTTTTCTTCGGCCAGTTGGTTTCCATTGTAATATTTGTTTAGGTAGTCTTCCATCATCCATTCTTTGTACCGTCCGTACCACACCAGCTGTTTTGTTCTTATATCATCCACTAGAGTACGTTCACCCACTGTCATAATTTCTCTTATTCTTTGATTGGTAACTCTTTCTCTTTTTGATTTCCCTGCTGCTCTTCTCCAATAGTCCGTAGCGGAAAGCATTTTTTCTGTTCTATCTTTGATTGGCCATACTTCTGAGCCGTATGTAATAATACTTTTTACAATGGTGTTATATATAAGCTTTTTGTTATGTTTTGATATACTTTGGTCCCAAATTATTCCATTTAATAAAGTTATTGCTTTTCTTCCTTGTACGTTTTTATCTTTTATAGCTTTGTCTAGTGTTCCGTCAGCTGTAATTTTTAGACCCAAGTATTTATACTCATCACAGGACTGAATTCGCTGCCCAGTATTTAAGATTAGATCCTGTTTCGTTCCACCAATACACATATACTCTGTCTTATTGATATTAACCTCTAGTCCCCACTTATTGTACTCGTCTATTAGTTTTCGTGTCATATATTCGAGGTCGTCATAATCCTGAGCCACCACTATCTGATCATCGGCGAAACATAAAGTATACAAGGTGGTTTCATTCAACGGAATTCCCATGTTTTGGCATTTTCTCTTCCAGACTTTAAGGACCTGTTCCAAATATATCTTGAAGAGCGTAGGCGAGATACAGCAACCTTGTTTAAGACCTTTATTTACTTGAAAGCCTTTGGTTAGTTTTGCTTTTATTTTAACTTTTGCCTTACTATTGCGGTATAACTCTTTGATGGCCTTAATTAGTTGTACGCTTATGTTTGTCTTTTCCAACGCTTTCCAAAGTAGATTTAGTGGTATACTATCATATGCCTTCTGCAAATCTACGTAAAGCAGATGGAGCTCTTGTCCGTATGCCATTTTCTTTTCAATAACTTGGGTTATACAAAAGAGATGATCTGAAGTCGATCTACCCGCCCTGAAACCAGCTTGTTCTTCTGCCTCCATATCTTTATATTCACTCTCCATTTTATTTCTTACTATTTTGCCATATATTCTGCTTAGCGTACTAGTTACAGATATACCTCTATAATTGTCACATATATCTTTCCTTCCTTTTTTGTGTATTGTGGATATATATGACGTTTTCCACTCAGTTGGTACTACAGCTCCATTTAAATATCTTTGGAAAAGATTCCGTAATCTACAAAACAATTCTTCAGTGCCATATTTAATAAGTTCAGCTGGGATATTTCCGGGTCCGGCAGATTTACCGCTTTTTAAGGTTTTGCACACGTTTTTGACCTCAGATATTGTGAGGGGTACTGGAGATCCCATCGTTCTAATGATATTGTCTCTTTCGTCTTCCTTGAATTCTGCTCTATCTTCAGTTAAAAGTTTTTTAAAATGCTCATCCCATTCTTTGTCTGGTATTGGTGAAATAATATCTCTGCATGTTTCTTTTTTGATCGATCTTATAGTTTTCCAGCTTTCGGTACTTCTCCTACCTCCTAAGTAAGAATCTATTTTCTGGCACTTTTGCATCCATGATTGATTCTTCTTATCACTGATCATTCTTCTCACCTTTGATTGCGCGATTTTGTATTCTTCTCTGCTTCTATCTGTCTTTTGGGATAAGTACGTGTGATATAATTTCCTTTTTTCCTCTATTTCACTTTCAATCTCAGCATCCCACCAGTATGGTTTTGCTCTTTTAGGAGTTTCTTCCACTAATCCTAGTGCTTCTTTTGCAGCTTGATGGATGCTTAATGTGATACATTCGTATTCCTCATCTGGGGTTTCACCTGAACTTGAATTAAGTTTTTCGTTCAGTCTCTTTTTGTATAAGTTTTTTACGCTGTCATGTTCTAGGCTTAGCAGATTATATTGACAGTGATCAATTTCCTCATTCACTGTATCATCAAGATTTTGTTGATGGAGGCTTCGGCCTTGATAAGGAAAGAGAATTTTGGTCTCCAGAAAATAGTGATCACTTCCGCATGTTGATCCACGCTTTGTTCTGACATCTTGAATTTTTAGTTTTGTCTTTTGTTTAGTGATAAGATAATCAATGACGGATTTCAGGTTTTGTGAGGGTTTGGTCCAGGTATATTTGTGTATTTCCTTATGTTGGAAAAAACCGTTTTGGATTTTTAGGTCTAATTGCTCACATACTGTGATAAGCCGGTTTCCAATGTCATTAACAACATCTTCTCCATATTGGCCAACTGTCAGATCATTTACTCTGTTACCTGTTCTACTATTTAAATCTCCCAATATTACAATTTCTCTAGATGTACTTACTGCTGATATTTCATTGTGGATTTCTTCAAAAAAATTGTCTTTCACGGCTACATTTGCATCGTCATTATACGCATAGATTCCAAAAATCGTAAGTCTCATTCCTTTTATTGTTATATTCATTCTTATTAGCCGTTCATTTACTGCTTCCCAGTTGGTGATATATTTTCTAAATCTTTTGTTGACCAAAATAGATACTCCTTGTTGCGCATGTTTTTCTTTTGCCACTCCGCTATAGAAATGGTCATACTGTCCTAGGTTTTCAGATCCTTTTCCTTTCTTCTTCGTTTCTGTTAGTACAGCAAGGTCAACCTTCATTCTGCTGCACTCATGGACTATATCATTCACTTTTCGACTCATTCCTTGTACGTTCCATGTACCAAAAATCATATTCCTGTTTCTTTGCTTGGTTCGTCTTAGGTTTTTCATTTCTTTCCGAGGCGTTTGATTGGGTTTTTTAACAGTGTACGTTTTTTCCGGGTATCAGAGAGTTAGTCTAATGCCCCAACCCCCAACCTGGAGGACCAGGTGATTTTTGATCGAGGTTTTCTTCCCCTAGCCTTTGACGATTCCAACGCCGGTACTACAAGGCAGCATCTTCTTCTTTTATACTATCCCTAGAAGAAAGGGTTGCCACCTGCGCTATGATCACCGTACCGAGGTCCATCCTCTCCGCCTTTCATACCGATGTGGTCTTCTCCCGTAACCCTGGGAATGGGACCCTAAACAGGTGCTAACTCTCCGGGTCAGAGAGTACCTGGAATCTACGGAGGGCAGGGGTCGATTCATTTCCCCTGATAGACATCTGACTGTTAAAATGACTAGTCAATAAGGCAGTGGGAACATTCATAAATAACATAACGCGAAGATTCAGGATTTTTGATCACCTCTTCTTAACGCATTTTCATGAAATATCATAAAAAATACATCGATTGTAACGCAAGGCTAATATTACTTCACTCCTGCTTGAGCGTTATACAGAGTGTTCCAAGTTAAGTGTCCACCATAGCTAACTTTTTTATTATTAAAGATAGAAAAAATTTTAAATTAGCAAACTAGTAGAATTTTTAATGCTGTTTAAGATACTTAAATTAAAAAAAAATAGAGCATCGCTTTTTGCAGTTTTTGAGTTTTTCAAAAAACATTTCAAAAAATGTACATACCCTGTATTTTTTTTTTTTTTTGATAGGCCTTTTAATTCTAAACAATTTAAAAAAAAATTGCCTAAAGTTTAAAATAATAACGAAGACATTTTAAATTCAAAATTACGTAAGTATTTTAATTTTAGTTGGTAGAAAGTAGTCTAATCGTAATTTTGAATTTGGAATATTTTCGTTATTTTTAACTTTAGGAAAATAAATCAAATATTTAAAATAAATTAACAGCAATATTATTTTCCTCAATTTTTACGAAATTAAAAAAAAAATTAAGTTTAATTTTTTTTCAAGAAAAGGTAGTTATGCTGTATAATAGGTACATCATTTAAGAACTATTTTTAGCAGGCGCCTTAAAAACAGCCAACAACATTGAGTATTTTTTAAACTATTAACTAACATAATCTTTGTCCTGGCCTATACTGATTGTGATGATAACTATCAAAAAGTTATCTTAAAAATTATGTGTTGGTTGCAGATATCAGATGCAGTATAGAGAGAAAACCCATACCCCCCAAGTTCTATGTCCCAGCTCCCCTTGTAACCTTGTATGACCCACATTGTATGGGTAGAAAACAACCGACACACAAATTTGTGTTTGTTAAAATTTAAATTATAATTAAAACCTCACCAGTTCTTTTACTTAGTTTTTAATACATTTATAGTAAGCACGTTACAGGTATTTGAACACTTACAAGACGAAAACACCCAAAAATTTCAAAATTTCCTCGCAAAAGATGAAATTTCGATATAAACAGCGTTTGACTGCTGATTTCTAGGAAAACTGTGACGTAGCCTGACGTCACGACCCGGCCGCCTAAACACCGAGTGACGCAACCGGTTTCTTTACGGACCGTGCCTTCTGTAGTGTTGTAAATACTCGGATGATTTTAATATTCGAATATCCTGAATCGGATTAAAGTGATACTCGGATTAATCATCCGTATTCGAATTAATTCGAATTAATTATTCAAATTCGATATGAAACGTACTGCAGCCGTGTCCATGTCCGATTCCGATTTTTCCGAATTTTTAGTTGCTTTCGTTTGTTACCAAAAAAATCGTTCTCTGACTCGGAATAAATTCGAATTTGTCTTTAAGGTTGATTAGCGAAAATATATTCAGGTATATGTCCGCTTTCTTGAAGCGTAACAATCCGCCCGCGACGGAGTTTATTCTTTAATTTACTAATAGAAATCCTATGTAAAAATTAAAATATAGCAAAATTACCTTTGCAGTGAACAGCTATTCTCTAAGGTCGGGTCAGTTACAAATTTAAGACGGAATAGATTGTCGGGAAAACATAGCCAGATGATTTTATTTTTAAGTAGTGTAAAATATTTAATGTGTTGTTTTAGAAGTTAAAATACCAAATGGTTTTTATTTTTAATGAAAATAATCCCTGTATACCCATAAGTAGTTTTGTGGTAATAAAATAAATATAAATTTAACATTGTTTAATTTACTGTAGATAGGTATGTCCAAATTTAAATCATTTTTTTATAACGGTAATTTTAATATAAATTCGAATGTCAATATATATTCCACGTTGATAAATTCCAGCTCTGGGTTCTACTACGTTATACCTCGCTCGTCAAAACGCTCTATATAACGATTTTTTTGTATGAAAATGATTCTTTGGACTATTTTTAGTCGATTTGGATACGGGAAATTAAAAAAAAAAGTATGGTTTTTTTTTTAAATAATTTTTTAAAAAACGTTACATAGTGATTTTCTTTGACTTGTTTTGGTTGAAAAAAATCAATTTCTATCACTGCATCGTCAAATTTTCGACATAAATTTATGAATTAGCTTAGGATTAATAATTTAACAATTTTAAATTAATTACATACCTAGTTTTTCGTGTTTTTTTCTCGGTTTTTTTCACATACTTTTGAAAATTTGTACAGTTGACCTTCCCACAGATGTTTTGACACATTGATTGAGTTTTTGCTTGACCGACACTTTCCAGGTCATTCGGCCATTTCAAATTTCCCAATTGGATTTGCTTACGCTGACTTACCCTCAGATGCACCGTAAGCACTGAAGCGCGATCATGGATTTAATCGCGATTAAGTCCTTGTTGCTCACATACAAAACAACAAAGATAGAGAATGGATTAGCAAAGCCTTGTTACGGTGCATCTGAGGGTAGGAAATTATTTAGTTAGAACTATTCAACAAGAATCGGCGCAGCCGATTCTTGCTGATTGTTTGTGCGGTACGGTTCCGTTCAGTCCGGTTCGGTTCCGTTCGTTTTGGTTTAGTTCGGTTCGGTTTGGTTCAATTTGATTCAGTTAAGTTCCGTTCGGTTTGGTTTTAGGTTAGGTTTGTTGGGTCTTAAAGTAATTCAGCAGGAGTCGGCGCAGCCGACTCCTGCTGAATTACTTTAAGACACAGCCAACCTAATCTAAGATCGACCCGAACCAAACCGAACTGCTGAATTTCTGTAAATCATCATTATCATAATTGTTTCTGCATCATTTTTTTCATTATAAATGCTCAATAGACGATTTTGGACGATTTTACGGAGTCAAAAATGCGCGACAAATTTAAATGTTGGAGCAAGATGTCAGGTCGAACGTTAGATTTCAAAAATTTGGTGTAACCATTTTTCTATGCGTAAATACATTTCTTAAAAACTTTTTATCGCCTCTTGCTAGACAGTTGGTCACCTTATTTTTGGCTAAATTACCATTTATTTAAAGCTCCGTCGATTGTGAGCCGTCCCGCTCTTTCTCGAAATAACAAACGTCAAATAAATTATTTCTATAGCAATTTGTATGAGTTTTTACTAATTTTTTAATTTTGAAATTTCTAAAAAAAATGCGAAAAATCCGCATTTTTTTTTCTTGAAAACATCATAAAACGACCTCAAGTTATCATTAAAAAAAGAAACACCCATTTTCAAGCATCGAGGTATAACGTAGTAGACCCCCAGCTCTGTATTCGTATTAGGTACCAAAAGGTCTAGGTAAAAGTTAATTCGAATCCCTGTTCAATAAATTCTACCTCTGTATTCGTATTCGTATATATATGATGTCGCAAGAGGTAAAAATTAATCCGTATCCGTATTCCGATTCCGAATCATTTTAATACTCGGATGCATTCGAGGATTTTAATACTCGAATTCAACGAATATTTTAATTCGAATCGTTACAACACTAGCTTTCTGTTTGTTGTTTTCTTTTCTAACCTAAACTGTGGTTGTGTTTTTTTTTAAACAAGCAATTTGGTGTTTGTTTAAACAAATGTCCACTCACAGCCATAAAGGATAGTTTATTTGCCCATCTTTTAGTGTATCCCTTTATCTTTGAGAGGGAACTAAAGTTGGGTAAACAGTGACTGGTTCCTTGAAACCCTGGTGCGATGCCTTATCAGGGAGCGCACAATGGGGCCAATCAAGGGGTCCCTGCCTGGTACTTATCAGTCCTGAGTGAACCTTAAAAGTGCTGTCAAAATTTTTTCATCAGTCTGTCTGTTTTTTGGTGTAACTCAAGGGTTGGTTTATATAACACCATAATGCACCATGGCCAAACATAATGCTTGATTTTGGTACATCAGTCCTTCATTTTTCTACCTGCTTAGCATTAAAAGATGATATATATAATTAAGCACTAACTTTGTCACCATTGTGCACTATGTGAGCTGCCGACAGCAAGTGTACAAATACTAGTAGAGTACTGTAGACTTGGTTTACCTTAGCACATAATCAGGCCAGGCTCACAAATAAGGTATGGACCCACTTGTTTAACCCATTGTATTAGGCCCTCTAAGGTGTTGCACCCTGGGCATTAAGAACCCAGTTTATCAGTTGAATAACTAAATAAATAAATTTCTTGTTTTTTATTTACCTAGCTACCTTAAAAACAAAAATTTCCTCTACCTATTCCTACTAAGGTCTGCCTTACCAGTGGTGATCTCAGAGAGGATGGAGGCTATCACCTCCCCCCACCTGTTTCTAGAGAACTTTAAATACAAAGGCACATTCTGGTGTATTACCTATGTAACTGAGTAAAAAAACTATTTTGATAATACTTATTGTGTAATAAATATGGTCTCTCAAGAATTTCCATTTATTTTAAAGTAGGTATTTAGAAAATTTTAGAGGTACAAAAAACTTTTGGCATGTTAGAAAAAAAACATTTTTTTTATAAAAGAAAATCATATACTGCCTAATTAATTTTTTAAGTTTATACAATGTATGTTCAAAAAATCTAAATTGTCCTCCTTTTTGTTGTGTCTCTGGAACAATGGTGTATTCATGGGGGTTGGAGAGGGGCTTCTTTCTTATCAGATTTTTTTAGATTATGAATATGCATAATAGCACCAAGGTAACCCCCAGGCCTGTCGTAAGAGCTAACTAAAGAAGCCTTGACCCATGGGTAGTCTAGTAATGGACAAGTATGTAAAAAAATATAGATATGAGGGGGGTGGGTTAATCTGGTGATTCTCTGAATGGATTTTGTGACCTGGCCATTCAGGAAATCACCACATACAGGGTATATGGAGCCTATTTGGAACTAACAGCTAGTGCAGGCACATTGTGGCTCTCCGTACCCTGTTGATTATGTCAAAAGGTATATGACCCACCAGTGGTCTAAGGCTATAACTATGGCATTATGTGGTATATCATGATGACAAAGTTTCTGGCCTTAAATATAATTTGAAGTTTACTGGGTTCTTTTTACTAGATAGAATTTAAATTGTTATCCGAGTCATACACAATATGTACATTTGTGCACAACATACCCAGAAATAAATGTCTACGTGCCAGGTTAGATCCTTTAAGGGTGCTAATCGCCACTTCCATTCATTCATGGTATTAAAGCAAAGATGTTTAATTTCCTGTACATTATTATATAATTTATTTTAATAATTATAAAAAAAAATTGTGTAAAATGAGTTGGAGTCAATTGCAAGCAGACCCCCTTTTTGGCTTCCTTGCTCACATTTCCAAGGGGTGAGCAAATGGGCCCCATTCTGGAATGCTTTCGGGTCTTTGTACTTCATTTCTTTTAACTGCTTTCTAAAATTAAAAAATGTAAATAAAACTTTTTTAACTAAAAATTAAAAAAATCAAGGCCATGTAACATGCTTTTTTAATTTTTTCTTACTTGGCACAAGTGAAAATTGGTAGTCAAGAGTGTGTTAAGTAAAAAACAGTCAAATCAGAATGTTAAAAAAAAAGTGTTTCTTAATGACAAATTATGAAAAACCTGTCATTCAGGGACACAATGTTTGAATCCATCAGATCAAAAAATATTTTTTTAATCTCATTGGTTTGAATGACACGCGGTTTCTGTTTTTTTTTTTTACTTCAAGTCAAGAGGCTTTAGTAGTCAGTTTATTTAGACTCACCTGATTCCAAGCAAAGTGCACCAGAGTCAATTGCCAGCACCGACCACTTTGGGAATTCTCCCCTTGCAATTACCAATAACTTAGAGTGTGTGGGGCCTCATTTAAAGTACTTGAGCCAAGCTTGTATGTTATGTCATGTTATTATATTTTTTGTATACACAGCCTTACGGTTTCCTTCTGTAATGATATCTTATGTCATGGTATGTCTTATGTTATGCTATGTTTCTGTATAAACCCAACTTAAGGGTTTCTGAAGGCGGTGGCCAAAATAATATGTTTTTTGCTTCCCACTGGTGGGGTACTGTGGTAGGGCACGTAATAACTTTATCTTCTAACGTTCGCACAATTTTTAATTGAGATATTTGTTTATTTTCTTATTGTGACAGCGCCCAAGATGACAGGTAACATCTGTGACTCTTCTTTTCTTTTTCGTATTACATAATGGGCCAATTGTTAGAGCGCAAGTTAGCTACAAATCAACATTATTTAGGCTTAAGTATTAAAAAATAGCTTGTCTAGAGTTAAACTGCTGAAACCAATGAGACGGCCGAGGCGGCCATGATAGTTTTCCTATTTATTTTTCTTTAAATTTATGGACTAGAAAATATTAATTTCCAGGTGGTCCCGGGCCTAAATAAATTCTAGAAAGTGCTAAATTCAATAAAATATGACTAAGAATTGATTTATAGGGTATTTCGAGGATAATAGCAATTAGCTTGTCTAACGAACTGTCACGATCACCTGTTTTTCGATCCAAGATGGTCGCCATAGGACAAACAAAGCGTTTTCCCATAAGCCGCAATGTTAACAAAAACGTAATTTTTAAAAAAAGTGAAACGATTTAATTTACAACAAAGATGCTGTTTTAAGTATTGAGCCTATGTACACATGGGAAAAATGTGTTTTTCTTAAAAAAAATCAATTGAAGCCAGTAAATCTCAAATAAATGGGACCATGTTTTGTTCAAAAGTCAGGTTATGTTTTTATTTACTTTTGTTTTTTTTTTACTTTTTTTCCAGTTTTTTACTCAGTTTGAATCATTATTATTAGTTTCTGTGCTGTTATGAATTGTGGCAGCTGGGGAGAGCTTGATAATGTTAATTTTGATGGAATGCCAAGTATTTTGAGCTTAAAAAATCATCTTGATTTAAATGAACTAGGTATCAGGTCAAAGAAGGGAAAAGAAAGTGGATAAGTGCTCTATTACCTGACTTAACAGAGGATAAATTGAAATATTCGAAAGTTTTTTGTCAAATTTGTTTTGGATAAATGTGTAACTGCCATTTTGGCAACATTTTCTATTGGGATCTTTTTTTGTGCTTGAGTGAACCTTTTGCAGAAGTGTAACATAGAATTGTGTTAAACTGTAAGAAATATTTCACTATGATTTTTTACTATTCTAGGCAAGCAACTTTTAAAACTAGAATACAGCAATGATCATGACTGGGTCTCTCCTGAATGGATTATTATTTCAAAACGGTTGAAAAATTTTAAAAATGATGGTTGAAAAAAGGGTCTAGAGAAGAAAGAAAAGGAAAACAATATGAACAGTACTTACTGTTGTGAGCTGACGAACCTTAGGTTTGACCGTACTTAAGCCCTATGTATTATAGTTCATGGAAAATCATATGGTGATGTACGGTGTGTGAGGCCAATGACAAGAAAAAACTGTATTTTAATTTTGCAAGTTTTTTTTTTATATAATGTTTACTTATATTTTTTTAAATAAACATATTTTGTAAAGTACTTATTAAGGCCGCTTGACATGGTGCATGACACGCTGCAAATATTTGCAAGCAAAAAATTTCAGTCAAATTGTTGCCTGCAAAAAAATCTTCTTTTCGTTTGACATTGTGCATTCCCCAGAATCTAGGTAAAAATTCGCCAGTTTGCATGCAAGTACAGTTTGCATGCAAAAAAATGGCACCAGACCGATAAAAATGGATTGCCTGCAACAATCAGCTGGATTTGTACTGTGCATGCACCTGGGCAAAATTTCATACATTTGCCTGCAAATTTTATTGTCATGCACCATGTCAAGTGGCCTTTAGAAGTTTGCTTGACCAACCTCGGTTGGAACTCATGTAACATGCTTTTTTAATTTTTTCTTACTTGGCACAAGTGAAAATTGGTAGTCAAGAGTGTGTTAAGTAAAAAACAGTCAAATCAGAATGTTAAAAAAAAAGTGTTTCTTAATGACAAATTATGAAAACCTGTCATTCAGGGACACAATGTTTGAATCCATCAGATCAAAAAATATTTTTTTAATCTCATTGGTTTGAATGACACGCGGTTTCTGTTTTTTTTTTACTTCAAGTCAAGAGGCTTTAGTAGTCAGTTTATTTAGACTCACCTGATTCCAAGCAAAGTGCACCAGAGTCAATTGCCAGCACCGACCACTTTGGGAATTCTCCCCTTGCAATTACCAATAACTTAGAGTGTGTGGGGCCTCATTTAAAGTACTTGAGCCAAGCTTGTATGTTATGTCATGTTATTATATTTTTTGTATACACAGCCTTACGGTTTCCTTCTGTAATGATATCTTATGTCATGGTATGTCTTATGTTATGCTATGTTTCTGTATAAACCCAACTTAAGGGTTTCTGAAGGCGGTGGCCAAAATAATATGTTTTTTGCTTCCCACTGGTGGGGTACTGTGGTAGGGCACGTAATAACTTTATCTTCTAACGTTCGCACAATTTTTAATTGAGATATTTGTTTATTTTCTTATTGTGACAGCGCCCAAGATGACAGGTAACATCTGTGACTCTTCTTTTCTTTTTCGTATTACATAATGGGCCAATTGTTAGAGCGCAAGTTAGCTACAAATCAACATTATTTAGGCTTAAGTATTAAAAAATAGCTTGTCTAGAGTTAAACTGCTGAAACCAATGAGACGGCCGAGGCGGCCATGATAGTTTTCCTATTTATTTTTCTTTAAATTTATGGACTAGAAAATATTAATTTCCAGGTGGTCCCGGGCCTAAATAAATTCTAGAAAGTGCTAAATTCAATAAAATATGACTAAGAATTGATTTATAGGGTATTTCGAGGATAATAGCAATTAGCTTGTCTAACGAACTGTCACGATCACCTGTTTTTCGATCCAAGATGGTCGCCATAGGACAAACAAAGCGTTTTCCCATAAGCCGCAATGTTAACAAAAACGTAATTTTTAAAAAAAGTGAAACGATTTAATTTACAACAAAGATGCTGTTTTAAGTATTGAGCCTATGTACACATGGGAAAAATGTGTTTTTCTTAAAAAAAATCAATTGAAGCCAGTAAATCTCAAATAAATGGGACCATGTTTTGTTCAAAAGTCAGGTTATGTTTTTATTTACTTTTGTTTTTTTTTTACTTTTTTTCCAGTTTTTTACTCAGTTTGAATCATTATTATTAGTTTCTGTGCTGTTATGAATTGTGGCAGCTGGGGAGAGCTTGATAATGTTAATTTTGATGGAATGCCAAGTATTTTGAGCTTAAAAAATCATCTTGATTTAAATGAACTAGGTATCAGGTCAAAGAAGGGAAAAGAAAGTGGATAAGTGCTCTATTACCTGACTTAACAGAGGATAAATTGAAATATTCGAAAGTTTTTTGTCAAATTTGTTTTGGATAAATGTGTAACTGCCATTTTGGCAACATTTTCTATTGGGATCTTTTTTTGTGCTTGAGTGAACCTTTTGCAGAAGTGTAACATAGAATTGTGTTAAACTGTAAGAAATATTTCACTATGATTTT
Source organism: Aspidapion aeneum (assembly GCA_963576565.1). Lineage (NCBI taxonomy): Eukaryota > Metazoa > Arthropoda > Insecta > Coleoptera > Brentidae > Aspidapion > Aspidapion aeneum. The sequence continues at coordinate 30,016,949 of OY755046.1, read as the reverse complement.
TTACTATTCTAGGCAAGCAACTTTTAAAACTAGAATACAGCAATGATCATGACTGGGTCTCTCCTGAATGGATTATTATTTCAAAACGGTTGAAAAATTTTAAAAATGATGGTTGAAAAAAGGGTCTAGAGAAGAAAGAAAAGGAAAACAATATGAACAGTACTTACTGTTGTGAGCTGACGAACCTTAGGTTTGACCGTACTTAAGCCCTATGTATTATAGTTCATGGAAAATCATATGGTGATGTACGGTGTGTGAGGCCAATGACAAGAAAAAACTGTATTTTAATTTTGCAAGTTTTTTTTTTATATAATGTTTACTTATATTTTTTTAAATAAACATATTTTGTAAAGTACTTATTAAGGCCGCTTGACATGGTGCATGACACGCTGCAAATATTTGCAAGCAAAAAATTTCAGTCAAATTGTTGCCTGCAAAAAAATCTTCTTTTCGTTTGACATTGTGCATTCCCCAGAATCTAGGTAAAAATTCGCCAGTTTGCATGCAAGTACAGTTTGCATGCAAAAAAATGGCACCAGACCGATAAAAATGGATTGCCTGCAACAATCAGCTGGATTTGTACTGTGCATGCACCTGGGCAAAATTTCATACATTTGCCTGCAAATTTTATTGTCATGCACCATGTCAAGTGGCCTTTAGAAGTTTGCTTGACCAACCTCGGTTGGAACTCATATGTGCATATTGATCTGTTGGACTGACCTACCTATAAGTTGTGCCTCTTTTTCATGTCACTACTGGAGGGTTAAAACAATTAAACTTTGTCTAAACCTAAAACTCATAGTGAAATATTTTTCACAGTTTAACGCTATAGAAGGCCTATTACTTAGCAAAAGGTTTATTCAAGTACAACAAAAGATCCTAATAGAAAACCTGAATCTGATGAGAAAAGTTTAGTCTATTTCAATTTCGTCTCTGTTAACTGAGCCTTGAAGTGAGCTCTTTGAGTAGAACTACTTTCCTCTACCTTGGGCTGATAGTTCATTGATTCATTGGTCAAAAAACTTCAAAAACCTTTGGGGGCCCGATACCTTTGGGAGGCCCCCAGAGGTCTCATGATGTACTTTATGCTATTTTTTTTGTTTATTCATGAAATATATGGAAAATATCTAAAAAAATATGTGGTTTGGGGGGGGGGGGCGGGCCCCTAGCCCTCCGCCCCCTTGGTGCGCACATGTAATAATTCAAAATAAGTGAAAAAACCAGAAAAAAAGTTAAAAAAAAAACAAAATAAACAAAACCATAACCTACTTTTTTGAAGAAAACATGGTCCCTTTTATTTCAGATTTTCTGGCTTTAGTTTAATATTTTTAAGAAAAACGCATTTTTCCCATATGCACAAAGGATCTGTTCTTAAAACTGATTAATTTTTTAGACTAAAGCTCTTGTCGTTTTTGTAAAATTTACGTTTTTGTTAACATTACGGCTTATGGGAAATCGGTTTGTTTGTCCTATGGAAGACATCTTGGATTTGATCATATGTTTTGTTAGACAGCCCTATAAAATAATTTCTAACCTAAAAACAAACATCGAAAAAAAACGTTTATTATTCTGAATTTTCGAGGCGCTTGCGTTTTGACAAGCTATCTTGACCTGTTTTATCAGAAAAGTTAACCTGCCAAACATTTTGATGATGAGAACCGCCTTTTTTACGCGATTATATCACAGTAGTGTAGAACATAACAAGTTTTTCGTCAGCCATTTGAGTAAAAGTCTCTGACCATTACAGGAAATAGCTATTTTGCAATAGTTGCCATTGTTTGTTATTTATTTCTGGACAAAATTACTTTAATGTTAACGTGCTATATTTTGGAGCTGTCATGGACACTGTGAGAGCTAAATAAAGATTGTCTAATCAGCAACGACAACACTTTAGAAGCTGCTTAGCTGTGAAACGGCATACAGCTGTAATAGCTATTTTACTTTCAGTTTTGCTGTTAAAGTGTTTTGATAGCTGTTTTTTAGCAATTTGTGTTACTTGGGCTCTCACAGTCGACTCGAGCCGACTTCACCCGAATGAGCGTTACATTGCCGAGCCTGACGGCTCAGTTTAATTCAGTACCCACAAAAACTGCTAAACGCGCCTAAAGAAGTTTACACTTCAAAAATCTTCAGTCCTTATGATATCGGACGGGGGGCAGATTGTGGTAGGTTTGTTGTGAGGGGGCTGGTTATGGGGGAGGCGAATATCTCACTTTACCTCTTCCCATAGAAATACAGGCAGTTATACTTTTTATGTAGGAATCTATTTGTATATTATTATTAAACTACAAAAACAGCAATTAAAGTAAAACGATGTTTTCTTTTTCTAGGAGAGCTTATTTCTTTTATAATGAATCACTTAATTATGTCACTAAAATTCTAGAAAAACCAAAGAAGGAAGGCCTAGTCCGCATGTTATTTGTGGACTTGGTCGGCGCCCCTGATAGATTATGTTCATTTTGTTTGAAAGGGGCTAATTTTGATCTTAGAGGGCTTACCCCTTCCCCAAGCTACTTCCTTGGCGTATAAACATACATTTATTCCATTCTTTCAAAAAATGTTGGTTTTGTTAATATTTAGTATTACCAAGAAAAATTGCATTTGGATATCTGATTTGGCCCACCGTGCAACGCTACCGTCAGTCAGTTCTGCATTTCACAACAAAAAATAAGCTTGATAAAGAGAAAAGTGGGTTAGGATTGCATTTTTCTGGAAATTTTTATTTTAATTTATAATTTATATTCAACTAATTTATATTTATGTTCAACGTTCGATAGTTTTGGTTTTGTAGCTGTTGTGCGATATGTTCAAACGTAAGTATTAGTCTAGTTTTGTCTAGTAACTTCGCTAACAAAAGCCCCTTTGCCAAAAAAATATTTTTTTTTCACTTGGAAATATTTTTAAAGGAATAGCTAAATTATTTCCTGTGCGTAAAATACCAGTAAAAACTGTAGGAATCAAGAACATTTCAGCTTAAGTTGGTCTTGAGACTCAGGCCTTAAAATTTAAAAAACTTTTGTTTGCATACCTAAGTAGTACTTTTTAAAAATAATTAGTGCTGGAAAATTTGCATCTTCTTGAAAAATATTAGTTGTGTCTACAACAACAACAAACTTCTCAAGCTTGCAAGCAATACCTATCATCTGCTATGTTGGTCCAAATAAAAAACTTGTTGCAGAGAAATAAACATCCTTCGAGACTAGTAGATGCCACCCAATTCTCTTTTGTGATTTATTCAATTATAGTAATGTAACTATGTGAATGTGAAATAGAATACAATGTATTATCAAATATTATTTGTTAATTATTATTAAAAATAATATTATTCATAAGAAAAGTGCGTAAAGTGATTACATTTCCACAAACAAAAACAGTTGAGCAATATGAAGTGAAGTTCAGTTTCATAATAGTTTGTGAGAAATAGATACCAGGCACATATATAAGGAGGGGGGGCACTGGGGGGACATTTCCACAAATTTCCATTTAAAGAAAATGTTTTTCGAGAAATTTCCATCTAAGGAAAATGTTTTAGAAGAATTTTCCATTTGAACATATTTTTACTCAAATGTTACAAAAACTGTAAAATTTTAATTTTAAAATTTATTTTAGCTCACACTACTACTATACCATAGTAGTGTGAGCTATGTTGATTTTTTTGAGAAAAAAAGTTTCTCTGAGAGTTTAAGTGAAAATATGTCGTGTGTGATCTCAAACGAAAGGTAATTGAGTCTGGAGTTAAACAAAATACATTTTAGTTTAAAAAAAAGGGTGGGGGTATATTTCAAAAATTAGAGTTTAAGTCAAAACCTGGCTTGTGTGGTATCAAACGAAAGGTAATTGAGCATGGAGTTGAATAAAATATATTTCAGTTTTTAGTTATATTAGCTCACACGTACACTATAACTATAGTACCTAGTGTGAGCTTAGGTACCCATATATTGGCAGAGTATTTTTATAATCACCAAAAACACATAAAAAAAATAAAGTACCTTATTAAGATTCTAAATCAATAATTAAATTTAAAAAAACATTTTCTTCAAAAGGATAATCATTCAATAAAATTTTCTATATACAGAAAATTGTTCAAAAACATTTTCTTCGATTAGAAGTTTGTTCAAACAAACATTTTCTTCGATTAGAAGTTTGTTCAAACAAATTTCCATTTAAAGAAAATGTTTTTGAACGAATTTTCGATTCGATTTAAAATAAAGGACTGAAAAGTCATTATTCAGTGACCCAATAAATGTAAAAAAAGTACCTACTGCATAAGGTTTCTAAAAAATTTATTAACAAAAAAAAATTGAATTATAATATACAAGTAAATAATAATTTATTCTAGCACTGTCGATACAATGATTCTTCTCATCTCCTCTCATCTTCATGGATAGTATAGGTATGCAAAGTTAAATTTAAAAAAATACAAAAAAATGGATATATAGGTATACCTATGTCACAGGCTTGTAGTAATAAATAATGATTTTAGTTGTGGGGGTTGCTATAGTCTATAGTTAAAAAAGCTATAGTAAGTACCTATAAGCAGATAGTGTAACTATAACCCTGCCAAATTAAATTAACAAAATAAGCACCTATTAAAAATTGGTAAACTAACCATGTACAACATGGGCGTACCCAGGGTGGAGCAAAAAAGCAAAAAATTTTATAGCTCCCCTTTAATTCTTGTATTACTAAATGAGCTAAAGCCAGGATGGTGCAGGTGACAAGGCAGGGTGGGGCAAGTGCCCCATCCTGACTACGCCCATGATGTATAACCATCCAAAGAACACCAATATTATTTAAATGTTTTATTACCAAATTTGATTTAAGCCCCTCAAAAAAATTGATCCAGTTATATTCCTTATAAGGAATATAAACACTCAAGAGGGGGAGATTGGCTTTGCGTCATGATTACACGCAATGTTTTTTTAATGTTTTTTCTTGAAAATGCGTTACGAGGGGGAGTTAAAAATCCTGACTTTTTGCGTTGCATAATTTAAGGATGTTCCCCTATACATATCCATTATTTTGAATTTTTATGATAATTTTAACTTTGTATACTAACTATAGGTAGGTACGTTTCTTTTCATATTTCATCAGGAGATTTTATGAGTGAAGCTTCAAGACTATGTAGAACTATTCATATCTTCTCGTCTTTTGTGAGGGGCATATTTAAAAGAAATGGAGCCCCTCTGGGATGGAAAACTTGGTATACTATGTTTCTCTTGTTATATCATCAGGAGATTTTATAGGTGAGGCTTCATGTAGAACCACAGAGGTTATCCAAGTAGAGCTATCCAAATCTTCTTGTCTTTTATGAGAGACGTATTTAAAAGAAATTGAGCCTCTCTCCACAGAAAAAAAAGCTGCGGTTCGGTCTGCGAATTAAGCTATGCCTCTCTCTGGGATAATAATCGGCCCCACAGAACACCATATCCGCACGTGTGAGAAATCAACTTTTTTTTATAACTAGTAATATAATTTTTAAAAAAAATCTGTTTGTTTATTGTGAAATTCCTTCATACTTGTCTGTCAAAGTAAGTGTCATAAAAATCACGGCGAACTCGATTTTCTGAAATAAGGGAAAGAATTCTACCAAGCTGCACTGACAACACTGCGGCTCGCGATCACTGACTTGTATGAACACTGAGAAATAAATTCGACGTACAATTCGTGTCGGAAAACGGTTTTTGTTTCCTTCATAGAATGAAATTCGTAAGAAAATTAGCTCTAGAATGTTGTGTTTACTAATATCTAAGGTTGTTTTGCCTTTTTGGTTCAAAATATTGAGCAGAAACCTTCCACGATATTTTGCCAGTTCTAGTTGAACTAAATGCAGTGTAACGCCGCGGTTAGGGGTGCTTTAGTCGAGCGGTATATTTATACAACTTGTCCCTTTCCACGATTACATTAAATTTATTTGAAGGTAGGCGTCCTAGTTGCACATAGCTATGATTAAAGCCAGTTGTTGTTATTGACTTTTGGTTGTTATTAAATTAGACACCAATTGTTATAAAGAATACGTTATATTTAAAGTCAAAAATTATTAATACAAAATCGTAGATCCAAAGTCTAGCATGGTCCTAACATTCAAATTAATTACGAAAATGCGCTAAAATTAACATTAGCCAATACCTTAGAGTCTATCTACGAACAAAGCTGATTGGTTTTATTACAATTTTTCCGTCACAAAATTGTCTTCGCAAATTAAAATGATAGAGTCTAAAAAAAACGTTGTAGAACATAATATTGTGAAATTAACTCAATGGTAACACATACATAATAAGTCCGTAAACATATCAGTAAATTTATTCCAATAGTCTAAATCTCGTTAAATACTAAATGCACTATCAAAAGTTCAAAATCATTCTTCATCTTTTCATCTTTACTATAATTACTAATCCTTATTTACGTATAAAAGTCTAATAATTTAATTGTCTACAGCAATTAAATAAACGGTATTATTTTCTTTTTAAATCAATGTTCAACTAGTTTAAAACGTAATATTTTCATTTTAAATCAATGTTCAAATACATTTAACTTACTTTCTGTCATAGAATCACTAAAATATATTTTTTATTCTAGAGTTCAGAACTCTAGATTTTCTTGAAGACTACATTTTTATATAAAATGGTCAACTTTTACTAATTCACTTTAATTTTAACTGTTTACTATTTTTCACTTTTGGCTGCAACTTTAACACTGGTACTTTAATAATGCCCGGATATAATTCAAGAAATCGAATTTATAGGCGATCCCCTCTTGTTTATCCCACAAATTTTTATGACGAAACAGGTCAATGTGTTTTGATCGAGCCAGTGTTTCTGAATATAGCCCTAATTAATGAATACAATAGAGTCGTGTATTCATTGCTCCCTAATATAAACAATTTCCTAAGGCGTGGACAAAACAGGTAAAAATGGGATTTTTGTCAACCTCTTTTGTGGCTCATTTAATTAATTTCATTTGTAATTTTGCGATCGATCGAATCAACAGTGCTCTCCAGTGAAAATAAGTGTTAGGGTTTTAGTTCAGCTGGCTTCATGTGAGTCTCAATCATTTTATTTTAACTCTTGTTTTTTATTTTTGGTTTAAATATTACTTGTTTATCGACTGGTCTCTCAATATTTTTATTATTTTTGGTTTTTATTATTTTATTTTAAAAATAATATTTTTTTATTGTTGTGATTTTTTCACTTTCTTGCTTCGATAATACTTGTATATTTTCTGCCAGTTTTAGAATATGTTTTTAATATTTTCAATTTAGGTTTTAATTAATATTTTTCTTTTCCTTAAAAAAAAATTAATTTTATTTTTTTTACATTATTTTTTTTTAAATTTGAACTTTAATTAATATTATTTTTTTTTTTTTTTTTAAATAATATCTAATTTATTTTTTTTTAACTTATTTATTTTTCATCGTGTTAAATATTATTATCAACTAAACGGAAATCTTGAAACTTCTCATATTTTTGATAAAATATTTTTATATTTTATTAAATAAACCCCGACCTTTACAGCAGCCCAATTTTATATGGCTAAAAATTTTAGCTGGCTAAAAACGATCGGAGGTCTAATCTACAAAAATCGACCCCCTGAACTAAAAGAAGTTTTTGCAATTGCTATAGAATCTAGAAAGGTAAAGTTTAATACAAATTAAACTTAATTTAAACTAGACTTTTTTTTTATTTAATAAAATATAACTAGACTAGGACATTAAGTTTACAGTTTTGAAATGCCTACTATGAGACCTTTATTTAGTTCATTACCTTAAAGGTACCCTCAAAACACTAAAAGATACTATAAATAATGTACAGGGTGAGCTAGGAAAATTTTGCACTGTTGCAACCATTCTTTAAACAAATTTATAAAGCTTGTGATTGTAGGTCAAATTACAAGAAAAAATAGGTAGCTACAGATATTTTGGAATTGGCATTTAAAGGGTGTTCCAAGTTAAATGCCATCATTGCTAAGTTGGTTATGATTAAAGATAGCAAAAAAGTTAAATTGGCAAACTGGGAGAATTTTTTACGTTTTTAAGATAGTCAAATCAAAAAAACAATCGAGCATTGTGTTTTCCATTTTTTTTTGGTAGGTCTTTCAATTCTTAACAAAAATAGTTGAGTTTTTTCCTAAAGTTAAAAATAATGAAGATATTTTAAATTCAAAATTACTCTTAATTTTTTTTTTGGTAGAAAGCAGTCTAAGTAATTTTGAATTTCAAATCTCTTGGTTATTTTTAACTTTAAAAAAATCTAAAACTATTTTTGTTTAGAGTTTAAACTTTAGGTTTAAACACTTTTCAGAAAAATTTGGAAAATACAGGGTGTTCAATTAAAAAAAAATATATATATTGTCTTAAGTCGTCAAAAATTCTACTGGGAGCAAAGTTACACAAATAAAATATAAATAATACTGGCTGGTCGATCTTTGAGCCGGCGGCCGACATCAAACGCCGAATCGCACACCTGTATATAATGGGTACCTATCTTTTAGGTGGTGAATTTTTTTCTTACTCTAAGGTGGTTACCTAAATAAAGGTCTCAAGGTAGGCACTTCAGACCTTGGTGACCCAAATAAAGGTCTCAAGGTAGGTATTTCAGACCTGTAAACTTAATATCCTAGTTATATTTTATTAAATTAAAAAAGTTTAAATTAAGTTTAAGTATGTTTTTAAATAAAAATTCGTATTAAACTTTTTACCTTTCTAGAATCTAAATCAATTGAAGGGTCCAGTGGAAAAACGATGAGATTCCATTTTTTTCAGAAATCGACATTTTGACGCCATGCGATAGCTATTGTAACGTGAAGTAGTAACACACTAAACCTTACAGGTGATAAACAATGAGATTCCACTAAAAGCTCCAGCTAAAAATAGGCAGCACTGTGGCAAAACATTGAGACTTCCACTTTAAATTTCGTTTTACTCAACTTTTTGAAAAATGGAATCTCATCGTTTTTCCACTGGACCCTTCAATTGCAAAAACTTTCTTTACTTTCTTTCCCATACAATATAATCATGGAGTTGTATAAGGCCCTGAAAGGGCCTTAGAGACGGAAAGACAAGGCATTTTTTATTGACCCTATCCAATTTGGTTTCTAGGGGCGGGTATTTCTTTTACAATAAAAACAGAGATAGACATTATTGAACATGTGAAACGGACAAAGATAGGCTGATTTTGCATGCTAATAATACCCTAGATAATATATGGGTACTTTTATTTCTTTCACACTGACGGCATAAGTGCGACAGAAAAGCAGCTGGCTACTTTTAATCCACCTGCCGTATTTTAAGTGATTCAACCTGCTAGTCGTTTTATACAAGAAAAACTGATAGACAATGTTGTGTAAGTACGGAAATGATTTTTTTTTTGAATTTCGTGCGGGAATATTACTAAAAGAAATCTTAAAAACGTTTAAAAACAAGTTAGAAGTAACTATTTGAGTTCAAACATGGTGCGAAATTGTTTTTTGTGCAAAAGAAGAAAAAAATCGATGAAAAAACAACATTTTATGGGTAAGTCGTCTTGACGGATAGTTTTTTCTAAAACACGATAAAGTTCAGTAGCGTCACGATAGAAAGTTTTTTCTGCGACCGTGCGATTTTACCCTCACACATTTTGATTCAGAAAGTGTCACTTCCCCGCACTTATAAGATTATGTTTTAATAATAATTTGTCCTGAAATGTGTTGCAGTCTAGGACAACTGGGCGCCGCCAACTTGGCGCGACCAACTGTCCGGCGCACAGTGGAACGTTTTGAAGATCTAGGTGGACAACCCCTGAGCAACATTAACACTCTTTAATGCTTGATTCTTTTAGCTTTAAAATAACATAAAATATTTAAAAGCATTTAGTATTTGCAATATTACCTACTTCTTATATAGGGCGATTCAGATTTTAACGATTTTAAGATTTGTAGTCATACTGTATGTTTTAACGAAAATTGTTTCAACAAATTTTATAACAATGAAGTAACGGTATATATATTTTTTAGTTTTTGCAAGAAGGAATTTACATAAAACAGTTTTGCAATATACAAGGTGTTTCAGAAAAATTTAAATAAAGACGTTTTAGGCTGTAAGGGACGATCAAGAAAAAAATTCCGCGCTCATCTGTCACTATATAAAAAATAAATGCATTAAAAATTTTAAACCTCTCACCCCTTGCCCGGAGTGAAACCAACCCCTAAAATTATAATGGAAAATGTTCATCGGATGGCATTATCTTTAAAGGGGTTTAATGTCAGAAAATTTAAGAGATATTTGGATTTTAATTTTATATAACTAAGAGAGTTTAAAAAAATATTTTAATTCCATTTTTATTTAAAAAATATCATTACTTAACATAAAAAATAATAGAATAATTAACTAACACAAGTCAATTTTATTATTATCTTGCAAACTAAACTAGGTTAATTAATTTCTCAATCTGACACAAAAAAGGCAAGAAAAATATATTATAATATTTCTAAAACCGCATAATAATAACTCGCTCCGTTTAAAACTTAATTTTTTGGATTTTTTTAACCTCAAAAAACTTCCCTTGAGGTTTGGTGCAGATGCATTTTTATTAAGCTTGGTTAAGCTTGTGTTACTGTTTACAAAAATTCGTGAAAGTCGAGAGTTTCAAAAACCCATCCTACAGACATACATAGGGCATATTCTTAAATTACGTTTCTTACGTTACGTTAATTACCCGTTCTCCCCCCTCCGTAATGAATTTTTAAGAAAAAATATATTCAAGAATCATGACAGTATAACGCAAGGTTAATAACCCCCCTTCACCCCTTGAGCGTTACGTACTTTAGGAATCGGCCCATACACATAGGTACATGGGATAGGGTGTCTCAGAAACTACAAGGGGGTTTATGAGGATTTAGGAGACGGTAAGACATACCAATTTTGGTAAAAAAGTGGCGCTATTCCGAGCTGTATCAAAGAAAACATTTATATGCGTTCTCAAAATATTGAGAAATAAATGGATCCATGAGGGATGAACCTTCCTAGCTAGAGTATTAGCACACTTCAAGTGAAGCCATGATAATTTATCAGCTTTGAAAAGTTTTTTGTATATATCTGATAAACTGAAGCTCTTACGAAGTTTTTAGGTATAACACGAATTATTGAACAAAATATAGTCTACTATATTACGAAAACTGTATATTGATACGATGCTCCGTTAAAAAGATAGATTTTTTAATACCTTTAATTGTCGAAAAACTGTCATAAGCATTAATAGATTTTGACCAAAATCTAATCAGCTCGTAAGAGTGTCGAGCACTACTACTGAAAATTTTATGAAAATCGGTTCAGCGGTTTAGGAGCTATCTTGTTACGGACAGAAATAATATACACACACACAGACAGACATCACGACGATATTGCTAGGATAGGTCAAAATACACCCAAATAACACATTTTCGGCGTTATCTAAAAAAAAAGTATATAATACCTATTAATAATACCATTGCTATGCGGGCTAGGAAGGCAAAAACTAAAAATTGTGACTTTTTGAAAAAAATAAAGTCCTAAAAAATTGTTCATTTTATTGGCCTAGTCATATTTATATAGTTTTATTCAATTTGTTTAAAAGAAGGCGACAATATTTTAATTTTTCGAATAACACAATTTTAGTTTTTAAGCATTATTTTGAAACCCCCTGTAGATATTTTTAACTTCGACACTGCACCCGATTAAGCTCGCAGTAGCGCCACTTTTTTCCTTTTGAACGAATTACCGTTTCTGAAAATCCCACAAATCCCTATGTACTTACTTTTATCTGGACACCCTGTAGACAAACAGACACATTGACTCATCGTGATGTAGAAAAATGCATAAAGATTGACTAATTTAGGTTAGAAAATCCCCAAAGGGCACATTTGTGAAGGTATCAAAAAGAAAATGTCATTAAACACAAATAATACGTTTTCTATTTTTAGAGTTGCAGGCTAACAAAATAATTAGGTACAAGTTTACTGCAAAAAAAGGACAAACTTTCAATACTGCGTCAGAAAGTAGAGATTTCGGTTAATTAGAAAATAATAAAACTAACATCAACAAATTCTAACAAACTAAAGTTTCAGTCCAACAAAAACTATATAAAAATTAAATTTTTCTTATCAAAACACCAGCGAATTCATAAAATCATATCAAGTAAAACACTGCAACAAGACAGTCAAAATACTTCCCTAGTCTTAAGGACATGTCACTCTAAAAATGCCTGGAACTTGTTTTACTCCAGCGCCTACTACGCGGGAAAAAACAATATTGTTTTAAAACATTGCCAATACATAAGATTAAAATGCAACTTTCAATGCAAATATCTTGACAACCAGAGGGGATAAAAAAATAATATTTTGGATCTAGGATGTATGGAATATGCTCTTTAATTGTAGGTAGCTGAAATGTTAATTTATAATACTTAACCATGTCCACCTAGATTAGTCAAACGTTTCACTGTGCGGCGGGCCAACTGCGCGGCAGGCCAACTGGGCACCGGGCCAACTGGACACCGGGCTAACTGGGCGCCGGACTAAAATATTTTTTCTTGATAAAATGTGCAGATGAAAAACAAAATAGATATATTATTATTTATGCAAAAACATAACAATATAAAACAAACATAAAAAATCCTTTACGTAATATTCTTGAAATTTGGTTTTGTTAGAGTTAAATCCATTAAGTCGAGTGTTAAAATTTTGGTAGGTCTAGAGTTCTGGTAACCTGATAACATAAAATTTACGTTTTTGATTACACGAATGGCGAATCCAAAATGGCGGATTTCTTTATTTTTAAACCGATTTTTCTCAAACTTGAAAGTTTGAAGTGTTTGGGATCACTTAATACAGTTTTACCCTCAAACTCATAAAAAATTCAAAATGGCGAATCTAAAATGCATTGCATTGCTTGAGATCACCTAATACAGTTTTATACTCAAACTTAAAAAAATTAAAATGGTGGATCCAAAATGGCGGACTTTCTTATTTATGTATCGATATATATCAAATATGGAACTTGGCGGTGTTTCAAGTCGCTAATTACGATTTTTGACTCAAACTCATGTAAAACTCAATCAAAATGACGGATCCAAAATGGCGGATGTCTTAATTTTTAAACCGATTTGTCTCAAACTTGAAAGTTTGCAGTGTTTGAGATCACTTAATACAGTTTTATCCTCAAACTTAAAAAAATTAAAATGGCGGATCCAAAATGGCGGATTTCTTTATTTTTAACCCGATTTGTCTCAAACTTGAAAGTTTGAAGTGCTTGGGGTCAGTTAATACAGTTTTATCCTAAAACTTAAAAAAAATTAAATGGCGGATCCAAAATGGCGGATTTTCTTATTTATGCACCAATATTTATCAAATATATAACTTGGCGGTGTTTCAAGTCGCTGATTACGATTTTTGACTCAAACTCATGAAAAACTTAAAATGGCGGATTTCTTCATTTTTAAACGGATTTGTCTGAAACTTAAAGTTTTGCAGTGCTTGAGATCACTTAATACAGTTTTATCCTAAAACTTAAAAAAATTAAAATGGCGGATTTTCTTATTTATGCACCGATATGTATCAAATATAGAACTTTTGACTCAAACTCATAAAAAATTCAAAATGGCGGATCCAAAATGGTGTGTTTCTTTATTTTTCAACGGATTTGTCTCAAATGTCTCAAACTTGAAAGTTTGCAGTGCTTAATTTGTGACTCACACTTGCAAATGGCAGACTTTTATAGCTTAATACAAAATATGACTCAAGTATAAAGAAAGAAATGTAATATTTTAAGCTTAAGACAAATCGGTTAGTAAATAAAAAAGTCTGTCATTTTGGATTCGCCATTTTGATTTTTTTATGAGTTTAAGTCAAAAATGATAATCAGCAAAGTCCACAATTTTGGATCCGCCATTTTAAATTATTAATGAGTTTGATATTTGATACATATCGGTGCATAAATAAAAAAAATCCGCCATTTTCCATCCGTCATGTGAAATTAAGTGCTTTCAAGCACTGCAAACTTTCACGTTTGAGACAAATCGGTTTAAAAATAAAGAAATCCGCCATTTTGAGTTTGAGTCAAAAATCAGATTCAGCGACTTGAAACACTACCAAGTTTTATATTTGATGAATATTGGTGCATAAATAAGAAAATCTGCCATTTTTGATCCGCCATTTTAATTTTTTTAAGTTTGAGGATAAAACTGTATTAAGTGTTCTCAGACATTGCAAACTTTCAAGTTTGAGACAAATCGGTTTAAAAATAAAGAAATGCACCATTTTAAAATTTTTAACAGGTTACTAGAACACTACACCTACCAAATTTCAACACTCGACTTAATAGATGTTGCAATTTTTGTATAAATAACATATTTATTTTGTCCCATTCCGAATTGAAATTTTTAGTTCCGAAATTTCATCTGACTCGAGCATAACTTGTAGTCCACCCAAGAAGAGAAGAGTTGAAGAAGACCCTTGTTCAAAGAAAGAAAATATTTTACCTGGAAGGTAAAACATTTGTAAAGTTCTAAGAAACAATAATTTTAATACATCCACTGCACTTTGCATACTAACAAATTCTTTTTACTCTTTTTTTTACTGAAGAGAATTTTGTAAACACAGTATACACAAGTAAGTATTCATGAATTATTTATTATTCAAACAGAAAATTGTTGATAAAAAAATGCTAGTGGAATTCAAAATTTTTATTTTGCGCCGCCACTGCCCTTTTTTATCCAAGACAAGCAAATAGAATATTTTTGCGATGTTGCATGTGTCGCCGGGTCTACCCGTAGGGTATAGAAGTCAATGAATATATATAATAGTTTTTTGTCCGTGTTTCGCCAGCATTGTGCTTATGCGACGGGCCCAGTCCATTCGTATTATAGGTCTATGATTTATTTACATTTTTTACTCGGAGGTAAAAGCCAAGACCATTAACGTATTTTAATACGTTAATGGCCAAGACCTATAGTATAATCGTTGATCCAAATCTCCTTTTTTTGCTACGCTTGCGTCACCATCTGTCTCTTTTTTTCTCGTGTAAACTGTGTTATGCCCGCAGTAAGAAAAACGATAACTGCAATGGACTGCATATACCTCAATTAATGAAAGCGCGAACAAACATAAATATATTGATATGAAATCAATTCAATTCAATTCAATTTATTTACTGTTTTAAAGGAAATACAATATTATTCCTATAACAGGGGTCTCCTAATCTAGCACTTTAATTTGGTTAAGCCTAACAAAACAAATGATTTTAATAAATGAGAAAAATCAGAACACTAAAAAAAAATCTGATAGCAAGTTAATGTATAACAAAGTTTAATCAGATATATCCTAACCAGTTAAATTTCTTAATTGACAATGTAGTGGCAAAATGAAATAAATACATTACAGGTGTGAATTAAACATTACAAGTCAGAAAAGAGCAAGATAAAGATTCAACATAAATAATAAACGAGTAATAACTTATATTTCAAATATTTGTTGACAAACACTGCTGGACGAACATACTCAAGCCGCCGCTCGCGCTTCCATGCGAGTATTTTTTCACTGCATGTGAACAGGCAATATTGTAGTTTGCAAGGCAATCGGGCGGCGATCCAATGTCGTTCAACAACCAGGTCTCTGAGAGACATAGAATATCCATATTGTTATTATGCATGAGCAAATCGTTCAATCGATTAAAGCCTTGGAGGTTCCAAAATACGATAGAAAAAGGAATAAGTTTAGCATTTAGTTTTTTGAACCGCTGCTGGTAGATACATTGGCAGGTTTAGGAATCTTAGAATCCCTTTCTGGTGAATCGCCCACTGTCTCACGAGGTCTTTTGGAGCATAAGTCTTCAGTGACTATTCTAGGGACTTGTTTAATGTATCTTATTGTGAGATTTTCTTCACCTTGATCCTTTCGTCGCGCTAATTCATTACGCAGGTCGTTTAATGTTTTGGATTGCGCAGGCGTCAAATCAGAGCGCAACTTGACATTTTTATATTTTGGGAAGGAATTTAACAGATTTTTGTTATGCAAAATGTCCAGAGCTTCCTCTTTAGTGCTAAGTTCGACCTTTATAAGTCTAGGTTTTGGATGGTTGGTTTTTCCGATACGGCTAACTTGTATAGCAGTGATTTTGTTGTCAGGTAAAGTAATCTGGCAAATTTCTTTAAATGATTCGGTGGCGTCAAGTGTTTCTTCAAGAGCGCAAATAATAACATTTTTTTCACGACGAGATCTGTCTTTTAGTTCGCGAATGACAGAATCGGTGTTTGTAGGTTCTGTAGCATTTACTGGTTGCAAAGTGGTAAATCTTGACTCAAGGTTTTGACTGCTGACCTTCAGTTGAGCGATTTCCATCTTAAAGCAATTAATTTGATCTTGGTGACTGTCAATAATTGTTGCTAGTTTGTCCACTCTTGCGTTAATGGCAACAATTGAGCTTTTAAGGCTAGTGATTTCAGACATAAGAGCGTCAAAGTGGGTCGTATTGAGTGGAATTGCAGCGACACTATTTTGGTGAGCAGTGTATATTTGAGACGGCGGCTGTTGTTGACTGGTGGGGAACGTCGCGGCGGCGGTCGACGCTACACAAGCCTTGCACTTCCATATAGCACCGCGCGATGTTGGATCGGTCACCCATTGCCCACACAGATCATGTGATAAGCGAGCATTGTTTACAAGTGCGCTGGTCACACGTGGTTATTTCGACTGCACAAATATTGCAGGTGGGGGACATCGTTCACCGGTATGGCAGCGTATTGATGCAAATTTGTACAAAACTTGTAATTTAGAATCGATTTTTATCGGGATCCCAACTAACATTTATAGTAGCGGCTACATGTTCTAAAGGCTTTGCTACTTTCTTATAGTAGAAATGTGGTGATCCCAACCAAAATTTGTTACTTTTTAGTTCTAACTACTATTTAGTATCAGGAAATAGTAGATATTTCGTAAAAACGACCCTCTAAACTACTTCATAGGATTGTTTCTTGATAGTCGATTCTGATAGTCTTCTCTACCACAATAGGACGTTGCTAAAGTTTTACTTTCTTTTTAGTCGTTATTTCGTAGTCGTCCTGACTTTTATATCCTACTTAATTACCACTAGAAAGTTAAGCTTCATTGGAGTCCCAAACAAGTGTATCCGACAATTACATTATAACTTTAATTTTTACCACAAAAGTTTGTGTCATCATAGTAACATCTGATGTAACAATGTAGACAAAATAACTTTTTGGATCAACTTTAAAGCCGCAACTACTTTCAAGTAACCTTTTCGACTATCAGGGAATATAGTTTGGGACGCCATGTTTTTATGTAAGAAAGAAAATTTAATATTTTTGTTGTCGTTTTATGAGCTCATGTTAAAGAGCCATACTATTTTATAAACAAATTAGTTGAAGCTTACCAAAAATGCTCTTCTTAAGCACCATTTGTTGGAGTTAACTGTCGATTATGAAAACATAACCTCCAAAATCACAACTCAAAAATTCCATCAGCTACCAGAAAACGGCTCAATTTTACGGGCGCACCGGTTTTTTGCAATATATATAATGCATGTTATACAAAAAACTTTGCGTCGCACTCGAATTTTGATCCTCTGCTCGTAAATTCTCACACTTTTGGATAACATAGTTCATATTATAACCATAACCAAACAAAAAAAAAGCGAGTCTGTTTACTGTTGTGTCTACCATATTGTGTAACAATTCTACCAAAAAGAAACGATTATATTATTTGCAACTACATCGCAACTTTTATGCCATTATGGAAAAAAAAACAGCCTCTACGACGTAGTAGATACCTGGCTACGACGTAGTAGTGTAGTTGTTACTACAGTGACTTTAAACACTTGGCCAAGTAGTTATAACCAGAAATTGGTTCCCCGCTTAAGGAATTATAACGTCGCTGTATGGTATACTGAGACGTAGCGGGAGTACGTTGCGGTTACTTTTAAGAAATTCTTTCTAGTTGGGGTTTCGTCGTTACAACTTTAATTGTTTGTTGGGATCAATAATGAATATTTTGTAAAAATGTTTACTCACAGTTTTAAAGAGCTTCAGAGAAACAGTGGGCACTATTAATTACTTATATTGTTTGGGATTATTTAAAACATCAGCAAAGGATTATAGCAGGAGTAAAACAACGTGCTCTCGCTACGAGTGACCGAACTGGACTGGGGATATGAAATCACGAAACAATTAAAAGGTCCATAGGTTAATTGTGGGCACCACACAACGGAAACCAGAGACAAAGCACTCACCAGTCCGCAGCCAATTTCTCCACTTCCAAGGGGCCTGGATCTAATGATGCCACCACACAGCTGAAGGGCTGAAGTTTCCAGTTCTATGCTTCAGCACACCAAAATCCAGCACTCTCAAGTGCAGAAACCCGAAACAGTTGGAGAAAGCAAACCAACACGCCACCTCTCGAGGCGGTCGAAAAAGGATCTCACTGAGTCTTGGTGCGCATGTCCAAAATGCGCGAAAATGCACTGTGTCCGTCATTCAATTGTGTGGTTTTAAAATTTACAAACACCGCGAAATTTAGCGGGAGCTAACATAACTGCCCTCCAAAACACACAATTTTAGAATATCAGCCGGACAGATATAGATAAAAAAAAATGATCGACCGATAAATATAAATGAATGAAAAACAGATAACTAGCGTAAGTTTATTTAGAGATAACGAAAAACCCGAAAAAGTCAAAACAAACAAACAAAATTTAAAAAAAATACTAAAGAATTACCTATTGTAATAATTGACTTCAATAGGTAGAAAAAATTAAAATTACTTTTAATTCGGCAAGAGGCACAGTTTTACAACTGGCCGCTTGTAAACACCGGCAACCGTTTGTACCGTCGCAACACGCACCCGACCGTCTCCGCCGGGATGCAGTTCGATGACCCGACCGACCGGCCATTTCAAAGGTGATTCTGTGATCACTTGTTATGATAACCAAATCATTTAATTTGATATTTGGGGACGAATCAGCCCACTTGTGTCGCTGTTGTAGCGTATGCAAATACTCTATAGAATACCGTTTCCACAAATCATTATGTAGTTTTTGGATTAGTTGCCATCTCGAGAGCCGATTTAGGGGAACCTCGGACAAATCTGACTCCGGAATTTCTGAATTAAGGGGTTCAAGGGTCAAAAAATGCCCAGGGGTAAGAGGTTGAAGATCGTGTGGGTCTGAAGAGGCAGGAGATAAAGGGCGACTATTAAGTACGGCTTCTATGCGACATGTAAGGGTGGACATTTCCATGATGGACAACTTCTGGTCGCCGACTACTCGAATAAAGTGAGTTTTAAAACCCTTGACGCCAGCCTCTGCCAGGCCATTGAAATGTGGACTGAGAGGAGGTCCCAGATGCCAATGAATAGAAAGTCTGGTGGCCGCACTTCTTGCGTAATCAAGTAATTGGTTACGAAACCCTATAAAATTACTGCCTTGATCTGACCAGCATTGCGTCACGCTTCCACGTCTGAAACGAACCCTTCGGTGGACAGTTCCATGGTTAATTCCAAATGCACGCAATGTGTGGCCGTACAGACAAACACACAGACATACGATTTGAAAGCTTTACAACCACGGTAACGATGAGGAATCACAAAGAAAGGTCCACAAAAGTCGATAGCTACACTTGAAAAAGGTTTAAGTTGATTGATTCGATGAGCGGGAAGTGAACTCATTATGGGCGGTCTATAGGGTTTAGGGTTGATTCTAAAACATTGCAAGCACTTGGATATGGTTCTTTGAATTGCCCGTCTGGCAGATAATATCCAAAATTGCTGTAAAAGCAGATTATGTAATGTTTTAAACCCAGGATGAAGATATTGTCGATGAGCGGACTCGATAAGAAGAGTAGTTAAACGATGGTCACTCGAAAGTAAGACGGGGTGTTTTGCAGAATAAGACAAAAGGTCAGATTTTTGTAATATGCCACCGACTCTAATGATATTATTTTCATCAAGAAAAGGTGAAAGTTTTCGAAAAGGTTTCGGTATTGGTTTATCCTTAGATAACGCGGAAAGAAGCTCAGAAAAACAAGAACCTTGAACGCGTTTGATAAGAAGGTATAACGCACTTTGCATCTCACCGGTGGTAGGAAAAACAATATTCTTAAAAATAACTTTTTGGTCCGGCGGCTTAGTGGGTTTTTGATAGGAATGGTTTTGAAAAACGTTAACTATTCGAAGGACATAACAAATGATACGTTGAATTTTTGATATAGATGAATATTTGATAAGAAGCTGATCTAAGAAGTTAACGTCAATTATCGCATTGCAACAGACCTTTGGCTTTTCCTCCAGATTAATATCTCCGAAATCAATCGGCATCTTTGATTTATGAAAATCGGGCCACTCGTTTTCGGGAGACCACAAAAACGACGGTGCGTTCCACCACACATGTGACATGAGCTGTGAAGGGGTGGCCCCTCGTGACGCAATATCGGCTGCATTCAAAGCAGAAGGAATGCAGCACCACGAGTTTGAGTGAATGACCTCTTGGATTCCACTGACTCGACCTCCAACAAAGGTTTGCCAGCGATTAGGAGGGGATGAAAGCCAGTGCAATACGACTTGCGAATCGCAGAAAGTAACGATATTTGTAAAAGTTATTTTTCCTTCATAGCTAGATAAGACGAAGTCAATTAATTCGCTTAAAAGAAATGCGCCTAGGAGTTCTAGCCTAGCCAAAGTTTGTGACTTTATAGGCGCGACCCTAGATTTTGCAGATATGAGAGAAACAGATATATTGTTTTCCTCTTCTACACGAAAATATACGACGCCTGCGTAACCTCGAATTGAAGCGTCACAGAAGCCGATGATTTGACAGGTATTGGTTTTTGACAGTTTGATTTGTCGGGGTAATTGAAAATTGGAAAGAAGCGGGAATTCAGAACGAAGTTTGTTCCAAGAGTCGATGATAGAAGAATCTGGTTCTTCGTCCCAGCCTATTTTCGATAACCACAACTGTTGCAAAATAAATTTTGCTTGTAGCAACAAGGGACAAAGAAAACCT
This sequence comes from Aspidapion aeneum, assembly GCA_963576565.1. Taxonomy (NCBI): domain Eukaryota; kingdom Metazoa; phylum Arthropoda; class Insecta; order Coleoptera; family Brentidae; genus Aspidapion; species Aspidapion aeneum. The sequence continues at coordinate 29,995,930 of OY755046.1, read as the reverse complement.
AAGGGATCGAAGATTGTTCCTATGATAGATAAAATAGAACGTTTGGTTGGGGGTTTGTCCTTCATTCGGCATTGATAAGAAAAAATGTCGTTTTTTGGATGCCATTGAAGTCCTAAAACTTTGATAAAGTGGGGTTCCTCCTTGTCAAAAGAGAGAGGCATTTGACGATCGGATTCTGGCAATGTTGCCAATAAAGCAGGACAATTGCTTGCCCATTTTTTAAGTTCAAATCCTCCCGACTTCAACAAATCATTGAGTTCCGTTTGAAGGGAAAGAGCTTCAGAAAGCGAAGGGCTAGTTCCCAAGATATCGTCGATATAGATTGACGTTTTTAGAACAGTACTAGCCATAGGAAAACGTTCCTTTTCTCTCTCTGCCAGCTCATTTAATGTACGCATGGCTAGAAAAGTTGAGCATGCCATGCCAAAAGTGACAGTAGAAAGTTCCCACACTGAAAGTGGGTCCTCTGGAGAAAACCTCCACAATATTCTTTGATAAGGACGGTGATAAGGATTGATAAGGACCCGACGGAACATCTGTCTGATATCAGCAATGTAGGCAATAGGATTAAGACGAAACGTAAGGAGTAAAGAAGCAATATCCTTTTGAAGTTTCGGGCCAGATAACAACGTGTCATTGAGACTAATATTTTTTGGGGTGACTGCCGAATAATCCCAGACTACCCTTAATTTTGTACTTAAGCTTTCCGGCTGTAGTACGCAATAATGTGCTAAAAAACATGATACGTCGACTTTTGGTTGACTAGATAAAACTAAACTCATATGATTAGAATCGATACAGTCTTGCATGAAACTTGAATAGGCAGTGTACAGATCAGGATTTTTGAGTAATCTATTTTCTAGAAGTAAAAATCTACGATAAGCTTGCGGATAAGTATTTCCTAGGTCAGGGTTTATTTTATCTTTAAACGGAAGATCTACCATGAATCTACCGCTCGGTTGCCGTACTACACTCGCAGTAAAAATTGATTCTGCTTGTTTTTCTTCCTTTGATAAGATTTGTTTTTTAGGCAAATGTTCGATTTCCCAAAACCTAGGGAGAATGACCTCTAAAGGAGGTGAATGACTCGTTAAAAATTAACTGGTTCGTTCCGTAAGACCACCTACCTCGTCAACCTTTCCCATGACGACCCAGTCAAAGATAGTTTCAAGGGCTGAAGGTTGCCCTATTTGTCCAAGAACCCTGCCCTCCTTGAATATCTGTGCGAATAGCTCGCAACCAATAACTAGGTCCCCAGGTCTAGATTTGAAATAAGATGGGTCGGCAAGTTTAAGGTTTTCCAAGGGTTTCCACTGATTATCGTTCAAAGTGAATGTGTGAATGCATATTGGAACATAATTGTGGAACGACAATTGCTTCGAAATTAGGTAAAGGAAGTAAAAGAAGACATCTGATTTAATTCGAATATTTCAGTGGTGTAACTTCGCCTAGGAAGATTAAGACGCTGAATACACTTTTCACTGATGAATCCTGTCTGTGATCTAGAATCAAGCAGTGCCCTTACAGTTTGAAAATTTCCGCAACCGTCCATAACATCTATTATGGCGGTGCTTAAAAGAAAGGTACCTGAAGGTCCTGAGGTATTTAATGACACATGAAGATTATTGACAGGTGGTGTGTGAATGACAGGACTAGTATCTTGGCTTCCAGACTCTTGATTAGTTTCTAAGATATGAGTTAAAGTGTGGTGCCTTTTACTTTTGCAAGTCCTGCATGAATATTTTGATTTGCACGTATCTAACCCATGCAAGGGATGAAAACACGCTAGACATAATTTTTTCTGCTTGACGAAAGATAGGCGATCGGTAGGTGAGAGATCAAGAAATGTTTGACATTTCGAAAGCACGTGACCTTGATTACACCGGAAACATTTTATTCCCGTACTTGAATTAGTTGAGGTGCCAGCCAGTCCTATAAAAGGCGAATTGGATGATTTATAGGTAGGCTTTTGCCCAAACTGATCTTGCATAGAATTTGAATTTTGATAGTTAGGCTTTTGCCCAAACTGATTTTGCATAGAATTTGATTTTTGATAGGTAGGCACCTTTTTGGGTGCTGTTGATTGAGGAAGTGATTCCAAAACTTTACATCTTTTTTCTAGAAATTGAAAAAGTGACTGAAAAGTGGGAATTTCGGTATTAGTATTGGCGTGACTCATTTCGAAATTTGAACGCGTCGGAATATCCAATTTTTCTAACAAAATGAAAATAATAAAGTCCCAACTGTCAGCGTCAAAGCTAAGTGATTTTAAAATTTCTAGGGATTCAGAAAAGGTGTCAATTAAATTACGCAATTCTTTAGCTGACTCGTTTTTTAATGTGGAGTTCATAATTGTGCTTAAAGCATCATTTGCGAGGTCTCGCTTGTTTTGATATCTATTGACTAATTTGGCGTAAGGAATTTTATAATTTTGATCAGATAAGCTAATCCCTGATATCAATTTTAAAGGCTCATCCTCGAGATATGAAAATAAATATTGAAGTTTTCGAACGTTACTTAGACTTGTTGAATGTTATTAAAAAGATCGAAAAAGCTTGGCCATAATTTTTTATCACCTCGAAATATGGGAATACCTAACTCTTCGAGTTTTGGAGTTTCGTTTTGTCGAACATATGATCCCGAAAAGGACGGGGCCTCAACCGGAAATATTTTAGAGTAAACCCCCTTACACGCATAAAAATATTTACGAGCTATTGAAAGGATCGCATCCTGCGTTTTAAACTCCTCGTCGTCCGAGTCGTCTATCAACATAATGACATCATTATGTGCCAGCATGCATTTATCGAAGTTTTCGTCCAAATCGGAATACCTCACTTGAAACTCGTTTCTCGCTTTTTCGTCTGTTGCCGTGGTCTGTGAAAACACATAACACTCGGTGATCGCAGATAAAAAACCCTTGCGTTTTTGCACGGCTTTTTTGACAGACATGATTTTACCTTTGAAATGACGAAATTGCCGGTAAATATACAATTAACGCTAAATTAATGCTTCTGAAATAGAAAAATGACGAATTGTCGAAAATATGCACTAATTTATTGCAATTGATGAAAATTGTTTTAAATATCGAAATGATGAATTGTTTGTTTTGATTGGTTCGATTTATTTACTGAATGACCACGGTACGTTACCATTGCAGCGGACCGAAAAACAGGTGGACTGCGCCGCTACCGAAGGTCGAGCGAAAATCTCTCTCGTTTCAATACGATTGGCAAAATTCAAGGCCCTGATCTCGGCGTGAAAATGGCCGACCCATTAATACCGTCGTATGGAGTAAATTCAAATAATTCGGGTCGAAAGGAACACTTATGTTATGCCCGCAGTAAAAAAAACGATAACTGCAATGGACTGCATATACCTCAATTAATGAAAGCGCGAACAAACATAAATATATTGATATGAAATCACGAAACAAAGCACTCACCAGTCCGCAGCCAATTTCTCCACTTCCAAGGGGCCCCTCTCTAATGATGCCACCACGCAGCTGAAGGGCTGAAGTTTCAAGTTCTATGCTTCAGCACACCAAAATCGAGCACTCTCAAGTGCAGAAACCCGAAACAGTTGGAGAAAGCAAACCAACACGCCACCTTTCGAGGCGGTCGAAAAAGGATCTCACTGATTCTTGGTGCGCATGTCCAAAATGCGCGAAAATGCACTCTGTCCGTCATTCAATTGTGTGGTTTTAAAATTTACAAACACCGCGAAATTTAGCGGGAGCTAACAAACTGTTTCCTTCTCTTCCCCTCTTACTTCCTTAGAAAAAGACTTCAATTTCATTCTTATGCCGTATTCCATTGGGGAAATGAGTGCAGCACTGGTGGTGCACTGACACTAATGCCGTATTCCATTCCGGTGTTTGTATTCCATTGACATGCACTTTTTCAGTTTTCGTATTCCATTATGGAAATTATGAATTCAGTTTTGCACTGAGTGCGGCTTTTTTGACACCGGCTCTGAGGGCTCGTACCGCACCGAAAACTTTTTCCGGCCATTAATTTTAAATGTTTATTATTGTCGTGGGACGTGTTCTGTGCGTGGGACGTAAAAATGAGTGCAGATAAAGTAGTGAGCGATTTTTTATTATTTTCCTCGCTGCTAGGTAGTAGCAGCGATGAAGATGAAGAGGAATAGTTTTGTGCAATACAAACAATAAAAGCGGAAACCCCAAAAATCATAAACTTTATTGAAAATGTGGTTTACAGATTCAACAACAAATCTACATGGATTTCAGTGACTGGGGCCCTGGGTCTAATTTTCCGACAGTTGGGGTTTTCTGGCAGCTATGATTATAAGTAAAAATAAATATATTTTTTAGTTCAAGAAACACTTTCGGCTCGAGTTGATGATACACAAGTTCAAAGGGTCTCAATTCTGTCCAAAAATAGAACACAGACGAAACCCCATTAGTGCTGGGGCACATATCGTGTTGTCATTTTTATGGTATGTTAAAACACCCTTACCTAGCTGTAAGATTAGATTAGTTCTTGTTAAATGGAAATTTGTTCAAAAATATTTTCTTCAAAAACTTTTTTGAACAATTTTTCGTTATGAAAAAAAATGACTTTCAAAGAAAATGTTTTTAAACAAAGAATTTTAAAAAAATGTTTTCAAACTATTTTTTCTTTGAAGGAAATGTTTTTGAATAATTGTCCTTTTCAACAACAAAATTTTAAGAAAATGTTTTCAAACAATTTTTTGTTTAAAGGAAATGTTTTTGTATAATTTTCTTTTTCAAGAAAATGTCATTGAAGTATTAATACTGCACTCTATCAAATGGTTATTGAACAACATATTTTCAACCAAATTCCGCAAGGCAGGAAAGTTAGGTTTAGTTGAAAGAAACTTGTGAAAAATTATATATGTATACAAGGTGTTTTGAATCCTTATGTTCAAATTTTGGGAGTATAAAGTACATTTCTGTTTAGGTTTTTTTGAAAAACATACAGATAACTACTCTATCTGTTGGTTTACGAATACAAGCCTACATTCAACAAGGAGGTGGGCATTTTTAAAATATTCTTATTGACTTTTTTTAAAATAAAATCATTATTTATTTACATTACGAATATTTATTATTATCTTAATTTTAAAACAAATAAAAATGGATGACGTGGTTGGTCTGATATGAGATTTTTGCATAATCAATTTGCCCTATTCATAATTGATATCCTATAAAAAACTATTTGCAAAAAAATGTTATCTTAACGTTGCTTAAAGCAAGAATAAAAAAGGATTTGTACAGCTCATAATAGTCATAGGAAGTTTTTTGTGTCTCCTGTAAAATTTCATTTTGAACAACACACCAACCACGATATATAACAAAACAAAAAATGTGAGGTTATTGCACAGATTAGGTTAAATAATAGATAGTTTAAGTTGTGCTACGTATTTTTACGTAAAACTGCACGTTAAGCGCTCTACGTTTTGTTCGAAATTTGAGTTTAAGTTGAATGTTTTTACGTGACCATAACAAGTCTACTAATAGCAGAGAATATGGAATTCGGCACTGTGTTTTTTTGATGTTACAATTTTGTTTTTTGTCTTTTCAACTACGATCGGTCAATCAACCAATTCTATTCTTTGGTAACGTTAAGGTGCCCGCAGACTGCCGTAAGCTAACGTAAATACGTAAGCTCCCAACGTGACCTTGACGACGGTGTGACGAAGTGCGCTTGCGTAACTGTCAAATCTCATGCTTACGTAAAAATACGTAGCACAACTTAAACTATCTATTGGCTTGCATACCACATGAGTGCGATTTTTCATTTTTTATGCCGTATTCCATTGGGAAAATGAGTGCAGCTCTAGTGGTGCACTGACACTGAAACGGTGCTGTCAAAAATTTGCACCGAGTGCAGTTTGAATGGAACACGCGGAAAATGAAAAATCGCACTCGTGTGGTATAAGGACACTATATCACGAAGTTCCTAACATCGTGATATAGTGACCTTAGTGTGGATATAGTGACCTTAGTGTGGTATGCCATTATGAGCTGTAGAACTTCTTTTTTATTCTTGCTTTAAGCAACGTTAATATAACATTTTCTTGCAAATAATTTTTTATAGTATATCCATTATGAATAGGGCAAATTGATTATGCAAAAATCTCATTTTTGAAAAAAATGTCACACAACCTGTAGTTTTATCAGGCCAACGACGATATCCATTTTTATTTGTTTCAAAGTTACACGCCGATAAATATTATCCTAAGATAAATAAAATTCGTCAAATAAATAAATAATGATTTCATTTAAAAAAAGTTAATAAGAATATTTTAAATATGCCGTTCTCCTTGTTGAATGCAGGCTTGTGCTCGTATACCAACAGATAGAGTAGTTATCTATATTTCGCGCTTGTTTTTCAAAAAACCCTAACCAGAAGTGTACTTTATGCTCCCAAAATTTGAACATAAGTATTCGAAACACCTTGTATACATATATAATATTTCACAAGTTTCTTTCAACTAAACCTAACTTTCCTGCCTTGCGGAATTTGGTCAAAATCATGTTGTTCAAAATCCATTTGTTCGAAAGTAATATTAATACTTCAATAACATTTTCTTGAAAAGGAACATTATTTAAAAACATTTCCTTCAAACAAAAATTGTTTGAAAACATTTTATTAAAATTTTTTTGTTCAAAAACATTTTCTTTGAAAGTCATTTTTTTTCATAAGGAAAATTGTTCAATAAAGTTTTTGAAGAAAATATTTTTGAACAAATTTCCATTCAACAAGAACATAACCTAACCTAACAGCTAAACGTAAGGGTGTTATAACATACCATAAAAATGGCAAGACATGTGCCTCAGCGCTAATGGGGTTTCGTCCCCCTTGTTCTTTTTTTGGACAAAATTGAGGCTACTTGAATTTATTTATGAGAAATTCTGCAGTGCTCATCTCGAGCCGAAAGTGTTTCTTGAACTAAAAAATACATTTATTTTTACTTATAATCATAGCTGCCAGAAAACCCCAACTGTCGGAAAATTAGCCCCAGGGCCCTTTATTTTCACTCATTTTTACGCCCCACGACAATAATAAGCGTTTAAAATTAATGGCGGGAAAAAGTTTTCGGTGCGGCACGGGCCCTCAGAGCCGGTGTCAAAAAAGCCGCACTCAGTGCAAAACTGAATTCATAAGTTCCTCAATGGAATACGAAAACTGAAAAAGTGCATGTCAATGGAATGCAAACACCGAGCCAGTTGTGCACTAGTGCTGCACTCATTTCCCCAATGGAATACGGCATAAATTATACGCATTTGTAATGACGTCACCAGGTGAGAAAAAAACGTATGGCGTAGATATTTTTGCCAATCAATGTTTTTTGATTGAAAGTGATGGATACTTCACATAACCTATTTAAATCATAGACACTACTTTTTTTAAAAAGTTTATTGTCACCGCTGTTTATAATATACTAAACAAAGATAAACAAAAATGACGTCTTTTGTACCACCAACAGAAACAACTACTCCGAGGGAAAATACCCCTACCGGCATTGAATTGTACTGCTGGCTTGATGCTTTCGTTGGGAACTTGTTAAAGCTGTTTGGTTTTCACTATCTCCAACGTCGATCACAGGGATACGAGTGATCCCCGTCTGTAACACGTCCTGATAGTCAGGAACAACTGATCCATGCCAATCCACGACCGGACCGGTTTCGACCTTTTGGGCCATCCTCAGGCCTACATTCACCTGAGGGGTATAAATAAATATGTCCGGCCGGCTTGTTTTTCGTCAGGCTTTTTGGGACACATTTTAGGGGGGGTTGAGGCTGGTATATAAATATAGTCCCCCAAACGCAATGAGCATCATTTATCAGGAACGAACTGATCAAGTCACATGAAAAAATTACCAATTTTCTTTGGCAGCATTTTTTGTAAAGTACCTAATTTGTCTGAGGTGTAACTTTTTTCGGAAATTGCCTAATACGCAATTTTTTTAATTTTCTTGTAGTTTTTTTCCTAGTGATTTTTCCCAAAAAATATAAAAATTTTCGCGTGCGTCGCGGTTTTTATAAATTTTTAAGTATTTTTTTATATTTATAGTGTAATTTATTCCGACAAGTATAAATTTTTTTATAAATTTTGCCTGCGGCGCAACTTTTTTTACTTTTTAGTATTTTTTTTTTATCATTGTAGGAACTGCCTGTACGAACAGTCCTTCATTCTTTTTTAAATTTATACTTACAAATTTTTTTATCATCATCAGGTTTGTTAAGCCATCTTAATCCCCTTCCTCAACCTATTTTGTTTGCTTAGTTCTTCTTTGCAAATGGCTCGGCTAGTTGCGTCTTTGTGGCCAAAGTTTTTTAAGTTGGTTTTTTTATTGGTTTTTATGCAACTTCACGTGTTTTGGTCGCAAGAGATTTTTTTTTAGGTTATGTCAAATTTTTTTACGACAGTTTTGTCCGTCTTTTTTATCGAATATACATTTTTATCGAAAATCCGGCTTTTTGTCCTTGACGTCCTTCTTTTACCGCTATATTAGAAGATCAGGAACCGCGTGAAAATTCATTCACCAAAACAATTCGATTTGACTTTTACATACTTCAATAAGTTGGAAAAGAAGAAAAATATTTTGAAACATTTTTTCCGAAAATTCCTTTTTTTATTGAATAATTTTTTTTTCTGGAAAATTTACGGTACGAATTATTAACACTCGTGCTTCAAACTTCCCCTCGGGATAAAAAGTGCCACTTGCATCCCTTGGAACATACTATTTTGCACTTTTGTATTGACAAGTGCACTTTTTATTTTTTGTTTGAAACTCTTGACAATAATTTTGTAGAAATAAAATTTCGGACTTCCATTGTCTTTATTTATTTTAAAACACGACGTTTCAGTCAGTAAGTATCTCTAACCGTTATCAAGTGTAAGCTAAACACTCTAGTCTCTAGGCTACTACTTTATACTACTTGGTGTGCAGTCAGGTGTGAAGGCCCGCCCCCTTTTTAATCCTAAGACGCCTGTTTTCCTTAAGGAGTGGTTTCCATATGTTTGGTAGGTATGTCCGTGCTTGGTTGACTGAAAACTTCTTCATTCTGTATTATTAACGCAGCTTCAATAAACTTTCGTTTTCGCCAATGCGACTCCTTATGCCAAACTTTAGCTTGACCATGCATGATCCGCTAAACCGGATTTTTAAATATCCCCTAATTGGGTACTTTTTAGATGTTCATTTACTCTAACCTTGCAACCATGCAGAAGGTACCAGGCTCGCATCTCGAACGATACAAAAACAAAAAAAAAATCTGTCGCCCTGTCGCCGATTTACTTTTCAGCGTTCAACAGCCGTCATCGAATAAGGGATAATAACCCAGGAGCCTGCTATAAGTGCTATATAGTCGGAACCAGGACGGCGCCAGCATAAATCTCCTACAGTCAACCCACGACGACCACGACTGTTGCGCTGAAAAGGAAAGAAGTCTATCGTCTATAACCAAGTTCTGCTGGGACGATAGCCATGTTAGATAGATGCAAGTCTAACATGTAGCAGGACTACCTTTCGGAAGAGGTGTAAAAGCGTGGGTCCACTGTGTATACTTGCTACGTAGTATAAAGATCCTCGACAAAGAGGTGTCAGGCAAAATTAAGTCCTCTTAGAGAAAGAAAACTTGCATCCTAAGGGGCACGTGCATCAGTTTGATATATGATGTACGGACAAATCGGGGTTTGCGAAAAGGGCGCGCCGTGTGCCTAGTCGCTAGACCAAAAAATGGTCTCCCCACCACTACTACTACTACTCTAACCTTAAGAAGGTGTTTCGTTTCACCTACATATATAGTTCGTTCCATTAAAGTGTGGGACGGTTATAGAACGGTACGAAAAATCCTGTTTGCGTTCCAGGTCGACGTTGTACTGTTATGGGACAGTCAGTTTTCCGTTCCATCAAGCAACCTAAACTGGTTTCGGACTCCTCTGAAAGACAAGAATTGCCCACAGGCGCATTAGAAGGCGCGGAAAAATTGTATGTAAAACACACACATTTCTAGTAGTAGGTGGTAGACGCTTTTACTCATTGGGCGTCGACCGGTGAGATACCACCATGCCAGAACTGAGTAGCGCTAAGTGGTATCACCACGTTCCGCTACTGCGCTGGCAGTCCGGTTCCAACAATGAGTAACAGATAGCATGATGGCGCCTCCAAGATCAAAATATTCCGGAGGTAAAATACCCGACCACTCGGATCTCCGGGCGTCGGGTGATCCTGGGGGTCCTTCATGCAAAGATATTAAAATAAGACCAAAAACTCAACTCAGAATTGATTTTAGCAATATAAGAGGATTAAGTACCAACATGAATTCAGTTCACCAACATCTTGAAGAACAAAGACCTGACATCCTTGTTCTCACTGAAACTAAAATCAGTTCTGCAACACCTATTGTGAGCTATCTTTATCCCGGCTATGACCTACACCACCGATTTCGACATAATTTTGGGATTTGTGTGTACATTAAAAATGACCTCTCATGTCATCGAGAGGAGAAGCTAGAACCAGCGAACCTCGATATCATATGGCTAAAATTCACCTCAAAGTCATCGACCAAGTTCATCTGCTGCCTCTACCGACCGCCAAGTAACACCGATTATCAAAACTTTTTTGCGACATTATCCGAAAACTGTGATAGTATACAGTCTAACTATCCACATGCGGAAATTGTTTTTTTAGGCGATTTCAACGTCCACAATATACCCTGGTTAAAACACCACAACAAAACAGATAATGAAGGCAGGGAAGCAGAAGCTTTTGCCATAAGTTGTGGTCTTACGCAGCTTGTCGATGAACCTACCCGTATCTCAGAAAGGGGTGAATTTGCAGCGCTTTTAGACTTGTTCCTAACTACAAATCCTGACTCGTACACAATTCAAGTAGATCCCCCACTTGGTTCATCCGATCATAAACTTATAATAACAAAGTGCGAAATGCTCATACCACCAAGCCAACAATCACTTCCTCGTAAAATGTGGCACTATAAATCGGCAAAATGGAATGACCTTAAACAGTTTTACCTGGATTTTCCATGGCAAGAGGTTTGCTTTAAAACAGCTGATCCCACTATCTGCTGTAATGAAATAACAAAAGTAATCTTATCTGGAATGGATGCATATATCCCACATACAATAAAACGCAGAGCAAATGCAAAACCTTGGTTCAACGGCCAGTGTCAAACGGCTGTACAGAAAAAACACAGAGCATATAACCTTTGGAAACGACAACAAACCGCTCAAAACCACACAGAATTCATAGAAGCCAGAATTAGTTGCAAAATTACTATTGACGCCGCCAAAGAAACATACAATCAAAGAATAAAAAACAGGTTGCTGAATTGTCCAAGTAGTTCTAGGTCCTTTTGGTCACTTGCAAAAGCTGTTGGATCAAACTTCACCAAGTCATCCATACCACCACTTACAGATAAAAATACTCACTTAGCCACAACATCAGAGGAAAAAGCCAATATGCTGGCCAAAATCTTTTCCTACAACTCAAACCTAACAGTGCCAAATGGAAAAACTCCACCGTTCATTGGAAGGGTTTCCCACAGTATGCCAGAGGTACCCTTTTGTCACAGAGAAATACGAAAATCCCTTAAAAAGTTGGATACAAACAAAGCAATGGGTCCAGATGGCATTCCCGCGATAGTACTCAAAAATTGTGCTAACGAACTCACCCCAACTTTCGCTAAATTATTCAATTTATCTTACAGGCAAGGAGTATATCCATCATCATGGAAGTCTGCCGCAGTACAACTTATTCCAAAGAAAGGAAAAAAGACAGATCCGTTAAACTATAGACCAATTGCTCTACTTCCGGTGATATCAAAAGTAATGGAGAGAGTTGTGAACAATCACCTAACCAAGTACTTGGAAAAGTACAAAATTATCAACGACAAGCAATACGGATTTCGAAAATATAGGTCAACTGGCGATTTACTTACATACGTCACTCACTTATGGCAAAAAGCGATTGAGTTGCGGGGCGAAACAAGAACAATTGCCTTAGATATATCAAAAGCATTCGATAAAGTCTGGCATGAAAATCTGCTCAACAAGCTCAAAGCAATGGGATTGTCGCCGAAACTTTGCACTTGGTTTGAAAGTTACATTAAGGATAGATCCATTTATGTTGCACTGGATGGCCGGAACTCCAACTCTTACCAAATAAATGCTGGTGTGCCACAGGGAGCAATCCTTTCGCCAACACTTTTTCTGATTTACATAAATGACCTCATAGATAAAACAGTAAATCCACTTTATTGCTTTGCAGATGATGGCAATGTAGTCTCCGCAGTCATACCACCCACTCAGTGTCTATCCGCACGTGAATTCCATCATCTTAGACTAACTCAAATATCGCAGATAAATAACGACCTGGAGATAATAGAGGACTGGGGCAACAAAAACCTTGTACAGTTTAACGCGCAGAAAACCCAAGCAGCCCTGTTTTCAAAAAAGACCAGCACCGGTGAGCCAAACATCATGTTATCTGGAAGTGCTGTCACATTGCAGAGCCAGTTGAACATCTTAGGAGTCACTGCAGAGACCAACATGTCTTGGCACAGTCACGTGGCAGATATAGCTAAAAGGGCGTCCCAAAAGCTTGGGGTGCTGTTTCGTACAAAACATCTGTATACACCAAGCCAACTGCTGACACTCTACAAAGCCCATATTCGACCAACTATGGAGTACTGCTCACATATATGGGGTGCGGCACCCAAACATACCTTAATGCTTTTGAACACCGTGCAAAAACGAGCTATCAAGCTGATCAATGACCCCGCACTTACCCGTAGCTTGGATAGTCTCGAACATCGAAGAACTGTGGGCGATCTATCTCTCTTCTACAGGTATTATCACGGAAAATGCTCTGAAGAGTTGGCACGTATGATCCCCTCGGGAGTAGCACCTACTAGGCGAACACGTCAAACAGACGGTAACCATCAATTTACTGTCAAAATAGAGGCACCAAGAACCTCGTTATATCAGAATTCATATCTCTAGAGAACAGCATCGCTGTGGAATAAACTCCCTGCGACAGTTTTCCCTGCAGGTTACAACCTGAACCGTTTCAAAACCAACACACACCAACATTTCCGCGCACTGGCCGCTTCTCGTGCGTGATAGGGATCCTCTTGCGAGTGCGCTTAACCGTAAAAAAAAATCACCTGAGATAATAATATACCATAAAATTACATTAAACTTACATTTGTCTGAGAACATTCAAAAAAACAGTGAATAACCCAAAAAATTAAAATTTTTTTCAAAATAAATTGAGTTTTACAATCAATTTTAACACATGACAAAATGCCGGGGAAGCAACGTAAATATACAAATATTTTTTAAATTTCCAAAAAAAAATTTGCAACATCTGCAGCATCTGTTGATTTTTTCGCAAGAGCCTCTTAATTTTTATTACTACGGGACTGCGGATCGTGTAGGTATACCACATGAAAAAAAGCTATAAAGACGATAGGGTAGCTTAGAAAAAGAAAAACTAGTTTAGCAGGTGATTGGATAGGATTCGCTTTAAGGCATCGACATTAAGGTCATTACTAAAGTACAAGCTACAAAATGTGATTTTCCTAACTTTTTAGAAGTATCACGAAAACCTTGTGAATATTAAGGCTTTCTATAATATGTAGGTAATTTCACAAATATTTTATAAAAATCAAATTAGAAAATACAAATAAATAAATATATAAATATCACATAAAACTTGTGATATTAGAAAAAATAAATATATTTTCACAGGTTTCGCCCAAAAATATGTGCTAATGCAAGTTCGTGTTAATTTTTGGTATATTTAGTTTATTAGGCAGTCTGTAGTGGTTTATAGTTTGTGAATACAGGGTGTAAAAGATAGGATCTTTCATATAAAGATACTTCATTGGAGCATCCCTTGTTAAGATAGGGGTACATAAAATGTTCTACTACCAAAAAAGCCGGTAATGAATTTGGTTTACCCCATGGTTGTAAGGGGTGGAAAACGCAACCCCTAAAATTTATTTCCAATGTAATTTTTTGTCTTATTATTTGTTTTCCATTTAAAAATGTATTTCCGATAGCCTGTTTCATTGTAAATAAAAAATGTCTCTTGGATTTTTGCCCAAAATAAACCAGTTCGCAGCAAAAAATTATTTCACGAACAACTACAGAGATACATCGTCATAAATGTTATGACCCCCTTTAAGGGGCGGTATCTTAACAAGGGATGCTCCAATAAAGTTTCTTTATATGAAAGATCCGAGATCCTATCTTTTTTCGATGAGGAATCATCCCCTTAAATGTTTTACACTTATTTAGTTACACCCTGTATAAATTAAATTGATGTAATTTTATCTGCATTTTAAAGAACTAAAATTAAAAATATATTATGATAATCCTATGTAATTGTGTAATCCTTTCTGTGTGCAAATTTAATTTCGTGCTCTTGAATTCATCCGTTGCTTTCGATTAATCTTTAAGCCAGACGCCAAACCTACCCTTTCTTTTAATCACGTGATTTTGAATTTAACTCTCTCGCATATGATCACGTGCTTGAAGTAAATCGAACAGCATTCGGTTTTTGGACAGTTATTTGGTCGTTCCATCTAACCCGAACCGTTTTAAAACAGTCCTCGTACTCCTTGTACTGCATTGCGCGCGCATTGGGAATTTTTGGACGGTTCTATGACCGTAGAACTGTTTGATGGAACAGAACTATAATTTACCACACTCACACGGGATTTGGTAAATACATTCCTTATTATTTGAGGGATTGTCTGGTTTAGTTTTGGTTACAAAACCTCTTATCTTATTTTCCGAAGAAAATACTGTTTTTATATTATAGTGTTTAGCTATTCGTCTTATGTTTTCTGAAATCCCTTGAACATATGGAATGTTAATAACACCTAACCGATTCTTATTTGGAGAATTTGATACATTTAGTTTGTTTTTAATTTTAAATATCGTTGAGTTTATTAATTTCTCGGAATAACCATTCTGTTGTAAGTCCTTTTTAATGTTGTTCATTTCTGTGGTTAATTCTTCACGAGAGAACAACGCTATCGGTGGAGGGGGTGATGGATCTTCTGGAGCTCTGTCTCCGTAACTCTTACTTTCAAGTGAAAGATAAGTTTTACGCGCAAAATGATGGACTCCCAATGGGTTCATCTCTTTCGCCAGTGGTAGCAAACATCTACATGGAGTGGTTCGAGGACGATGCGATCAACACAGCAAGAGTCAAACCAAACCTATGGCTACGATACATGGATGACACATTTATTATATGGCCGGAAAATGATGACGAACTACAGAATTTTCTACACCATTTAAACGGTATTCGACCAACAATCAAACGCACCATGGAAATTTAAAAAGATTCGGCCTTACCTTTTTTGGATGTTCTTGTCAAACGATTAGACAGAAACATTCAAACCACTATATATAGGAAACCTACACACACGGGACAGTACCTAAATTTTAAGTCTAATCATTCTGTTGCTACAAAACAAGGAGTTATCAGAAGTTTGTATTTAAGAGCCGTAAATATTTATAGTAATAATGAAACCACAGAAATTAACAACATTAAAAAGGACTTACAACAGAGTGGTTATTCCGAGAAACTAATAAACTCAACGATATTTAAAATTAAAAACAAACTAAATGTACTAAATTCTCAAAATAATAATCCGTTAGGTGTTATTAACATTCCATATGTTCAAGGGATATCATAAAACATAAGACGAATAGCTAAACACTATAATACAAAAACAGTATTTTCTTCGGGAAATACGATAAGAAGTTTTGTAACTAAAACAAAACCAGACAATCTTTCAAATAATAAGGAATGTATTTACTAAATCCCGTTTGAGTGTCAGGGTTGGATGGGCTCAAACAAACCGGCTCTGGCAATTTTTTTTTATTCGGCCCTCGCTTCGGCACAAAAATTTTATGGCAAAGAAAACGAAGCCATATTGTGTTATTTTTGTTTTTGATATTATGAAGGTTTTGTTATTAAATTTTAATAACATGCTAATTTTAAAGGATGTAATTTCCATTTTGATAAAAAAACTTTATATAAACATATGTATGCATGTCCTAAACATCCTAACTTGTGAGATACAAGGTGTTTAAAGACTCAGAAAATCTCAGTTTTTTTAATATCTGTGGTACTGCTCTAGATATTTTTGTAAAGTTTTATATTCTGTATGCCTATATTAAACACTAAGTACCTATTAACATAATTACTATCAAATTTTTTCACAAAATGAAAACTCAAAAAAAAAAACGTACAAAATTTAAAATACAACAGCACTGTCCCCGTTAGTTAAAAGGCTGCAAGTAATTTTTTTTCGAATTTAGGTTTTTTGTCTCGACGGATTTTCCATCATGTCCTATGTAATAAAATTTAAAAAAAAACTTTAGAAAAAACAAATAGCAGTAACCGTAGTACTGCCTTATGAACAATTAAAACTTTGAAGTCGTTTTTTTCTGAACCACACTTTCGTCACTTGCGCTCTTTTAACTACCGGGGGCAGAGCAGGTATGCTAATTTTTCATATGGTAACGACTTTTTTAATAAATAACCCAACTAACATTTATAGTAGCGGCTACATGTTCTAAAGGCTTTGCTACTTTCTTATAGTAGAAATGTGGTGATCCCAACCAAAATTTGTTACTTTTTAGTTCTAACTACTATTTAGTATCAGGAAATAGTAGATGTTTCGTAAAAACGACCCTCTAAACTACTTCATAGGATTGTTTCTTGATAGTCGATTCTGATAGTCTTCTCTACCACAATAGGACGTTGCTAAAGTTTTACTTTCTTTTTAGTCGTTATTTCGTAGTCGCCCTGACTTTTATATCCTACTTAATTACCACTAGAAAGTTAAGCTTCATTGGAGTCCCAAACAAGTGTATCCGACAACTACATTATAACTTTAATTTTTACCACAAAAGTTTGTGTCATCATAGTAACATCTGATGTAACAATGTAGACAAAATAACTTTTTGATCAACTTTAAAGCCGCAACTACTTTCAAGTAACCTTTTCGACTATCAGGGAATATAGTTTGGGACGCCATGTTTTTATGTAAGAAAGAAAATTTAATATTTTTGTTGTCGTTTTATGACCTCATATTAAAGAGCCATACTATTTTATAAACAAATTAGTTGAAGCTTACCAAAAATGCTCTTCTTAAGCACCATTTGTTGGAGTTAACTGTCGATTATGAAAACATAACCTCCAAAATCACAACACAAAAATTCCATCAGCTACCAGAAAACGGCTCAATTTTACGGGCGCACCGGTTTTTTGCAATATATATAATGCATGTTATACAAAAAACTTTGCGTCGCACTCGAATTTTGATCCTCTGCTCGTAAATTCTCACACTTTTGGATAACATAGTTCATATTATAACCATAACCAAACAAAAAAACTAAGCGAGTCTGTTTACTGTTGTGTCCACCATATTGTATAACAATTCTACCAAAAAGAAACGATTATATTATTTGCAACTACATCGCAACTTTTATGCCATTACGGAAAAAAAAACAGCCTTTACGACGTAGTAGATACCTGGCTACGACGTAGTAGTGTAGTTGTTACTACAGTGACTTTAAACACTTGGCCAAGTAGTTATAACCAGAAATTGGTTCCCCACTTAGGGAATTATAACGTCGCTGTATGGTATACTGAGACGTAGCGGGAGTACGTTGCGGTTACTTTTAAGAAATTCTTTCTAGTTGGGGTTTCGTCGTTACAACTTTAATTGTTTGTTGGGAAACTTGATGCTGCAATTTTATCTATGATCTCCTTAATTTGAATTGGACCCAATACCGATTTTTCAATCGGTTAATCGATTTCTTAGATTTTTTATGTATTTTAGCACCAAAAATGATCTTTCGCAACTAAGGTATGAGATATTGGCAAGGCCGTACCGAAGGGGGAGATCAGGGGGATCAATCCCCACCAAAATAGTCAACAAAGTGTGTTAAAAAGATTTCACAACAGGAACACAAATAAGAAAAAAAATTGGACAATATTTTTATTAAATTTTTTTAATCTCTCGATTTTTTCTTCTGGATACTGGTATTGTAAAAAGATATTAATAAGTTATGTCATTATCACATTAGGGACCTATTGCAATAGTGTCAGACATAAATTGTGCCGAGCACTATATTGACAGTTTCTCATTATAAGAACAGCTGTGTCCTTTCAAAATTAGGCCTTTGTGTATTATATGAGCTGGATTTAGTAGTGACGCCACTATTAATGGAAAATAAACGACGGGATTTATAAATTCGACTTTGGTATGTCAATTTTGAAAGATCAATTTGTAATGCTGTCAATATAGTGCCCGGCACAATTTGTGCCTGGCACTATTGCAATAGGTCCTTAATAGAGAGTTATTGAAATAAAGCCAGGCTATAATAGTGCCAGGCACAATTTTGACAACTTCACATTGTAATATCAGCTGTGATCTTTCAACACAGTGCCTTTGTTTACACGACGTTTGTTTACTATATGAACCGGAATAAATAGTGCCTTCTTTTATTAATTGAAAATAAACGACGAAAGTTTTAAATTCGACTTTGGTATGTCAATTTTGAAGGATCGACTGTCAGTTTTCAATGTGAATGTGTCAAAATAGTGCCTGGCACAATTATAGCCTGGCTGTATTTCAATAATTCTCTAATATCTCCTTGATATATTATACTTATTTTAATATAAAAGTAACTGTAACAATCAAACGAGTAACACAGGCCTGGAGTTACTACATACAGATTTTTTTAATTTAAATATTTAATGTTTTAATTAGTTCGTTTGTCAAATATACAAAAATAAATATTAATAATTTAGAATAGGTACATAGGGCCTGCGGCCCAACCGGCCCTAAATTGTACCGGCCTACCGGGCATTTGCCCATCCAACCTTGGTGAGTATGGTAAATCATATGTAGGTGAAATGAAACACCCTCTTCAGGTTAGAGTAAATTAACATCTAAAAAGTACCCAATTAGGGGATATTGAAAAATCCGGTTTAGCGGATCCATGCATGGTCAAATGATCACAGTATTCGGTAGTCAGAAGCTAAAGTTTTGCATAAGGAGTAGCATTGGCGAAAACGAAAGTTTATTAAAGCTGCGTTTATAATGCAGAATAAAAAAGTTTTCAGTCAACCAAGCACGCCGGACATACCAAACATATGGAAAGCACTCCTTAAGGAAAACAGGCGTCTTAGGATTAAAAAGGGGCCGGGCCGTCACACCTGACTGCACATCAAGTAGTATAAGTAGTAGCCTAGAGTGGTTAGTTTACACTTAATAACGGTTAGAGATACTTACTAACCGAAACGTCGTGTTTTAAAATAAATAAAGACAATGGAAGTCCAAAATTTTATTTCTGCACTTTTTATCTTGAATTTAAGGATTTAAAGGTGTCGCAAGAGATAACATTTAACATACTAGAGATAAAATGTAAACATTAGGATGAAAAGTGACTGTTTAGAGATAAACGCAAAAATCCAAAAAAAAAACGTCAAAACCGATGGGTGAACAGCTAACCCAAAATGTGTACACCGATTGTGAAAATCCACAATCTTTTGCTAAGATTGTGAGGGATTGTGGTAAGATTGTGAAAGATTGTGAGGGATTATGGAGGACTGTGCAGCGGTGTAGCGTGCCTGTAGGGGCGGGGGCGACAGCCCATCAAAAATTCGTGCGACCAAAAAAAAACAACAAAAAAAAAAGGTCATTATGTCTATAGTTTCCTTTGCGAGGGATTGTGAAGAACTGTGGTAAGATTGTGACAGATTGTGCGGGATTGTGAGGAGTTGTGGTAAGATTTTGACAGAATGTGAGTGATTGGGACAGACTGTGTAAAGATTGTGGGATGAAGGATTGTGAAAGATTGTGAGTGATTGGGATGGATTGTGTAAAGATTGTGAGGGATTGTGAAGGATTGTGGTAAGATTGTGAGGGATTGTAAAGGATTGTGGTAAGATTGTGAGTGATTAGGAGGGATTGTGTAAAGATTGTGCGAAATGTGTACACCAATTGTGAGAGCTGTTCACCCCTCGGTCAAAACCTAAACGCATCAAAAAAATTGTAAAAACTCGTAAATTAAAAAGTTCAAAAAATAGCATATAAACCTCGTGATAAAAGTGTCTTATATCCCTCGACGAACCGAACCGAACCCTCTCTTTGATCGGGCTACAAAATTTTCGCCTCGAAATAAAAAGTGACACTTTTTATTCCCCCGTAAGGGATTAAAAAAAATTTGGAAAAAAAAGTACAACATTACCTTGATAAGCTAATAAAAAGTAGAGACCCTGTATGTATGACATATTTTAAAAATATGTCAAACATACAGGGTCTCTAATAAAAAGTAATCAATCAGAATAAATCGCAATCCGATATTTTAAAGATATTCCCTTGGTGTTCTGTGATATCGACTATAATTTTTTTTATTGATTAAATATGGGCCGATCCCGGCGGTACTGCAATACCGGGCCAACCCGCGACGGGGGTGGAGCAAGCCCCTAATCCCCCATCAACTTCCAAAAATCAGTTTAATATACTGGTCCCGCATGCGGGACGTATCAGATATTAAGCTGATAAGAACAGATTGAACTCTTTATATTTCAGAAAATGTTTATAAAAACAGCTGGTTTGTTTCATCTTAAAATAAACTTAAGGCTACTAAAAAAAATTGACCTTTTTAAAAGAGAAAAATTTTAAAACTTAAATAGTACTATATAAAATATAAAAAAAAAATAAATGGATTTTTTTTTGTTTGTGCCTAATCCTATTATTTGAGTTTGGTTTTATTTGGTAGTTTTTTATCACAGTATATACATCACTTTTTTTTTTATTTAGATTTTAAAATTTGTTTCTCTCTAATATAAAATATATAGGTAGGACAAACTTTGGCAACAAAAATACGAACATCACACGTAAACGCTGCTCAGGTACAAAAATCAGTCTTAGTTGGTAATCTGGTACTGCCTCGTTCCGGTCACATGTTCCACATATATATCACGGGACCATCTGATGGCATTAGAACACATCAGTTTTCTCATTAATGTGGCATACCTTGGTGAGATGCCACAAAGTCTTAGCACCGCTTCGTTTTCCTGGTCCCATGCCCCTAGGGCTCCAACGATGAATGCATCAACGGTCACCTCCAAGCAGTGTTGCCAACTATTGGAAAGCAAAAATCCGTAGCGTGAACGCGAAATATCTGTAGAAATCCGTAGGTTCAGACTAAAAATAAAAAAAGGTGCTTTTTTTACAATTAAAAAGTTTATATTGGTTTGATTTTTTTCATTTTTTGATGATGACAACTTTTTTGGTTCGGAATTGCACGAGAACGGTACGGTACCTACTGCTTCGTTCCAACGGATCCAAATAAACTTTTTTGCAGTGCCGCCATTTTGTTATACCGTTATAATTAGAAGAAATAAAAAGTACGTACTTTTTAACCTTTTTTATTTAGTTAAGGTACCTACAAACACTAATATTTTCTAGTGCAACATACATAACGTAAAACATAGTTTAACTTTTGTGGCGCGAAGCGTTGTTTGACTCCCCATCAAACAACGCGCGAAGTAATACAATCAATGAACTTGTAAAAACAAGTTCATTAAATACAATTCGTTCTAAATAATGTTACAACGACCGTCCGCTAGATGTCTAGAAAAATAAGGTCACTGATCCAAGCAAAACCTTTTTACAAAATGATTAAAATGTAGGAAAAAAAGTAAAGATAATAAGGACCTATTGCAATAGTGCCAGACACAAATTGTGCCGGGCACTATATTAATAGTTTCGCATTACAAACTGACAGTCTTTCAAAATTGACATATCAAATCGAATTTATAAATCCCGTCGTTTTTCCATTAATAGTGGCGTCACTATTAAATCCGCCTCGTATAATACACAAAGGCCTAATTTTGAAAGGACACAGCTGTTCTTAAAATGAGAAACTGTCAATATAGTGCCCGGCACAATTTGTGCCTGGCACTATTGCAATAGGTCCCTACTGAGGACTGATAAGGAGGAATGAGGCGCGGCCACCGTTGTGTTTCTATGTTTATCGTTTTTTAGTAAAATTGCCAAAAATCTGTAGATTTGGATCCAAAATCGGATATCGGAGATCGAAGTCCAAAATCCGTAGATCTACAGATAAATCCGTAGGGTTGGCAACACTGCCTCCAACCTTGATCTTCTAGTTCTGCAGCCAGTTGGGCATACTTGTCAACTTTCTCCTGATGGACTCTTTGAAAAGCTTCTATACCATTTTCAAAAGGTATAGTTATATCAATGAGGTTGAACATTTTAAAAAGTATAGTTATATCAATGATTCAGCCTCATTGACACTTTGATCTTAGCCATAGATAAAGGATTTGCGGCGCGGTTCAGTGAGTTTTTATTAGATAGGCAACTCCGGTTGTTTGACAGGTCGTTAGCTCTGTGGCGCCCACTGCAGAGCTTAGTGACGAACTAAAAGGCGAGGCGGGAAATTTGAATCGCCTTTTATAATAAATTTTCTTTAATTTTAAAGTTTTTTTTTTGAAATTTTTAATCAGTCAATATTTTATAAAGACATACAATATCTTTATAAGATATAAACAGATTGAAAATGATATATAAAATGCAATAAATAAAATATTTCTTAAATGAGTTTTTATTATTATAAAAAAAGCTACAAATTAACGACTAACTATTGATGAAATAATACATAGTCTAATTGATTGGTAAAATAAAATATAATGCAAAACCAAACATTGTCTAGTATATTTAAATTTGCTTTTAACATTTCTGGTGAGTGATGAGTGAATAAATAATGAAAGAGAATCATTCTTAAGTGTCTACTTTTTAACAGCTCGACGAAAATCTGACATGATTTAAAAGTACCTCCTCGCCTTGGTTGTAACTTGTGTAGGGTATGTTTCAAAGCAGTATATATATAGCTTATCAGTTCAATAAAAAAATCAACTTATAACCACATTAATCATAGGTACTAGATTATGGTAAGATTTAAAATTAAGGAATAAATTTATTCAAAGTACATTACGCTGCTCGGTAATCCCTCGTTTACCCATCAATTAAGCCCCCCCCTTTTACTTAATATCAAACGAAAGGGATAGACATAAAATTAACACTAAATTTGTGCTTAGTTCATAGGCAAATAAGGCACCTACCAGGCATTGGAAACCTGTATTCAGAGTTGCGTAAAGTAAGCGATAAGAAGTTAAAAAGACACCAATACAAATTTTATCAAATGCCAATCTAACCTCAAATGAGAAAATAAGAAAACTTACCTTAAAATTTCTCGAAGAACTATGCATTTTATACTCGTCTGAACTTTAGACACTTTACCCAGAAAAGCAACTAGAAATTCTTATTCTTTTATATTTAAATTGCAACAGTTACAAATTTAACAAAATTTAATTTTAATGCGTCACAGCAGCAAAGATTACCTACATAAGCCAAAAAGATAGATTTAAAATGAACCCGAAATAAAATGCGGTGGAAGAGGTTTTTCTACCTGAAAAAAAAGGGGACTGAAAATCCAAACCACAGATAATTCTCAAAAAAAATAGAATAAGGAACAAACGCGCGACCGCAGTGCCTCTTGTGAGCTTAGTGAGAACTTTAACCTAACGACCTGTCAAATTGCATTGAGTTTCCTAGGCATGGATCTTAGCTCAAAGAGCCGAGAAGCGATAACTTTCCAATTTTGGTTTCGAGTATTTAAATAAAATCTAATATTGCACAAAAACTAATGTTGCCTAGCGCGACATCTCGAAAGTGTGGCGATAACTACTAGTTTGGGGTCCTTTTCTGCTTCTTTCGAATAAAAGAACTTCCATTGTCTTGCCATACCGGTAGGGTCACTGCATCCTCAAAATAGCATGTTATATTTTTAGGCTCTGCTACAGAATAGCGCCTTACAAAATAGCGCTGCTTCAAAATGGCGCTGCCACAAAATAGCGCTGCTACAAAATAACATGCATCAAAATAGCGCGCATCAAAACAGCGCTGCTACAAAATAGCGCCTTACAAAATAGCGCTGCTACAAAATCGCGTGCATCAAAAAAGCGCTGCTACAAAATAGCGCGCATCAAAATAGCGCCTTTGAAAATAGCGCTGAGGCAAAATAGCGCGTATCAAAATGGCGATGCTTCAAAATAGCGTCTTTTAACATACCACTCCCGGTAACATCATTCTAATATGTATATATTCAAAAAAAAAACTTCCCTGACTTTTTCCCGGCATCCTAGATGTTGTGAAACCAAACCGAACCGGCATCCTAGAGGTTGTGAAACCAAACCGAACTAAACCGATACTTCGATTCGGTTCAGTTCGGTTCAGTTTTGTTTCACACCCGCTAAGATCCCGCGAAAGAAGTCAAGGAAGTTTTTTTTTGAAAAAATATGTTAGAAACAGACCCCTTAGTCAAACAGTTGCTGTTTATAATGATGCTTTTTGAGCGCGTTTTTGTTGCGCGCTATTTTGTAGCTGCGCTATTTTGTGGCAGCGCCATTTTGTAGCAGCGGTATTTTGTAAGGCGCTATTCTGTAGCAGCGCTATTTTGATGCACACTATTTTGTAAACGCCATTTTGTAGCAGCGCTATTTTGTAGCAGCGCTATTTTGTGGCAGCGCTATTTTGAAGCAGCGCTATTCTGTAGCAGAGCCATATTTTTATTAACTTAACGCATTAAAGGGGTTACTTTAATCCCTAGTTTTATGAACTAAAGTGCCCTTTTAATCCATAGGGAGTAAAAACTCACTTATAATATCTACGGATTAAAAAAATAATTTTGCTAGTCCATGATATTTTACATCCAGAGTATTGTTAAATACCGTTCCATTATTTCCCTTTTTTTCTATGCTAAAGGGCATAAAATAGTTTATAAACCACGTGACCAAAGTGTCTTTTATTCACTGAGCGAATTGTGGCCTTCCTTTCAGTCGGGCTAGACACTTTGCGTCTCGGGATTAAAAGTATTACTTTAGTCCCTAAGATTTATTGTACTATTATGGACTGTAGGGACTAAATATGTCTTTTTAGTCCCGAGTTGTAGTGCATAAAGTGATCCTTTGAATCCCTAGGGATTACTTCCTTGTCAAGACATACCAGATTTGGAATTAAATATCAACCCTAACTATGAAAGGCTAGCTGCGTTCGGTATTTACGTCGGATTAATCTTTTTGATCGAAATCGTTCGTTAATTCCATCTAGATCTAGGGGAGGCAGATCTGAATCGTTCGGTAATTCTGCTCAGACTAGTCGGACGTAAATCTGGTTGCTCCGTACATTTTGATCGACGAAACAGATTAATCTGAGATTGTGACGTCATGTTGTCTATTTGTTTTGTTTACAAAAATAATTTTTTCATGTAAAAATATTAAAATCGAATTATTTGATGTTGAAGACAACAAATTATAAAAATTTCCGACATCCCAAGAAAATTTTGTCAAAATTATAGCTGGGCGTGAGTTGCAATATGTACAGAATATTTTTGGTTATATTTAAGGGTATAACCATTTATAAAAATTTGATCGATTTGATTTGGATCGTTCGTTAATTCCAATTTGCTCAGACTAATCTGTAATCACGTGACCAAAAATCCGTCAGGTCTGAGATGCAAATACCGAACGCAGCTAGTGTCAATCACGTACTACGGTGACATTTTATATCTCGAGTGTCGTTAAATGCAATTATTACGGGGTGTTGTTAAATAGCGTTCTATTTTTTTCTAAGTATTAGGGACCTATTGCAATAAAGCCAGGCACAAATTGTGCCGGGCACTTAATTGACAGTTTCGCATTAAAAACTGACAGTTGATCTTTCAAAATTGACATACTAAAGTCGAATTTAGAAATCCAGTCGTTTAATAGTGGCGTCACTGTTAATTCCGGCTCTTATAATACACAATGATCTTATTTTGAAAGAAGACAGCTGTTCTTATAATGCGAAACGGTCGATATAGTGCCCAGCACAATTTGTGCCTGGTTTTCTTGCAATAGGTCCCTATTTTTCCTATATTAAAGTGCATAAAATAGTATATAAACCACGTGATTGCTCCTTTTAATCCTTCAGCGAATTGTAGCCCTTCTTTCTGTCGGTCTACAAACTAGGGATGGCAAAAAATATAAATTTATCGATATATTGAAACAATCATATGATATATCGAAAGAATATATCGATGTTTTCGATATATTGAATAAAATATATCGATATTTTTAATATATCGATATATAGATGAAAAAAATGAAAATTCAACAAAACATTTAAAGAGTATTCGTCTTTTGAATCTATCGATATCGATTTAATAAACTTTTTAAATATATTGATTTATAAATAAAAAATTTTGTTATTTTTTTGGTAAAAGCAATTTATAGATTTGTAAGTAATAAAAATTTATTAAATCAGCAATTAATAAATATGAATATCACTACGTTACAAAATGCAATTTTATCATTGAAAAGTTTCTGATCTATAAAGAAGAAACAAATTAAATATAAATAAAACACAGCAAAGTACATCACTTATTTATTTCTTAAAAAATAAAGTATAAAATATTTATTAAAATAAACTTTTATCATAGTGAAACAAGATGCTCTGGAAAAGAGCTCAAAAATATATATTGGAAGGGATATATCGATTTGTTTGGATATATCGAAAGCAATATATCGATAAAAAATATCGATAGTTAACATTAAACTATATACCTTTGTTAGAGATATAAAGAATACCATGTTTGTCAACATTAACGCTTTTTTAAACTCAGCTTCCTTCTTCTTTCAGCCAAGAGATTTGGTGGTTAAGTATGTCGCGAAAAAAAGAATTGCTGAAAAAATAGCCGAAATAGTTTTGAAACATTTTTTATTGTAAAAAATAACTACGAAGTGCAAAATACTACCGTTACTAACAATATTTCTAAAAACAGTAGAGGTGTTTCACTATTTTTGTTTTTACTAAACATTCAGTCATCGCGGGAAAAGATGGATGATTTATTTGTATTGCTCAACGAATTAAAGGAAATTCCAACTTTTGTATTATTGACAGAGCACTGGCTGAGGGAGGAGGAGCTGTGTGTTATGGATGAGTACCAAGTTCTATCTAGTTTTTGTAGAAAGAAAGGCTACGGAGGTACAATGATACTTGCTCACAAAACCTTTTTAGATCGCTTTGAAGTTTTGAATGTTGATACTTACAACTTCCTCGTTAAACAAAATGAATTTGAATTCTCGGTTATAAACATAAATAAATTAAATATTTATATTATCTGTGTATACAGACCACCGTCAGGTGGACCAAGAGAATTTTTGGAGTCTCTGGAATTCCTGTTGTTGGAATTTCCAAAGTCATCAAAATTAGTCTTGGCTGGGGACTTAAATATAGACTTAAATGACACAAATTCGAGGGATACAAAATCTTTGGTCAACCTACTTACATGTTTCAATTTGAACGTATTCGTTAACAAACCGACGCGCATAACAAATCATACATCAAAAACTATTGATTATATTTGTAGCAACATCGAACAAAGTGATTTAAATTGTGAAGTTATTCCTTCGGGAATTTCTGATCATGAGGCCCTCACGGCAGAATTAATCCTACATCACACAAAACCAAAAAAGTCTCAAAAAAAGGTAGAATCTTTAGCGCTAGAAACTTTAGTACTCTTAGACATCTGGCAAGTACAATTAACTGGGAAACTATTCAAAACACAGCAAATTCGATACAAGTTTTTCAAAGAACACTTATAAATATGTACAACGAAAGTTTTCCCCTACGACAGCTCAAAGTCAAAGCTAAAAAACGGTGGATAACAAAGGGTATTAGGGTTTCTGGTAAAAACGTTAGATTTCTACACACTATTCGAAAGTTTACAAATTCTGACTGGTTTAATAGCTACTATGATCTATACAGAAAAACTTATAAGAGAGTTATACGGGCAGCGAAAAAAAACTACTATCAGGCAAGGATAAGCAGAGCAGCTAATTCTAATAAAGAATACTGGAAAATTATCAACGAAATGAGAGGAAAAGCAGAAAAGAATACAAAAAAAATAAATATTTTACCTTCTCAATTGAACAAATTTTACTGCACCATAGCCGGCAAATTAACAGGTGACATAAAGACAAAAAAGACCCACTAAGCTTTCTACCACCTTTTACACCTGCAGAAAATTTTAAACTTTCTCCAACAACTGTAATAGAACTTAAACAAATTTTTAAGAATATTAAAAAACAAAATTCCTCAGGTGTTGACAATTTATCACTGAAGGTTTTTACAAATTTGCCAGAAGAAGCTCTTTTGGCACTGGTAAAATGCATAAATTAATCTTTTATGGCGGGTCACTTTCCAGACTGTTTAAAGTTGGCTGTGGTTGTTCCGATATTTAAAAGTGGTGACGATCAAAATCCATCGAATTACCGACCTATTTCGTTGTTGACAACACTCTCAAAAATTATAGAGAAAGTAGTAAAAATTAGACTTGTTGAATATCTAAACAACCAAAATATCATAACTCCAGAGCAATTCGGATTTCAGGAGAAAAAGGGAACGCAGGACGCCATTTTCTTGTTTTTGGAACAGCTATTTTTTAGCCTTAATGATGGCGAGAAGGCCGCGGCAGTATTCTGTGATTTTTCCAAGGCATTTGACTGCGTGAATCACAGGGTACTGCTGCGAAAAATGAGTCATTATGGTATTGTGGGGACTGAGCTTAAGTGGTTTGAGTCATATCTTACAGATAGAAGTCAATTTGTAAGGACTTCAGACTGTGAGGACTCCGAAACTCTGAGACTGGAACATGGCGTCCCACAAGGGTCAGTTCTTGGACCCGTTCTATTTTTGATCTATATAAATGACCTGGCCAAATTATCCATACAGGGACTGTTCGTGATTTTCGCGGATGATACTACAATTCTCTGGAAACACAAAAGTGAAGAAACTCTAGCAAGAATCGTAGAGCAAGATTTGGTTGCGGTTAAGGAATGGTGTGATTCAAACTATCTCATATGTAACGTTACAAAAACCAACATACTTTCATTCAAATGCTCTCTTGACAGTATTTCATTTAACAATCATACACTCGATGAAAAAGAAGTAGTAAAATTCCTTGGAATGTACATAGACACAAAACTTAAATTTGACAGTCATATAGACGTTCTAAATGGGAAAATTGCGAGGGGC
The DNA here is from genome assembly GCA_963576565.1 of Aspidapion aeneum. Lineage (NCBI taxonomy): Eukaryota > Metazoa > Arthropoda > Insecta > Coleoptera > Brentidae > Aspidapion > Aspidapion aeneum. The sequence goes on along the minus strand of OY755046.1, from coordinate 29,966,712 downwards.
TGTTATATAGTCAAAACTCTTGCACAGGAGTTAGGATTGGTTTCAGCAAAAATGGCTTACCATGCTCTTGTGGAGTCTCACCTACGGTATGGCATCGCTTTCTGGGGCTATTCAACACAAAACTTAATTCAATCGGTTTTTATTTTACAAAAGAGGGCAGTAAGATATATGTGCCAGGTAGGATGTAGAGAAAGCTGCAAACCACTTTTTATCAAGCATGAAATTTTAACAGTCCCGAGCATTTTCTTATTGGAAACGGCATGTCTAATGCACAAGAAATTTCAAGGATTTGAGTCACATTATGATTTACGAGAGATCAACCTACCTTTGCCTATACCTAGACTTGCACTCACAAAAAATTCTGTAATTTATGAGAGTGTCAAAATTTTTAACAAGTTACCAGCTCAAATTAAAAATATCACAAATTACCCAAATTTTCGTATGGAACTAAAACAATTTTTATTGAACAAGGCATTCTATAGCCTGCAAGAATTTTACGGCTAGATAGGTTTTTTTATTTTACTTTATAAGTTTTATATATAATATATATTGTCTTTTTTTGTTTGTTTTAAAATTCGTAAAGGTGACTTGGCTTTTCATATTGTGTGTATCATTGTGCCCTGTAAAGGATCATGTTTGTTCCTTATTGTCGTTTTATTTACCTATATTTGTTTTTTATTTTATATATATATTTTATTTTTATTTTTTACCTATGCTTAAATTGTTTTATTTTGTGCTAGTTGTACTTGTACATTTATTTCTTAAATTTTTGTAAACGAAATGTGTTTTCTTGTATATTTTCTTTTTAACAATTTTTAAACTTTAGACATTAAATTTAAAAATATTAACCTGACCCCGACTGTGATACCTTAATTTTATCCCAAAATTTAATTTTATTACTTGTTTTTATTTTTACTCTGTTTTGCCTTTATTTATTTGTTTAGATATCTATTTATGTTAACATGTGATTGATAATTAATAGTTACAAGTACCTAGTTAGTAGAATCTCCTAGATTTTTTATTTTATATATGTATTCATATTTAAACTTATGTCATTATGACTCAAATTCATTATTTTAACAGATTTTTATCACTACATTGAGTCAAAATATTATAGTTGTATATTATCAGGTATATAGACATGTAAGTGATATTTTGTTTTTGCTTTGTCAATGATTTTTTTAAATTTGGACAATAAAGCTTATTTTGATTGATTGATTGATTGAAAAAAATCAAATTTTATCATTTGGTGAAATAAACTATGCAAATAAAATATTTTAGCTCACACATATACTATACTATAGTAGTGTGAGCTATGGTGATCCTAATTTCTTCGACAAAAAAAAGTTGCCCCGATTTCAAAAATTTTTATATATCTTTGCGTTTCAGATGATTTTGAAACTTTTTTGTCACATCGTCTGTCTGTCTGTAACGACCAATGCGCATACCTCAAAAACCCCTTGCCCGATTTCAATGAAATCTGGTAACTAGGCTGGGTCTTAGGTCGGGATGGTCCCATTTAAAAAAGAAAAAAATCCACCAAACACAAGCCAAATAAAAGGGTAGGGGTTGACTTCAAAAGTTTATGTGAAAATATGGCGTGTGTGATATCAAACGAAAGGTAATTGAGTCTGGAGTTAAACAAAATACATTTTACTTTAAAAAAAAGGGTGGGAGTAGATTTCAAAAATTAGAGTTTACGTAAAAATATGGCGTGTGTGATATTAAACGAATGGTAATTGAGTCCGGATTTAAACAAAATAAATTTTAGTTTTTGTTTTTTTAAAGGGTGGGGGTATATTTCAAAAATTTGAGTTTAAGTCAAAACATGGCTTGTGTGGTATCAAACGAAAGGTAATTTAGTCTGGAGTTGAATAAAATATAATTCAGTTTTTAGTTATATTAGCTCACACGTACACTATAACTATAGTACTTAGTGTGAGCTTAGGGGCCCATATATTGGCAGAGTATTTTTGTTACTTATACCACAGCTCAACAACTCGTGTAAAAGCAAAAAACGCAGTCTAGGTTTGCTTAGCTATAGTGTTTGTTGCGCCAAGTAGAAGACACTGCCGCATTCACTTAATCACGTCGGCCACGTATTCCTTAGTCTTAATTATTATACTACCTACAATGATCAAAAGTATCACTTTAGAGCAGGGTTGCCAGATTTAAAGGTTTTCCTTCAATTTGAAGGGTTCTGAAGAAAAATGTTGACTGTTTATGGATTGAAGGTGTTTATCCGAATTTGAAGGATTTTGACGATTTTGAGGCAAAGTTATATATTTTGCAAATATTCGAATAACCTTACCAAACTTAACTTATGTAGGTAAATTTAAATAATTTATTTTTAATTTTGGTTTTTTTAATTTATGATTTAAGTATAATTTTTTTATTTGTTTGGTTTTTTCTTTCATTTTAATAAAAATAAATGAATCCATCCATCTATTAGCACACTTCAAGTGAACTGCATATCTCGTTGAAAACAGTTGTCTACTATGTTCCGAAAACCGCATATTGATGCGATGCTCCGTTAAAAAGTAAGCATTTTTAAAAAAAATTAATTGTCAATTGTCATTAGCATTAATGGATTTTGACTAAAATCTATTTAGCTCGTAACAGTGTCGAACACTATTTTACCTGCAAATTTTTTAAAAATCGCGTCAGGGGTATAGAAGCTATTGTGTTACAGACAGACATACACACACAGACACACACACCTAAACACACACACACACACACACAGACAGACATCACGACGATATTGCTAAGAAAGGTCAAAATACACCCAAATAATACATTTTCGGCGTTATTTAAAAAAAAAACGTCAAAAATAATACCTTCTCTAGCCATTGCTGCGCGGGCTAGGAAGGTAAACATTTTTTCTTGGTTTAAAGCTTTTTTATTTGGTTTCGACCTCCGACCCGTTACTGATTTAAAGGATATGAAAGGTTTTTGTCACTTAGTTGAAGGAAAGTCGTTAGAAAAGTCTGGCAACACTGCTTTAGATTGATTATCTTTTTTTTTAAGTCGCTTGTGTAGTATTCCTACTTCGAATGTAACGCCGCTGCTTTACTAGCGGCATCATTACCCCGATTGCGATATATATCACGGAACTTATTGTTTCTTGTCCCACTATACTCATATAGAACAACGATATTTATAAAAAATACATTTTTTTCTACGCAAAACTCGATTAAAAACTGGGGTGATTGATCCTAAGATGAACAAAAAAGTAAAGAGTAATAAAAATACTCTGCCAATATATGGTCACCTAAGCTCACACTAGGTACTATAGTGGTAGTGTACGTGTGAGCTAATATAACTAAAAAATATATATTTTTTTTTTCAACTTCAGACTCAATTACCTTTCGTTTGATACCACACAAGCCATGTTTTGACTTAAACTGAAATTTTTTTAATCTAACCGAACCGAACCGAACCCTTTAAAAAAAAATTAAAATGTATTTTGTTTAACTCCAGACTCAATTACCTTTTGTTTGATATTACACAAGCCATATTTTCACATAAAATCTAATTTTTTTAATCTACCCCCACTCTTTTATTTGGCTTCTGCTTGGTGGATTTTGTTCATTTTTAAATGGGCCATCTCGACCCAAGACCCAGCCTAGATACCAAATTTCATTAAAATCGGGTAAGCGGTTTTTGAGTTATGCGCGTTGGTCGTTACAGACAGACATACCCCAAGTAACATTTCTTTATTTATAGCAGAAGCTAAAAGGTTGCCAGAGCCTTTCCTTAAAACCATTAGTTTCAATGAATGGCTAGCACGTTCCCATTACCCTTATATACCCCTTAGACCTCCTAAATGAGACTTCCCAGTTGGTGGTGGCAACCTATGTACTAAACTCACTATAAAACCATAAGAAATAAACTCCAGCTTCGCCCTCTAGCGGTTCCACCAGTATAGAACCTTTTAGATCCTAAAGCTATTATGCCAGGTTCTAAAAGCAACTCAGAAACGTCCTCTATCCTATTATAAATCTAGATTTGGTAATTTGGTACCCTGGCGATTCTGTTGAATACCATAATACCTTTAGAGTAAAGAAGTTTTCCTATAAAAGCTATGGCGATATTTTAGATTCACAATGGCTATATAAAATAATTTAGGTCACAAAATTGCCAAAAATGTCAGAGTCCCAAAATTATTTTATCACATAAAAATATACCGAGTTTGTCGTTTTGTTGATGATCAAATTGCCTGCCAGATTTATTTTTCTGATAAAATCGTATCTGAAAAGCTCTCAAAACAAGCGCGCCAGCTCAAGAATGCTTTTTAATAGTTTTTTGATAACAAAATATAACAATATTTAAAATTTAAAAAAAAATCATTTACACTATTCACCATTAAAAAAGTCTGTTTGGTTTACATAAATCAAAATTAAAGTAAAATTTTTGTTAAAAAACACTGCTAAAACGACTAGAGAAATATGTTCTCTTTACAATATTTTTTAAATAAATTAATATATGCCATTATGGTTTTATAGTGGTCACTTATAGCGTATATTTCAACACTTTTAAATGTTTTTATCGTGCAATTTCGACACAATCGAGAGGGCCAGTGCAATGATATTCGTTGTGCCTGCAGGTTGGAAGGCAACCTCTTATATTGGCCGTCTAAACAGGCCTTATCTAGGCCTGGGTGTCCTAACCAGGAGGACGGAAACTCAACAATTATTAATTATTGGGCTTTAAATAATCAATCTTGCAATAGGTAGGTACCAATCTGTACCTAGGTATATCTATTATTTTTACAAGGAATACCTAAAAAACATAAAACACGAAAGTATTTACTTACTTCTGTTAGAACCCTTAAGGAGACAAGGTTTTATATGGCCGCCTATTTAAATAATATTTAATATACAGCTATGGGTAACTATAAATACAAAATAATTAAGTTTACCTTTAAGCCTTCCTGTAAAACCTTTTTAAAATGCCTAAAAGTTGTTACGAATAAAATTAATTTTTTTTCCGTAACGCGTTTTTACTAACTGAATATTTGCTTTAAAAAATAACCTCTAGCGACATCTTACGTGAAAGAGTTTAATTAGAATATCTTGTAAATGATTTACACGCTACCTCTCTGTAGTCGGGTTAAGCTCAAGATTCGTGAATTAGTTTCAGTTTCAGAATAGGATCGAGTGAGTTGTCTGTCTTTTTTTTGTCATTCGGGTGAAACAGGGATAGAAAGAATTTTCTGGTTGTTCAACTAGTACGACACACATTGCGTAATAGGTTGCGTTGTATTTTAACCTAAAAAGCTATGTTTTGCAAAGACTCTGAGATTGTTTACTAATTTATTTACCTATAAAACAATAAACATAAGTTTTTTGTAATTTAAATAAAGTGACTCAAAATTATTCAGTCAGTTTTGGTCTTATTAATGAATACGGATTTGTGTTATTGATTTTCTGAGGAATTAAGATTTTGGGGTTTTATGGAATCTGATTGGTCAGTGATTGCTATGCAGTTTGGGAGATTGAGAGGAATTTTACAAAAATCGTCCCTTTCTGTTCAAGATTTTTGTCGAGAAACAAGGTATTTTAATTATGTTATAACATAACCTTAAAAAAAAATTTTTTGTTCATCAAGCATGGCTTGAAATTTTCTTTATAGGATAAATTAGAATTTTGCTCTAATTTTAATTAACGGTAATATGAAATTCAATTGCATATACCAGATTTTTATTTTTAATTAGGTTAATATGTTATAACATATATATATATATATATATATATATATATATATATATATATATATATATATATATATATACATATTTTAAAGTTCACTTCAAGTATACTGAGTCTAACATTTCCTGGGTTAAGATTATTTTGTTTTTATGTTATTTTTTTTCTAACCTCAATTCTCGACAAAACTATTATAACATATGTAAATATTTTTCACTATTGTACATCAAAAGAAACAAGGTTCTAAAAAGGAAGTATGTCTCTTTTAAGTTATATTTGAACAGTAAAATCTATAATTTATTAATATCATTTTTTTACTACCTTTTGAAGAAACTGAGTATCAACACAAAATTAATATTTTTTTCTTGTTTATATTTGATCATTTGATTTTTATTTGTTCTTCTTTCTGAAACAAAATAAATGTTGAGGTTTGTAAACAAAAAGTAATCCTGATCTTTTATTTCGTTCCTGCATTGATACATTGGTAACATGGTGATAGTAAGGAAAATCTGTCACCATTGTTGTTAATTGTGTCAAAGTAAATAGAGGTCTATTATCATTTCAAAAATAGAAAATTGACTTAAAAGAACCTCACGACCCTAAATAGCTCTACCTAGCCGAGGTAAATTTGGGGAATATTAAAACAACATCAATAATATACAAAAAGTTATATTATATGAAAAACAATAATATAACAAAGTGGCCCCAACTCTATTTAAATTATAACAAAGTAATGGCAAAAACCAAAAGTCTAAAGTTTATATTTACCACTCTTAAAAACCTTAAGGAAACTAGGTTCTATATGGCCGCCTATCTAATCATATTTACTTTTAAACTACTGGTAACTATAAAAACAAAAGGATATAAGATAACCTTTTAGCTCTATTATAAAACACTTTTGTGATGACCTAAAGTAATGATAAAAACTAAATGACAAAAGTTTATATTTATTTCTTTTTAAAAACTTTAGGTAAAATGGTTTTATAAGATCATCTTTATAAATCAGAAATCAATAAAACCAAAAGTATCTAAAAGGAACAGAAGGAATATCAGTTTTATTATACTCCCTTTATAAATCACTGTTTGGTTGTATAACACCCCTTTAGGTAATTGGCAATATAAATTAACTTTATGTAGCCAAATTGATTCTAAAACCCATAACAGCACCCTCTAAATAACCTAGGAACCAAATTAATAAAACCTTGAGTGGTAATAATGTTACTTGGGACAGACATACAGACATACAGACATACAGACATACAGACATACAGACATACAGACATACAGACATACAGACATACAGACATACAGACATACAGACATACAGACATACAGACATACAGACATACAGACATACAGACATACAGACATACAGACATACAGACATACAGACATACAGACATACAGACATACAGACATTTATTTATTTATTTTATTTTTATTTTATTTTATTTTACAGCCACTCAACAGGAACAAACCCAATTACAGAGTGGGAAAAATACAGTTGAAGTTGATTACAGCTAATAAAAGATACAAAAAAAATAGTGTTTATAAAAGAAATAAATAATAAGTTAATAGTGATTTAGGACAGCCGTAATTTTTTTAAATAAGCGATACTGCAATTAAATATGTCACATCGATCATTGTAAGAATTACAAGTGTTGCAGGCTCTTGTTAAAGGGGCATTTTTGCAAATGTTGGTTCGTTGGTTTGGTAAATAAAATGGCACTGTCGATCGAGCCGAAGGTCTAGGTACTAAAAAGTTTAATTGTTGCAATAGTTCCGGCGAGTCGATTTGGTTGTTAATAATTTTATAAATGAACTGTATCTCGGCCAAACTGCGTCTATCTTTTAGAGAACTGATATTAAACCTATTACAAAGGACCTCATTTGGTGTTCCTATTTCTGGGTACACACCGTCCAATTTAAAAGCCAGGTATTTTAAAAATTTGCGCTGAATTTTTTCAATTGAGTCAATATGTGTTTGGTAGCACGGTGACCAAACAATAGACGAGTATTCTAATCTTGATCGGACGTACGCAAAATATAATAATTTTAAACTAGCGATATTCTTAAAATGTTGAGAATTGCGGATTATAAAACCGAGCATTTGATAACTCTTCTTAACAATATCCCGTATATGAGGGACAAAAGAAAGAGCACTGTCAAATGTTATACCGAGGTCTTTAAATTCCAGTGATCTAGGCAATATGGCGCCATCCAAAGAATAGTCAAACTGAATTACCTGTTGCTTAAGAGAGAAGGAGACAACGTTACATTTGATAGGATTTAGTGGTAGTAAATTAGAGTGACACCAAGTATTAACTCTATTTAGGGCATTTTGAAGTCTTTCGCAGTCAGATAAATTACTTATTCGACAAAATATTTTAAGATCATCAGCATATAATAGACAAATAACCTGAATGTCGTTTAAAATACTATTAATAAAAGCAATGAAAAATAATGGGCCCAATATCGATCCCTGAGGGACCCCAGAGCTAGCGATAATTGTAGATGAAGCTCGACCACAACATTCAACGTATTGGGGTCTCTTAGTTAGGTATAATTTGAGAACAATACAAAGATCATCAGACAGTCCAAAGTGTTCAAAAGTACGTTGTAAAATGCTGTGGCCCAGCCGATCAAATGCTTTAGAAAAGTCTGTGTAGACCACATCAACTTGAGCATTCATATCTATTGATTCAGCAATAAATTGGGTAATAGTGACTAAATTAGTGGAAGTTGATTTGTTTTTCATGAATCCATGTTGTCTCGAGTCAATCCGGCCAGACAAAGCAGGGTAGAGTGAAGTATGAAGGACACGTTCGAAGCATTTTGAAAAATTGTTAATAATGGTGATGGGTCTGTAATTTTCGATTAGGCTTTTTTCTTGTTTTTTATAGACTGGTATAATCTTAGATGCTTTCCAAGTGTCCGGAAAAGTTTTTTGTTTCAAGGATAAATTAAACAAAATAGTCAAAGGATAAGAAAATATATGGGCACAGTCTTTCAACAGAAATGCTGGAATTTTATCTGGACCAACAATAGCCTTCGGTTTTAAACTCCTCTGGGCTCGCAATACCTCAGATTCCTGAAACTTTTTAAGCGATATTTCATTAGTAATCGAAGGGTCTTCAGTATTCGTATGTGCTATGGGGATCTGTTGATCTGAGGTATACGATGACTGAAAGTATTTGGCGAAGGCATTGGCGATACTCTGTGGGTCAGATAAGCACTCACCGTGTTGGTTTTGCATGTTAGGAGGTAAGCTATTGATTTTCTGTGAGGATTGAATAAGGCGCCAGAAATTTCCAGGCTGAGATGCTAGGTTTGACTCAAGCTGAGTACAATAGTTTTGATATGAGGTTTCTATATCGCGCTTTATTTTATCGCGTAATTCCCGAAATTTATCTAAATAAGCATCATTGCCAAATTTTTTGTGTTTTTGGAAAAATTTATGTTTTTGTTTTATCGATTTAATTATGTCAGAGGTCAACCAAGGAGGATATTTTCGCCGATTTTTAAGTGTTTTAGGCACAAGGTCATCCAGACAAAGATACAGTGTATGATAAAAAAGTTCAACAGCTGTGTTTACATCACCTATTGATTCAAGAATTCGCCAGTCGATTTCTGCTAAGCTTGGGTATAAAATTCCTAGGTCTACCCTCTTAAAATTGTAAAATACATCATCCATTACATACGACTTAAGCTTTTTGCCGCCATTTATTTGATATTTTATTAACAAGGTAGGATGGCACCTGTCTTCATTAAGCAGAAAATCATGACATCTCTGCAAAAAGGTTAAATTAGGACAAGAGGATAAGACAATATCAAGTAATCGATTATCAGAGTTTTTTATAGTGTTTATTTGCTGCCAATCCAAAAAACTCATAAAGTTAACCAAATGATTTAACCTACTAGAAGGAAGTGCTCCTTCAACATAAGCTACATATTCCGAGTAATTAAAGTCTCCTAGAAAGATTACTTTTTCGTTAAATAAATAAGTAAGAGAGGACAGGTATTCAAAAAGGTGTTCATATAGAAAAGAAATTTTGCCTGGCGGAATGTATGTTAAGATTATGTACATATGAAGATTGCTGGAAAAAGATATTTTGACTCCTAGAATGTCAATTGTGTCGCGAATTGCAACTGGTAATTCAAGTTTTAAACTGGTAGTTTGAAATGCTTTCCTCGCCGCCAATAAGACTCCACCCCCCAAATTTTGTTTCACCTCATCATAATTTCTGTCTGATCTAAATATACAATATTCTGGCTGAAATAATTCTGCGTCGTGTATGCCAGGATATAGCCAAGTTTCAGTGAGCGCTATGACTGAAAAATCACAGGTAAGTGTTGCATTGAAAAGTTGTTTTGTTTTCGTACGAAGCCCGCGAACATTTTGATAGTACAGTGATAAGAAGTCACGGCTACGCTGAAACTCGACCAACTGCACTGGCCCCGGATTTGGTTGATTTATTGAATTATTGTGGGAGGTACCAATACGGTCGATCACGGTATTTTGGGGGGCAGGGACTTGTGATGGCTATATGGTGGACCCAAATATTTCCGACCTATATTTCTAATTAGCTTGTTTATAGGCGTAACAATTATTATAGCCCCAGCAAGGATGATTTATTGAAATATTTAGATCATACTTATTTTTAAGATATTTACAGTTGACGCAGGACTTATTGGCAGAGTTGTTACAGTCCTTTACTTCATGTCCCTCTCCACAGAGTGGACATGAGGGGTCTTTTTGACAGTATTTTTTTGAATGACCGAATTGATTACATTTGAAACAGCGTGATACTGAAGTCGCATCGTAAATTCTACAGTTGTCAAGATCGATAACAATACATTTTTGATCAGTAAGTTTCTTATAAGTAAGCATATCTAACTGCAGTATCACTTGAAAAATATTATTATTATTTTTTGTCGGCCAGACTTTAAGCATTTTAATTTCAGCAAATTCATTAAAAATTGATTTTTGTGCTTTTAAATGATTTAATAGAATGTCCTTATTGTATTCAGTTGAAAGTCTAACAATTCGCACCATTGGAGATGCAGATTTCGATTCTCGGATTTCATATCCTTCGGCTAGGTTCTTTGTCACCAAGTCCTTTATTCGCTGACCATCAGTATGATCGGTGGATAAAACGATGCCTCCGTTCGATATATGTTTGACACGATTAATCTGGATCATATCCTGGGCCGGTTCAAGTTGATGAAGAATATCAGTTTTTGTTTGCGTATTGTTTTGATTTACATCTTTCGGCTTAATTACAAAGTTGGAGCATGTCTGTCTCTTGATTATATCAGAATAACTAGGTTGGTTTTCAGTTGAAGTTGAAGAGGAAAAATTTTGTAATTTATGATCGAGTTTCAAGCTAATTTCGTCCAGTAAGGTCTTTTTGACTAAGTTAAATTTGGCTTCACAATCCTCTAGGCTAGATGTAATAGATTCAGTAGGCAGGCTTCTGCAGGTTGGGCACTGCCAAAATAATCCAGGTACACTCTGTATAATAGCAACCGCATCGCTTGGTATTTTCATACAATCCGCATGATACTTTCTCTTACACACACCTGCGCAAGAAAGAGATGGCTTCCTTGCTGACGTTTCGCATACGCCACAATTTCGAGACATGGCGTATTTTTATCATAACCTGGATGGCGAGAAATGCTTGAGAATGTGGCAATTTTCAGGCTTTATAATAGGTTGCAGTAAATTCTTTGACTCACCAGCTACAGGACCATCCACAGATGGAATTGATATAAGAAGCACAATTTTGCACCCAAGGTTTTACCAGATATTCGGTTTTTAAAACAGAGCGATTCAATACACGTGCACTTGAGTGCGACGTTGCCGACAGATACATACAGACATACAGACATACAGACATACAGACATATAGACATACAGACATACAGACATACAGACATACAGACAAACAGACACACAGACATACAGACATACATACATACAGACATACAGACATACAGACATACAGACATACAGACATTCAGACATTCAGACATACAAACATACAGACATACAGACATACAGACATACAGACATACAGACATACAGACATACAGACATACAGAAATACAGACATACAGACATACGGACATACGGACATACGGACATACGGACATACGGACATACGGACATACGGACATACAGACATACAGACATACAGACACAGACATACAGACATACAGACATACAGACATACAGACATACAGACATACAGACATACAGACATACAGACATACAGACATACAGACATGCAGACATGAAGACATGCAGACATACAGACATACAGACATACAGACATACAGACATACAGACATACAGACATACAGACATACAGACATACAGACATACTGACATACAGACATACAGACATATACAGACATATACAGACATATACAGACATATACAGACATATACAGACATATACAGACATATACAGACATATACAGACATATACAGACATATACAGACATATACAGACATATACAGACATATACAGACATATACAGACATATACAGACATATACAGACATATACAGACATATACAGACATATACAGACATATACAGACATATACAGACATATACAGACATATACAGACATATACAGACATATACAGACATATACAGACATATACAGACATATACAGACATATACAGACATATACAGACATATACAGACATATACAGACATATACAGACATATACAGACATATACAGACATATACAGACATATACAGACATATACAGACATATACAGACATATACAGACATATACAGACATATACAGACATATACAGACATATACAGACATATACAGACATATACAGACATATACAGACATATACAGACATATACAGACATATACAGACATATACAGACATATACAGACATATACAGACATATACAGACATATACAGACATATACAGACATATACAGACATATACAGACATATACAGACATATACAGACATATACAGACATATACAGACATACACTGACATACACAGACATACATACATATACAGACATACAGACATACAGACATACAGACATACAGACATACATTTATTTATTTATTTATTTATTTATTTATTTATTTATTTATTTATTTATTTATTTATTTATTTATTTATTTATTTATTTATTTATTTATTTATTTATTTATTTATTTATTTATTTATTTATTTATTTATTTATTTATTTATTTATTTATTTATTTATTTATTTATTTATTTATTTATTTATTTATTTATTTATTTATTTATTTATTTATTTATTTATTTATTTATTTATTTATTTATTTATTTATTTATTTATTTATTTATTTATTTATTTATTTATTTATTTATTTATTTATTTATTTATTTATTTATTTATTTATTTATTTATTTATTTATTTATTTATTTATTTATTTATTTATTTATTTATTTATTTATTTATTTATTTATTTATTTATTTATTTATTTATTTATTTATTTATTTATTTATTTATTTATTTATTTATTTATTTATTTATTTATTTATTTATTTATTTATTTATTTATTTATTTATTTATTTATTTATTTATTTATTTATTTATTTATTTATTTATTTATTTATTTATTTATTTATTTATTTATTTATTTATTTATTTATTTATTTATTTATTTATTTATTTATTTATTTATTTATTTATTTATTTATTTATTTATTTATTTATTTATTTATTTATTTATTTATTTATTTATTTATTTATTTATTTATTTATTTATTTATTTATTTATTTATTTATTTATTTATTTATTTATTTATTTATTTATTTATTTATTTATTTATTTATTTATTTATTTATTTATTTATTTATTTATTTATTTATTTATTTATTTATTTATTTATTTATTTATTTATTTATTTATTTATTTATTTATTTATTTATTTATTTATTTATTTATTTATTTATTTATTTATTTATTTATTTATTTATTTATTTATTTATTTATTTATTTATTTATTTATTTATTTATTTATTTATTTATTTATTTATTTATTTATTTATTTATTTATTTATTTATTTATTTATTTATTTATTTATTTATTTATTTATTTATTTATTTATTTATTTATTTATTTATTTATTTATTTATTTATTTATTTATTTATTTATTTATTTATTTATTTATTTATTTATTTATTTATTTATTTATTTATTTATTTATTTATTTATTTATTTATTTATTTATTTATTTATTTATTTATTTATTTATTTATTTATTTATTTATTTATTTATTTATTTATTTATTTATTTATTTATTTATTTATTTATTTATTTATTTATTTATTTAATTTCAACAGTATCGACAGCAAAAAGCCAATTACAGATACTTTCTTACATTCAAAAAAAGATTTTATACAATACGTCACTTACATTACACATGATAAAAAACAAATCAAATTACATAATTACTTATTAATTAACTACTGCGCACTTTTAGATCTATAATTTTTATTGATTTTCGCTTGTGGCGAAAATCAATTACTTGAGCCTCGGCCGTAACATTATTTTTATTATTTTTTTTATTATTCCGTCCCTAGCACCCCTAGTGTATCGCGCTCGAATTTTGACGCTTACTCGGGAACGCTCCGACGTAGAAGGATGAAATTTGGCGCACTGATTAAGAACTTACGGGAGACCAAAAATGTCAATTTTGGGTCAAATCGGAAAATTTCAAGTAGGGGAAATAGGGGAAAAACCGTCAAAAAGTGACTTTTTTTGATGTACCTCCGTTGGCACACCATAAGTGTCCAGGGGATTATTCTAGAAACTTGAGATTTTGCACAAGTATACTCTTATGTGTGGTCAGGAAGCCTATTGTTTTTCAGCCAGATCAGAAAAATTCAAGTGCCCCATTTTGGAGCTCTTCTAAATCCCTGCAGTGACGCATTTTCACTGTACAATAAAATTGGTCAGAATTTCACTGTTTATTTGCCGTTTTTTAAAATGTATCTGGTCATTACTCCAAAACTGTTTAATGCATTTTAACCAAATTTTAAACATTTGCGGACCTAAGGGAGTGTTCGGTAACCGTATAGTTGGTTTTTAAAATTAGTTTTTGGTTTTTGAGTTTTGAGGATTTTTCAAAAACTATGCAAGGTTTTTGCAGTCAAAAATACTGAATCGAGAATTTTTTTTGCCCTTACACTTTTTGACAGTTCTCGAACTGCTATCTTTTGAAGAAAATACCAAACTATTTTTTAAAAAAAGTTCGACTTTTCTAAGTTGTACCGTTTTTGAGTTTGAAAAATAAATACTAAAAAACACGCAAAAATCACAACGGAAATTACACGCATTTTTACAAAAATCGCGATATCTTTAAAACAGTAGGTCCGAATTGGACAAAAATTACACTACTCACTTCGCCGAACCCTTATTTCTACAATAAAACTTTATTTATAGTTTTAACCTTGATGTAGAGGGCGCTGGTGTAGGGCACTTAACATTTATCAAAACGGGCCAAAATTAATAAAAATCTTATAAAATTAAAGGAATTTGCAAATATTTTTTGAAATATAATTCCAATAATAATAGGATGAATTTCATGTTAAAGAAGAGACAAAAATCTATAAAATGACATATGTCATTTTTAAGTTATGACAAATTTTTAGTTTGTAGGTTTATTTTTTGATCAAATACCGCGAAAAATATTTGTAAAACGTCAACGAAATAGAATATTATACACAAATTGGTTGAAATTAACACTTTTTTTGATGCATTGAGTCTGTAGCATGAGAGGAGCCGGGGCTACAATTAGTTTTATTATAAAATAAATTATCTTGGACCGATAGTTTTTGATATTTATCCCAAAATATTTAAAAAGGTCAATAAATTTCATGTATTTTTATTTAAAAAATTACGATATCTTCAAAACCATACGTCAGATTTTGACGGAAGTTACACCATTCGCTTACTCGAACCTTTTTACATAGTAATCAGTCAACAGTTTTATCATTTTTATAGAGCGTGCTTATCAAAGTAACCAAAATTAAAAGTTGTAGGTTCATAAATAAGAAATTCGCAAATGCCACATTTAACTATAGTATAGTATACTTTCATTATAAAGAGCAGAATAAAATTTGCAAAATAGCAGATGTCATTTTTAAGTCAGTGTCTATTTAATTCTTCCTAGATTAATTCTTTGGATTATATATTAGGCAGAATGTTTGGCAAAAACTAATATTAGTATTTTACACGCCAAAGGATAAAAGTGACATTAATATTTTTTGAAAGCAATAAGTTTTTAGCATGAGGGGAGCGAGAGCTACATACTTTAGCGATAAAAAGGCACTTTAATTAAATTACATTATTATTAAAGTCCAGTGATAATAACATCAGTTGTAAGGGGTTGGCAAAGGCAAATAATGAGTAGTTATTAAATGAATTACACTTAGTTGACTAATTAACATTTTATTTTTGAATCAGTGTCCAATTCCAAGGCTAAATATTTAAAAAAAAACAAAAATTTTTCGTGGCTAAACGTATATAAAAAGGTTTTGTTTCTCTTGTATTATTCCATGAGCATAGTTTCTTTTGTATTCGGTAGATGTCGCCAAAGCATACCTTATTGCAGGCATTATTTTTCATTTCTCTTATCAATATCGTAAGATGAAATTTATATACCGTCTCTCCAACTTTACAAAGGTGTTACATTGACCATGCACGGTTCTGAAGGGTTCCTTAAGCACGAAACAGTTAACTGTTAACACTTAATGGGTGGCCATTAGATCTTGAACCCCCGTGGGTGTACAGCATTCGAGCTGCCCACGGAAAAACACAAGAGGAACAAAACCTTTCTACACCCGATTATTCACGAAAAAATTTTATTTTCTTTATTCACGGGTGCCAAACTTTACGTTTTAAATATATTTCGCAAAACATTTAAAATACTCTGCCAATCTATGGGCATCTAAGCTCATACTGGATGCTATAGTTATAGTGTATCTAAGTGAAAGCTAATATAACTAAAAACTGAAGTATATTTTGTTGAACTCCAGACTCAATTACCTTTCGTTTGATACCACACAAGCCATGTTTTGACTTAAACTCTAAATTTTCAAATCTACCCTCACCCTCTTTTTAAAAACTAAAATGTATTTTGCTTAACTCCAGACTCAATTACCTTTCGTTTGATATCACACACGCCATATTTCCACTTAAACACTAAATTTTGAAATTTACCCCCACCCTTTTTTTTTAAATAAACTAAAATGTATTTTGTTTAACTCTAGACTCAATTACCTTTCGTTTGATATAACACACGCTATATTTTTACATAAACTCTAATTTTTGAAATCTACCCCCACCCTTTTATTTGGCTTGTGTTTGGTGGATTTTGTTCATTTTTAAATGGGACCATCTCGACCCAAAACCCAGCCTGGGTACCAAATTTCATTAAAATCGGGCAAGCCGTTTTTGAGTTATGTGCGTTGGTCGTTACAGACAGACATACAGACACACAGACAGACAGACAGACAGACAGACAGACAGACATACATACAGACAGACAGACAGACAGACAGACAGACAGACAGATGGCGCAACAAAAAAGTTTCAAACTCATCTGAAACGCAAAGATATATAAAAAAATTTGAAATCGGAGCAACTTTTTTTTTTTTCGAAAAATTTAGGATCACCATAGCTCACACTACTATAGTATAGTAGTAGTGTGAGCTAAAAACTTTTCGAAACTAGTAAAAACCTTTAATTTTAAAATGTATATTGGAGAACTTGGCTATACTTTTATCTCAATTATTATATAGATTTCTCTTAGTTTCTGTCAGTCTGTCAAATCACAGCTCTCTAGCGTTTCTGGAAGTTGGTAATGTTACTTTTACATAACTTTACATGTATAGGGATGGGGAGTAAATTACAATTTCGGGTTTTTTATTTTTTCCTATAGTTTTGTCATAGTTCTTATCAGTCTGCAAGGCATCTTTTTAGACTATATTGTGTATCCATTTGGATACGCAGTCCTTCAGATTGGATACCCAGTAAACAGGAAATGGATACCTACTTTTGGGCCTCGGCCTTTTATAAAATATAATTAAAATATGATACCTAAAATACAGGGTGTAATTTAAATGATGAACCAATCTTTAAAAGATGGTGCGGAAGGTTCAAAGCAGACAAAAAGTTCAAATAAATTTTGGCCAAGTTATAGCATTTTTTAAGTTGGGAAAGTACGGAAAAACGATGAACTTTTAAAATATCAAATTGAACAACGTTGCTTTTTTCCAAGAAAATATAGATAGGTTAAGGATATATGGCCAAATAATCTTTGGAATAGGTATAAATTTCTCAATTTTTTTAAGAATTAATATTTTTATGAGCTATTAAATTTACACAAAAGAAATTGAAATAGATTTTTGTACATGTCTAAAGGACCCTTAAAACAAATATAAAATAATAATATTAGCACTATATTTTAACGATTTTTGGTAATAATTTTAAGTCTATCTATCTATCTATCTATTTAGCTTTCTTCGATCCATCTTTGGACATAGGCCTCCCCCAATATCTTCCACTCTTCTCTGTCTGTCGCCCTGTTCATCCATCTAGTCCCTGCATGTCTCATCAAATTGTCCGCTATCTCATTTGGGGTCTTCCCCTACTTCTTTTATTTTGCCAAGGTCTCCAGTCTACAATGCATTTGTTCCATCGATTGTCTTTCAGTTTGATATTTTGACCAGCAAATTTCCATTTTAATTTTGCTACCTCGACTCTGACATCCCTTACTTTTGTTTTATTTCTTATCCATTCATTCCATTTTCTATCTGTTAGCTTTACATGTAACATTTGTCTTTCCATGGATCTTTGGGCTTTTGTTACCTTATCCATGTTTGATTTTGTAAGCGTCCAGGTCTGGGATCCATATGTGAGCACAGGAAGAATACATTGGTTATACACTTTCGTTTTAAGGTACTGAGGATATTTTTTATTTTTTATTATGTAGCTTAATTTACCGAATGCTGCCCAGGCCAATCTTACTCGTCTCTTGATTTCAGCTGTTTGGTTTTCTTTTTTTAGTTTAATAATTTGTCTCAGATATATATTCATCTACTTGTTCTATTTTTGCTTGGTTTATTCTGGTGATATCTTCATCTGTGTTTGTTATGATTTTAGTTTTAGTGTAGTTCATACTCAAGCCTATATTTTTAGCTGCTGTATCCAGTTCTCCCAGCATTTTTATAAGTTCCTCTTTCTTATCTGTTATTAAGGCAATATCGTCAGCATATCTTAGGTGGTTCAAGTATTGTCCGCTTACTTTGATGCCTATTTCTTCCCAGTCTAAGTTTTTAAAAACATCTTCTAGGGCCTGGTTAAATAGTTTAGGGGATATTGTGTCATCCTTTCTGACACCTTTTCTTATGCGGATTGGCTTGGTCCCTTCGTGGATTTTGATTGATGTTGTTGCTTCGCTATATATATTGGCTATTAAATCTGTGTATCTGTGATCTATTCGGCTACTAATTAAAGATGCTTTTACTGCCCAGTGCTCAATACTATCAAAAGCTTTTTCAAAGTCTATAAACGCAATATAGAGTGGAATGTTGTATTCGTTGGTCATAGTTCTTATCAGCGTATCATTTATTTCATATATATTTTCGTTCGTTAGCTGTTCATTTAGCATTTATTTGTATATGGCTTTATTTTCTGTAAGTTTACTCATGTCAAGTTGTTTATTTTTATTGTTAATTTTCCTTTCTGACCATCCTGTGATCACTGCCTGTTGTAAAGCTATTTAGGACTGTTACATCTCTAACAATGCTTTTTCAGTAGTCAGGCTAAGCCATGTCCACTTTCGTTGCGGTTTCTTCCTATAGAAATAATTAATTGCATACATGTGTCTTTCCTTTAGATAGTTCATTAAGGTTGTGCCCCTGTCATTCCTTTCGCCATATCCAAAATCCCCTATTTTGTATATTAATTTTGAGTATTTCTATTTATTTTCAAATAATTTTACCATTTAATTATTACCCTTATTGTCATGCATAATTTCAGAAAATGTCGATTTTCTGTTATGATTTTTAAGGAAGTTATAACAAAAAATAAAATAATAGCTGTTAAGTTTGGCACCCTTTATCTAAAAAACATGAAGTATAGTGCAAAATATAATAAGAAAAAGTCCTTCTTTTGATCTTTTCTACCACCTATTAAAGTTTGCTATTATTACATCCTGATATTATGTTAAATGTTTGTATGTTATGGTAAGAATTTTAAGATATTTGAAAGTATCAATTTGGTCTGAAAAAAAACCATTTATAAAAGTGAGCGCTTTTCAAATATACCTGGTGGGCAAAAAATCCCGACAAAATGTTTTTCGTTATAACTCTCCAACTATAACACCAATTTTACCAAAGCAAAGAGTAGTTGGCAGGGATTGATTGATCGAACATTATGTCGGAAATGTTGGATATTTTTTTGTTTGTAAGAAAACTCTATCTTTGTTAAGCACAACGAGATAGGAATCGTTAAAAACGATTTCGGTCCCTAAAAATTGATTTTTGCTTCAACTATATTGTTTTACAGGTTGTAACGATTGTCTTCTAAATCCTGTCTGTATTAATTTCGTTATAAATAAATTTTTGCCGAACCGATTTTAATAAAATATAAAGTGGAACAGATTGATTGCTTTTAAAAGATCACTATTAAAATTTGCCGTCATTGAAAAATCCCAAATGGCGGTCATAAAAACTTTAATTTTTAAAAAGGCTGTTTATTCTTATATTTTTTGAAAATTTTTTGATTTTTTTCGGAAAAGTTTTACAGATTATGCGATTGCCTTGCCATTTCTATGTGCATTCATTTCCTCATAAATTCATTATTACTAAACTGACAATAAAATAAACAGCATCATGGTGAAATTTTCCGCCAACTCTAAATATTGACCCTCCATAAAGGATAGTTGTTTCTTATGTTACGATAAATTTTTCGACCCTTTTTTGAATTTATTTATTAGATCCACCACTCACAACGAGGTACTAATCATAAAAAAATAAATCCTCGCAACATACAAAGAAGTGATCCTTTCAAGAAGGACAAATTTGACTTTTTTCCAACATCTTGGATTTAAAATTGTCGAAAAATTTCAATAGTTTTGTTCAATGAGCAATACTTCTTTTTTTATTATTGAAATCGGTTCAGTGAATTTATAAGTAAATTATTGCAGACAGAAGCACTGGCGGATCCAGGGGAGGGGGGGGACACTTGCCCACCCCCGAGAATTTTTTGACTATATAAAAAATAAGTAAAAAGGAAGGTTTTTGCTAATAAAAATGCAAAATTTTTCTAAAATTATATACCGTTTTTTACCAACAGAGAATGTCACCTAAAGTGAGCCCCCCCGCCCCCGAGAAGCACTTCTGGATCCGCCCTTGGACAGAAGTTAAAGCAACAGTTGGAATAACAATTATTATTTAAAGAACCACTAAACGGATTTTATAGATTTTATAGAATAAAATATTAATGCATTTATGAGAAAATGATACTTGAGTCTGTCGCATGAGCAAAGCGAGAGTTACACATTTTAGGGATAAAAAATTCCCTTTTTAATAACTGTGTATGAGTTTGATATTAACTTAAATTAATACTGGTAAATTAAATTTGCAAAGCGAATTATTGACAAAAGTAACTTTGTGAAGTAAATTTTATTAACACAAATTTATGAACCAATAATAATTCTCCAAATTCTTGGTTTGAAACTTGTAGACAATGATTTTGTTTCCAATCCCCCAAATGTCATTGTACGATATCAATAGAAATACTCTTAAACATATTTTTATAAATAATTAAACACAAAATCTCGCCGCAGCGAAAATCAATGCTGCAACAGTTTTAAAAGTGTTGGATGTAAAAAATTTGCGAAGCAAATGTGTTAATGAACTAATTTGCGAAGCAAATTTTTCTCAACACAAATTTGCAAAGCAAATTTGTTAATAAACTAATTCGCAAAGCAAATTTTTCTCAACACAAATTTGCGAAGCAAATTTGGTAATAAACTAATTTGCGAAGCAAATTTTTTTTAAAACAAATTTGCGAAGCAAATTTGTGATACGGATGTTTTCGCGTAGCGAAAATTATCCGTATGTTTTTTAATTTCTTATAGCTAACATTGTCAATATCAACATCTGATGCATACTTGTTAAATAAGTTGCATAAATTGTAGATAGGAGAGCTTTTAAATAGATTTGTTCGTGGATAAGCTAAATAAAACATATTTTTCGATCTTGAATTGATTCGATTGATGGCAAAAGGAAGTTGTTCAACTATATTAGGACAGTCAACATCCCCTTTGAGAATTCTATACATTGTTGTTAGAAAAATTTTAGTTCTCCTTTGGTTTAGTGATAAGTCAAATATTTTTAATGAGATCTTGTTGTCACAACCTCTTTGTGGATAAATCCCAAACTTTCTAAAGTGCATGGCTTTTAAAAATTTTCGTTGAACTCCCTCAATTATACCAATCCAAATGTCATATTGGGGGACCAGATAACACTTCCATATTCCAATCACGGCAATACCAGACTGTCAAATAAGTATGTGCTTACGTCAATGTTAAAACTTTTAGTATTTCTACAAATAAACCCAGCAACTTTCTGGGCACTCCTAATTTTAGAAATAATATGTGATGAGAATGAAAGATTAGCATCGAAGGTTACACCTAGGTCTTTTTGTTCAGATACACGCTCTAGGCTCTCATTATTTATTGTATAATCAAATTCAATTAAGTTTTTGTAACGACTAAAAGACAAACAAAAGCATTTACCCAAATTTAAGTTAAAACCATTTTCCTCGCAATATAGAGTGTCCTGAAATTCACTTTGAAGTGTTTCACAGTCCTCCAATGAGAAAACTTCAACAAATAATTTAAAATCATCGGCAAATGCCAATGATTCCACATTTTTTACCTTAGAAATAATTTTGTTGAAGGCAATACTAAAAAGAAGTGGTCCGAGATTTGACCCTTGGGGCACACCAGAAGAATTTATATAAATAGTAGACCTTTTAATTCCACGAACTGATATCTTTTGCTTGTGCTAGTTCCCAAATACGATTGTATTAAATTAGTTAGGTATGGAGAAACATCCATTCCAGTTAGTCCATCTAAAATAGTGCTCTGACTTACTTTGTCAAAAGCCTTTTACAAATCCGTATAAATAACATCAACTTGACTCTTTTTGTTTAAAGCCTCATGTACGTATTGAGAGAAAATTGTTAGATTTGTAAAGGTAGATCTTTTGGGTAAGAAGCCATGCTGTCTGGAAGATATTTTATTTGACACTTCTGCAAAAAGTCTGTCAAATATCATGATTTCGAAAATTTTTGAGATTGCGCATACTATTGTTATAGGCCGATAGTTCTCAATTTTTTGTCTAGGACCACTTTTATGGATGGGTATGACTTTGCTAAGCTTCCATTTATCTGGAAAAGTTGACGTTTTAAGCATGATATTAAATAAAACCTGCAAAGGAACAAGCAAAAACTCTTTACACCCTTTTAATATAAAAGCAGTAATACCATCATGCCCAATAGACTTATTGGGTTTTAATTTATTAATAGCTTTTTCTATCTCTATAATGGATATATCTTTCTCACAAAAGTAGGATTTAAATTTATTTGTAGGGGTGAGAATAATATTGTCATTGTCAATAAAAACGGACTTAAAGTATGTGGCAAAGCCATCGGCAATATTATTCGTTCCCGTGTATGTTTCATTTTCAAATGTCATTTCATCTGACAAGTCAGGACAGTCTTTAAAACTTTTGAGAAATGACCAGAAAAGTTTAGGGTTAAACTTTAGACTCGCTTCTATATCTATTAAGTATTTGGCACGAGCGGCCTTTATTTTATTTTTAATTAATTCTCTTAGGTTACTGTATTTAGATTTCCAAAACTGAGACTTGTATTTTCGCGATTTTATAAAGCAAGTATGTTTTTGTTTAAGTAGTTTAATTATTTCATAGTTAAACCAAGTTGGGTAGTTTTTACCTTTTTGAGTCGATCTAGGTACACACCTCTCAAATAAGTTGTAAATAATTTTATAGAAAGCTTCAAGTGCCAGGTTTGCGTTAGTAAAGCTTGATAAATCATTCCAAATTTGTTGCCTAAGAAGCTCATACATTTGTAAAAAATTGGCTTTTTTAAAATTAAACTTAGTTGTTGGCACTAATTTGCAGTTCCTTTGCGATGTTTTTACTGACAGTCTAATATCCAAACATGGATGTTTGTTATCTAATGGCACCATTTGATCATCAGTTTGTCCAACAGATATGTTATCAAAAGACCCAAAAACAAGATCAAGTAATACATTATTGATGTTCCTAATATTATTAAACTGATAAAGATTGTTAAAAGCCAGAAAACTCCCTAAATGGTTTACAATATTATTATTTGAGGACTCGTTTACATAACCTGGCACATTAAAATCACCTATTATAATAAAGTTTGAATTCACCTTACCTATTATGTTTATTTCTATTTTTTCAAAAAAATTTTCATATTCGTCCAGAGGGCTGTTAGGTACAATGTAAACTAAAACTAAATATAAAAATCTATTGTTGTTTAAACTAACTTGCAAGCAAATAGCCTCTTGATCGTCGTCAAAAATCTTAATCTCTATAACATTAAAAGTATTCTTTAAAGCCAAAAATACACCCCCACCATCTTTTTTCCCTGTCAGTAAACTGTTTCTGTCTTTTCTGATGTATAAAATTTATCATTAAGCCAGGTCTCTGTTAAGGCTATTACATCATGATTGCTATTTAAAAGGTCAATAATTTGTAGAGTATCTAGTTTAGTTTTTAATCCACGACAGTTTTGATAAAATAAAGTAACTCCATTTGTGCTGTCATTTGTTATGGATTTTTGCCGATTATTTAATAATATTTGTGTTTGTGGAAAACAATTTCTTACTAGGGTTGAGTCATTTCCAGTAACAGATTCTCTAAAAAAGCATCCTGAGTATCAAATTGACGTCTCATTAAGTTGACCCTCCCTATCTTGAGTACTGTTGCAAACGATTTCTGGAGTTAGGTTCTGTATATTAAGAGAATTCTCACCCAAAACAGTACAATCTCCAACGTCGACAGTACTTAAATCATTTTCAGTAAGATCAATTAAATTACTAATGCTACTATTATCTATACGCCTATCTATAAGTACCAAGTTTGAAACTGTACCCTGATTGCTGAAAGTAAGTATTGAATTTTTCATGCATTCAGAGAGCCTATATAAACCTAACCTATTCAAAAAATTTGATTTAAGTCCAAAATACTTGTCTGCCATGCCTAAAAATGGTTTAGAATTTAAAGAAAGTAACCTTATATTTAAGTTCAATCTTGAGAGGGTATATGTAACCCTAACAATCGTTTTATTGTGATTAATAGGTTTATGCGTTTTTGATGGGGTTGTGCAAACAAGTAAATTTGTATGAAAACAGCTGTTAGCTAAATTACAAATATTATCACGCGTTATATTTCTACAGTTTGGACCAGTCAGAAGCACAACAAAATCATTGTCATTAAAATCAGAAATATAATCTTTTATACCACAAACAAGGTTACGCAGATCGGCATCTGGTTTACATAATATTTGTATGGCGAATTCTCCATTAAATACTTTACGTAAACTCTGATAGGCATATTTCCCAAAATCATCTGTCAGCACCAAGATTTTGTGCTTTTTTGAAGCATTTGACGATTTCGGTTTATGAGATATGGCATCTGTCATTTGATAAGATTTAACTTCCTTATTTGACGGTTTGGACAAACTCTGAATTTCATCTTTAAGTTTCCCTATTTCAATGAAGTAAGTTTGGTTTTCATTTTCCAAATTTTCAATGGACAGTTTCATATTATTGTTTACTGTAGTTAATTCTTCTATGTCCAAGTGTAATCCACGATTTTCCGAAACATTTAGCACTGAATGATTTTCAATTATTTTATTTAGTTCGTCAATCTTTTGAAGTAGAGTGTCATTCAGTTGCTGTAGATTTTTTGCTTCAAGGATATATTTTTCAGTTGAGGAGTAATCATTTTCTGTTGTTTGTGTGTGGGCCTCAGTAAGAACTAACTGTTTGGTTTGCGTGAAAATTGTTTTATAATTGTTTTGCGTTTGTACTTCAACGGTCTTATAACTGGGCATGTATTTATTGTTTTTTTGTGATACGTCAACTTTAAGTATTTTTTTAAGGCGTGCGATTTCCTTGTCTTTTATTTCGAGCTGGTTAACAAAAGTTTCTTCAGTTCTGTACGCTTCCCCAGCAAAATATGCAGAATTTGTTCGAAGCAGTTTTTTCTCCTAGCTCCTGTTTCAGCTCATTTATAGTTGATTTTAAGGTATCAAATACTTCAGGCTCATCCTCGATTGCCGAGTCTATACACGATTGTGAACATAGTATAAAACAGTCTTTCACAACTTCATATCTTTTTCGAGACCAGCAACTTTTATGCACTACATTTTTGCAGGTAAGGCAGAAGAAAGATGTTATTTCCCGATTTTTGCAACACTTAAAAGACGCCATTTATTGGTAGTATGTAGGGATTTTCCAAATTAACTCAGCGCAGTAAAAGAAAACCAACCTCGTAAATAAACATGGACACTGGAGACGACCACAACGCAAGTATAACTGCATCCGGTGTTCTTGTTGTTGTAATGTTGCCTTGACGCCCAAAAATAATGACTTTTTGTGGACGTTTGGTCACCTTAGAACCCTGTGTGACAGGCTTTTCTTATTTAAGAAGGCGTTGTCTAAGCACTGTACGGTGGCGAACGGAGTAATAGGGCTGTCTAACAAAACATATGATCAAATCCAAGATGTCTTCCATAGGACAAACAAGCCGATTTCCCATAAGCCGTAATGTTAACAAAAACGTAAATTTTACAAAAACGACAAGAGCTTTAGTCTCAAAAATTAATCAGTTTTAAGAACAGATCCTTTGTGCATATGGGAAAAATGCGTTTTTCTTAAAAATATTAAACTAAAGCGAGAAAATCTGAAATAAAAGGGACCATGTTTTCTTCAAAAAAGTAGGTTATGTTTTTGTTTATTTTGTTTTTTTTTTAACTTTTTTTCTAGTTTTTTCACTTATTTTGAATTATTACATGGGCGCACCAAGGGGGCGGGGGGCTAGGGGCCCGGACCCCCCCAAACCACATTTTTTTAGATATTTTCCATATATTTCATGAATAAACAGAAAAAATAGCATAAAGTATAACATCGTAAGACCTCTGGGGCGCCCCAAAGGTATCGGGCCACCAAAGGTTTTTGAAATTTTTTGACCAATGAATCAATGAACTATCAGCCCAAGGTAGGGAAAAGTAGTTCTATTCAAAGAGCTCACTTCAAGGCTCACTTAACAGAGACGAAATTGAAATATACTATACTTTTCTCATCAGATTCAGGTTTTCTATTAGGATCTTTTGTTGTACTTGACTAAACCTTTTGCTAAGTAATAGGCCTTCTATAGCATTAAACTGTGAAAAATATTTCACTATGATTTTTAGGTTTAGACAAAGACAAATTGTTTTAACCCTCCAGTAGTGACATGAAAAAGAGGCACAACTTATAGGTAGGTCAGTCCAACAGATCAATATGCACATATGAGTTCCAACCGAGGTTGGTCAAGCAAACTTCTAATAAGTACTTTACAAAATATGTTTATTTAAAAAAATATAAGTAAACATTATATAAAAAAAAACTTGCAAAATTAAAATACAGTTTTTCCTTGTCATTGGCCTCACACACCATACATCACCATATGATTTTCCATGAACTATAATACATAGGGCTTAAGTACAGTCAAACCTAAGGTTCATCAGCTCACAACAGTAAGTACTGTTCAAATTTTACAACAGTACAATATTCGCTGTTGTATTACTACTGTTACTATTACTTTTATTACTGTTTTTTTGTAACAATATTTTCTCAATTATGTATCTAAAAGTTTATGCAAATAAATATATACTCTACTCTACAATTGGGCGTAACAGCATATGACCCATTAGGAGTATTAGAACCCAAGTTTTTTTGAGAGAAATTGAAAAAAATATCTGAGAGAACTTATTTGTTTTTCTTGTGGTCATCAAAGTCAACAAAGATTACTTTTTTTTCCATCTATTATTAATGATGCAAAAAAAATTTTTTTTGCTAATAAGCTCAGAACAGTGCCATAGAAATTTCACAACAGGACTTGTAGTAGGTCCAATCAGATACTATACAAATTTTACGGCCTACAAGTTTTAGGTGTCAAAAAGCATGGAAATAAAGGATAATTTGCACCAAAATAGTTTAAGATAAAAAGAGGTTTGAGTTAGGGAGATTGTCAAATTCACCAGTTTATTCTAAACTGTTTTGAGGTCTGTAAAATAAATATTTATTAAAGAAAAAGAAACTTTGATGATACAGGACTTCACTTGACACTATACAGGATGCTACACTACCAAAAGTTTATTTAAGAGTTCTGTAGGATGGTGTACAAATTTGGTTCAGCTCATTATTCACACTTTAACCTCATATTGTTTTCCTTTTCTTTCTTCTCTGGACCCTTTTTTCAACCATCATTTTTTAAATTTTTCAACCGTTTTAAAACAATAATCCATTCAGGAAAGACCCAGTCATGATCATTGCTGTATTCTAGTTTTGAAAATTGCTTGCCTAGAATAGTAAAAAAATCATAATGAAATATTTCTTACAGTTTAACACAATTCTATGTTACACTTCTGCAAAAGGTCCACTCAAGCACAAAAAAAGATCCCAATAGAAAATGTTGCCAAAATGACAGTTACACATTTATCCAAAACAAACCTGACAAAAAACTCGAATATTTAAATTTATACTCTGTTAAGTCAGGTAATAGAGCACTTATCCACTTTCTTTTCCCTTCTTTGAGCTGATACCTAGTTCATTTAAATCAAGATGATTTTTTAAGGTCAAAATACTTGGCATTCCATCAAAACTAACATTATCAAGCTCTCCCCAGCTGCCACAATTCATAACAGCACAGAAACTAATAATAATGATTCAAACTGAGTAAAAAACTGGAAAAAAAGTAAAAAAAAACAAAAGTAAATAAAAACATAACCTGACTTTTGAACAAAACATGGTCCCTTTTATTAGCTTGTCTAACGAACTGTCACGATCAGCTGTTTTTCGATCCAAGATGGTCGCCATGGGACAGACAAAGCGTTTCCCCATAAGCCGCAATGTTAACAAAAACGTAATTTTTAAAAAAAGTGAAACGATTTAACTTACAACAAAGATGCTGTTTTAAGTATTGAACCTTTGTACACATGGGAAAAATGCGTTTTTCTTAAAAAAAATCAATTGAAGCCAGTAAATCTCAAATAAAAGGGACCATGTTTTGTTCAAAAGTCAGGTTAGGTTTTTATTTACTTTTGTTTTTTTTTACTTTTTTTTCCAGTTTTTTACTCAGTTTGAATCATTATTATTAGTTTCTGTGCTGTTATGAATTGTGGCAGCTGGGGAGAGCTTGATAATGTTAGTTTTGATGGAATGCCAAGTATTTTGACCTTAAAAAATCATCTTGATTTAAATGAACTAGGTATCAGCTCAAAGAAGGGAAAAGAAAGTGGATAAGTGCTCTATTACCTGACTTAACAGAGGATAAATTGAAATATTCGAAAGTTTTTTGTCAGGTTTGTTTTGGATAAATGTGCAACTGCCATTTTGGCAACATTTTCTATTGGGATCTTTTTTTGTGCTTGAGTGGACCTTTTGCAGAAGTGTAACATAGAATTGTGTTAAACTGTAAGAAATATTTCACTATGATTTTTTTACTATTCTAGGCAAGCAACTTTCAAAACTAGAATACAGCAATGATCATGACTGGGTCTCTCCTGAATGGATTATTGTTTCAAAACGGTTGAAAAATTTTAAAAATGATGGTTGAAAAAAGGGTCCCGAGAAGAAAGAAAAGGAAAACAATATGAGGTTAAAGTGTGAATAATGAGCTGAACCAAATTTGTACACCATCCTACAGAACCTTAAATAAACTTTTGGTAGTGTAGCATCCTGTATAGTGTCGAGTGAAGTCGTGTATCATCAAAGTTTCTTTTTCTTTAATAAATATTTATTTTACAGACCTCAAAACAGTTTAGAATAAACTGGTGAGTTTGACAGTCTCCCTAACTCAAACCTCTTTTTATCTTAAACTATTTTGCTAAAACTTGTACACCGTAAAATTTGTATAGTATCTGACTGGACCTACTACAAGTCCTGTTGTGAAATTTCTCCGGTAATGTACTGAGCTTATTACCAAAAAAAAATTTTTTGGCATCATTAATAATAGATGGATAAAAAAGTAATCTTTGTTGACTTTGATGACCACAAGAAAAACAAATAAGTTCTCTCAGATATTTTTTTCAATTTCTCTCAAAAAAATTTGGGTTCTAATACTCCTAATGGGTCATATGCTGTTACGCCCAATTGTAGAGTAGAGTATAAAACTTTTAGATACATAATTGAGCAAATATTGTTACAAAAAAACAGTAATAAAAGTAATAGTAACAGTAGTAATACAACAGCGAATATTGTACTGTTGTAAAATTTGAACAGTACTTACTGTTGTGAGCTGATGAATTTGACCGTACTTAAGCCCTATGTATTATAGTTCATGGAAAATCATATGGTGATGTATGGTGTGTGAGGCCAATGACAAGAAAAAACTGTATTTTAATTTTGCAAGTTTTTTTTTTTATATAATGTTTACTTATATTTTTTTAAATAAACATATTTTGTAAAGTACTTATTAGAAGTTTGCTTGACCAACCTTGGTTGGAACTTATATGTGCATATTGATCTGTTGGACTGACCTACCTATAAGTTGTGCCTCTTTTTCATTTTACTACTGGAGGGTTAAAACAATTAAACCACGGATCACCTTTGTTAAGGTGATCCGTGATTAAACTTTGTCTAAACCTAAAAATCATAGTGAAATATTTTTCACAGTTTAATGCTATAGAAGGCCTATTACTTAGCAAAAGGTTTAGTCAAGTACAACAAAAGATCCTAATAGAAAACCTGAATCTGATGAGAAAAGTTTAGTCTATTTCAATTTCGTCTCTGTTAAGTGAGCCTTGAAGTGAGCTCTTTGAATAGAACTACTTTCCCCTACCTTGGGCTGATAGTTCATTGATTCATTGGTCAAAAAACTTCAAAAACCTTTAGGGGCCAGATACCTTTGGGGGGCCCCCAGAGGTCTTATGATGTACTTTATGCTATTTTTTCTGTTTATTCATGAAATATATGGAAAATATCTAAAAAAATATGTGGTTTGGGGGGTCCGGGCCCCTAGCCCCCCCGCCCCCTTGGTGCGCCCATGTAATAATTCAAAATAAGTGAAAAAACTAGAAAAAACGTTAAAAAAAAACAAAATAAACAAAAACATAACCTACTTTTTTGAAGAAAACATGGTCCCTTTTATTTCAGATTTTCTCGCTTTAGTTTAATATTTTTAAGAAACACGCATTTTTCCCATATGCACAAAGGATCTATTCTTAAAACTGATTAATTTTTGAGACTAAAGCTCTTGTCGTTTTTGTAAAATTTACGTTTTTGTTAACATTACGGCTTATGGGAAATCGGTTTGTCTGTCCTATGGAAGACATCTTGGATTTGATCATATGTTTTGTTAGACAGCCCTATTTGAGATTTACTGGCTTAACGAAACATATGATCAAATCCAAGATGTCTTCCATGGGACAAACAAACCGATTTCCCATAAGCCGTAATGTTAACAAAAACGTAAATTTTACAAAAACGACAAGAGCTTTAGTCTCAAAAATTAATCAGTTTTAAGAATAGATCCTTTGTGCATATGAGAAAAATGCGTTTTTCTTAAAAATATTAAACTAAAGCGAGAAAATCTGAAATAAAAGGGACCATGTTTTCTTCAAAAAAGTAGGTTATGTTTTTGTTTATTTTGTTTTTTTAAAACTTTTTTTCTAGTTTTTTCACTTATTTTGAATTATTACATGGGCGCACCAAGGGGGCGGGGGGCTAGGGGGCCGGACCCCCCAAACCACATATTTTTTTAGATATTTTCCATATATTTCATGAGTAAACAGAAAAAATAGCATAAAGTACATCATGAGACCTCTGGGGCCCCCCAAAGGTTTTTGAAGTTTTTTGACCAATGAATCAATGAACTATCAGCCCAAGGTAGGGGAAAGTAGTTCTATTCAAAGAGCTCACTTCAAGGCTCACTTAACAGAGACGAAATTGAAATAGACTAAACTTTTCTCATCAGATTCAGGTTTTCTATTAGGATCTTTTGTTGTACTTGACTAAACCTTTTGCTAAGTAATAGGCCTTCTATAGCATTAAACTGTGAAAAATATTTCACTATGATATTTAGGTTTAGACAAAGTTTAATCACGGATCATCTTAACAAAGGTGATCCGTGGTTTAATTGTTTTAACCCTCCAGTAGTAAAATGAAAAAGAGGCACAACTTATAGGTAGGTCAGTCCAACAGATCAATATGCACATATAAGTTCCAACCAAGGTTGGTCAAGCAAACTTCTAATAAGTACTTTACAAAATATGTTTATTTAAAAAAATATAAGTAAACATTGTATAAAAAAAACCTTGCAAAATTAAAATACAGTTTTTTCTTGTCATTGGCCTCACACACCATACATCACCATATGATTTTCCATGAACTATAATACATAGGGCTTAAGTACAGTCAAATTCATCAGCTCACAACAGTAAGTACTGTTCAAATTTTACAACAGTACAATATTCGCTGTTGTATTACTACTGTTACTATTACTTTTATTACTGTTTTTTGTAACAATATTTGCTCAATTATGTATCTAAAAGATTATGCAAATAAACATATACTCTACTCTACAATTGGGTGTAACAGCATATGACCCATTAGGAGTATTAGAACCCAAATTTTTTTGAGAGAAATTGAAAAAAATATCTGAGAGAACTTATTTGTTTTTCTTGTGGTCATCAAAGTCAACAAAGATTACTTTTTTATCCATCTATTATTAATGTTTAATTACAAAATTAAACAGATTTTCTTTTTTTTACCAATTTTCATAAATCTTCATTTTTAATTAAATTTATTATTTAAACATAGGTGATCTTGAGAAATTAGGTTTTAATAACATAAACTAACCTTCTCAAGTTTACCTATTTAAATAATATAAATTATTTAGTTTATAAAACAACACATTATCTGGAATTTTATATTTTATAATTTATCACGAACTATAACAATTTGTTGATATAAAAAGAGAGGATTTATCTTAATAAAGCAGATTCAACATTTGATAGTTGTTCTCACTATACCTACTTAGTTTACTGTACCATAAGCCTTCTTGGTCATTGCAGGGAGTGAGGCTGCTCCCTGGCAGTAAACTTTTACTTTAGTCCCGCTGCTTAACCAAGCCGAGTTAAGCAAGTGTAATTGTCAAGCACAGCTTGCACAATTAATGATGGCAAAAAAATTTTTTTTGCTAATAAGCTCAGTACAGTACTGGAGAAATTTCACAACAGGACTTGTAGTAGGTCCAGTCAGATACTATACAAATTTTACGGTGTACAAGTTTTAGGTGTCAAAAAGCATGGAAATAAAGGAAAATTTGCACCAAAATAGTTTAAGATAAAAAGAGGTTTGAGTTAGGGAGACTGTCAAACTCACCAGTTTATTCTAAACTGTTTTGAGGTTTGTAAAATAAATATTTATTAAAGAAAAAGAAACTTTGATGATACAGGACTTCACTCGACACTATACAGGACGCTACACTACCAAAAGTTTATTTAAGGTTCTGTAGGATGGTGTACAAATTTGGTTCAGCTCATTATTCACACTTTAACCTCATATTGTTTTCCTTTTCTTTCTTCTCGGGACCCTTTTTTCAACCATCATTTTTAAAATTTTTCAACCGTTTTGAAACAATGGATGAATGGATATTCAGGAGAGACCCAGTCATGATCATTGCTGTATTGTATTGCCTAGAATAGTAAAAAAATCATAGTGAAATATTTCTTACAGTTTAACACAATTCTATGTTACACTTCTGCAAAAGGTCCACTCAAGCACAAAAAAAGATCCCAATAGAAAATGTTGCCAAAATGGCAATTGCACATTTATCCAAAACAAACCTGACAAAAAACTTTCGAATATTTCAATTTATCCTCTGGTAAGTCAGGTAATAGAGCACTTATCCACTTTCTTTTCCCTTCTTTGAGCTGATACCTAGTTCATTTAAATCAAGATGATTTTTTAAGGTCAAAATACTTGGCATTCCATCAAAACTAACATTATCAAGCTCTCCCCAGCTGCCACAATTCATAACAGCACAGAAACTAATAATAATGATTCAAACTGAGTAAAAAACTGGAAAAAAAGTAAAAAAAAGCAAAAGTAAATAAAAACATAACCTGACTTTTGAACAAAACATGGTCCCTTTTATTTGAGATTTACTGGCTTCAATTGATTTTTTTTAAGAAAAACGCATTTTTCCCATGTGTACAAAGGTTCAATACTTAAAACAGCATCTTTGTTGTAAGTTAAATCGTTTCACTTTTTTTAAAAATTACGTTTTTGTTAACATTGCGGCTTATGGGAAAACGCTTTGTTTGTCCCATGGCGACCATCTTGGATCGAAAAACAGCTGATCGTGACAGTTCGTTAGACAAGCTAATTGATTTTTTTTAAGAAAAACGAATTTTTCCCATGTGTATAAAGGTTCAATACTTAAAACAGCATCTTTGTTGTAAATTAAATCGTTTCACTTTTTTTAAAAATTACGTTTTTGTTAACATTGCGGCTTATGGGAAAACGCTTTGTTTGTCCTATGGCAACCATCTTGGATCCATAGATTAGGTAAATAAGTATCTTGGATCGAAAAACAGCTGATCGTGACAGTTCGTTGCTCTTTTGACAATTAAAAAAGTGGGGTTATATTATTCACACAAATCAAAAAATGTAAATAAAACTTTTTGTGGAAAAATTAATTACAAATTGTTGCTAGTTTGTGTTTTTTCTAGTTGCTAAGATGGAGCCGCAAGTAGAACGAGCAGTTGAGGATATTGAAAGCAAGGTAAAGCTAGTTTATACAAAAACATTACATGATCAGAGACCGTCTATGAGCACACATTATAATGGCGGCACTCACTTGGCTTAGCGTATTTGTTTATTTGTCCAAGGGTACGTTCAGATAGCACGTCGGATGTAGTCAGGCGCGCTCAAATCTGTTCAGATTAAATACTGGGTGAAAGTTACTCTCGTTCATATTGGCCGAAAATAACGTCGGGCGAATCGCCTTTTACACCCTTCTCTATGAGGTGGGTGACAAACGCTCGACTTGCACAGTAGGTATATAAACCATCCCCCCAATTTTTTTATTTTTTGTTTTATATTTTCGAAAACATAAATAAATAATCAAATTTTACTTTTTCTTGAAGACAAAAAACACTTGTTTGACTTTTGACAGGTGAGTTCTAAGTTTCTTTAGAAGGGTTAAGTCCTTACCTCTGACAAGAAACCCACATAAAAACATCACAAAAGTTCCTATTTTCAAAAGATTGTAGAAGCTAAATTTGTTATGGTTGGATTTGTTTTAGGTATATCCCATATAGAAAACATTAAATGTAGTTACCTATTAGCTCACACTACTACTATACTATAGTAGTGTGAGCTATGGTGATCCTAATTTTTTTGAGAAAAAAAAATTACTCTGTATTTAATTTTTTTTATATATTTGTGTTTCAGATGATTTTGAATCAGTTTTCGTTCAATCTCAGTTCGGTACAGTTGTATTGCATCGTACCTGCGTAATAGTGCTAACGAGGTCAAGTTGAGGTTTGTTTTGTTTATAATAAACCGCGCGCGCGACTGTGTTAAATATCTATAAACAATGTTTATTATAAATAATATATCATGTTTAAAAGCAAAAAAAGTGTACCATCACCTGTGAAGCTTGCTTTGAAAATTAGCGAAAAGCCCAAACAAAATCAAGAAAAAATGGATAATGCCGAATTATTTCAGGATAGTCATGCTAGAACACAAAATGAAGAAGTTTTATATAGCAAATGGAAAAAATCCCAAAACGAAAAAAATTCACTGAGTGTACAAGTGGATCGAGGGGTGAACAGCTAACCCAAAATGTGTACACCGATTGTGAAAATCCACAATCTTTTGCTAAGATTGTGAGGGATTGTGGCAAGATTGTGAAAGATTGTGAGGGATTGTGGCAAGATTGTGAAAGATTGTGAGGGATTGTGGCAAGATTGTGAAAGATTGTGAAGGATTGTGGTAAGATTGTGAAGGATTGTGAGATCAAATTCAAATTCAAACATTCTTTTATTTAAAAAATTGTACACAATTAAAAAGAGCATTGTTACAATTGGATACAATAAGCGTCAAAAAAAGTAATATTTAACCTAGCTTTACACTAAATATAGTAAAAAGATTTGCATAAAGTATAACTAGTAACTAGTCACTTATTTCTACAATGAAGTAAAAAAAAAATAGTATATATAGTTATGCTGCCTACCTATTTCACCTAATAGACTGCCACTATACCCTACTTGCATTCAAAACATGTACAAAAAAAAAATTCACAAATACAGCTAAAATCAGAATACAATCTAAAAACAATATTACATCAGTAGAAGTTATTAAAACCTGAGATCAAGAAATTCTTGAACCATATATGGCTCCAAATTGAGCAAGATAGTTTTGATTTTGTTTTTGTAATTTTTTAAGCTTTTTTCTGTTTTTAATTCCTGAGGTAATTTATTGAAAAATCTGATACAGGAGTAAGTGGGGCCTCTTTCTGTAGCTGTAAGCCTGTGCAAAGGGAAATTGAGGCCAACAAACCTAGTAGGAATCTCATGTTGTGATTCAAAGAGTTCAAACTTTTCCCTGTTCTTGTGCAGAAACAGCAGGCACTCATATATGTACAGACCTGTTGTGGTTAGAAGTCCTAACTCCTTAAACCTACCCCTGCAAGAATGTCTTTTGCGAAGATTTAAAATAGTTCGAATGGCTCTTTTTTGTGCCACAAATGTTTGTTTTGCATCCACACTTCCACCCCAAAAAATGATTCCATATCTAAGAACAGAATAGATGTTTGCATAATATACAGTTTTGAGGTGTTCTACATTTAAATATTTGGACATAACCCTTAAGGAATAGCAGGCTGAATTTATCCTCTTACAGACATCCACCAGATGCACTGACCAATCTAAGTTGTTGTCAATATGCATACCCAAGAATTTTGTGCTTTTAGACAGGGATACAACCTGATTTGTTCTCACTGCTTCATCTGGTATATCTCTGTTCTTCTGCTTCGTCCGGAAACAAACAAAGTTTGTTTTATCAGCGTTCAAAACTAGCTTATTCCTTATAAACCAGTCCTGAGCAACCATCAGGCGATCTGCGGAGATGTTGAGGAGATCTGACAATGTTGCTGCAATCACTAAAAGATTCGAATCATCAGCAAAATTCACAAGATGTGATTCATTATTAAGAATCTCATTGGCTAAATTGTTGACATAAAAAATGAAAAGTATTGGACCCATGACACTTCCCTGGGCGATACCTAGATGAAGACAACCTTCCTCTGAGAAATGTTGCTTTCCATTACAACTGATCATGACTTTTTGTCGCCTGTTGGACATGTAAGATCTCAACCAATCCAAAGGAGAGCCTCTAATTCCATAATTCTCAAGCTTTTCCAACAAAATTTGATGATTCAAGGTATCAAATGCTTTAGATAAATCCAAAAATATCCCCATTGAAATGCTGCCATCCTCCCAACCTCCCAAAATCCTCTCTACAAAATCATAAACAGCTGTCTCAACAGACCTGCCACTGAGGTAGCCATGATGTGATTTACTAATCAATTTTTCTTCATAAAAAAATCGAAGAAGTCTTGTGCTCATAGCTATCTCAAAAACTTTGGAAAATGTTGACAGCAGACTAATGGGTCTATAGTTTTCAATTAAGCTCTTGTCTCCTTTTTTGTGCAATGGTTTTACTAAGGCTAATTTTAATTTATCTGGAAACATGCCATATTTAAAAGAATTATTTATAATAAAACATAAGGGCTCTGCAACTTCTTCAGCACAAAGCTTCAACAAGTTTGCAGATATTTCATCATGACCTGCACTTTTTTTATTTTTGAGTTTGCAAATGATTTTCAAAATTTCATGTGGTGTGATTGGTGTTAAAAAAAAAGATTTATTGTGAAAAGGAATATTGCAAGAAAATTCTATTTCTGGCTGGTTTTTTATTAAATTTGGCGCCGCCTCAATAACAAACCTGTTGAAGTTCGAGCAGATAGTATCTGGGTCTCCAGGAATTTCAGAAGTTTGATTTGGTTGACTTGAGTTTGAGCCATTTAGTTCCTTGACAATTTGCCAAACACATTTTGACTTGTTTTCGCTATTGTTGATGCGCTCTGTATAATGTGCACCTCGCAGATTGTGAAGGATTGTGACAGATTGTGGGTGAATGCACAGCATGGTTTCAGAGATAAATTGTCAACCAATACTGCCGCTTATGATTTCACTCAAGCAATTTACAACTCAATGGACTCAAGCAAGTTCACTTTTGCTCTCTATTTTGACCTCACACGTGCATTTGATTGTGTTGATAGTGTGTTTCTTATTAAAAAACTGAATGCTTTAGGGTTTCGAGGTGATTTCAGAAATCTTGTTACTTCTTTTATGACAGGTAGGAAAATAAAGGTAAAGTTTGGTTCAGATTTCTCTAGCACTTGTGAGCAAAGATATGGGGTGCCACAAGGTAGTGTGCTATCCCCACTCCTATTTATTCTGTTTATTAATGACCTTGTAAGTTTTCTAGAAAGTTGTTGGTCCCCAGAGATAAAAATCGTTCTGTATGCCGATGATTCCACCATTGTCATATCGTGTGAATCCCTACAAACTCTTATCGAAAAGTCCAATCTCATGCTTGATAAGTTTCATGAATGGTGTACTAGTAACAAACTGCTAGTCAATGAGAGCAAAACTAAATACATGGTGTTTCACAAGAGAAAGTTAGTACCAAACTTTGTCCTCTCCATGAATGGTGTAAATGTTGATAGGGTTGACAGCTATAAGTTCTTAGGATTACATATCGATAGCCAGCTTACCTGGACCTGTCATATTGACCATGTAGCTGGAAAACTCAACTCTGCATACTTCGCAATAGTTAATTTGAAAAACATATTAACAACAAAACAACTTATAAATGTATATTATGCTTTGGTATACAGTCATCTGAAATACATGATTCTTTATTGGGGTCAATCATGCGAAATTGGGAGGGTTTTTGTGCTTCAGAAACGAATCTTAAGGAAGATTTTTTCCTTGAGCTCTGTGGAATCATGTAGGCCTATATTTAAAAATCAAAAGCTACTTACTATTTATGGCATTTTGATACTTGATGTTTGTAAGGCGAAACAAAAGCAAATTCCCAACAGTTTCAACAAGTCATAACTATAATACTAGGCAAACAAGTAAAATCTTGATTCCAAATTTTCATCTATCAGCTTTTAGGAAAAGTCCAAAATGTTTTGCTAGTTATGTATATAATAAAATTCCTAATGAAATAAATAATGTCACATCAGAAAAACAGTTCAAAAAAAGACTACAGAGCTACCTTATTGATAAATGTTTCTATAGCATTAGTGACCTTTTTGATCATTGACTAGAGTTAAATGTAATATTATATAGTATTTTAGTGAGGGACGGTGGAGGACTGTGCAGCGGCGTAGCGCGCTTGAAGGGGCGGGGTGGGCACCGTCCCATCAAAAATTCTTGCGACCAAAAAAAAAACAAAAAAGGTCATCATGTCTATAGTTTCCTTTGCCGCCCTCTTCATTTACCGTTGCCGGCCCTGCTGCGTAATAACCGAGGGGTGACCAGCTGACCGCAAAATGTGTACGCCGATTGTGAACATCCACAATCTTTTGGTAAGATTATGAGGGCACCCCAACATGTGTACGCCGATTGCGAAAATCCACAATCTTTTGCTAAGATTGTTAGAGATTGTGTAAAGATTGTGAGAGATTGTGAGGGATTGTGAAGGATTGTGGTAAGATTGTGAAGGATTGTGGTAAGATTGTGAAGGATTGTGAGAGATTGTGAAGGATTGTGAGAGATTATGACAGATTGTGGGTGATTGGGAGGGATTGTGTAAAGATTGTGAAGGATTGTGAACAGATTGTGAGAAATGTGTACACCGATTGTGAGAGCTGTTCACCCCTCGAAGTGGATTATCTCTGCTGCTAAAGTCACTAAAAAAGAAGAGTCTGACATGGACTACATTACTGATGAGGACGATCTAGCAAGAGAAACTGAGTGGATCAGACAAAAAGGAAAAGGTTGGAAAAAATGTCGAATGGATTTCACTCTCACCACCACAAAAAAACTCGGGCACTGGAGAGCCCTCCAATAAAACACAAAATGAAGAACCTCCTACTAAGGTTAAAAAAGCTCCATTACCTTTACCGATTATGGTAAATAGCGTAAATAATTTTAATGATATTTATGAAAAGTTAAATATCATACAAGGAGTTAAAATAAAAGTTTTAAATAACGAAAATATGAAAATAAATGTACAAGACGCAGACAGCTATCGGCTGGTTACTAAAATGCTTAATGAAATAAATTATCAATGGCACTCATACGAAAACAAACAAATAAGGCCAATTAGAGTAATAGCGAATAGGCTACACTTCTCATGTGACCCACAAAAAATTGTAGCTGATCTACAAAAAAAAGGTTTTAAGCATTGACTTCTATACCCTACGGGTAGACCCGGCATGGGCCAAAATTGCCATTATATCAAGCTTTTATCGCAATTGACCAAATACAAGTAAGAATTTAATGAGCAAAATAGGGATGAAAATAGAATTTCGGTTTGGTGAGTCCGGAAACATGCAACATCGCAAAAATATTCTATTTGCTTGTCTTGGATAAAAAAGGGCAGTGGCGGCGCAAAATAAAAATTTTGAATTCCACTAGAATTTTTTTATCAACGATTTTCTGTTTGAATAATAAATAATCATGAATACTTACTTGTGTGTGTTTACAAAATTCTCTTCAGTAAAAAAAAAGAGTAAAAAGAATTTCTAAGCATGCTAAGTGCAGTGGATGTATTAAAATTATTGTTTTCATCTTAGAACTTTACAAATGTTGTACCTTCCAGGTAAAATATTTTCTTTCTTTGAACAAGGGTCTTCTTCAACTCTTCTTTTCTTGGGTGGACTACAAGTTATGCCCGAGTCAGATGAAATTTCGGAACTAAAAATTTTAATTCGAAATGGGACAACCGGGCGCCGGGCCAACTCGGCGCCGCCAACAGGGCGCCGGGCCAACTCGGCGCCGCCAACAGGGCGCCACGCCGGGACTAATGGGCGCCGGGCCAACTCAGCGCCGGACTATTTTTTTTTCGATAAAATGTGCAGATAAAAACAAAATAAATATGTTATTTATACAAAACTTTCAACATCTATTAAGTCGAGTGTTGAAAATTGGTAGGTGTAGTGTTCTGCGACTTGAAACACCGCCAAGTTCCATATTCGATACATATCGATGCATAAATAAGAAAGTCCGCCATTTTGGATCCGCCACTTTAATTTTTTTAAGGTTGTTTTTCATCTGCACATTTTATCAAGAAAAAATATTTTAGTCCGGCGCCCAGTTGGCTCGGCGTCAAGTTGGCCCGGCGCCCAGTTGGCCTGCCGCCCAGTTGGTGGCGCCGAGTTGGCGGCGCCCAGTTGTCTTAGACTGCAACACATTTCAGGGGTCTAATACGTTTTACCAC
This sequence comes from Aspidapion aeneum, assembly GCA_963576565.1. Lineage (NCBI taxonomy): Eukaryota > Metazoa > Arthropoda > Insecta > Coleoptera > Brentidae > Aspidapion > Aspidapion aeneum. Next base: position 29,925,104 of record OY755046.1, on the reverse strand, counting down.
CTTTCTTAAAACTACGAAGTTTTTTGAAAAATGATAATTTTAGACCATTTTATAGTGATTTCTAAAAAAAAAAATTGCGGACTATCGTTGATTTTGTTAAAAAAATTGAAATTGAAACATTCTTAAAACCCCATTAAAACCCATACAAATTGCTGCAAAAGAAGCATTTTCTCATTTCAAACTGAAACAAAACGGTCCCTGACGTCTATCAGCTGTCAACAAAAACTTGAAATAACTAAGGTCACTGATCCAAATCGGGTCAGTTTTTTTGGTCCTTTTATGAAAATGCACAATTTTTAAAAAAGCATGAAATTCAAAACAAAATCAAGAAAATTATGATTCCTACATTTTTACAAATAAAAATTAGTTTAATTGAACATTATATCAATTTTTATTCCTTAAAACACTAAAAATTAATAACTATTTACTTTTTTAAAATTTATCGAAGGTCTAACTGAACAAAAGCAAACTGAACCCATCCGTATCGAAATGAACCAAATCAAACCGAATCTTACGGTTCGGTTTGGTTCGGTTCAAATTGCTTAAACTGAACCGAACCTAACCGAATATAGCTAAACCTAACCTAAACAATCCTAGCGGAACCTAACCGAACATACTCAAACTGAACCAACCTAACCCAACCTAACCCAACCTAACCCAACCTAACCCAACCTAACCCAACCTAACCCAACCTAACCCAACCTAACCCAACCTAACCCAACCTAACCCAACCTAACCCAACCTAACCCAACCTAACCCAACCTAACCCAACCTAACCCAACCTAACCCAACCTAACCCAACCTAACCCAACCTAACCCAACCTAACCCAACCTAACCCAACCTAACCCAACCTAACCCAACCTAACCCAACCTAACCCAACCTAACCCAACCTAACCCAACCTAACCCAACCTAACCCAACCTAACCCAACCTAACCCAACCTAACCCAACCTAACCCAACCTAACCCAACCTAACCCAACCTAACCCAACCTAACCCAACCTAACCCAACCTAACCCAACCTAACCCAACCTAACCCAACCTAACCCAACCTAACCCAACCTAACCCAACCTAACCCAACCTAACCCAACCTAACCCAACCTAACCCAACCTAACCCAACCTAACCCAACCTAACCCAACCTAACCCAACCTAACCCAACCTAACCCAACCTAACCCAACCTAACCCAACCTAACCCAACCTAACCCAACCTAACCCAACCTAACCCAACCTAACCCAACCTAACCCAACCTAACCCAACCTAACCCAACCTAACCCAACCTAACCCAACCTAACCCAACCTAACCCAACCTAACCCAACCTAACCCAACCTAACCCAACCTAACTCAACCTAACCCAACCTAACCCAACCTAACCCAACCTAACCCAACCTAACCCAACCTAACCCAACCTAACCAAACCTAACCCAACCTAACCCAACCTAACATAACCTAACCCAACCTAACCCAACCTAACCCAACCTAACCCAACCTAACCCAACCTAACCCAACCTAACCCAACCTAACCCAACCTAACCCAACCTAACCCAACCTAACCCAACCTAACCCAACCTAACCCAACCTAACCCAACCTAACCCAACCTAACCCAACCTAACCCAACCTAACCCAACCTAACCCAACCTAACCCAACCTAACCCAACCTAACCCAACCTAACCCAACCTAACCCAACCTAACCCAACCTAACCCAACCTAACCCAACCTAACCCAACCTAACCCAACCTAACCCAACCTAACCCAACCTAACCCAACCTAACCCAACCTAACCCAACCTAACCCAACCTAACCCAACCTAACCCAACCTAACCCAACCTAACCCAACCTAACCCAACCTAACCCAACCTAACCCAACCTAACCCAACCTAACCCAACCTAACCCAACCTAACCCAACCTAACCCAACCTAACCCAACCTAACCCAACCTAACCCAACCTAACCCAACCTAACCCAACCTAACCCAACCTAACCCAACCTAACCCAACCTAACCCAACCTAACCCAACCTAACCCAACCTAACCCAACCTAACCCAACCTAACCCAACCTAACCCAACCTAACCCAACCTAACCCAACCTAACCCAACCTAACCAAACCTAACCAAACCTAACCAAACCTAACCCAACCTAACCCAACCTAACCCAACCTAACCCAACCTAACCCAACCTAACCCAACCTAACCCAACCTAACCCAACCTAACCCAACCTAACCCAACCTAACCCAACCTAACCCAACCTAACCCAACCTAACCCAACCTAACCCAACCTAACCCAACCTAACCCAACCTAACCCAACCTAACCCAACCTAACCCAACCTAACCCAACCTAACCCAACCTAACCCAACCTAACCCAACCTAACCCAACCTAACCCAACCTAACCCAACCTAACCCAACCTAACCCAACCTAACCCAACCTAACCCAACCTAACCCACCTATTGTTAATAAATATAGTAAAAGTTTTAGGTTTATGTCCAGGGGGTAACCATTGTCCATAATCGTCGGAAATCGAGTTAGGATTAGTGTATGCGACCATAAACATTGAGTGGCGAGTGAGTGTTTGGTCTTCAATTTTTTTAGGGAAATTTTTCAAAATCTTTTTTTGCGCACTCTGGGCACCCTAATAAACCGTAATCTGGTCACCCTAATCCATCGCAATCAAAGAAAATGGGTAATCGAAGTGTCACAAATTTTTTGTTGGTTTCTATTCTTCTTTTATATTATGTAGGACAAAATTATTAATTAAACTAAGTGACCTTATTAAGTAAGGCAGCATGATAGTCAAATGACATTAGAAGGACATAAACATATGATACCGGCCTGTAGACCGGTCGCGGTGGTCATATAATAATAAATATATACTTTCGCGATGAAAGACCAAAATTTAACTTAAAATTACTGTAAAGTCCCCAAAAAACATTAAATTTATCGAAATTTATAAAAACATAGATCAGTGTGTGTAACAATTCATCAAGATGTATGAAACTCGACCGTGACATGTCAAAAGTTTGGTTCGAAAAAACAAAAACAACTGGATAAAAATCGGTATGTAAGAATTTAAAAAGAAATCATTTTTAAGAAAATCAAATACTTTTTGTTAATTTTCATGCAATGCAAAAAAAAGTGCGGGGAAGTGACACTTTCTGAATCAAAATGTGTGAGGGTAAAATCGCACGGTCGCAGAAAAAACTATCTATCGTGACGCTACTGAACTTTCTCGTGTTTTAGGAAAAACTATCTGTCAAGACGACTTACCCATGAAATGTTGTTTTTTTATGGATTTTTTTTCTTCTTTTGCACAAAAAACAATTTTGGACCATGCTTAAACTCAAATAGTTACTTCTAAACTTGTTTTTAAACGTTTTAAGATTTCTTTTTGTAATATTCCCGCACAAAATTTAAAAAAAAATCATTTCCGTACTTAGACAACATTGTCTATCAGTTTTCCCTGTATACACGGACTAACAGGTAGAATCACTCAAAATACGGCAGGTGGATTAAAGGTAGCCAGCTGCTTTTCTGTCGCACTTATGCCGTCAGTGTGAAAGAGATAAAAGTACCCTTATATTATCTAGGGTATTATTAGCATGCAAAATCACCCTATCTTTGTCCGTTTCACATGTTCAATAATGTCTATCTCTGTTTTTATTGTAAAAGAAATACCCGACCATAGGAACCAAATTGGATAGGGTCTATAAAAAATGCCTTGTCTTTCCGTCTCTAACGCCCTTTTAGGGCGTTATACAACTCAATGGTTTTAAGGCACTGGAAGCCAGCAACAAACTGAAATGGAGAACAAGACAACCTCTTAACATTTAGCCACGATGAAGATATCAACAAAATTTTTGAAATTTCCAGTATCCTTGGGATTGAAGTGGAAATAAAAGCGCTAAAAACCTCAAAATTAGTCCCTCAATGCAAAAGATGTCAATCTTATGGACACACGCAAAAATATTGCGCTAAAGAACCACGTTGCGTAAAATGCACGGGGAAACATCTTACTGTAGAATGCCCCAAACCAAAAGAATCTGAGCCAAAATGCATCCACTGTGGAGGCAAGCATCCTGCTAACTACAGAGGATGCCTTGTTGCTAAAGAAATACAAAAATTGAAAAATAAACCTAAAAAACCGAATCTCACACCAAACGGGAGTACAAATAGACAAACCCAACAGACAAGAAACACAGTCACACAAAACTCTGTGACAAGGACATACAGCCAAGTAGCAGCAACAGCTACTATACCTGATATTAATATTAGTAGTGAAAATACTATGGAACAAACACTACAATTAATTTTGGAGAAATTGAACAAACTTGATGAGCGATTAACTAAACTAGAAAGTAGCCATAACGGAGCTACCAATATGCCTCAAAATGGTCTGTAATCTTAGAATTCTAGCTTGGAATGCCAATGGTCTCTTGCAACATCAGCAAGACTTGCAAGTTATTCTAGACATAGAAAAAATTGACGTCTGTCTTGTGTCAGAAAAGCATTTCACTAACCAGTCTCATATTAAATTTAAGGGTTATAAAGTGTATCATACAACTCACCCTAGCAATACTGCACATGGGGGAAGTGCTGTAATATTTAAAGAAAATATATCACACTATGAGAAGATGGGATATAAAACCATAGAGATTCAAGCTACATTAGTAAGTGTAAAAACCAAAACATATACTAGTCATAAGTGCTGTCTATATACCACCAAGGCACTTACTAAAGAAAAATCAATATCTTAATTTTCTCAGAAAATTAGGAAACCGTTTTATAATTGGAGGTGACTTTAATGCAAAAAATACCTACTGGGGATCTAGACTGACGAATTCTAAAGGAAAATAACTTTTGCAAGCTATTAGTGAATATCAATGTGAGCCGATATCAATTGGTAAGCCCACATACTATCCAACAGATCCAGGAAAAATTCCAGATCTAATTGATTTTTTTATAGTAAAAAATATATCTTTAAGTTTTGTAGATATAGAAGAAAGTTTTGATTTACACTCAGATCATTCACCTATTATTCTAACTCTTAGTAAAAACATAATAAAAAAAGAAGCAAATATCTCACTAGTTAATAAACTGACTGACTGGATTAGTTTTAAACAAAGTCTGTCAGAAAAAATAAACCTATCAGTACCATTGCAAACGCCAGAACAAATCGATAAAGAAGTTAAATATTTTGTTACAAATATTCAACAAGCAGCTTGGGAAAACAGTCCAAAACCAAAGAGAATTTTTAAGGGAAAAAACTATCCAAAGGAAATTAGAGACCTTATATTGGAAAAAAGGAAACTAAGAAGAAAGTGGCAGCAAAACCGTGATCCTCGGGACAAAACAAATCTCAACAACATGACGCAGCGCATTAGGCGAGAAATTCTAGTAATTAAAAATGAATCTATTAACCATTTTCTTAATGAACTTACAGATGATAAAAATACCGACTATTCCCTTTGGAAAGCAACCAAAGATTTTTTAAAAGACCAATTATCCAAATTCCACCCATACGAAAATCTAACAACCAGTGGGCAAGGAGTAACAAAGAAAAAGCAGATATTTTTGCAAGTCATTTAGAAAAAACATTTCAGCCCCACGAAACACCAGATGAAAACTTTCAATTAAATGAACCCCATCAAATCGAAGACCATATTAAGCTTACATCACCAAAAGAAATATTGACAGAAATCAAAAATATTAATTCGAAAAAAGCCCCAGGGTATGATCTTATTAACGGGGTAGTCATAAACCAACTCCCCAGAAAAGCTATCGCAAAACTATGCAACCTAATTAATGCGTCCTTTAGGCTTAGGTATGTACCTAAACTGTGGAAAGTTGCAGAAGTTATCAAGATCCCAAAACCGGGAAAACCACTCCATGACCTGTCATCTTACAGGCCAATATCTTTGCTGCCAATTATATCCAAGCTCTATGAGAAATTATTGCTTAAAAGAATAAAACCCATCATAGAAAGACAAGAAATTATTCCATCTCATCAATTTGGTTTTCGAGACAAGCATTCCACGAGAGATCAAGTACATAGAATTACTATTATAATAGAAAAAGCACTAGAAGAGGGAAAAGTTTGTTCTGCAGTTTGTCTAGATGTAGCACAAGCATTTGACAAAGTGTGGCATGAAGGCCTTACTTTTAAACTAAAACAGTTTCTGCCAAAACAATATTCGGATATTTTGGAATCATACATATCTGATAGATATTTTAGAGTAAAACAGGAAGACTCATACTCAAATTTAAGAGAAATTCAAGCAGGCGTGCCCCAGGGTAGCGTACTAGGCCCTTATCTATACTTATTATTCACTTGCGATATCCCAAAGCCAGAAAATTGTCACTTGCAACATTTGCAGATGATACTGGTTTATTGACGGTAGAAAAATCTATTGAAAAATGCATAGAAAAACTTCAGGATGCAGTCACCGAAGTTCACAGTTGGACCACAAAAATATAAATTACATACAAGTAACAATTAACAAAATTCCCGTACCATATTCAAATCAGGCAAAATATCTCGGTATAACACTTGATGCCAAATTGCGCTGGAAAGCACATGTTAAGGAAAAAAAGAAGAACTAGAGATAAGGTATAGAAAAATGAACTGGCTAATTGGAAGGAAGTCCAATTTAACAATTCATAATAAGCTACTGAACTACTGAAATTTCACGTTTGTAAGCTACTGCTTTATAGACAAATACTGAAACCAGTATGGACATATGGTATTCAACTATGGGGTTGTGCTAAAGAGAGTAACATTCTAGTTTTACAGAGATTTCAAAATAAAGTATTAAGAAACATTGTGAATGCACCTTGGTACGTTCGAAATAGTGATCTTCATCGAGATCTAAAAATCGAAACTGTAGCAGAGACTATAAAAAAGTAAGCAAAAAGCCATGAAGATAGACTTCATCGGCATGTGAATGTGGAAGCAATTCAGCTTCTAGACAATACTATGCTAGTTCGAAGACTAAAAAGAGTGAAGCCGTTTGAGCTAGTTAACTAAGTGAATTATATAAAACAAAATAATGCTACAAACACAACACAATTGTGAGTTACAGACTAAACAAAGCGGGGAGAACTGTTGAGTGAAGTTTAAATCTGACTTTCCTAGTAAATTAAGTTAAAACAAAATTGCTAATTAGTGTTACTGACTAGATTGTAATACAATAAACACAGTGTGTTTGACAAAAAAAAAAAGATGATTTTGAAACTTTTTTGTCGCGCCGTGTGTCTGCCTGTCTGTAACGACCAACGCGCATAACTCAAAAACCGATTGCCCGATTTGAATGAGGTTTGGTACTTAGGCTGGGTTTTCGGTCGAGATAGTCCCATTTAAAAATGAACAAAATCCACAGTACGCAAGTCAAATAAAAGGGTGGGAGTGATATTGTGTGATATCAAACAAAAGATAATTAAGTCTGGAGTTAAACAACTTACATTTTAGTTTTTTGAAAAAAAAATGGTGAAGGTAGATTTCAAAAATTAGAGTTTAAGTCAAAACATGGCTTGTGTGGTATCAAACGAAAGGTAATATATTTCAGTTTTTAGTTATATTAGCTCACACGCACACAATAACTATAGTAACTAGTGTAAGCTTAGGTGCCCATAGATTGACAGAGTATTTTTCTTTGTGGGATTTTTGCTAGGGTATGCATGATGGTTTACCCATAGTAACATCCCGAGCAGCATTTTTCCGACTAACTACTACATTCTACACCAAGTTTGACCTTAATTTGAGTAGATTATTTAGTCAAAGTAAGACTGACTTCCTCAGACGACTAGATACCATACAGATTAACGTTGTCTAAGACGCCGGAAATTTTTAGGATGTTTCTTAGTCAAACAGTGGTCTTCGGGCAACTGTAGTAAAATCTGCACGTTAATTTAACGACCTTTCGACCGCAATGAGTAACTAATTTCTGACCGTTAATAAAACGTTCACTTTATAGTCGGCCAATGCTACCATGGACCGAAGTGGGTAATATTTTCGTTAAATGGGCAACCAAAGTATATGTTTATGTCAATATTTTTGACACCTTACGACTACGCCATTTTTCCTTTCTACATGATTTTGCCATTGATGCATTTGAAACGTAAACAAACAAACAAACAATTTTTTTTAGCTTTTTATTTTCTTTTTTTATGTTTGAAAAATTCTGTTTTTTTACAAAAAAATTCATTTCATCGAAAAACACAACGGATCTGTGGCGCATGTGTTTTTTAGGACCAAGTCTATATATAATTATCAATAAACTTGACAGTTCTGGTTTTCCACCCGCAAGAATAAATTTTTTCAAATATATTTTAAGTTATTTTTGTTAGCGGTGCTCCATTCCTTGTCTTTATTTGTTGGTATTCGAATTAGTTTTCGCAAAGTGTCCATTTTATACTATAGTGTATAGTATAACGTTGTATTAACCCTAAAATGATTGACCATATTGGTGCATAATGGAGTCGTAACAACGTTGAGGCATGAGTCGCCCGTGTAACCATAGTTAGTCGCCTGACGAATTTAAATACGTCGGTAAAACGTTAAATTGCTGCTTGGGATAGCACAATGGATAAAGTTAATGCCTTGTTTTAAAGCTCCATTTTACCATAATCCGCTGCTTGAAAAAAAACGAAAATAAGAAAATTTACCCTAAAATTCCATTTTTTGTTATGTTGCTGTGTAAATCGACCCTCAAAACTGTATTGGTTACAGGTTTCACATCGCTCCATGCATTGAAGACAATTGCCTTCGGAATAACCCTTGGCAGTGTGAGTTGTTTTTAGAGTATCAAGCAGTTTTTCAAGCAGAATGAATCCTCTTGCAGCGGCACTCCTTCTGGGAAAACACTCTTTCAGATGCAAATGGACCTTTACAGAATTTCATTTTGACTGTTTAGTTTCTACTTAGGAGAATGTATAGAATGGATTTTTATTTGGACAAATTGTTATAGGAATATAAATAATATTATACCTAGATATTACTTTGTGCTTTCAAATTAAAATAAAAGACATTTAAACGATGTATATTTGTATTCTTTATTTAATAGTAGATAATGTAACCATATAAAGAAGTTTGATATAACGTAATTGAAGATCGCTCAACGCCCCAGCAAACACTTTGAGAATTTGTCTTCTTGCGCATTCTCATTGTCATACGCTATTATATTATATTGCACATGTATGTACATATAACTATTAATTTTCAAATTTATTTATTTCCTTTGAAATTGTTGAGCAGAGGAACTTAAAACCTGTATTGCTTGTACAACAAAGAAAATAAATTTACAGAAAACACAACTTTTAAATCTAAAACAAAACTTTATTTCTCTAATAAAACTCTGTCAGCCACCAAAAGTCGGGTACTCCAAAAGACTGTCTATTTCCATTTTTCAAAACAAAAAAAACACTTATTTGTGTTTATGTTAACTCTACTAAATAAACTGTAACAAATTTTTAAATCTGATCAAATTCATCAATAGGGCTGTCTAACAAAACATATGATCAAATCCAAGATGTCTTCCATAGGACAAACAAACCGATTTCCCATAAGCCGTAATGTTAACAAAAACGTAAATTTCACAAAAACGACAAGAGCTTTAATCTCAAAAATTAATTAGTTTTAAGAACGGATCTTTTGTGCATATGGGAAAAATGCGTTTTTCTTAAAAATATTAAACTAAAGCGAGAAAATCTGAAATAAAAGGGACCATGTTTTCTTCAAAAAAGTAGGTTATGTTTTTGTTTGTTTTGTTTTTTAAAACTTTTTTCTAGTTTTTTTACTCATTTTGAATTGTTACATGGGCGCACCAACGGGGCGGGGGGCTAGGGGCCCGGACCCCCCAAACCACATATTTTTTTAGATATTTTCCATAAATAAATAAACAGAAAAAATAGCATCAGCAAATTTTAAAAAAATATTAGCTTGTCTAACGAACTGTCACGATCAGCTGTTTTTCGATCCAAGATGGTTGCCATAGGACAAACAAAGCGTTTTCCCATAAGCCGCAATGTTAACAAAAACGTAATTTTTAAAAAAAGTGAAATGATTTAATTTACAACAAAGATGCTGTTTTAAGTATTGATCCTTTGTACAGATGGGAAAAATGCGTTTTTCTTAAAAAAAATCAATTAAAGCCAGTAAATCTCAAATAAAAGGGACCATGTTTTGTTCAAAAAGTCAGGTTATGTTTTTATTTACTTTTGTTTTTTTTTAACTTTTTTTCTAGTTTTTTACTCAGTTTGAATAATTATTATTAGTTTCTGTGCTGTTATGAATTGTGGCAGCTGGGGAGAGCTGCATCATCTTGATTTAAATGAACTAGGTATCAGCTCAAAGAAGGGAAAAGAAAGTGGATAAGTGCTCTATTACCTGACTTAACAGAGGATAAGTTGAAATATTCGAAAGTTTTTTGCGAGGGGTGAACAGCTCTCACAATCGGTGTACACATTTCTCACAATCTGTTCACAATCTTTACACAATCCCTCCCAATCACCCACAATCTGTCACAATCTCTCACAATCCTTTACAATCTTACCGCAACCCCTCACAATCTTACCACAATCCCTCACAATCTTTACACAATCCCTCACAATCTTAGCAAAAGATTGTGGATTTTCACAATCGGTGTACACATTTTGGTTAGCTGTTCACCCCTCGGTTATTAAGTAGCAGGGCCGGTAACAGTAAATTAAGAGGGTGGCCAAGGAAAGTATAGACATGATGACCTTTTTTTTTTGGTCGTCAGAATTTTTGATGGGATGGCCCCCCCTTCAGGTACGCAGGTACGCTACGCCGTTGCACAGTCCTCCACAATCCCTCACAATCACTCACAATCTCTCACAATCTTACCACAATCCCTCACAATCTTTACACAATCCCTCACAATCTTAGCAAAAGATTGTGGATTTTCACAATCGGTGTACACATTTTGGGTTAGCTGTTCACCCCTCGGTTTTTTGTCAGGTTTGTTTTGGATAAATATGTAACTGCCATTTTGGCAACATTTTCTATTGGGATCTTTTTTTGTGCTCAAGTGGACCTTTTGCAGAAGTGTAACATAGAATTGTGTTAAACTTTCACTATGATTTTTTTACTATTCTAGGCAAGCAACTTTCAAAACTAGAATACAGCAATGATCCTGACTGGGTCTCTCCTGAATGGATTATTGTTTCAAAACGGTTGAAAAATTAATAAAATTATGGTTGAAAAAAGGGTCTAGAGAAGAAAGAAAAGGAAAACAATATGAGGTTAAAGTGTGGGTAATAAGCTGAACCAAATTTGTACACCATCCTACAAAACTCTTAAATAAACTGTTGGTAGTGTAGCAGCCTGTATAGTGTCCAGTGGAGTCCTGTATCATGAAAGTTTCTTTTTCTTTAATAAATATTTATTTTACAGACCTCAAAACAGTTTAGAATAAACTGGTGAATTTGACAATCTCCCTAACTCAAACCTCTTTTTATCTTAAACTATTTTAGTGCAAATTTTCCTTTATTTCCATGCTTTTTGACACCTAAAACTTGTACACCGTAAAATTTGTATAGCATCTGACTGGACCTACTATGAGTCCTGTTGTGAAATTTCTACGGTACTGTTCTGATTACCAAAAAAATTTTTTTATGGCATCAAAAAATAGATGGAAAAAAAGTCATCTTTGTTGACTTTGATGACCACAAGAAAGTTCTCTCAGATTTTTTTTTCAATTTCTCTCAAAAAAACTTGGGTCCTAATGGGTCATATGTGCTGTTACGCCCAATTGTAGAGTAGAGTATATATTTAGTGCATAAACTTTTAGATACATAATTGAGCAAATATTGCTACAAAAAAACAGTAATAAAAGTAATAGTAGTAATACAACAGCGAATATTGTACTGTTGTAAAATTTGAACAGTACTGTTGTGAGCTGATGAACCTTAGGTTTGACTGTACTTAGGCCCTATGTATTATAGTTTATGGAAAATCATATGGTGATGTACAGTGTGTGAGGCCAATGACAAGGAAAAACTGTATTTTAAATTTGCAAGTTTTTTTTATATTATGCTTACTTATAATTTTTTAAATAAACATATTTTGTAATGTACTTATTAGAAGTTTGCTTGACCAACCTCGGTTGGAACTCATATGTGTATATTGATCACTACTGGACGGTTAACACGATTAAACTTTGTCTAAACTGAAAAATCATAGAAATATTTTTCACAGTTTAACGCTATAGAATGCCTATTACTTAGCAAAAGGTTTAGTCCAGTACAACAAAAGATCCTAATAGAAAACCTGAATCTGATGAGAAAAGTTTAGTCTATTTCAATTTCGTCTCTGTTAAGTGAGCCTTGAAGTGGGCTCTTTGAATAGAACTACTTATCCACTTCCCCCTACCTTGGGCTGATAGTTCATTGGTTAATTGGTCAAATTCAATGAAAACTAACATTATCATTACTTCCTCCGCTGCCACAATTCACAACAGCAAAAAAACTTGACATAATAATCAGTGGTGCACCCAGAAATATGTCTTGGGGGACCCGAAACCTTTGGGGGCCCGATATCTTTGGGGGGCCCCCAGAGGTCCCATGATGTTGTACTTTATGCTATTTTTTCTGTTTATTCATGAAATATATGGAAAATATCTAAAAAAAATATGTGGTTTGGGGGGTCCGGGCCCTAGCCCCCCGCCCCCTTGGTGCGCCCATGTAATAATTCAAAATAAGTTAAAAAACTAGAAAAAATTAAAAAAAAAAACAAAATAAACAAAAACATAACCTACGTTTTTGAAGAAAACTTGGTCCCATTTATTTCAGATTTTCTCGCTTTAGTTTAATATTTTTAAGAAAAACGCATTTTTCCCATATGCACAAAGGTGTTAGTCCACGGTTAGAAAAACGTTAAATGCAATGGACTGTAAATATTTTAATTAATGAAAGCGCGAACCAACATAAATATATTGATATGAATTACGAAATAATTAATAAGGGTCCATAGGTAAAATATTTGTGCCACACAACGGTAATCAGAGACAAATGCACTCACCACTTTTGCAGCCAAATTCTCCACTTCCAAGGGGCCCCTGATTGGATCTAATGATGTCACCACGTAGCTGAAGGGTTGAAGTTTCTAGTTCTATGCTTCAGTACACAAAAATCGAGCACTTTCAGGTGTAGATATTTGAAATAGTTGGAGAACGAAATTAACACGCCATTTTCTCTAGGCGATTGACAAGGATCTCACTGGTTGTTGATGCGCATGTCCAAATACGCGAAATGCGCTTTGCCCTTCATACAATTGTGTGGTTTTAGAAATATATAAACAACCGCGAAATTTAGCGGGAGCTAACATAACTGCCCTCCAAAACACACAATTTTAGAATCTCAACCGGACAGATATAGATATAAGAAAAAGAATCGACCGATAAATATAAATGACTGAAAACAGATAAGTATCGTAAGTTTATTTAGAAATAACGAAATCCCGAAAAAGGCAAAACAAACAAAAAATTCAAAAAAAATTAAAAATAAAAAAACCTATTGTAATACCCGGTAAAAGGTAGAAAATTAAAATTACTTTTAATTTGGCAAGAGGCACAGTTTTACAACTGGCCGCTTATAAACACCGGTAACCGTTTGTACCGTCGCAACACGCATCTGACCGTCCCCGCCGGGATGCAGTTCGATGACCCGACCGACCGGCCATTTCAAAGGCGATTGAATGTGATCACTTGTTATGATAACCAAATCATTTAATTTGATATTTGGGGACGAATCAGCCCACTTGTGTCGCTGTTGTAGCGTATGCAAATACTCTATAGAATACCGTTTCCAAAAATCATTATGTAGTTTTTGGATTAGTTGCCATCTCGAGAGCCGATTTAGGGGAACCTCGGACAAATCTGACTCCGGAATTTCTGAATTAAGGGGTTCAAGTGTCAAAAAATGCCCAGGGGTAAGAGGTTGAAGATTGTGTGGGTCTGAAGAGGCAGGAGATAAAGGGCGACTATTAAGTACGGCTTCTATGCGACAGGTAAGGGTGGACATCTCCATGATAGACAACTTCTGGTCGCCGACAACTCGTACAAAGTGAGTTTTAAAACTTTTGACGCCAGCTTCTGCCAGGCCATTGAAATGTGGACTGAGAGGAGGTCCCAGATGCCAACGAATAGAAAGTCTGGTGGCAGCACTTCTTGCGTAATCCAGTAATTGGTTACGAAACCCTATAAAATGACTGCCTTGATCTGACCAGCATTGCGTCACGCTTCCGCGTCTGGAAATGAATCGATGGAATGCACCTACGAACCCTTCGGTGGACAGTTCCATGGTTAATTCCAAATGCACGCAATGTGTGGCCGTACAGACAAACACACAGACATACGATTTGAAAGCTTTACAACCACGGTAACGATGAGGAATCACAAAGAAAGGTCCACAAAAGTCGATAGCTACACTCGAAAAAGGTTTAAGTTGATTGATTCGATGAGCGGGAAGTGAACTCATTATGGGCGGTGTATAGGGTTTAGGGTTGATTCTAAAACATTGCAAGCACTTGGATATGGTTCTTTGAATTGCCCGTCTGGCAGATAATATCCAAAATTGCTGTAAAAGCAGATTATGTAATGTTTTAAACCCAGGATGAAGATATTGTCGATGAGCGGACTCGATAAGAAGAGTAGTTAAACGATGGTCACTCGAAAGTAAGACGGGGTGTTTTGCAGAATAAGACAAAAGGTCAGATTTTTGTAATCTGCCACCGACTCTAATGATATTATTCTCATCAAGAAAAGGTGAAAGTTTTCGCAAAGGTTTCGGTATTGGTTTATCCTTAGATAACGCGGAAAAAAGCTCAGAAAAACAAGAACCTTGCACGCGTTTGATAAGAAGGTGTAACGCACTTTGCATCTCACCGGTGGTAGGAAAAACAATATTCTCAAAAATAACTTTTTGGTCCGGCGGCTTAGTGGGTTTTTGATAGGAATGGTTTTGAAAAAGGTTAACTATTCGAAGGACATAACAAATGATACGTTGAATTTTTGATATAGAGGAATATTTGATAATAAGCTGATCTAAGAAGTTGACATCAATTATCGCATTACAACAGACTTTTGGCTTTTCCTCCAGATTAATATCTCCGAAATCAATCGGCATTTTTGGTTTATGAAAATCGGGCCATTCGTTTTCGGGAGACCACAGAAACGACGGTGCGTTCCACCACATGTCATGTGCCATGAGCTGTGAAGGGGTGGCCCCTCGTGACGCAATATCGGCTGCATTCAAAGCAGAAGGAATGTAGCGCCACGAGTTTGAGGGAATGATTTCTTGGATTCTACTGACTCGATTTCCAACAAAGGTTTGCCAGCGATTAGGAGGGGATGAAAGCCAATGCAATACGACTTGCGAATCGCAGAAAGTAACGATATTTGTAAAAGTTATTTTTCCTTCATAGCTAGATAAAACGAAGTCAATTAATTCGCTTAAAAGAAATGCGCCTAGGAGTTCTAGCCTAGCCAAAGTTTGTGACTTTATAGGCGCGACCCTAGATTTTGCAGATATGAGAGAAACAGATATATTGTTTTCCTCTTCTACACGAAAATATACGACGCCTGCGTAGCCTCGAATTGAAGCGTCACAGAAGCCGATGATTTGACAGGTATTGGTTTTTGACAGTTTGATTTGTCGGGGTAATTGAAAATTGGAAAGAAGCGGGAATTCAGAACGAAGTTTGTTCCAAGAGTCGATGATAGAAGAATCTGGTTCTTCGTCCCAGCCTATTTTCGATATCCACAACTGTTGCAAAATAAATTTTGCTTGTAGCAACAAGGGACAAAGAAAACCTAAGGGATCGAAGATTGTTCCTATGATAGATAAAATAGAACGTTTGGTGGGGGGTTTGTCCTTCATTCGGCATTGATAAGAAGAAATGTCGTTTTTTGGATGCCATTGAAGTCCTAAAACTTTGATAAAGTGGGGTTCCTCCTTGTCGAAAGAGAGAGGCATTTGACGATCGGACTCTGGCAATGTTGCCAATAACTCAGGACAATTGCTTGCCCATTTTTTAAGTTCAAATCCTCCCGACTTCAACATATTATTAAGTTCTGTTTGAAGGGAGAGAGCTTCAGAAAGCGAAGCGCTAGTTCCCAAGATATCGTCGATATAGATTGACGTTTTTAGAACAGTACTAGCCAGAGGAAAACGTTCCTTTTCTCTCTCTGCCAGCTCATTTAAGGTACGCATGGCTAGAAAAGGTGAGCATGTCATGCCAAAAGTGACAGTAGAAAGTTCCCACACTGAAAGTGGGTCATGTGGAGAAAACCTCCACAATATCCTTTGATAAGGACGGTGATAAGGATTGATAAGGACTTGACGGAACATCTGTTTGATGTCAGCAATGTAGACGAAACGTAAGGAGTAAAGAAGCAATATCCTTTTGAAGTTTCGGTTCAGATAACAATGTGTCATTGAGACTAATATTTTTTGGGGTGACTGCCGAACAATCCCAGACTACCCTTAATTTTGTACTTAAGCTTTCCGGCTTTAGTACGCAATGATGTGCTAAAAAACACGATACGTCGACCTTTGGTTGACTAGATAAAACTAAACTCATATGATTAGAATCGATATAGTCTTGCATGAAACTTGAATAGGCAGTGTACAGATCAGGATTTTTGATTAATCTATTTTCTAGAAGTAAAAATCCACGATAAGCTTGCGGATAAGTATTTCCTAGGTCAGGGTTTATTTTATCTTTAAACGGAAGATCTACCATGAATCTACCGCTCAGTTGCCGTACTACACTAGCAGTAAAAATTGATTCTGCCTGTTTTTCTTCCTTTGATAAGATTTGTTTTTTAGGCAAATGTTCGATTTCCCAAAACCTAGGGAGAATGACCTCTAAAGGAGGTGAATGACTCGTTAAAAAACAACTGATTCGTTCCGTAAGACTACCTACTTCGTCAACCTTTCCCATGACGACCCAGCCAAAGATAGTTTCAAGGGCTGAAGGCTGCTCTACCTGTCCAAGAACCCTGCCCTCCTTGAATATCTGTGCGAGTAGCTCGCAACCAATAACCAGGTCCACAGGTCTAGATTTGAAATAAGATGGGTCGGCAAGTTTAAGGTCTTCCAAGTGTTTCCACTGATTATCGTTCAAAGAGAATGTAGGCATATTGGAACATAGTTGTGGAACAACAATTGCTTCGAAATTAAGTAAAGGAGTGACTTGTCCTTGGCTTAATGTGACATTGAACGAGCCCTTTGGAAGTAAAAGAAGACATCTGATTTAATCCGAATATTTCAGTGGTGTAACTTCGCCTAGGAAGATTAAGACGCTGAATACACTTTTCACTGATGAATCCTGTCTGTGATCCAGAATCAAGCAGTGCCCTTACGGGTTGAAAATTTCCGCAACCGTCCATAACATCTATTATGGCGGTGCATAAAAGAAAGGTACCTGAAGGTCCTGAGGCATTTAATGACACATGAAGATTATTGACAGGTGGTGTGTGAATGACAGGACTAGTATCTTGGCTTCCAGACTCTTGATTAGTTTCTAAGATATAAGTTAAAGTGTGGTGCCTTTTACTATTGCAAGTCCTGCATGAATATTTTGATTTGCACGTATCTACATCATGCAAGGGATGAAAACACGCTAGACATAATTTTTTCTGCTTGACGAAAGATAGGCGATCGATAGGTGAGAGATCAAGAAATGTTTGACATTTCGAAAGCACGTGACCTTGATTACACCGGAAACATTTTATTCCCGTACTTGAATTAGTTGAGGTGCCAGCCAGTCCTATAAAAGGCGAATTGGATGATTTATAGGTAGGCTTTTGCCCAAACTGACTTCGCATAGAATTTGAATTTTGATAGGTAGGCTTTTGCCCAGACTGATTTTGCATAGAATTTGATTTTTGATAGATAGGCACCTTTTTGGGTGCTGTTGATTGAGGAAGTGATTCCAAAACTTTACATCTTTTTTCTAGAAATTGAAAAAGTGACTGAAAAGTGGGAATTTCGGTATTAGTATTGGCGTGACTCATTTCGAAATTTGAACGCGTTGGAATATCCAATTTTTCTAATAAAATGAAAAAAATAATAAAGTCCCAACTGTCAACGTCAAAGCTAAGTGATTTTAAAATTTCTAGGGATTCAGAAAAGGTGTCAATTAAATTACGCAATTCTTTAGCTGACTCGTTTTTTAAGGTGGAGTTCATAATTGAGCTTAAAGCATCATTTGCGAGGTCTCGCTTGTTTTGATATCTATTGACTAATTTGTCATAAGCAATTTTATAATTTTGATCAGATAAGCTAATCCCTGGTATCAATTTTAAAGGCTCATCCTCGAGATATGAAAATAAATATTGAAGTTTTCGAACGTTACTTAGACTTTGATTTTGATCTATAATGTTATTAAAAAGATCGAAAAAGCTTGGCCATAATTTTTTATCACCTCGGAATATGGGAATACCTAACTCTTTGAGTTTTGGGGTTTCAGATTCGTTTTGTCGAACATATGATCCCGAAAAGGATGGGGCCTCAACCGGAAATATTTTAGAGTAAACCCCCTTACACGCATAAAAATATTTACGAGCTTCTGAAAGGATCGCATCCTGCGTTTTAAACTCCTCATCGTCCGAGTCGTCTATCAACATAATGACGTCATTATGCGCCAGCATGCATTTATCGAAGGTTTCATCCAAATCGGAATACCTCACTTGAAACTCGTTTCTCGCTTTTTCATCCTTTGCCGCGGTCTGTGAAAACACATAACACTCGGTGATCGCAGATAAAAAACCCTTGCGTTTTTGTACGGCTTTTTTGACAGACATGATTTTACCTTTGAAATGACGAAATTGTCGGTAAATATACAATTAACGCTAAATTAATGCTTCTAAAATAGAAAAATGACGAATTGTCGACAATATGCACTAATTTATCGCAATTGATGAAAATTGTTTTAAATATCGAAATGATATGAAACACCCTAACACATAAATGAGAAATGTTTTTGTTTGTTTTGTTTTGTGGTTACTACGCTTTGTTTACTGAATCGAGCACGCGAAAGACCCGTGCACTGCACCGACGACTTTCTCGTTTCAAATACGATGCGAAAATTCAAGGCCGCCTTGTTTGGCTTGGCCACAGATTAGGTAAATAAGTGGCTTGGCGTGAAAATATTTATTAATACCGTCGTATGGATTTATTCTAAAAATAATTCGGCTCGAAAAGGACCACTTATGTTAGTCCACGGTTAGAAAAACGTTAAATGCAATGGACTGTAAATATTTTAATTAATGAACGCGCGAACCAACATAAATATATTGATATGAATTACGAAATAATTAATAAGGTCCATAGGTAAAATATTTGTGCCACACAACGGTAATCAGAGACAAATGCACTCACCACTTTTGCAGCCAAATTCTCCACTTCCAAGGGGCCCCTGATTGGATCTAATGATGTCACCACGTAGCTGAAGGGTTGAAGTTTCTAGTTCTATGCTTCAGTACACAAAAATCGAGCACTTTCAGGTGTAGATATTTGAAATAGTTGGGGAACGAAATTAACACGCCATTTTCTCTAGGCGATTGACAAGGATCTCACTGGTTGTTGATGCGCATGTCCAAATACGCGAAATGCGCTTTGCCCTTCATACAATTGTGTGGTTGTAGAAATATATAAACAACCGCGAAATTTAGCGGGAGCTAACACAAAGGATCCGTTCTTAAAACTGATTAATTTTTGAGGCTGAAGCTCTTGTCGTTTTTGTGAAATTTACGTTTTTGTTAACATTACGGCTTATGGGAAATCGGTTTGTTTGTCCTATGGAAGACATCTTGAATTTGATCATATGTTTTGTTAGACAGCCCTATATATTTTAAGGTTATGTTTATTACATCCATACCGTTCACAAAGGCAAGACGTCCGGCGATTTACCCATGACGTCATTCGCTCGGCAATACGTCTCGCCCGACGTTTCAATCTGAACGTACCCCAAATAGCGATTATAGCAGACACGCGTTTCCGAATACTTATCGTTTTTTAATCAATATCAAGACTCAAATATGCTAAATATTTTTGTTTTCAATCCACCCTTGGTTTGGGCATTTAACAAATCTACTGTGCAGGAGGATTACTCATATAAATTAGCTTGACAATACATTTAGGGTTAGAGTGGATTTTTATTTACCTAAATTTTTGATACATTTTTTGCGTTCAAAAGCGGCTATATTCAGCTATATTTTTTTGCGATTTTTGGTTAAGTTTCACAAGATCTATCAACTGGCACATTCATTTGCGTTCAAAACGGGCTATTTGTATTTTAAAATCGCATATAAAGTCGGCTATCTCTATGTATAAAGGCAAACCAACGAGAAGTTTTTCTCGATTTCTGAACATTTTTTCAAAATGGATATAGCCGCTTTTGAACGCAATTGAGAAAATATTGTCACAAAAAAATAAAGTAATAGTAAAAATAGTAATACGACAGCCAAAACATTAAAATATTAAAACATATATTTACCTAGCAATAAAGTAATCTTAACAAAATACATATAAATGTACATGTAGATAAATTAACTTAAAAAAAACTGTTTGTGCTCGAGCCGACTTCACCCAAATGTGCGTTACATAGCCGAGCCTGACGGCTCAGTCCAATTCAGTACCCACAAAAACTGCTAAATGTGCCTACAGAAGTTTACACTTCTAAAACAGATAAAAAAACATTTAAAGTACACAATTAGGACATGCTGACTAGAGTATTATGTTGCAGTAGGAGAGACCCCAGATATTCAGAATTAGTACAGTGAAACCTCTCCTTGCAGACATCTCTAATAAGCGGACACTCCCTTTAAGCGGACAAATTTGTTGGAACCAAGCTTTTCCCTATTTCATTACCTGTAAAATTCACTCCTATAACCGGACACTCTAATAACCGGACGCGGACAATTTTTTTTGGTTAAAAAATTCTGAAACCTCCCTTAACGGGAGGCGAACGTCTGACAACGGAACGGAGCGCTGCACCTCATGGGCATAAATATTATGTAGTATGTTGGCAACAACGCGCTCTGCAGCCAGGGAATTACCTCTTTCCGTTTTAATTCGGACCCTAAATACGTCTCTCGTATTTACAACATATTTTATTCGGCGGGACTGTGTTTGATTTTTATTGTTCAGTTGGGTAGTAATAGATCTCTGTGAAGTAGCGCCTAGTAAAAACTTCTTAGTTTACATGAAAAAATGGAAGTTGTTAACGTTTCGGAGAAGGAACAGCACAAAAGATCGCTTAAAAATTTCAGAAATCAGAAAAACTCAAGCAGCGGAAATTGTTAATAAATATAAATTAAAATTTCGCAGTTCCCTCTTATAAGCGGACACCTCCAATAAGCGGACAAAATCGGAACCGTGAGTGTCTGCTTATAGGAGGTTTCACTGTATATGTTTCTATGAAGACAATATACTAAAACATTCTTATTTTAAATTATTAAAATCTTTTTTCTTGTTGAATAGAAATTGGTAGTTTATTATAAAATTTTACACAATCATAGAGGGCCTACATTCAGTTATAGAGAGTCTATAAACTGGAATATTCAAACAGTTCACACTGTATTCATGAGTTGGTAAAAGATGTTGAAATATAGTGTAACAAATAATTCCCATTATGATATCCAACTATTAAATATTTGTTTTGCTTCCTCCTTTACCTATTTATTTTCTCGGCGCTGTTTTTTTGTTTTATTCGAGATCTCAGTTTTTATCGTGTTTCGTTTGTGTGCCACACTTGAGATTCGATATTTAAAACTATTGGTGTTAATACGTAGAGGCAGCCTTGTTGGTTTTGCTTTTTTCCATTGTGTTTATAATAGAAGTAGTGACCTGGTGCTTTTGCAGTATTACATCAACTCAAAAACCACTTTTTTGCGTTTGCTTGTTTGAAAACCCCTATCCCGGTACATCTTTTGGCGTTCCAACGACGGGACAAGCAAGCAGAAAATGAATGGAACACCTAGCCATCCATCAGGCTATAATTTGCGTAGCCGCCGCTGGGAGAGTGTCGGAAACGACCAACAAAGTCAATATGCTAGTTACCAGAACAACATCCCTCAAACTACATCCCGGGCTGGAACCCCAGGAGATGAACAGCTACTAAATCGAAGGCTCAGCAGAGGAAGGGGCATTCGAACACCTATGGTTCCAGAGGTATTAAATGAAGCACAGAATCAAGGTAGGAGATTTATAGTTAATAATTCAGCTAGCAGAGAACGGCAGCCAAGGGTGGGTTTATCACCACCACCCCATGAACCAGTGCAAGAAGTTATTTCGTCGATTAGTAATGGATTAAGTAGTAGTAGCCATAGTTTTCCATTACCTAGCTATAGTCAAAATAATAATTTGCCTTTGTTAACATAAGTTTCTCAAAATAACCCATATTTTTTGAACTCGCAGGGTATTTTTCAAAACCAACGTTCTTTTCTCCCCACTCAAATTACTGTTTCTCATCAATTTCCAATTTTTTCCAATGAAAATAATCCAATAGTAACCTCAACGTCTCAACAAAATTTTAATTCGCACGGTATTCCCGTTTTTTCTAATTCGCAACCGATTTTTTCAACAAATTCTTGAAATATGGAAAATGTTCCTGTTTTTTCCAATTTACAGCCGATTTTTTCTAGCAAGTCGGCCTCTCAACCCCATTTTGCAAGTAATCCAAACTTTAAAAATCAACCAATTTGCTTGTCAGAAGAACAGTTTTCTTGTCTGTTACAAAATATTAGTTTAGGAAATAGAAATATGTTAGAAACCAATAAGAAGCTGCCTTACTTTGACAATAATTTGGTACACCCAGTAGATTTTTTAAATCAACTCGAGGCAAATTTTGGTGGGGAAAGGATGACATACGAAAACTTTTGCAAAATGGCACTTGAATTGTTTACTGAAAAAACTAAACATCTTACATAAATTTCCAAATTATGCGTCATTTAAGCATGCGTTTTTATCTCGGTTTTGGGGTGAAACAAAACAAGACAAAGTTAGAGACGAAATAATTAATGGTAAATATACGGATAGTGAGAGTTCATTAGTTGATTATTTTAGTAGATATGTGGCCAAGGCGAGACACCTAGATCCTCCCTTGTCGGAAAGGCGACTCATTTCAAAAATAGCGAGACATTTTCCATCAACTTTGTCCTTGACGTTAATTAAGTGTCACACCCTTCTGGAGGCTTTAGAACACCTTCAGGAGGCCGAATATCATTTTGAAGGTCAGTCCGTATGTGACCCAACTAACCGCGAAAGTTATCCCGAGAATCGAGTTCATTTTAGCGACTCAAGAAGTAGATCTAATAGCTGGTCAAAAAATTATAGGTCGCGATCCCCTGCAGTTAGTCAGTCTTTGGACAATAATAACTATGATGCAGGTAAAAGTTCAAAAAACTAAAAAACCCAGCACCTACAAGCCCAACGGTGCCACCAAGGGTTTTGAGGGCTATGAAAACGCTAAGTGTGGAAAATAACCCCCGTGATCAACTTTTATACGAACCGGAACTGTGCGAAAAATACCAGGACGTTCGCTCGCCAGTTTTACTTATTAAAATATGTAATTTTATTTTTCTGGTCCTTTGCGACACGGGCAGTACGATTTGTTGCTTATCAGAAACAGTGTGGCAACAACTCTCTGATTTTCGGGAGAATTTTGCATGCACTGGAGTGCGCGTAAGCGGTGCGTTCCAGTCTCGACAAGAAAAAGTAATATTTTCTTTAATTTGGATAATAACCCAATGGAATTTTCCTATGGGTTGTCTTATCCAGTTATTATAGGATCGGACTTTTTGCGGCGTTTTGGGGCCTCCTTAGATTTAAAAAATAAAAAAGTTTTTCTTTTGGTGCAAGCAATTGGAATTTTCCGAGGTAGACCCCGGATATAATTTTGAATTTCCGGCCGCGACTAATTCACGCTTAGTAATGAGTAAAAAGATATATAGGGTAGTCCGCGATTGTTCTAGCACGAGCTTGAATGATGTAGGACCCCCTGAAAATACAAATTTAAAATCCCCAAACACTTCGGTCTTTTCTGAGTTTATAAATAATAATATATCCAATTTAAATGAAGAGCAAAAAAAGTGCCTTTTAAATTTACTCGAAAAGCATAAAAACATTTTCTTCGATAAGCCCGGCCTAACACATGAATATTATCATGAAATTGTCTTAAAAGCTGATAAGGATTTTTTTATAAAACCTTACCCAATTCCAATCGCTCATCGAGAGTCCGTTAGAAAAATCATTAATGAAATGGAGTCCTGGGGTGTTATTGAGCGTGCGGCAACCCCTTATATCTCACCTTTAGTTACTACCCTCAAAAAAGACGGGTCGATAAGGGTATGTTTTGACGGGCGTTTTTTGAACAAATTGTTGGTAAAGGACCACGAACGGCCGAAAAAAATTGAAGATCTCCTACGGACCGTGCCTAATGTTAAATATATGTCAACTCTTGACCTAACGCATGGGGGTACCTCTTTCGCCGAATAGTCGTAAGTATACGGGATTTTTGTTTGAAAATAAAAGCTATCAGTTCCGGGTACTCCCATTTGGGATTAGTACGGCGGTCGCGTTGTTTACTCGAATGATTAACCAAATTTTCGGCGCTGAATTTAATAACTTTATGACCTCGTACTTAGATGACCTTGGTATTTTTTCGGCTAATTTTGACGAACATTTAGAGCATTTGGACCGCGTATTCACCCGCATATCATCCGCGGGGCTTACTCTAAAGCTGAAGAAAACTAACCGTTCAAAAACGAAATGCGCTTCGTCGGGTTTTATATAAACGACCGGGGCATCCAACCTGACCCAATGCGCATACAGGCCATCGCTGACTATAGGCGACCTCAAAATCAAAAAGAGTTACAAAAATTCCTGACCCTCTGTAATTTTGATCGTGGCTTCTCTTCAAAATTTGCCGATTTAACCGAGCCGCTTACGTCATTGCTACGCAAAAGGACCCCCTGGAGATGGGCCGAGCGTGAGGAACAAGCTTTTGAGGGTATCAAGTTACAGTCGGCTACTTTGTTGTATTATCCCGACCATACCCTAGAATTTCATGTTCAGGTCGATGCAAGTGAAACGGGTATCGCGGGCCAAATTTTCCAAATCAGTAATGGGCAACTACACGTTATAGCTTGGGGCAGCCGTTTGCTTTTGGAGAGAGAAAGACGGTATTTTGCGGCCGAGAAGGAAGTTTTGAGCCTTGTTTTTATGCTTACGCCGTATCGTGTATATTTACTAGGTCGACATTTTGTTGTCCACACGGATAATAAGGTTTTGACATACCTCAATTCATGTCGACTTTTATCACCCCGTATAAGCAGATGGGCTCTAGCTTTACAAGAATACGATTTTGAGATACGGTACATACCGGGAAGTCTCAATATTATTCCAGATACTCTTTCGCGCTACGCTCGCTCACGTTTGCCAAGTCCCTCAGATAAAACATTTCAAATATTTTCGCTACTAAAATTGTCATCAGAGTTCCTCAAAATTTTACGTAAAATTGAGGAATATCAGTTAACTGACAAAAAACTACGTGACATTCGCGAGGCACTTAGCACTGATGAGGGCCTACAACGAAAAATTATAATTTATAACGGGATTTTATATACACGCCTTAGCGAGGATGAGCCTTGCCTTTTATGCGTACCTAGAAGCTTGTGCGATCAGTTTATTATTGCTTATCATGAGGCTTTAGGCCATTTTGGAGCATATAAGACTTGGTCGGCCCTTAAGTCTGAGTGTTGGTGGTCAAATTTCGGTCGCCCCGGTAGTATACTAGTTGATCAGGGCACGCAATTTACCTCGACTCGTTGGAAAAACGCCCTTACCGCTTTGGACGTAAAGATCATATACACTTCTGTTAGGCACCCAGAAGCGAACCCTGTTGAACGATGCATGCGTGAGCTAGGTCGACCTTTTCGAGCCTATTGTTTCGATAAACACAGACGCTGGGCATTCGAGGTTCCCAAGTTCGCAAATCTTTTGAACAGCATTGTTCATGAATCTCACGGATTCGCTCCTAATGAGCTATAATTTGGACAGGACAAAATTAAGTTTTTACCTCCGCGCCTGCGCCCTGATAAATATCACAAAATGGAACCAACTGATGTTAACACCAAAATTGTTTGAGACCCTGGACAGTAGTGCTGCACGTAGATGCGCTCGTAACCCCAGAAAGCCACATGAGCCTCTAAATGAAGGAGAGCTGGTCTTATTGAGGGCTAATCCAACCTCTTCTGCGATTAATTCAGAAACAAAAAAAGTCATGCTGCTTTTTGAGGGTCCTTTTCGGATTAAGAAAAGGGTGGGGGCTGCTACGTATGTGCTATGTAATACCGACACCAACAGGGAGAGAGTCACGTTTCATGCCAGCCATTTGCGAAAATATATTACTCGTGAAGCCGCCGTTACTTCTTAGGAAATTCTACGGCTTCAGGGGGGGCAGTTGTAACGAATAATTCCCATTATGATATCCAACTATTAAATATTTGTTTTGCTTCCTCCTTTACCTATTTATTTTCTCGGCGCTGTTTTTTTGTTTTATTCGAGATCTCAGTTTTTATCGCGTTTCGTTTGTGTGCCACACTTGAGATTCGATATTTAAAACTATTGGTGTTAATACGTAGAGGCAGCCTTGTTGGTTTTGCTTTTTTCCATTGTGTTTATAATAGAAGTAGTGACCTGGTGCTTTTGCAGTATTAGATCAACTCAAAAACCACTTTTCTGCGTTTGCTTGTTTGAAAACCCCTATCCCGGTACAATAGAAAAGTTTTTACAGAGAAATAGAATGCACTCATAAGTATATATACGCCTGGAAAACTTAATAAGTTCAAATATTTTAACATTTCCCTGCAGGAGTATTGTGTTTGCATTCCTAAAAGCAGTAGGACCACTTTTTTTGTAAAAATAAAATCTCAGAATCTCTTATGGCTCCCCCCAAAATATGAACGACAGCTAAAAAGGGCGCTCATCAAAAATCTTGCAAAAAAACAAAAAAGCTCATCATGCCTTTAGTTTCCTTGTTTCCTTTGCCGCCCGCTCAATTTGCCGTTGCCGGCCCTACTACTTTATAAAGCTAAGGGCGCTGCGGGCACCCGTGTGGCGGCAGTACCCTCGGGGCGGGGGGGCGACAAACCCCCCGCGCCCCCCCACGCTACGCCACTGTCCAAGAAAGCTCCTAAGGTTTTTGATTTATTTTCGAAGTTTTCCAATATTTTAGCTATAAAGTCATATGTCACAGTCTTACCTGATCTGTCCTTAAGAAACCCATGCTGTGTGTTGCTAAGTAGGTTTTGTGAGGTGAAAAATTTTTGAAGCTTAGTGAGCATGGCATTTCCAAAGATAGGAGGCGGCTTATTGGCTGATAGTTTTCTATTTTTAAAGGGTCACCTTTTTTATGGAGTAGCTTAACAATAGCCAATTTTCGATTTGAAAAATTCCATATTTTAAAGAATTGTTGACTATAATGGAAAGAGGAAAGCTTATCTATGATGCAACAAATTTAATAAGGTTGGTTTAGACCTCATTGTACCCAGAACTGTTTGTTTTTTATACTTTTAAGTAATAATGTTCAAAATAAAAGAACCAAAAACAGTTTGTTTGCTCTAGAGCCCAAACGGCTCATTTGCAGACATATGTTACTGGACAAAAAATGTTTGTTTTGATGGCCCCTACCACCCATTACAGTTTGTCGGAACATTTTGCGGACCCTGTATAAACAGATAAATAACTGTTAAGATATGTTGTTTAATAAAATGATGGATTTAAAGTGCACAGCTTTTTTTTGGAGGATTAGGATATCTGAAGCAAGATGTGGCTGTATAGGTAGAGTTTCGCAAACTGTAACCACTGATATTATAAAGCAGTATATTAGGAGCAGAGTTAAGATTACTCAAGCTGATCACCTCATTATTGAACAATTAAGAACTGTGGGAAATACACACTCTTTTAAAATTGGTATCACTGCCGAGTTATACAATGACATAAATAAATGCGAATTTTGGCCAACAGGACTAATTTTTAGACGGTTTAATTTTAAAAACAGAACAACTTCAAATCAGCTGCAAATTTCCAGCCTCTGGACGACAATCAAGTAAGGAATTAAAAGTTTACTATCAAAATGTAAATGATTATGATATAATTTTAATTACTGAAACATCTCTTAATTTAGATATACATGATAATGAACTAAATATATCAGACTATTATATTTATCGTACAGACAGAAGTAGAGAAACTAATACAGCAACAGTTAAAGGTGGAACCCTAATAGCCATTAAAAAATACTTACCATCATCAAAAATTGAATCTAACTTTAAGAATATTGAAAGTATTTTTGTACAAGTCACAGTGAATAAAAGAAAATTTTTATTTGGCTGTACATATCCTCCACCAAACTCGACTGAAGATCTGTACATAGATTATGTAGCATCTGTTGAAGAATTATATCAGAATCAGAGTTTCGAAAGGTCCTATCTTTGTGGAGATTTTAATTTACCAAATTTGCATTGGATCAATGATGAATTTGGAAGTAGACCAATTGGAAACATTACGAAGAAGGTAGAACACATTGCTGATTTGTACGCTTTATTGAATTTTTCACAGGTTAACTCAATCCCTAACTGTGTAGGTAACTATTTAGACTTAATTTTTACTAATGCAACCGACTGTAATATAACCATTGTCGATGTTCCTATTGTCAACTGTGATAGATTTCACCCATCGTTAGTTTTTAATGTAAATTGTGATATTTGTCAATTTTTAGAATATAATTACTCTTATAAAAATTTTAAGAATGTAGACTATAGATTAGTTAATGAATTTTTAGGCAGCTTTAATTGGCAAAGAATTTTAAATATATCTGATCCTAACATGTCAGTTAAAACCATGTATGATATTTTGTATTTTACTTTAAATTTATATGTACCTGAATGTAGATGTAAGAATAGAGTATTTCCAAAATGGTATTCACAAGAATCAAAACAACTCATTTTTAATAAAAAACAAGCAAATAAAAAATATAAATTAACTAAATCTGTGCAAGACTATAATATTTTTTCTCAGCTTCGTAGAGAATCAAAAATTTTACCTTCTTCTTGTCATAAAGAACATATTACAAATTTAGAAAATACCATTAATAATAAAAAAGAATTTTGGAAATATGTAAATAGTAAACGTAAGTATTTTTCATCTGTGTGTACATCTAACTCCACACTTATTGAAGAACCTTTCTTTGAGAGAAAAGTTGATATAAGTCATTGTAACATTTCGTCAATTGAAATACTTGAGGCGATTGAAGCTTTAAATTTGAAACTTTCCTGTGGTCCTGATGATTTATTTTATCTCAAATTTTGCAACAAATTTTTACAGTATCTCTTTCAACAGGGATTTCCCCCAGTAAATGGAAAGAATCTTTTGTTGAACCTATTTTTAAAAATGGTAACAGGTCAAATGTTAAAAACTATAGACCAATAAGTAAAATTAATATTTTTTTTAAAATCTATTATATCAAAAAAGATCAGTCCTTTATCAAATACAATAATCAATCAACAACATGGCTTTATTAGTGGGAGATCAACAGTTACAAACCTTACAATTTTCACAAACTTTGTGTTGGAAGCCTTTGAGAGGAAATGTCCGGTAGATGTAATCTACACTGACTTCTCCAAGGCTTTTGACAAAGTCAATATTAACATTCTGATACAAAAACTTTCAGGTCTAGGTATCCATGGAACACTAGTCTCTTGTTTAAAAAGCTTTTTGACTAATCGAAAGCAAATTGTAAAGGTTCATAACAATCTTTCTGACATAATAAATGTCACATCAGGTGTACCACAGTGAGGGCATCTATCCTCAATACTCTTTAATTGCTTTTTAAATGATATTCTACAATGTTTTAAAAATTGTGAAGTGCTCTTTTACTGTGATGACCTAAAAGTTTTTAAAATAGTAAATAATATAAATGACTGTATTTTAATACAGCAAGATTTAGATAGATTTTATTGTTATATTACCCAGAATTGTTTAGACTTAAATATTGACAAATGTAAAGTATTGAGATTTTATAGGATTTTAAAACCCTCTGATTTTAACTATAGTTTTAACAACATTGAAATAGAAAGTGTAAATAATATAAAAGACCTTGGTGTTATAATGGATGTATCTTTATCCTTTAAAGATCATATGGATTACATAAAAAATAAGGCTTTGAAAATGTTAGGTTTTCTTAAGCGCAGTGTTTCAGATTTTAGCAATTTGTGTAGTTTTAAAAATTTGTACTGTTCCCTTACTAGATCTGTCTTGGAGTATGCATCGACCATTTGGTCATCATTTTATAATGTTCACGTGGATAACTTAGAAAAAGTCCAAAGAAAATTCTTTAGATTTATAGCATATAAACTTAAAATCACAGTTGAAAATATAAAGTATAATGACATCAGTAAATTACTACATTTACCTAGAGAGAGTCTTTTTAGAGCTAATATTTTTTTATAAAACTTTAATTGGAATGATTGATTCGCCAGATTTATTACAAAGAATTTCTTTCTCTATCCCACAGGCTAATCTAAGACACCATGAACTATTTTATGTTGAACACCATAGAACAAACTATCGGCAAAATATTCCATCACAGCGATTGTGTAAAATTGCCAATACACTGTCAAGTGATATAGATTTTTTTACTGTTAATTTAAGAAAGTTTAGGGCTCAAATTCAACTTGAAATTTTTTAATTTATATTAAGTATTACTTATAAGCAATAATTGTATCATTACTTGTATTTTAAAATGGTTAATCCGTAAATATAAACTAAACTAAACTAAAACTAAAATCATGTAGGAGATACTGACTGGCAGTAGGTACCCCAGAATGGAATCCAATCTTAAGTGCATATCGAACAAGGCAAAATAAAACGTTCTTGCAACAGCCTCCAGACAAAAGTTTCTTACTTAGTTTAAATATATGGTCCTCAAATTTCAGTGCATTATCAATTTGCAAGCCTAAAAATTTTGAATTATTGAACCGAACCGAACCTTTAAGAGTAAATGAGTCCTTATGATGCCACAGAACTGACGTGTCTTCTGCGAAGAGCGTTAATTCTCTTGAAGTTGTGAGATGTACTAGGTTGTTGATATATATCAGGAAGAGCAATGGTCCCAGAATGGAACCCTGTGGAACTCCATAGTTTATATTTAAGGAGGAAGATCTTGATCTATCCCCAGCCATTAATTGTTTGTGAAAGCCGAGATATGACTCAAGCCATGATAGAACTTGCTAACGAAACGTCATCTTGGCCCGTAGAGAATGATGCTTTTAAATCCGTTATTATCTTAACAATGTCCTCTTCGACAACTGGCGAAGTAAAAAAACTATTTTCCTGACAATTTACGCAATTTTCAATGTACTGATGGTCAATCTCCAAGCCAAAATTATCAGATAAGTTTGATCCAATTGAACTAAAATATGAGTGAAAGTGGCATGCCGTTTCTTTTTCCGTCAAAACTTTATTGTTAGATTTAATTGAGATTTTAGAATTACCGTGTACTTTGTTTTTCTTGCCGTTGATAATTTCCCACATTTTTTTAGTTTTATTTTCGGAATTCAAAATTTGATTATCATATTAGTGTTTTTTAGCGTTGCTTAGCAGTCTGATAGAATTTATCTAGAGTATTATAAGATTTTTGAAAGACGGGTATCTTTTCATTAGGGTAGAAATTGTTACAAGTGTATTTTTACTACGGGTAATTTCTGGGGTAATCCAGCGTCGGTCAATTCTTCTTCTATCTAAACTTTTTCTTACACGTTCTAAGGGGAAGTACAAACTAAAATGAAAAGAAAATCTTTTAAAAAAAGAATTAAAAGCCTCGTTGACATCTGACAACGACAGGGTGTCGACCCAGTCCTCCTCCGCCAGACAAGACTGGAATCCTTTAATGTTTTCATCGGAAAAGTACCTCTTGTAAATAAAAATAGAACCGCTTTCTTGTCTTATGCATTTCAATTTTAAAATCTGTGCATAGAGGTCTGAAAAACCCGGATTTACAACTTCGGCACACACATATATATTTAAGATCGTGGGATAATATTAAATCCTAAAATTTGGATAACTCTTTCGATGGTACTAGAGTATCTATATTGTTACGGGTTCACTTCTTCAAATAAAACTCGCAAACGTCAAAAATGATATGTCAATTTATTTCGACAATTATGTACAAAAACACGCACTTAAACTTACTAATAACTTGCTGATAATTCACTACTATAATCGGTCTATTAACTTCGTGTTAATATCTCACGACCACTACAGTACGTTATCTGTGACTGACTCCTCGATGCGCGACCTCGGCCCTATATATAGGGTCTGCCTACTATTCGAGAATTTTCCATCCTTTTTCGATTCTCGCTAATTGTAGTCTTTTCTAGACCGCGGACCATTCGAGCACAAGTGTCACAGATAACGCAACTAAAACCTAGACTAAGAATACAACTATAAGATAAATTAACCTAATACTATACTAAACCTAAATAAATTCTAACTATAAAATTTAAATAACTTAAATTTGTAACACTATCCTCCTCTTCAGGTTTGATCGTCTCGATCAACATTTGCCAGATAAGGTTTTAGTCTGTCCAGATGAACAACTTTCATCTTGGATTTCGGGCTTCTCTGGATTCGGTAGACTACATCATTCTCTTAACAACTTTATAAGGTCCTTCCCATGGTGGTGTCAACTTAGGTGATTTTCCTTTCTTTCGTTGAGGATTGTATAGCCAGACTTGATCATTCTCTTTGAACCCTGAAGAGTTTGCCTTCAGGTCATATCTCGCTTTCATGCGGTCACTGGCTATTTCTATTCGCTCTCTAACCACTTCATGGATATCGTGCAGCTTTTGCCTTAAACGTTCGACCCGACCGAACCGAACCAAACATGATATCACATGGTAAACGCAGTTCTCTACCAAACAGGATACTAGATGGAGTAGCTCCTGTCGTATTGTGAATGGCGGTTCTATAGGCCATCAAAAACAATGGAATATATTGGTCCCAATCTGTTTGGTGTTCATCAACAACTTTGCAAAGATGTTCTTCTATTGTTTTATTAAATCTTTCAACCATGCCATCTGACTGCGGATGTAAAGCAGTAGTCCATGTTTTATGTATTCTTAAAAGGTCACAGAGATTCTGGAAAAGCTTTGATTCAAAGTTCCTCCCTTGATCTGAATGTAGTTCCAAAGGAATGCCAAATCTGCTGAAAACATCATTTACCAGAACTTCTGCAACTGTAGTGGACTCTTGGTTAGGCAAAGCAAAAACTTCTGGCCATTTACTAAAGTAATCCATGACAACAAGGATGTATTTGTTGCCCTTTTTAGTTTCTGGAAATGGTCCGGCCACGTCAATAGCAATGCGTTCAAATGGCAGGCCTACGTTATATTGTTTCATTTGACCTCTGGACCTTGTTTTGGGACCTTGGCTGGCTGCGCAAGTCGAACATCGGCGGCACCAGTTTTTCACATCTTGAAAGTAATTGACCCAATAAAATCGGTTTCGAATTTTGTCCATAGTTTTATTTATGCCTAGGTGCGCGCCTGATTTTCCACCATGGCATTCGGCCATTATATGGTCTACCATGCTCCTAGGAACTACTACTTGCATCTGCATTATTATGCACCCTTCCCGCTCGGTGCTTAATTTGATAATGGTATTGTTGTAGCTTTTCTATCCATCTCGCGACTTGCCCCTCAGGTTGTTTCATTTTCATGAGCCACTGTAACGCAGCATGATCCGTTCTAATTAGAAACTCTTGTCCATAGAGATATTTGTGAAAGTGATCTACGGATTTAATGACGGCTAGGAGCTCCTTTCTGGTAACACAATAATTTCTCTCTGGTTTGGATAGCTTTTTGCTGAAAAATTCGATGACCCGCTCTTCTCCATCTTGTACTTGGGAGAGTACTAATCTAATATGAATTTACCTTTGGGAATGGGATATGCAAGAATCGGACTAGAACATAATGCTGCTTTTAGTCTTCTAAATGCTTGGTCACATTCGGTATTCCATTTGTAAGAAGCTTTATCTTCTGTAAGTCTACGTAATGGAGATGCTATTTTGGCGAATCCTTCTACAAATCGTCTGTAGTATGTACACAGACCCAAAAAGCTTCTCAATTCATGTTTGTCACGAGGTTGAGGTCATTCTTTTATTGCTTGTAACTTCTTTTCGTCGGTATGGATGCCTTCTCGGGAAACGACGTGACCCAAGAACTCAACTTTTTCTTGGAATAGAAAACATTTCTTTGAGTTTAATTTAAGATTTGCGTTCCTGATTCTTGAAAATACTTCTCGTAAATTGTCTAGATGATCTTGAAATGATTTTCCCATTACTATGACATCATCCAAATAGACTAAGCAGGTTTTCCAATTAAGGCCTCGTAGAACGACTTCCATTAGTCTTTCAAATGTAGCTGGGGCATTGCATAGGTCAAATGGCATCACATTAAACTGATAAAGTCCACTTCCAGCAGAGAATGCTGTCTTCTCTTTATCTCTTTCAAAGATTCCTACTTGCCAATACCCACTTTTTAGATCAAGAGTAGAAAACCAATATGATCCTGCCAATGTTGTTAATGTGTCGTCTATTCTTGGCAGTGGGTAACTATCTTTCATGGTCACATCGTTAAGTTTTCTGTAGTCGACGCAAAATTTAGTGACCAACACCACAGGAGATGACCAAGGACTTGATAACTCTTCAATAACCCCGTCACTGAGCATTTTATTAATGAGATTGTGCACTTCTTGTTTGGCCATTGGTAGTCTTCTTGGGGGCTGTCTTATCGGTTGGGCATCGCCAGTGTTGATCGAATGTTGAATAAGGTTTGTGCGTCCCGAACTACTCTTAGTTTCGAAGATATTACTTTGTTCTTCTATAAACTCTCTCGCTTTATGAAATTCTTCTGGAGTGAGATGTTGCCAAGTTGACTGAAATTGCTGAAGTACCTCCATTGGTAACTTGCTTTTATCCTCGGAAGTTGGCTCCTCACATCTTGTTACTTTCTGTACTGGTTCAAATAATGCTACCACCTCCCCCTTATTAATTTTGACACTATTTGGGAAAATATTGGCTAATCGGGATGTCTTTATCGGTTTTAACTAGTGACTTTGCAACGAGGTAGGTGTTGGGTGTATTCTGTTGGCTTATGAGTCCGACGCAGCTTGATGTTTTACTTTCTAGCCTCCCAAAAATTATGGGCTCACTGTTACCGACCAGTCTTGTTGTGCATACTGCCACCACCTTTATTGGTTCTTTATTGAAGTGACTATTTGACAAAATGAACTCTTCATTCCCAAATCTTAGGGTATTAAGTTTATTATCAAACGCAAATCCATGTTTACTTATCAAGTCCATTCCCAAAATAAATTCGTCTTCTATTTCGGCAACCAATACCGTGTGGCGAATCTTCAATCTTCCCAGCTGTAGGTCTATGTCTGTGTGCCCCAACACGTCGGCGGATTCTCCAGTCACAGTCTTAAGTGTTATTTTCTTTTCGTTGGTCGAATTTTATATCTCTATATTTTATATGCAATTTTGAACTTAAGCAATGATATGGCAGCACCTGTGTCTACTGTTATATTAACTTTTCTTCCATTAATAAGTCCGTCGATGTTAAGACTGTCAGCAGTATGTTTTAAGCTCTTAATAGAGTAAATTTTGGGGTCTAAATTCCCATTAGCCAACACCCGCTCGTCTGCGTTGACTAGTTTTAGTTTTTCCTGATCTCTTCTTCGGTACTCTGTCCCACTAGATGGTGAGCGACACCTCATTTGGACACGACAATCGCGTTGAATATGCCCTGTACGTCCGCATCTGAAAAACTTTATATTTGGAGGGGATCGTCTGCTTTCTTTTAAAGAATCAATCTTCTCTATCAGTGATTGAAACAGTTGGTTTAGCGTTTTTAAGTTGACCTCATCCCCAGTGCTCATTTCTTCTCCCTCCTGAATTGACACAGCTCTCACTTTTGGCCTGGACATATTATTTGCTGATTCAGTTTCAAGGGCTCGAATCAACACTTCACTGCTGTTATGGAAGCGTTCTCGACGAAGTAACTTTGCTAAGTCCGTGTCTCGCAAGCCGTTAATAAAGCGATCTACCGTGAAGGGATCTCTGTAATTTTCTGGCATTTCTGGGTAAGCCAAGTACATCAGCCTCCTGATATCCGCTTCATACTCTTGTAATGACTCCCCTGCTCTTTGTTGACGAATATTTAATTCTGACCAATGCAAATTTCGTAAATGTTCATCTCCATATCT
The DNA here is from genome assembly GCA_963576565.1 of Aspidapion aeneum. Classification (NCBI taxonomy): domain Eukaryota; kingdom Metazoa; phylum Arthropoda; class Insecta; order Coleoptera; family Brentidae; genus Aspidapion; species Aspidapion aeneum. The sequence continues at coordinate 29,888,749 of OY755046.1, read as the reverse complement.
TCTTTCTAAAGCTGCCACTAAAGCATTGTAACTCTGTTTTTGTTCCGCTGGAATAAACCGTAAAAGTCCAAGAGCAGGTTCTCGTAGAGCTACTAACAAAGCTCTAGCTTTTTCGTCCTCGTCCCAACCATTTGCAGCGGCGGCAGCTTCAAATTGTTGTTTGTAGGTGGATCAGGAAGACGTTCCATCGAAATTTGGAGGCTTAATGTTTTGGTTGGAATTCACAACACATCCCTGGGCTTTTATTTTGTTGTGTTCTTTTTGGAGCTGTATAATCTGTTTTGACACGTCCTGGAATTTTTCTTCCATGGTTTGAAAAACTTCTTCCCTAACATTCTGTACCTTTTCTTCAACATTTTGTACCTTTTCTTCTACATTCTGCAATTTATTTTGTAGATTTTGTTCCACACTATGCATTCTTTGAGTTATTTCTTCCTTAAGATCTTCGGTTGCAGTCTTAAACTCTTCTCTCAGCTGTTCGGAGTTGCTCTTTATTTGGTCAAAGTTTTCCTGCATGTCGTTCTGGTTTTGTTCCATGGTCTGCTTCATGTCGTTCTGGTTTTGTTCAATGGTCTGTCTTATATCGTTCTGGTTTTGAGGTAGTAAGCATCAACTTCGTGATAAATCACTTAAAACGTTTGTTTTAGGGCTATAAAGCGAATGTCGAAGTTGTTTTTTTAATATCTCTTCCAATTCTTAAATAGAACCTAATGGAATGTTCTGGAATATACTGGTAAATGTTACTCTTTCTGCTACTAGACAAATGTAGAAGTCACTTTTTGATTGTCTCTTTTGGTTCTCGAATAGACCGTCGTAGAATGTTATGGAATATTCTAGAAATAATTTATAATTCTTACTTTTAAAATAACTAAGCTACTGTCGAAGTCGGTTTTTATATATCTCCTCTGGTTTTCGAATAGAACGTCGTAGAATGTTATGTTATGGAATATTCTAGAAAATCTTGCTAATTCTTACTTTTGAAATAACTAAACTAATGTCGAAGTCGGTATTTGTATATCTCTTCTAGTTTTTAAATAGAACGTCGTAGAATGTTATGGAATCTTCTAGAAATTCTTTTTAATTCTTACTTTTGCAATTACTAAGCTAATGTCGAAGTCGCTTTTTGGATATTTCTTCTGGTTTTCGAATAGAACGTCGCAGAAAATGATAGAATATTCTAGAAAATCTCTCTAATTATCAATTTTTGGACTGTAAGGTTAATGTCGAAGTCGGTTCTCAAATATCTCTTTTGGTTTTTGAATAAAACAATATCGAACTTCTTCGAATATTCTGGAAAAATCACTTACTGTTCTTCTGTCCAATTGTCTTTGCATTATTCAATTCTGAATATTCTGGCAAAATCACTTACTGTTCTTCTTTTCAATTGTCCTAGCCGGTGGTACTATGTAAGGATAGTCTTTGCACTATTTATTTCTTTTAATCTCACTTCTGACGCCAATTGTTACGGATTCACTTCACACAAATAAAACTCGCAAACGTCAAAAATGATTTGTCAATTTATTTCGACAATTATGTACAAAAACACGCACTTAAACTTACTAATAACTTGCTGATAATTCACTACTATAATCGGTCTATTAACTTCGTGTTAATATCTCACGACCACTACAGTACGTTATCTGTGACTAACTCCTCGATGCGCGACCCCGGCCCTATATTCACCTACTATTCGAGAATTTTCCATCCTCTTTCGATTCTCGCTAATTGTAGTCTTTTCTAGACCGCGGACCATTCGAGCACACGTGTCACAGATAACACAACTAAAACCTAGACTAAGAATACAACCATAAGATAACCTAATACTACACTAAACCTAAAAAAATTCTAACTATAAAATTTAAATAATTTAAATTTGTAACAATATTAAAGTCACCGCCCAAAATCAGCTCCTACTTATTTGCTAAAACGCTACGTTAATCACCTATATAGGTGTTAGTTAGAGACTTTAAAACATACAGGGTATTCAAATTAAAGTCGGTAATATTGTTAACTTTGTTATTATCAAAACCTGAGAACAATAAACACATGTTCTCAGCTCAAAACATCAAGGTCGGTTAAGTTATTAGGCAAAATTTTAATATTTTTTCCGCACTAAATTGGTGAAACAAGAACAAAATTAAATGACGCATAGGTGAGTTATAGTAAAAAATTATTTTTAAAAGATACACATAGTATACAGTACCAGTACAGTCGTTTTTTTAAAATATATAAATAAAAGCTGTCATAACTGTTTCTTTTTAAGTAAAAAGTAACAAATATTTTTTACATGATGTGCATTATCATTATTCCTCTAATATTTATTTAATTATTACTTCTGACAAACAATCTTAAACAGGATGCAACTATGTCATTTTATTAAAAGTGTATGCTTTGGTGCCCAAACTATGTTAAAAATTAAAAATTCTAAAAACTTGATTTCACTTTTACTTAAGTTAATCAATTTTTATTAAGTTAGGCTTGGTCAGGTATTTTTAATAATCCCTGGCGTAAAAACAGATTAGGTGTCAGTTTTGACATATCATGTGAACAGTTTGACGTATTGACACAAATAATATTTATTTTGGTTTAGAATACTAAATGACCTAGAAATCAATATGCCACACGAACACTTTAGATGAAATAAACATTTTAACAATTTAGCCTCCTATTTTTTGCTGTCTCTCCCCTAAAAAAAACCAACCTTTAATTTTTATAGATTTTTTTCAATTTATAAGCTACATAGCTATAAGCTTAAAGAAACAAAAATTGTACGCGAAACTAGTTTTATATTTAATTTATCAGTTTTTCCTGTCCCACATCAAGTACGCCCCTGTATCTTGGGCCTGCACTGGGTGCTATCGGAGCACCACTTCTAGAATGGCATTTCTAGGTGTCTGATATCTCTGTGCCAAAAGCCACGGTACGCGAAAATGCAGACAAGCCCCTAAATTGCCGTCTTAGGCCCCGAACTACTTCATATAGCAAGCCGTTTTTAGGCTACAGGGGGTTTTTGAAAAGTCTGCATTTTGAGAGGGGGTCTATAACTTTTTTATTTATAAAAATTTAATTTTGGTCTAAATTGCTTTTTTATAGTTTTTGTTCCTAGTTTTAGGAACTAAAGTGATCCTTTTAATCCCTAGGGATTAAAAACTTACTTGTCATAACACACCCTGATTTGGAGTTAAATATCAACCGTAACTATGAAACACTGTTAAATAGTGTTTCATTATTTTTCATTTAATTTATTTTTCCTACACTCTTTTTGGTCGGTCTACAAACTTTTCGCCTTAGGATTAAAAATATCAACTAATGCCCTAAGTTTATAGAGACCGACTTTTTATTTGATTTTTTTAATTAGCATAACATTTAAAATGACATATAACAATTAATGTTTAACCTTTTTGAATTTTTTATTGGTTTTTATATTTTTATTTTTTAAATAATTTTTTTATCTAACAATTTTAAAATGTCTTAAACCCAGTAAAAAATTTAAATATAAAATAAAAATAAACAATATAAAAAGACAATATAAAGAAATGAAACGGGCATTCTATGAAAAACAAACAATTTAATGTAATATCTCAAAAAGTAAAAGTAACAGATAAAATTAAATTTGCATTCGTTAAAAAAATATTATATTTTTATAAAGCTCCCTCCCAAATGCAGACAAAACCACAAAACCCCCTGTACCTTAAAAACGGTTAGCTATATCAAGATGCGATTTTTACCTCTAAACTTCTCTTGAAAATTCAGCCTCTCAAGTGAGGGTCCCAAAAACATCGAATGTAGGACACCCCCAGTGTGTCCCGTTTTGTATTTATGTGATTTCTTAGTTAATTTTCGGGAATCACATGTCATTAAGAGATTAAGCGAATTTTGGCAAGAGATATTTAGGTATGTGACAGTCGCGTCGCGATTTCCAGAATATGATTTTAATGATGAATCGATTTCCGTGATTACCATAAAAAAGGTACATGTAAATCTCGTAATATCCAAGATTTCTGCGATTTTTTAGATGATTTCCACCAATCACCTAATTTAAGCAAATTATTATTAGTGACACACATGATTTTAAAAAGATTAGCGCCGTAAATCATCCGATTCCTCATCGATTTCTTCAGTTAACACAAAAAACATACATGTAGTGTGGCACCCTAGATATCTCTCAAACTAGAAGGTATTTAATTTGGGAATAGGGTGATTAGCTAGCATTTAACATCAAAACAGTTTTTAATTGCGCACTTTGCACCTTTTGCTTGAAGAAAATAAAAATATTTGTATCTGCATAATTGTAGATGAAGAAGACTGATGAAAGACTAGATACTCTGGCATTGCAAGTGGGAAATATTGAACACGAAATATTTGCGGAAGATAAGGAAGAAATCGAGGTGCATACTCTTTTAAAATCCGTCAGTGAAGTAAAGTCAAACTACCAGAATTTGAGAAAGGAAATTTTGGAGGTGAGCAAAACTGGACTATCGTACTTTGCATGATTAGTTCTACTTTTAATTAAAACGATTATCAATTAGTTGTTTGCTAGGCCCATGACATCTGAACTATTTTTGTGTACACCCTCATCTTAAAAGCTTTTTAGTCCAATCAAATGGTAGTTTCAGGTGGAAAAATTTGGTGTAATTGTTTTTAGTGTTTTATTTTATAGTATTTGGAGTGCTAAACACAAATCTGAAGTGTTCCAACAAAATTTTCCTCGGCAAATACGAGATATTTAAGATGGCGGCCGATAAGGTATAATTTTTTTTTACATAAAATTAAGACCAGGTGCTATTAATATCCAAAGCCCCGATCCCTCCCCTTCAGGACATTGACAAAATGCCGCCCCCAACTTGGATTTTGGGCTATTTTTTCCTTTATTAGCCGTTTATTTAGAAAGTATATCTTTGAATTGTGTAAATAGGAAGGCCTATCAAAAGACCTATTAAACGAGATATCTCCGGACTTCCTAGGTACCATCGTTGCAAAGATACGTTAGATTCTTGGATCCCCAATATGCTGATTTCAATGAACAACATTTTTAAGTTTAATCACTTTTCATAGAAACTCAGCCTTTTGCCAAAGTATACTTAGTAGTTTTTTATACACAATGAAATTTCCATTGAAACGATGTATCACTCCAGAGTAGACTTTCGGTAAGGCGTCAGTGGCGTCCATAAAACGGGGACATTTAAAAAAATCACAAATATATATTTTTTCAATATCCGTAAAAACTAATCATTTTTAAAAAACATATTATGTATAAGACTTTATAAATAAACTAGGTAAAAATTTAGGATTTCCAAACAATTGTATCAAGTTTTGTACACATATACAGAGCTCTTCCAAGCACACTTCGTTAAATTTGTGTTAACTTTTCTGTGGCGCAGAGGCGATTTACTGATATACGAGATTCGTACAAACATAAGTTTCTTATATATTATATTTCTTCACAACCGGGACCACCCTCTATACAGGGTGTTTCCTAATTGAATGTCAATATTTATGGGGGTGATTTTGGGCCCATTAAAAAGAAAATCTTCATATGAACATAAATGTCCTAAACGTCTTACCTTTTGAGATACAGGGTGGTAAAGTTTTCAAAAATAAATCATTTATTATTAATATCTACAATACCACTTCAAATATTTTAATGAAATTTGTCATACATGTACTATGAATCAAGAGGCATTTTTTAATGTATCACTTTTTTTTTAATTTCCATCAGTGGCGTTCGTACGTAATTTGACCTGCCTATTTTGGCAGACATTGATGGCACGCCACTGATTTTTCCTGAAATAAAAATTATTTTTGAAATCCCCAGTTTTTAAGTTAATGGTCAGAAAATACAAAATTGGGTAAAATTCAAAATGACGCCAAATTTGTTGATAACATAACTCGAAAACTATTGATCTGACAAAAACGCATATTAACCTTTTTATTGGCTATAATTTATGTTTAAAACTTTTTCTCTATAACCTACATAAACCAGGTTATTTTAGGTAAAAACTGAGTTTGGGGGTTAATTTTTCAAGATGGCGATTTAAAACTTTCGGACTTTTTACACCAATTTTATGTCTAATGATTGGACTATTGCTCTTTCAGGGTTACTGCAGGATCTGATTTATATACACTTAAGGGAGTTGCTTCGCGTCTGGCCCATACTGTAAATTTTGATTTTTTTGGTGTGTTATTACACATGTAATAATAAATAAGTGTACTTTTCCACTTTTTTAACTGGGTTGCTTTTGACATTTATCTATTCATAATTGGTTCGCATTATTATTGGATATTTTGTAAACTTTTGTTTTTTTTTCAACATTAAGAGCAACTATACCAAAATCATTTAGTTTTATTCCTGCTCTGTCGTTCTCTATCACCATTAAATTTCTTTTTTATAGTAGACGTTGAAGACGGGAGATTAAAGAACATAAATTAGCTAGTATCTTATATTTGTTGGTCTACTCTGACCGTTGCAATTGCATTTCGGTTTTAGTGGAAAACTTCTATCAGCTGAACATGGCGGACAATTTCAAACGTTTTATTATAATCTAAAGCAGTTAATTATATTTTTTATGTAGGTTAAACATATCATTTTTACATCGGCTTTGGAGAGTATATATTGCTCTGGATTTTTAATTCTATAAATATAAATGTACTCTTTTAACAAAGGCGATTGGATAAAAAAAACAGAGTATGCATGTTTCTGTGCCCATAATACCATTACATTTATTTATGTAGGTCCAAGATCTTCAAAAACAGCTGAGCTCCACATTAAATCTACAGCTGAAAAGAATGCAGTCCCGCTTTAACACGCTGAAAGAAAGAATCAGCATAGCAGAGGCAGCCAAGGACAACCCCAACAATAAGTCAAATGACAGTTTGCTCAATGACAAGTAAGATCTAACCATTGCTCATATCACTTAAGATTTTTATTGTTTACACATTTGATTGAAAACGATTCAATGTGACGGGTTTTTAAAGTTAAGTCTAAACTTAGCTATTTTTGGAGAGTCATATTTTCAAGTCAGATTTTTTAAATATTAACTGCGAGGTTGTCGGATTAATCTGCAGCTAGAAAATTATGCATACTTGCTACAACACGCCAGAAGAAACAATAAGTATAGTAGAGGCGACCACGGACCACACAAATGCCAATTTAAGCCACATCTTAATAACAAGTCCACGGAAACTGGTTCAGCTTATGCTCGGTTCAGTCTCAGATACTCTCAGTTAATCTGTTCTTATGCGATAGCTCACGATCACTTCGGACCTCGCATAGCTTAGACCACAGATCACTACATAGAAAAAGAAATCGAATAACTAATGAATCGATTTCGTTAGACTCAGACAAAGATATTATTATAACCTATTTTAAGGATAAAAATTACCACCATATTCCTATATATTGTCATGCGGGGGTTGTTGTGACAACCAACCAAGGTCCGGATAACATGCCTAAATGACATATATGACAATATTTTCAAATCAAAGTTCGCCGGACATCAGAGGCAATAATACCAGAGCTTGTGCATGAATAGCTCTTCTTTGTTTATTCGAAAAAGTAAATTCATTTCGGATCATTCAGTCACGGCCCCTTTTTTCAGTGCCGAAGTCTTTTTTTCGCGTCCTATTTGATCCTAGACAAGCGGATCATGTGATTTGACATTTAATCCAATGCAAAATAAAAAGAACGGGTAGCAACCAATACTTCCAGACGTCGTTATCCGAGACCGAACGAAATCAATGCACGTGGAGCCTAAGATCTGTCCATTGTTTATGTAAAGCATAATTTTTATTCTTTGTACTTTTTTTAAAACCATTTAGCGTAAAGGATTCTTCGGAAAGTTAAGTCTATTTGTTGTTATGTGTTATATTTTTAAGATAAATTTTGTTGCATGCGTTGTTAGAGCTTGCCGTATTTTTAAGTTGGATTTTTATGCATATAGCATTTTTTGTTTTTAATATTTTGTCATATTTTCTAAAGCATTGTGTGTTTGAATCTTTTCAACTTATTCCTTTTATGAAAGTTAGGCGGGTTTATTTATAGATCTAAGAGCATATATATGGCTGGGATGTTGTCAAAAACACAGGTAATGAATTGCTAATTGAGCATCCTTAGGTCCACCCACAAATCACTGCCTTGCTTTGATAGTGGCATAACTGGAAATGATAATTTTTAGGAAACTCTTTTTAAAAATAATGGCAAGGGCAAATATTTATTAATTAATTAAATCAATCAATAACTTACCCATGCTTGAAATCGACAATAAGGAAAATTTTGTGGTAAAAATATATACAATACGATGAGAAGTTAGTTTTTACAGAAAACGCAAAAACGCATTTTTTTTAGTTGTGCCACTATCAAAGCAAAGTAGCAAAATGTTAGCTTTGTCCACTTAGTGACCAATAAATGACTTGTTTAAGACGTCAAAAATTACACGTCGAAATGGCGTAAAAAGTCACGTCTCAAAGGCTAACTGAATTTGGTGAGGGACTTCTCAACCAGCTGGCGGAATAAGGATAGCCAAGGATAGAGTCCCTGTATGTTGAGATATTTGTATGTAATACATTATATCCAAATATCTCAACATACAGGAACCCTAGCCAAGGAGAGCATTTTGCATTGAAGGCAGTGAATTTTTTTGTCTAATTATAGACTTACCAAAATAGTTATGACATAAAACCCGCTTTTGCATGAGTTAGAATTAGCTTAAAAGGATACGCAGGGTTTTATAGATAGTCGATTCAGTTTATTTTGGGACTGTTTTGACGACTCGATTTATTCTTCTTTGATTCTCTTTCCGATGGCCGTGGCAGTCAAGACCATCCAAACAAGAATTCAGGAATAGATATTGAGCATTCAACTCTTAAAAAGTGGTCTCAAAATAAAGTAAATCGACCATATTTATGTAAGTAGATACGTAGATTTAATTATCTTTGTTTGATTTTGAATCGTTTGTAAAATTTAAAAAAACTTCCAGGAATTTCAATTCCTATTATATTCAGCGTTTATCCGAATAGTTTACTAAATTTTACGAATACCGGTTGTAGTGTCTTGGGTGCTTAATCGGAGAAGAGGGCTTGCCAAAAAAGAAAAAAATAATTATCATCCTCCTTGACGGTCTTCGTTCGTCTCGACTGTTTCGTTACTACATCGATGTCGATAGGGTGGCAGTAGTGGGTGCTTTAGTAGGCAAAATTGCCATGGATCAGTTCGTTCCTAAGATATTAAAATAAAGATTTTTTTTAAGTGCTCATAATTCCAAGGTAAGCATAATTAAATAATTTAATAATTAGGAACGCTCAAGTAAGGACGCCAGGAAGGAAAGAATCTTCTCCAATCATGCATTGTTTAAAGAACTATTATTTTCCCAAATACATTAGTGAATATTCATTAAAATCATTTTTAATAAAGAAAAATAAATCTTTAATAGAAATTTATGTCAAGTAAATTTACAAATAACTACAATCAATTACATCACCAAATCATTATTAAAAGTAAGGTAATAATATCACTAATTTAGCATAATATTTGAGGGGTGTAAAATCAAAGGCGGCAATCTCCCTTTTCCAAAATTTTCAGGAAAAAACTGTGGATGCTAATAGGACGCCCTAACAACACTAAAATGGCGAGTGGTGACTTATATAAATATGGTTTGGAATCTAGTGTCAGGAAAAAGTAGTTGCCTAAGGAGTCAAAAATTATTGTTTTTTTTGATATTTCAGTTTGGAGATTGCCACTTTTGTTTCTAATGCGTGGATATTACCGGTTTTGAAAATAAGCTATGAGGATATTGTCGGTTTTTAAAATGAGCTATGAGGATTTTGCCGGTTTTGAAAATGATCTAAGGTTTGAAACTAGCAAAACATAGAGTTTGAGGTATTAATAATAAAATTTTTTGTGTTTTAGTTACTTAGGTACTAAGAAAATTTATACTGAAATTAAACAATATTTTGAGTATAAATAATCATTAAATTAAGATATCTGGAAGTTCGGGAATATATTCACAAGATTGGGCGGACTTTGACTTCTCAACAGGATCTTTAGGATTGTTGGTGTGACAGGAGATGTACTAACTTCCATTACACAAAAAATAAATATTTTCTTGGCTAAACTAACTTTGTAACCACTAAAATAGTTTAAACGACACACAAAAACAATGTGAAAACTTCCAAAAATACACATGGACTAGACTGAATTGGTCAGTGCGGAGATTGCCGTGTTTGGTAGGCATTCAGCTCTGAATATTGACACTTCTGATCCCAACAACGCTAATTTTTCAATGAGATTTAAACAAGGAAGTTACCATTTTTGGTTTTTACTTTTAGATGTATCGTTAAAAAAATGAAAATACCAATTATATGGTATCCCTAACTCAAAACATAAAAAATTGGAGATTGCCACCTTTGATTCTACACCCCTCATTTATCCAATCACCCAAATAGTGATCACTCTGGTTTACAGAGCTGTATAAGTCATTTACTGATACCTATCTATTTCTTTAGAACGCATCGGACGTGTAATATAATAACTTAAATAAACAAATTATGGGTTCGGTAGGGCCAGGGCCAAAATGAAACACAGCGCTTTCTGGCTAAATCCAATCTATTCAGAAAAGGTAAATTTCAGTATACAAAATAATGAAAAGAATTAAAGTAACTATTTAGCGCTGAGCTAGCGTCCTAAAACTAGTAATATAACAATATGTTTTTAACTAACTTATTTAATAAAAATATTCTTTGCCTACCTATTCGACCGGGGCAAGAACCCTTTCCGTTCCGAACAGATTGAAGTGATATTAGTGATATTGCACAGGTTTAGAGGTGGATTTTTTAAAAACGTTGTTGTTAACCGGGAAGAAAGGCAGCTGTCAAAAATGTCGCACGAAAGGTAAGGTTAGGTGACAACAACAAGCATAGTTTTCCCGGCGGGATTGTTCACAAATTAGGTTTTGCTACAACACATGCGATGCAAATCAATAGTTCATTTATAAATTAGCCGAAACCAATTAACATCCAGTCATCATCAAGCTAAAATAAGTAAATAGTGAAGAACGGTTTCACCTTGTCAAGATGTCTGGAAAAGGGATGACGAACAATGTAAATATATCGATATATTGAATCATATAATATATCGAAAGAATATATCGATGTTGTCGATATATCGAATAAAATATATCAATATTTTGAATATATTGATATATAAATGAAAAAAAAAATCAGGAAAGCAATTTAATGAGATTATTTGTTTATTTTGTTGATATATGAACGAAAAAGAACAATTTAGATATATTTTTAATTAATTTTTTGGATATATTGTTTTATAAATAAAGAATTTAGTTTTTTTTGAGAAAAGCAATTTATGGGTTTTTAACTAATTATAAAAATTCATGAAATCAGCAATTAATAAATATTATGAATATCACTACCATTACAAAATTCAATTTTATCATTGAAAAATTTCTGATCTATAAAGAAGGAACAATTTAAATATAAATAAAACACAGCAAAGTACATCATTTATTTATTTCTTAAAAAATAAAGTATAAAATATTTAACAAAATAAAATTTTATTATATTAAAACAAGATTCTCTCGAAGAGAGCTCAAAAATAATAATTTTGACAGTCTTGTGCCAGTTAATCGGTTCCGATTTTTTGTAGCTGTTAAACCAGCTTTGGAAAGTAGCCGCTTACTTGGCACTGAAGTTGCAACCACACAAAAATATTTGATGACCATTTTATATAAATTCTTTCAAACTTCTTACTGGAACACTTAAATACTAAATTACTTCATCAGTGCTCACATCAGAAGTTAAATTTATTTTTATTGTGTGAGCAATTTTCTTGTGATATGCCCAGAAATCAAAAGATTCTTCTTCCTTGTCTGAAGGAACAACATCAGAATCAGATGAAGATGAGAATTATCCATTTTAAGACACTTCAAATTTTAGATAGCGTATTGCATTTGAAAGTACAATGGGATCCTTAAAATTAAAATTTTTGAAGCGTGGATCCAAGAGGGTTGAAACTGCAGGCGATTTTTCAATACGATCAAACCTGGAACTGGAACTACATGGAATTTCACCTTATTTTTATGTCTAAAATCAGTTTTTTTAAGTTACCCTCAGAGGTTTCTGCATTTCTTTGTATTTTTCGAAGTAGATCAGATGCTTTTACACTTTTTTTTTTAAATAGACAACAACTGATATAACTTTTTCATATAGACCTGGGGTATTTTTATTGCTGTTTTCACAGAGAAGATTAAGTGTGTGCGCAAAGCGTGGAACATGTTTTGCTTTCCCAAATTTATCATAAACTGCTTTAACAATATTAGTATTATTTTCGCTACTTTAGTTCAAGTTTTCATCACACATACTTTTTTTTATAATGTATATATTCAATGCTTTGGTAATTTAAGATAAACAAAGTTTAAAATATAAAGGTGTTACATGTTTTTTTTATACATTTAAATTAAAATATATTTGTTTTTAATAGTTTTTTGACCTTTGTTAAATACAAAATTTTGTCTAACGGGTTTAGCACGTCGACCACTACTTTTTATGAACATTTTATTGAAATTGATCTGATGGAGCTTTTGATAAATAGGAAGCCAAGCAACTAAATAAGTAAAATCAAGTCAATCCTACTAATTGTTAGTGACCTACTTAAAAAATCGACTGTAACACACCTGTATCACTGCAAATAAAGGAACTCGTTGTAGGAATGTATTCTGATCCAGAGTCTTCAAACGGTTCTAAATCAAAATCTTGGTTATCATTAATTTTTGAAATATTGATGTCGTTTGCTTCTGTTTCTTGATTTAAATTGCGAAAAACAACTTTTTGTAAACTGAAGATCTGATAACAAATCTTCAAAAGTTGTTTGCCCAACATTACCAAGATGCCTTTTTACATTCGCTGTTTCATCCAAATTTTGGCTCCAAATCAAATTCTCTCTCATTTTCTAGACAATTTATTGAGAAAGTTTTAAAAATTGTTGTTTGCCTAACATTACCAAGATTTTACAGTTTCTGTTTCATCCGAATACATTGGCTTCAAATAAAATTCTTTCTCATATAACCAGCTTTTTTTACTTGGAAAAAGGATTGTGGTTTATCATCATCTTTTTATCTGTATCTTGATTTTGAAGTTCATCATTACAATCAGAGAGGTAAGGCGGCGACTGACCAAGTGATGTGTTACGTTGATTAGTTGAAGAGAAATAATTCGATATTGTTTTATTCTTTGAAAACTGCAAAAGTTGATTTGCAACTTCCTCACCTTGTTGTGGCCTTAAAGTGTTTATCGGATAAAAATTCGTATGATCTTCTTCATGAACTAGGGGTTGATTGATCTCTTTAGTAATATTTTTTTCGCATTCGTCAAATAAAATGTCACAAAATATATTTTAAAATTTTTTAACTTTTGTTTAAAAAAAAAATAAAAACATGTTTTGAAATTCTAGTTTTTTTGTTTTTTTTTTATAAGCATTGGAACGAGGTAGGTACAACATTCTATCTGAGAAAAAAAGTTGTATTTTTGGTTTTTTTCCCAAAACAACAAATATTAACCCCCTAGAGGCAGCGGTTCACACCCTGCATAACATAATATGGTATTGTGAAGTTATCGTAAAAAATTTACCGCAAATACAATTTCCACGAGCGAAAATTATTTGAAGCGCATGAAAATTACTGGGAGTTTTTATTTGTAATACTTGCGCTGGCTAATACGTTACGCATACATTTTATAGCAAGCATTTACCGCACGTCCATCATTATTCATAACACTATAATAAAAACGTAGATATTAAAACTAGCTATGTACAAGAGAAGATTTCGACGTAGACGGACTCGAGAAGGGGGAAGGCACAACTGTTCCTTTAGGGGGCGCTGTGTAGCGCAATGTTGCCACCCAAAGACTCCCACACCAACTGTGTTGCTATCTATATTTAAAATTTGCAACAAATAGCTAGACAGCTACCTAATGCAATTTAAAACTTTTTCTTAAAATTGCAAATATTACAGAAACAACTAGACTAATTTTTCTACAATTATTTTTGTTATTTTATATTTGTAAATTTTATCATTGTCAATTTAAAAAAATACAATCAAAGATTTTACATTACTAGCCAGCAAAATAAGTTCTGTAAAATTCCATGCGCAGTTTCCACGCTGTAGAACCCGCGGCGCGATACCAGGCGCGCTGTAAAAGTTTACGAGATAAATGTTTGTGCTCTAAGGGGTCTTCGTTCTTAATGTGTCATGGTTTAAGTAGGCGCGCTATAAGCCACCGCGTGGATAATTGCAGCCGCGGGACATATGAGTTATGGCTATTTGAAATAATTAGAAGTGTACTGTAAAGCGTCCTCTAACGGCCACAGTAAAAAGGTGCAGGTTTAGCATCTTAAAAAAACCCTGGGTACCAATTTTTAAAGTAAGTAAAAAAATTTAATTAATTTTAAAAAATTCGATTTAAATCATGGTTATGACCGCCCTCGAAGTACTACAAACCCCTTGCGATAATAACTAGTTCCCATATTTATTATGCAGGGTGTATGTGTGTGTGTTTTTTGTTTTTTGAAATATGTTTTTACATTAATAATTTGAAACTAGTTTTTTATGGACTTTAAGATAATCTACCGAAATATATGTTATGTCATTATATCCCCAGCACAAAACAATAATTTGTAGACAGTTAAGTCAATAATTTATTTCAAAACAAGTTCAAAATTATGTTAATCTAAACACCAAATTAAAAACTCTACTAAATAGAAACAAAAAAAACAAAATGGTAAAAGTACCTTAAAAACTTTAAAACAATGACAGCTTAAATATAAATAAAACATTATTACTTTTTAAGGTAAAGATAAGAAATAATACATTTCAGAAGATTATAGGTACTTGGAGATTAATAACGATAGAAAGTAAACAATATATAGGTCCAATTAGAAAAGATTTCGTTTAAAAATCTCTGCACATAAAAATAAACCAAATTACGTAACCCAAATAAACTTATAGGAAATTTAACAAACTCACAAAAAAAACGAAATAACAAAAGGATATCCTACAAATTAGGTCTTCTTAATAATTATAAAAAATAGGAATATACAAAACTTTTTTAACTATTAACTCTTAAGCATAAAATATTTATCTAATTGTAACAAAAATAAAGAAAATAATAATTAATTTGTCACAGCATCATAGAAATAACGGTAGAACTGTAGAATGATATTACTTAGCTCTTAAGATCTTTTCGTTTGTTTTCCGATAACTGAATATTTTTAGAATAAGCTGGCTTGGTTTTGATAATATTGATGTATTTTAGGTCAGATCGTCTCTTTTTGGGTTTAAAAGAAACATATTTCCATTCCTCTTGTTTATAACTCGTCTTGAAACGAAATACTTCCTTTTTCAAACTGAAGCACTCGCACATCGCTTATTTTAAAATCATTACCCTCAGTATCTTTAGAGATGTTTACACCCATTTCGTCGTAGAGTAATTTAAGATCAAAGAAATCTTTAAATCCCATTTCTTTAACATCTACTGGGTTACCTTTGTTTTTAGCGTTTCGAATAGCTAATATGTATTGATGTGGAACGTAGATTGGTCCAGATTTTTTAGTTCGTTTCAGCGCTCTTTCGATGATACTATATACAGGATCAACCTCGTTTTGAGTGTGACCGCGCACCAGATATTTATGAGTGATTGTCTTAATGTTCATACTTTCCACGGCATAAATCTGTGGTCAATAGGCAAAAGGGAATATCTCAGAAAATGCCACTTTTCAGGAGAACCAAAAAACAATATTCATATTTTGTTTATTTTTGGAAATTGTTTAAAAAAAAGGCGAATATTTATTTGTTTTTGTTCACAGAAACGATTTATGCAATTATTTTTGTAATTTAGTTAATATTTTCTGCAAAAAGTTAAAAAAGCAATTAAAAAAATGCCATATCTTCTCCAAGATAAAAAGTTGGATGCGGCAGAAAGACATAACTCAAGATGTCTCAACAATTTTTTAAAATATTTTTTGGCAAAAGGGAATATGTTGAGATGTGCCTTTATGTCAATAAACCTGCTTTGAACAATTCGGTTAAAATTTTCAATATCAACAGATATAACTTGGGTTTTGGCAATAGTACTACTACTATGTCGGTTTAGAACGTTTTTCTACGTTGTCCGACGCCTATTCTCCACCTCCTTCGATCCTGACAGTCATCTTCCGTCAGGTTTTTTTGACTCATTGATCTCTGGATTGACTGTTGCCATTCCAGTTTAGGACGCCCTCTTTTTCTGCGCCCTATTGGTTGCCATTCTAGGACCTGCTTTGGTAATCTTTCGTCGCTCATCCGTTGTACATGGCCGTACCATATCAGTTGCCTTTTAGTGATGTCATCCGTTATGCTTCCCTCGATTCCCATTCTTTCTTTTATGATCTCATTTCTTATATGATCTGTTCTAGATATTCTCATTGATCTTCTTATTGCATCCATTTCGACACTTTCCATTTTTGCTTTATGTTTTTCTGTTACGCGACAAGTCTCTATTCCATACAACAGCGTGCTTTTCACCATTGTTTCATATATGTTAAATTTTACATTCTTTTTTATCTCTCTGCTCCATAAAATACTGTTAAGACAACCAATAACCTTTTTTGCTTTTACTATTCTTTTTTCCAGTTCTTTACAGTCTGACACCCAAGTATACATACTCATTGCATGGAGATATTGTTTGTCAATTTTCTAGTTCTAATTCACTTGATTCGTTTCCAATACATAAGTACTGTGTCTTGTCCACGTTCACTGTTAACCCCCCACTTTTGGTATTCTTCCGTTAACTTTCTCATCATATACTCCATGTCTTTTATCATTAGCTACAATTACTTGGTCGTCAGCAAACTGTCGTGTGTAAATGGTAAATCGGTCGTTAAGTTGTATTCCCATGCCGTGTACTTTGCGTTTCCAGTTTTTTAGAGCTACTGCGATATATATTTTAAAAAGAGTTGGAGAGATACAACATCCCTGTTTTAAGCCTTTTGTTATCAGGAATTCTTTTGAAAGTCGATTTCCAATTTTTATTTTAGATTTTGACCCTTTGTATAGTTCTTTTATCGCTTTTTTGTTTGTATGATTGATATTAGTCTGCTCTAACACTGTCCATAATTTTTCTACTGGAACGGTATCATATGCTTTTTGTTTGTTTACCTATGATTTGGAAAATTATTTAAAGTCGATTGAAGAACTTCAGACAGAAATAGATAAGATTCGCAAACCAGATCGAAATCCTAGCATGGTTAAAAACAATTCCGAAATACCAGAAGAGGAAGATATTTTAACACGAACGGATTCTCCAAGTTTTAAAAGAGGTGGTGATGATAAGCCTTCAGTTATTCTATGCACAGATGATTTCGGTAAGTTTTTATTTGAAATACTAAATAAATACTTAAGTTTAAAATACAGAGTTCAGGTTATATGCAAGCCATTTGCTAAATTTAGGGATACAGTTATCAGTTACGATTTCCCTAGGAAACTTACGGATAAGGATTTTGTAGTTGTTTTGGCTGGAGCAAATGATAATAGTGTTTCTAAAAAAGATGTGATGGAACTGATTAACAGATGCTTTTTTACCAACTTAATCATATGTCCGATCCTTTATAATAGTGCATCAAATCTATTCTACGACAAATCAAATTCTCAAATGTCTCGAAGAGCACAGAAATCTCATTACGTGAAGGTGAAACGTCTTTAATTGAGTTTATTGATTTAACTGTGGATTCATCATCAGTTGAGAATGTAGTCGAGAATGAGCAGCCTTTTTTAGCAAGTGTACCTCTAATACCGCTATTGACTTGATATTTAACACTAATATCTACTATGTAAACATAAACAGTATGCTTGCAGATGGAAGAAAGGATAAATTAATAGAAACGGTAAGAAACTTAAATTCCGAATTAATCCTTTGGAGTGAAACATGTGTAACCGAAGATGTAATGGATTTTGAAATGGACATTAGGTCTTTAAGATGTAACTCAAATAGTCGCCATACTGGAGGAGTTATTGCATTTCTTCGATATGACATTGAGTGTGAGTTCATAACAAAAGTGCTTGATTATACATATTGGTGTATGTTCTTTAAGGTTGTAATTAACGGTGCTGAGTGGTTTGTGGGATTAATTTATAGGTCTCCAAGTTCATCGATTGCAATATTTTTGGAAGCTTTTGAGGACTGGTGCAACGAATATCTAGTTAATAACAAAAGAGTGCTTTTTATTGGGGATTTTAATATTGATTTTTCTTCTGACGATTTTTATACTAAGAAAATTAAAAATATTTTATCAAATTACGGATTGCAACAACTAGTTAATAGTTATACTAGAATAACTAATAATAGTAAATAAATAATAGATCTAGTCATAACCAACTGTGATGACTTAAAATGCAATATTAATTCTAATCCTAAAATAAGTGATCACTTTAGTTTAGTAGTAAATTTAAATAAAGATCGCAGTATTAGCAATAAAAGTGTACGGTCAAAACAAGTAAGAAATTTTAACAGTTCTAATTTAGATAGGATATGTCTCACATTGTTAGAATTCGATTGGCCATTAAATGGCGGCTGTGTTGACATGATATATAATATTATTTTAAAAAATTGTGAATGTGTCGTAAATGAAATTTGTCCACTTAAAATAGTTAAAATCCGTGGTAACGACTTACCATGGTATGATTGTGAGGTTCACTTAGCAACCAGAAACAGAGATATTTCATTTAAAGACTTTTTAAAAAACAAAGATGAAAGTAAAAAAAGTTTATGTTGGTAAAACTATAAACAAAAAAGAAATTATGTTGTTAATTTGTTAAAAACAAAGAAATCAACATTTTTTGAACAAAAAATTGACGAAAATTTTAATAATAGTAAATCAATGTGGCGAACTTTAAAAAAAAAATAAAATCTATTGATAAAGGCTTTAATTACAGTTCTGTTATTTTTAATGTCAAGGGCAAAGAGATCTCTGTTTCTGGTGAGTTAAAAATTGCAAATAGTTTTAATAAATTCTTTGTTAATAGTGCAGTTGACATAGTTAATAGTATTGGTGGTAAGGAAACTTGGTCATCTGAAGGCTATCCCGAAATATCTAGTAGCTTGAAAACGTTTGAAAAGCTATCATTAAGAGATCTTAAATATATTATAGCATCTCTTGATAATAAAAGTAACCCTGCTGATATTTTAAATTCAAAGATGCTTAAAAATGTTAGCCAAGTGATAGGTCATGTGTTACTTCACTTAATTAATACTTCATTCGAAACTGGTAGATTTCCAAAGTTGCTCAAAACAAGCAGAGTTATTCCAATCCCCAAAGTACCCAATCCAAAAAATGCTAGTGATTTTAGGCCCATAAATACATTGCCAGCAATTGAAAAGATAATTGAAGCAGCGGCTTATAATCAATTAATGCACTACTTTTCTTCTAACAATATATTTATCGAAAACCAGTCTGGATTTCGGGCAAAGCACTCATGTGAGACTGCACTGCAGTTAACGCTTACTAATTGGCACCAAGCTATAGAGGATGGTCAATACGTTGTAGTAGTTTTCTTAGACTTTAAGCGAGCTTTCGAGACCATTGATAGGGAGATTTTGTTAAAAAAGTACTATGGGATTGGAGGAATAGTACTGCAGTGGGTTAGGGAATATTTAAATGATAGATCGCAGGTTACAGTTATTAATAATTCCATATCAACGATAGAGTCTAATAACTTGGGTGTACCACAGGGAAGTGTATTGGGACCACTGTTTTTTATAACATATGTGAACGATATTGCATTAAAACATGAATGTGACTATATTAACTTATTTGCAGATGATACTTATGTAGGAACAAAAGATAAAGATCTAAATTCAGCTATATGTAGAATCAACAATCAACTTAAAATAATTTCTAACTATAATAAGGTAAATAAACGTAAACTTAATACTTCTAAAACTAAAGCAATGATTCTATGTAAGCAGCATTTATATCGAAAAATTGATTTTAATCAAATAAATATATCTATCGATGGAGAAAAAATCGAAATCGTAGATGACACAAAATATTTGGGATTCATGTTGGAAAGAACATTGAACTTAAAGACACATTTTGAATATGTTTATAAAAAAATTGCAAAAAAATTATATTTTCTTTCATATGTATCAAGACACTTATCAATGAAGTCAACTGTTACAGTATATAAAACTATAGTTCAACCGCACTTTGATTACTGTGCCAGTGTTTTATACTTCTTAGACAGTAATTGCAAAGGAGCTCTTCAAAAACTACAAAATCGAGGTATAATACTTAAATGCAACAGAAGGACTCCTATAGATACTATGTTAAGTACATTAGATTGGCTAAGTGTGAGCAATCGCCACAAATATTTTTTACTTATTTTTATTTGTAAGATTCTTAATAACTTGAATCCTCCATATTTTGATAGATTTTTGAAATTTAATATGGATGTTCATAGGTATCCAACAAGAAGCAGGTACAATTTCTATATTCCTAAAGAAAAAACAAAAATATATTCAAATTCGCTTTTTGTTAAGGGGCTTCAAGAATACAACAGCTTACCATCAGAAATTAAACAATCTCAAACTCTTGAAATTTTTAAACGTTTTATAAGACAATTTTTAAATGAGCGTTAATCTTAATTTTGAAGTCTTCAAAATTTCGAAATGTGTATTGCATGGGAATAAAGTTGATTTTTTTAAAAATGTGTTTGGGTTTAATGTTTTTTCCTTTACAATTTAAGATTTAACTGTAGTTATTTGTTTGACATTTAACCGTAATAAGGATGTTTCTTAGTTTATTAGAGTCGATTGAGGATTTGTATTTGTTCTGCTTTGTTGTATTAGGCATAACTAGAGCAATAAATAAAGAGTTATTATATTTGTAGGTCCACAAAGGTAATATGAGTCTCTATATTTCTGGCGCTCCTTTTCTCAATTACTTGTTTAAGACAAAAAACATTATCACTACAAGATCTGTCTGCACGAAACCCACTTTGCTCTTCTTCTTCTTGTTCATGAAAATCATTCTCTATTAGATCTCTAAGAATCCTGATGTACAATCTACTTAGAGTACTGATTACTGAAATTCCTCTGTAATTGTTGCAATCCAGCTTGTTTCCTTTTTTATGTATTGAGGATATGAATGCAATTTTCCAATCATCAGGTACTGGATGTCCGTTTATGCATTGATTGATAATATATGTGAGATTTTCGCGTAGTTTCTCTGATCCATATTTGACCATTTCAGCATATATGCCCCCAGGTCCGCTAGCTTTTCCGGATTTAAGCTTTTTAATACTATTTTTTATCATTTCTTTTTCGATGATTACTTCCTCTCCATGTACTTCTATGTCTCTCCTCGGAGAGACTGCCAGATATTCGGGTCTCGTCTCCTGCAGCAGTCCCTTATAGTGTTCTGTCCATTGTTCTGGTTTGATGATCTGGATGTTTACTTTTTCTTTTGTTGGGTTTTTTACTGTAGAAATGAATTTCCATACTTCAGAACTCTGCCTACCTCCTACGTGTGTATTTATATCGTAGCATTTGCGCTCGAACATTTCATTTTTTTCTGTGCGTATCAAATTTCTTAGCTGTCTTCTGGTATGCCTGTAGATTTCTAGGTCGCTTTGCTCTTTAGTACTGAGCCATTTCAAGTATGTGCGTTTTTTCTCCTTGACCGTTTCCTGTATTTCCTCCGTCCACCACATCTTATTGTTATTTCTATTATCTTGGTATCCAACAGCTTCTTTGCTTGCTTCCTTCAAGCTTTTTACTATGTTTGTATATATCTCTTCAAACGAATGCTGTGTGTTTAATAATTTTTCATCCAATCGTTTCTGATACAATCTTTGCGTACTTTCGATTGCTAGACTTTTAAAGTTGTATTTTTGATTTTCTTCGATACAGTCTAGGTTTTCACTTGCTCCAATACTTTCGTCTCTATTTGTTTTTCTTACAGGGAATAATATTTTTGCTTTTACCAGATGGTGGTCAGATCCACAGGTAACACCACGAAGTGTTCTCACATCATACCACTTTAGTTCCGAGTGTTGTTCAACTATAGCGTAATCAATGATTGATCTAAGATTTCTTGTTGGCTGAATCCAGGTATACCGATGAATATCCTTATGTTTAAAAAAACCATTATTTATTTTTAGATTATGGGTTTCACACAATTGTATCAGTCTCAAGCCATTATCATTTGTTACTTCCTCTCCAATTTGCTTTGGCTTTGTCTACCAGTTCGACTATTAAAATCGCCAAGCATAATTATTTCCCTGGTATTGCCGATTTTAGTGATTGTCTCATCAAGTTGGTCGAAGAACATTTGTTGTTGGCAATAGTAACTTACTTAAAAAGGACCAATTTTTTTACTACAAAAATAACAAAAAGGAAAAAGAAACTTTTATTTAAAAAAAATATTTATTCAGAGTAATAATATTAAAAAAACATTTAATACGGTTTAAAATCTTTTTCTGGACGTGGAGGAGATACAGAATACAACTTATAAGTTTTGACAACTACTTAATTTTCTACAAAAAATAAGTAAATTATAAAAATACAAAACGTAACACAACGTAAATAAGTACTTACATCTAAATCCTTATCAAATTAGATACATACCAAATATTGTTAAAAAAAATAAATAAACTAAAATTCTGCGTCGCATATACGCGATCCACATCAGGATCGGTGTCGTTTAACGAATTCGATGAAACTTTTAAATTTTTATAGAATTGTCGAGCCGATTCATCAATTAAATTTGATGGCTCTAATATATTTTGTTTTTTTTTGGGTCTATGGCTCTTTCCAATGTATAAGCTGGTAAGGTGACGTCTGTTGCAAAGGTTGATTGTTTTCTTAAAAAGTTTACTTGGTTAAACTCTTCTGTTTCAGATAAACTTTTTTTGAATTTGACTAATCCAAATTGTTTTTCGTATCTCACCCATTTTTGACTTCGCCATACCAGCTTTTCCTTGTTCTCAAAAACTTTACGTTGCAAAAGAGGGCTTTAAGCAGGTGAGAAAAGTGAACGAAATCTTGAATTGTCATATCGATAACTTGAAATCTATTGTTTTTTTCCACTAAGGTCTTGTTTGTTTTAGATCCTTTTTTAGTTTTATCACTTTTTAGCGAATTTCCAGCCAATCGAACAAGGTTTAACCAGTCTCTAGGCAAATAAATCGGAAAAGGCGATTTTTTTTTAAACTTCAATTATGCCGTGGTCCGAGTCGCATTCCATTCTCGTATGTCCTGGTATTAAAAATTTGTGGTCAATTTTGGTAATGTGTGGATGTGTCGATACCAAGTACGTAAACATTGCAGTGACATGCGAGTTTTTATTTCGACCACCACAAGTATCACTATATGCAATTATATGGGTGGCGTTCTGAATGAACCGAACCGAACCGAACCGAACAAGAGGCAATTTTGTTTGCCCCACGACTAGCAATAGCTTCGTGCCACATAAAGTGAGACGATTTACCCGTGGTACAATCATGCACAGTAAGGTTGTACGTATGGAGTTGTCTTTTATAAAATACCGTACCTGTGCTTAAATATGGTGTAGGTAAAATTTGCTGCAAATCGAAGGCAACAACTTTGACATTTGAGTTTTTCTTGGACATTTCTTTGTCATTTCGTTTACATTCATATGCAGTCTCTGCCTCTTTTAAGTGTTTTATTATGATCTTGCTGTAATTTGTTACAAAGTGTTTCATTTTTTTCAATTTTTATTTTCATTACAAACATCACAAACACGGCACGTATCATTCGATGGTTTTTTAAATAAGGTTTAGACTATCGATTAAATCGGAATACACTTTGTAGCCTACAGGGTTATTATGATCTGAACAGTATAGATTATACATTATAGTTTTATTGAGATCACCTGAAAGATATTTTTGTTCCGTATGTCTTCTAGAATAGTGCGACTCAAAGGCTGGAAATTTGTTAATGTTCTTGCCTGCGATCTTCGGAAATTTTATTGGCAGGCTCATGTTTTCCTCTTCTATCAGATTCCGGAATTCCACTTTCTGATTTTTTCTTCTTTTTTATTATTAAATATAAAAACTTTGTTGTCTCCCCAAAGATATTTAAAAAGCATTGCTTGCAAACCTGTTCTCTTTCGTTTATAAGATCGATTTGGTATATAACGTTAATTTCACGATTTTTTTATTTCTTTGTTGAGTTTATAGGGGGAATCATTTGAGACTTTTATTTTCAATTAAAATTAATAAAGATATATAGTTGATTCGTTAGAAATAGCACTGGTACCAGCAAACTGGTTGTTTGTTGATGGCAAGAACCTTTATTGCTAGCAAATCATTTTGTTTTACATCTGATGCAGATATAAAAGAATCCAAAGTACGTTTGGTAGGTAGGTAGGTAGGTATCAATGCCGTTGGTTTTTTCTAAACCATTAGCATTTATAATTGTTTTAACTGGATGGAAATCTGAAAAAAAAAATAAAAAGAAAATTTTAATTATTATATTATTAGGTCAGTGCTAATGGTTTCATTTTTCCTAAACTATTAGCATTTTTAGGTGTTCCAAAAAAATCTAAAAAAGCACATGTTGTGCATTTTAAAGTTATTGGATAGAAAGAAAACCTTGAAGGTAGATGGATAATTTATTAGGTACTTACATAATTTATTTTGTACTTAAATTAGTTTTAGCTCACACATATACTATACTATAGTAGTGTGAGCTATGGTAATTTTTTCGAGAAAAAAAAGTTACTCCGATTTCAAAAATTTTTATATATCTTTGCGTTTCAGATGATTTTGAAACTTTTTTGTTGCGCCGTCTGTCTGTCTGTCTGTCTGTCTGTATGTCTGTCTGTAACGACCAACGCGCATAACTCAAAAACCGCTTGGCCGATTTCAATGGAATTTGGTACCTAGGCTGGGTCTTGGGTCGAGATGGTCCCATTTAAAAATGAACAAAATCCACCTAAAAAAAACCAAATAAAAGGGTGGGGATAGATTAAAAAAATTAGAGTTTATGTTAAAATATGGCGTGTGTGATATCAAACGAAAGGTAATTGAGTCTGGAGTTAAACAAAATACATTTTAATTTATTTAAAAAAAAGGGTGGGGGTATATTTCAAAAATTAGAGTTTAAGTGAAAATATGGCGTGTTGTAACGTGTCATTTTTACGTTTAAGGCAACGTTACATATTTGCTTATTTAGGTAAATAATCAAGGCTCTTCGACTCGTCTTTCTGTACACAAATTAAGGGTATTTTATAGAGCTAGGTTTGGAGGTTATATAGTGTCCAAAAAGTTACCTTATAAAGGAGACATTCCATCGAATTACTGTGGACATTGCGCACACCGTATTATCTGGACATCGTAATTGGAATTTAGGATCACAGGTTTCGGAAAAATCACATTAAAACTTTTGATTGTTTTGTTTATCTGTGGAATTTAGTGGTTTTCTTTGACGTTCATGAAAATAAACAGCTGTTCTGCTGGGGAATGGCGGAGTTGCCGCATCACAAATGGTTTCAGTAACAGGAAGGAAACATTTAGATGAACATTTCATTCGCTTATGTTTATTTTCGAGGATATTGGGACAATCCGAACCTCATATCCTTCACGGATTAGCTAGTTTTGATAGCACGAAAACATATTTGGGTCCACGGGTCGACCAGGAACAACCGAGGCTCCGCCCACTTTGATATCTTTATTAATTTGATAGGGAAAGGATAAAATAAATACGAGTTATGCACTTTTATAAATGGGAGATAAACGAGGGATAAAAACCAGGACTAAAAGAATAAACAAAATCGTATTTTTATATTATATAAATTTATATATAATCATAGTTATATAAAGTTAGTCGGATTGAAGGGCTTTGTAGGGCTAGCTAGTGGTGAGCAAACTTAACATCTGAACACTCTTGTGCCGAGTTTAAGCAGTAGTTCAATGTGTATTTTTAGGTTCAAGTTCAGAAACAACTTTATTAATGTAGAAATGTTTTACAAGAATGGCGTCAACCCATATGAATCTTAGAGAAAACATATATAAAGAGCAAAGGAAACTTTTGACTAAAACTGTAACTAAAATACAACTAAATTCTACACTTAGTATAGCTTTACCCATATGGGAATTGGTTGAATGTTCGATTATTCCTGGGTTTTCTGCATGCTCTGATCTCCAGTAATTGATTTTACAGTTGATGGTTTCAATGCTGAGCTTCTTATAGTCCTGCTGGTTATTTTCCTCCTACTTGCTATGTTGGCGGGGGTCCGGTAGGCAATTGTTCGGTCTATGTATGGAGGGTCTCTCGACGTCCTTGTTATAAAAATTTCAACCGTGGAAATAGATCCGACAACACCTCAATGCGCGTTTTACGTATTTTCAATATCCCCTTGGTCGATGCTGCCCCCTATATACCGGTACGAAAGTATTAATGTATTTCCTCATTAGTTAGTTTGAAAACCGCGGGTTTTTTTCTCCAGGCTCGTAAACCGGAGTTAGTGATTTTTCGGCGATAGCATTTTTTTATAAATGCGTTTGCATTCTTATTTGAATTTAACCGGGAAAATTTGGTTTGTACTGTGTGTACTGTCCCCACCAGATCTACGAACGGTTCCGGCGGCTTCATTTTTTTGTGTTCTCGACGAAGTGCCTTGTCTCTTTCCTAACGAATTTTGGCTGGGCTGGTGGCCGTCTATTGGTGTCGCCATTGTTTTTGTGGTTATTGGCACTGCAGTAGTTGCGGATTATACCAAAGACGGTTTACTGTGAGCCGTCGTGTTTAGGCGATTCTAAGTGACGCTCACACCCTCCGAGAGGGATTTAAGGCGGCCTACGCCATGTCTACGGGAAATAAGAGCGGTAAGTTCGATTTTTTTTTATTATTTTTTTTTTTTGAATTCTTCAAGACAATCCCAAATTGTAATTGTTTTTCGTGTGAAATGTACTTTTTCGACAAGAGACGTGGGGAATTTTTTTGATTTTTTTTTAAACCACATTTTGGATAAAAACTATATATTGTTTTTCTCCTTTGTCTACAGCCCTGTCCATTCCATCGACGGGACAGTTGTGCTGGACGCTGGTGTGTAGCACTGTAACCCTGGGAAAGATACGTTAGGATTATTTTAGTTCATCTGTTTAAATCTACTTTATTTGATTTGAGTTACTCGGTGTAGGGGAACTTCGTGCAAAATAGTCGAATTCCAGGAAACTGAAACATTTCATTTTCAACAGGGTTTTTAGGCTCGGGCAAGTATCCATCAACACTTGAGACCATGTGCTGCCCTAGCGTGATGTGCTAAGCGGGCATTAGGGGAGGCGCGAACAAACTAGGACAGAAGTAGCAGGAGTATGTTGGAAAACCAATAACACTTCCAGGTTTACCATTTTACGGGACATCAACAATTATTAAATAATTGAAGGACCAAGGTAGGAGCAAGCCATAACTATAATTTTTTCCATATATAATCTTCACAATATAATTTAGACATAATCTTTCCATATATAATTTTGCACAGTTTAATTTCAACATTGCTTGTAAACGCAAGGTAACGGTATGACGTCATGACCACCATTTTGCGGCATATTTACTACATTGACTTGTTTTCATTTATTTAGGATAACTTTCCTGTCAAGTTTTAAGTGCCTTGCTATTTTGGCCCTGACTTGTTCCCAACCATTTCATTTTTTTTTATCATGTTTGGTATTTTTATCTGGTTTACCAGTATAATAAACAAGATGAACTTAATTTTTGTATTATTTGTACAACCCAATGACCAACTTGCAGAGACAAAAGAGAGATGAGGTTATATTTTTTAGCGGTTTCCTTACATTGTTTTGCCTCATGGGGTAGATCTCGGACTGGGTTGCTGTCTGTCTCATTCTACCCAACGTAGAATGATGACAGCAGATATTTGGTCCAGATCTCCCCTATAACAGAATGATTTTGGAAGTAGTTTTTTTACAGTCATTTACAGTCATGTGGATAATTGAGTCTTGCACTACTGACTCAAATGTACACTGTGACCTGTTGGAAATGTGCTTCTTCCTATAAAGAACTTTCTATTTGTGTCATTTTGATTCATTTAGGAATCTTTTAGAATTTTATTTTGTTTATTAGTCAATTTTTTTTTGGTTTTTTAATTACACAAATACTCTGGAAGCCTCGGAAGTAGGTAGAGTTTCATTGTTTGGCTACAACGAGTTGAACTGTATTTTAATTAAGATCTTCTTTGTAAAACATTGATATTAAAACACTGTGGCGCTTAAAATTTTCTTATTTCTGAACCCCCCCTTCTCCACTGTATAAAAGTTACCGGGCATATTAATGTTTTACCTAGCTGGAAAATACAGTTCTGCTTCCAGATATTTGTTTAATTACTCAGGATTTTTTTTTAGTGTCACAAATTGGCACAGCGTTATTATTCTATTTACAGTGTCACAAAATGGCGGCAACGTATTTAGTTTGCCACAAATGTCACCCGACGCATTTTAATTGTTTTTTGTTTGAAGTTCTTCTCGTGGAGCATTTTTTCAACTGATTTGGTGGGATTTGTCCTCCACACTTAAAAACCTTTAAATTTTGATCAATAAAAGATCTCTTTTTCTCAAGAAATATGTTTATTCATTCAAAAATCAAATTTTAACCCGACCGGTTTCGAACCTAAGTTCATTTTCAAGGGTTTTCATCTAAAAACAAAAATACAAAGTGTGAAACTAACAATAAAAGTAATTCGCTTGGATTTATAAAACATCAAGTTTATACAAAATAAAAACAAAAACCTACCAACAAATTTTGCAGGTCCCATATAACTAGATATTAAAAAACTAGGATCAACCCCATTGTTAGAAAACTGGGATGGTAAAACATCAAAATTAACAATTTAAAAACTTTTTTAAAAAACTTATTTGCTAGTCCTAGTAGTTACTACCATAACCTATTAAAAAACAGCTGTCTTGTTAGAACTTAAAAGTTTAAAAGTAGGTCAATCGATCACAAATTACAATATTAAGAACACTAACGTAAGTATTAAAAAGGTTATTCAAAAATTCTAAAAAAAGTTATACTTTTTCCAATTTCAAAAAAATACCAACAACAATCATTTTGAAAACTGTTCTTTCGTCACAAAAATTAAAAACTAAAACGCTCAAAA
The DNA here is from genome assembly GCA_963576565.1 of Aspidapion aeneum. Lineage (NCBI taxonomy): Eukaryota > Metazoa > Arthropoda > Insecta > Coleoptera > Brentidae > Aspidapion > Aspidapion aeneum. The sequence goes on along the minus strand of OY755046.1, from coordinate 29,859,570 downwards.
ATAAAAAACAACAAAATTTTTAAAAAAACACATTACAAAGAAAACATTAAAATTAAAAAGCTAAAAGATATTAAAAAACGATAAAAAACAAAACTAGCTAAAAAATAACGTGTTTTCAATCGGTGAATCACTTTTTGACTACTCGCAGCAAACCAAATTAATTTAAATTAAAACAACAAAAAAGGACAAAAATTGTTAGTTAAAATATTTAAAATCTAATAAAAAGCAAATTTTTGTATAAAAAATATTCACCAGACATAGGTCTTAATCAAGTAAGTATCACTAGGCTGTTAGCTGACATTGAATTTCTGTTACAGGGTGACTCTAGTCAATTTAGCAACACAATTAGAGGCTCTTGTCGACACATTTTAAAAACTTTTGCAGAGAAACAACCAAACAGAGAGCAAATTTACAACAAAAAAATGATTAGAAATATCAGAACAAAAATAAAACTTAATAATCTTGTAATGGGAAAAGCTGACAAGGGTAATTGTTTGATAATTATGGAAAGGGATTTTTATGTAGAAAAAGTGGAGTCTTTCCTTAATTCTAACAGTTCAGTTACAAAGATCATCAAAGATCCAACAATAACTTACACCAAACAGTTAAAAGAACTAATGTCATCTTTTCAAGAAACAATATTAACTTTAAGTACAAAAATACCTTTTATACCAATACATTTTTCCATTCCAAAACTTTATGGTTTAATTAAATTACATAAACCTACGTTAGATGCTAGACCAGTGGTATCTTTTATTCAAGCTCCAGTTTATAATATAGCGAAATGGTTAAACACCGTCATTTCAGAAAAAATCAATTTTAAATCTAAATATACTATAAAAAATTCTTTAGAACTCATAGAAAAAATAAAAGGTTTGAATATTCCAGAGGAAGGTATTTTGGTTTCGTTTGATGTGAAAAATCTTTTTCCTAGTGTGCCGAGAAGTCAGACACTACTGATCCTTAAAAATAAACTGGAACAGTCAGATTTGTCAACTTCCCAATTGAATTGTCTGACATCCATTTTAAAAAAGATCATGGATTATGATTATTTCTCATTTTTTTCCACATTATATAAACAGAATGATGGTTTGCCGATGGGTAATGGACTGTCTCCTTTGCTTGCTGAAACTTTTATGTCTTTTTTTTGAAGATCTTATTTTTAAATCGAATAATCCGTTACTGCAATATGTTAGGTTTTGGCACCGTTATGTAGATGATGTGGTTTGTTACTGGACTGGTACTGAGGTTGATTTGGATAATTTTTTAACTTTTTTAAATTCTCTGCACAACAAGATAGACTTTACTATGGAGAAGGAGTCTAACAGGAGGTTGAATTTTTTGGATATTACTATTGAAAGGTTTAAAAATAAATTTCTTTTTTCTGTTTTTAGAAAACCTAGTCAGACCGACCATTTAATACCTTTTGATTCGTGTCATTCAAAAGAACACAAATATTCCGGCATTTACTCTTTAGTTTACAGACTTTTACACATTCCAATGACACTTTTGAACTTTACGAAAGAAAAGAAAATCATATATCAAATTGCGTCAGAAAATGGTTTTTCTCTACAAACGGTGAACGGAATCTACAATAAATTAACGAAGAAAATGTTACAGAAAGACTTACAGAAAATTACAGGCAATACTAACTGAACTAATAACACAACCTCACCAATTTGCACTAACATACTTTCACAACAGCAACAACAACAAACTACAACAACAAAATATTTTTCTATTACATACACAGGTGTTATTTCGAATAAATTATCGAACATTAATAAAAATTATTATCCGAATCTAAAAATCGCTTTTAAACCTTTGGAATCTGTAAAATCACTTTTTTGTAAACTTCACAACTTAAAGAAAAAAGTGGAGTATACAAATTAAAATGCCAAGACTGCAATGCGCAGTATGTAGGTCAGTCAGGCCGCTCGTTTGAGACTAGAGTAAAAGAGCACTTAAGATCTTAGAAATACGCTCACGATAACAGATCTTCATTTGGATCCCATTTGAAAACACACAAACATACCTTTGATATGAGAGATGGATTGATCGTTTTGCATGTACAAAATAAAGGTAGTAAACTCAATACTCTTGAAAACTTAGAGATTGCTAGATTGGAACTTAATCCTGATGTGGTTTCTTTAAATGAAAAATCTCCGTCTAACTTTTTGGAAGCAGCTAAAGTTATAAACCTTTTTAAATTTTAATGAAAAATTTTTTTGCTTTTTATTAGATTTTAAATATTTTAACTAACAATTTTTGTCCTTAAACTTTTTTGTTGTTTTAATTAAAATTAATTTGGTTTGCCGCGAGTAGTCAAAAAGTGATTCACCGATTGAAAACACGTTATTTTTTAGCTAGTTTTGTTTTTTATCGCTTTTTAATATCTTTTAGCTTTTTAATTTTAATGTTTTTCTTTTTTAAATGTGTTTTTTAAAAAATTTTGTTGTTTTTTGTTTTTTATTTTTGAGCGTTTTAGTTTTTAATTTTTGTGACGAAAGAACAGTTTTCAAAATGATTGTTGTTGGTATTTTTTTGAAATTGGAAAAAGTATAACTTTTTTTAGAATTTTTGAATAACCTTTTTAATACTTACGTTAGTGTTCTTAATATTGTAATTTGTGTTCGTTTGACCTACTTTTAAACTTTTAAGTTCTAACAAGACAGCTGTTTTTTAATAGGTTATGGTAGTAACTACTAGGACTAGCAAATAAGTTTTTTAAAAAAGTTTTTAAATTGTTAATTTTGATGTTTTACCATCCCAGTTTTCTAACAATGGGGTTGATCCTAGTTTTTTAATATCTAGTTATATGGGACCTGCAAAATTTGTTGGTAGGTTTTTGTTTTTATTTTGTATAAACTTGATGTTTTATAAATCCAAGCGAATTATTTTTATTGTTAGTTTCACACTTTGTATTTTTGTTTTTAGATGAAAACCCTTGAAAATGAACTTAGGTTCGAAACCGGTCGGGTTAAAATTTGATTTTTGAATGAATAAACATATTTCTTGAGAAAAAGAGATCTTTTATTGATCAAAATTTAAAGGTTTTTAAGTGTGGAGTAAAGGACAAATCCCACCAAATCAGCATTTTAATTGGCCACAATTGGCGCCCTACGTGAGTTTTTGGCTAGTTTTTTAACATCTGATGTAATTTTTTTGGTTTTTTTTAATTTGGAAAAAAGAAAAATTTTTGATTTTTTTTTGGAAATGTTTTTTATTTCTTTTTCTGTGTTACAGCTAAAGCCTTTCAGTGGCTGTCGGTGTTTTTGACACCCAATCACTTTTTTTTAATAAAAAACAAGATTTTTCGTCATCGTTGGTTTTGAGAACATTATTTAAACATTTTTTTGGTAATATTTAACCGTTGATTTGGAATTCGTTTTGTTTTAGTAATTCTCATAGTTTTTTGTTAGCTTATCTTCACAAGTTTTTTGTAGGAAAAACACGTTTTAAGAACAGTAATGTCTAACAATTTTTTTGCAGGTTCATTTATTTATATTTTATTATTTCCTGCTTGTGATAAGATAGAAATTGTTTCACCGATTATTTTTTAGTGCAGTCAATTTATTTAGGTCAACAAGTTATTTTTTTGGTGACTAATTTTTTGTGGGATATCACCACTTGGAAATTGGAATATTTTTACAGGGTTTCACACAAATTTTTCTTGGCTGGGTTGTTTTATATATAGCTTAACAGCTAGTAGATTTGTTTAGTTGAAAGAATTAATTAGTAATGAAAGAAAAGAAAAATGAGTTTATTTTGCTTTGTCATTTTCTTTTCTTGTTTTTTTTTGGTGGTAACTGTTGATGACAATTGGGATCTTACGTCACTCAGTTACATCGGGTCAGAGGAGGGTACTACTACTATTTAGTGTCAGCTCGGGACGTTAGGAAACACAAGGCTAAAATCCCTAGAGCAACACATTGGCTGAACATCAATGCCAAAAGTCCAGTTAGCATTTGTTTTGGGGTATTTTTCTTTGATGGACAGCTTTTAGGTCTTTGGTTATCGAGTGTCTAGTTGTGGTTTCGTGACTGGTCAATTTTTTTTTTGGTAGAAATTACAGCGTTGGGCTTTGGAGTGCATTTTTAAAAAAAAATGACCTACGTGTACTTCTATCAATTAAAGTTTTTCTGGTTCACAATTAATTTTTCAGGTCATAGCTTGGTCATGGCCAATGGAGGGCAAACATTTATGTTTGAGCCTTGAGAAGTTTGACCTGCTCCAGATTGAATACAGAGAAAATGAATTTGAAGCCCAACTAGATATAATACCACAAAAGAAATGTTTAACTGAGACAGATATGGATATAAGTTTTTTTTGATTTTTTTTAGTTCATTTGTAAAGTTCAGTAATTTTTTTTAAGTAATGTCATTTTGAGGCCGTGAAATTGGTCAGTAAATTTAAGAGAAACTTTCAACTAAATATAAATGCTAGGCGCTGGTAATTGGTAAAAATATTTCAAAATTTTGCTTCTTTTTTTAAATAATTTAATTTTTCGTAAAAGATTATTTTTTTTCTGTAAACATAACTTCTCGAATTCTTGTTTTGCTCATAACGGTTTGTATAGTGGTCGTAGTTTTAAAGGGTGACCAGACAGGTTATATTTTTTTAGGGGACCAAACGGGAACTTCTTGAGTTACAAAAGGGAAACTTTTTTTGTCTTAGTTGATCAGGCAGGAATAAATAAATCTTTTACTTCCAACTCATAATTTTAAATAACAAGATTTATTGGTTAGGTGTTTGGGTCTTATAATGAAAAACGTTTTGTTTTTGAAGATACTGGTGTAATATGAATTATTTTATTACATGCTAAAATTTGTTTGACGGCAGCTAGACTAGTCTTCAGATTTTTTTTTTTTTTGATAGTCTACATTTCAGGACAGTGGCGTGTACTTAAGGGGGCCTGTCATCTGCGCCCATTGTAAAGCAACTTCTTAGCTTTTTCACTTCATCTTCGTTTTGTTGCTTCTGAAATTAAAGCGTTATGTTGGATAACGATGGATGGTGTTAGACTGAGAAAGTACCTAGGTATTTAGGGATGAAAACTTGGAAGTTGTGGACAATTGGGAAATAATTTTTTTTATTTCATTTTTTTAAAAATAATTTCATACTGGTGACCTCAAATAATGAAGCAAATTTTTAAATTACAATACACTGTTGTGGAATAAATGGGAAAGTGTTCAGGTTAAACAATAAATTTAAGATCATTGATTTCTAAAAAAACCTAAGAATAAATTTAAAAACAATAGGTTTTCTTTGATGCGCCTAAACATTGATGAGGGCATCTATTTTTTTTAATCTGATAGTTGTACAGGGTGTAAAGGAGCTAGCTACCTTTTATATTGCAATAATTAGGGTTTTTTCTCTCGCGAGCTGGGTGGAAATGGAATAAATGTTTGGTTCGGAGTGTAGAAATGGAGCAACGAGGACTTCCTGCTAATCTTTTTAGGATTTCGCAACTTCGGTTTTCGCTAAATTAAAATACATCCAAATTTGGCCTACAGGCTGAATCTCGCATTTTCCAGGACCTTGCAGATTCGCCGAGAAAGACAAATTTTGTGATCTATTTAATTATGATAGGAATTAAAATAGTAACATGCACATGAGGAAACTAGATATATTTAGGTTAAAAATTAGTAAGAACACTGATCTGAACAATTTTCCATAATAGTGTCCTATTTTCACAGGGTGCTTCAAAATATCATTACCCTCTCTTTGAAATAAGATATTGTTTCGCCTGTGGGCGTTTGACCGTTTAAAAGATATATAGGGTCCAGATGAGATTGGAATGGAAATCACTTAGGAGATAGGGGAAATGTCTAATAAAAAGGTTTTTTGGTTTTAGGCCGAGTTTTGTTGATATAACAAAAGTTTATTTGGGGCCGGGAGGTTATTATGCTCTTTTAAAATTAATGTAATAGTTTTGGCTTCTTGATTTTTGTTGTCTGGTTTTTACGCAGGATTATTCCCAACTGTTTCACTTCAAAATATCATTTGTAGGTGATAGGGTCTCATTAGCCCTTGGACATTTGGTAATTCTGCTTTGACTAATAGTTGTGGAAAGGGCCCAACTTAATTTTATATCTCGTGAACACCAGGAATAAGGATCTGAGAATGCATTAAGCAGTAAATTTTTTTTTTGATTAGATGTTGTGTGTAAATACACTTGAGTAGGCAGATTTAGTTTTACAACGTTCTTATAGGTGAACCTTGGAATTGTTTTCATAGTTGTTTTCTGAAAGTGCACACAGGATAATTCTTTACGGGGTTGAGTGCAAAGTTTAAAACTTAATAATAATAAACAAAATTAAAGAGAATGTCACATACTTGGATTTATATAACGATACTCTTTTTAAAAATAATTCCGCATTTTTAGATTATTTATAGTTTTTACCTGATAGCTTTGGCTGGTATGTGGGTATAATTGTTTTTTTCCTTTAAAATCGGTTTAATTTTAAATTTAATCACTGCTTTAAAGTCAAACTCTTAAGGCAATCCAAATATAAAATAAAAATAACTCCATTTTGATGGTTATATTGTTATATTAGTGAAAATGCAAACATGTACTTAATTAAAGTTTTTTTTTAATAATATCTAACCAAACCACTTTTAATTAATGTTTTAGTACAGTTATTCCTTAACCCCCATTCTTTATGTACAATTTGTACGGAAAAATAATAAAGATTTGATTTAATTTGAAAAATAATATTTATGTTTACAAATACTTGTCTACTTTTTAAAACTATCGGTCATTTTTCATATGTATGAAATAATGTCTAAAGTAGTAAACACTTGTTTAATGGACTAATTAGGTCAAGTCATAAACCTAACCGAACCAATGCAAAAAAAAGGCAGACATTTGTAGCCTAGCCTACATTTAGTACCTAGACTATTGCGCCACCGAGGGGAGCGACTTGTCCGTTCATTTAATAGGTTTAATTTTTAGATCGGAAAAAGATTTAAGTAATGGAAGATATAAGGAAACTTGTACAAGGGGGACGAGTGTGATATAGTTTAGGTAGGCTAGATTAGTTTACTACACCTGCTAGTACCTAAAATAAGTATTGCAAAAAAATACAAATAATAAGAATTTTCTTTCTTCTACCCTCCCACCCACCCATTAACCCTATTGTGCACGTGAAAATATTCAATGAAAAAAATATCGCCGCGTACAAAAATTTGAGAAAAATTAGGCACTATTAGAAAAAAAAATCGTTTGTTTAGCACGCTCTTCCACTCAGACCCATATATACAGGGTGTTCAATAACATAATTTTAGTATTAAATTTCTTGAGTGATTTTAAGACAAAAAGTTCATAGGTCTACAAACACTTTGTTTTCGAGATAATATTTTTTGTTTATTTTGATATAGCCGCCATGCCATACCCAAGCATTTTTTATTTTGATGATAGCAGTCTTTGGCGCAAAAGCTTTTTTATAAACGGTTAGAGATGCGAAAAAATTGCAAGAGACAAAAAAATTTGCAAACGAAACAAGGATTTTATTTCTTGTTTTAGAATCTACCAGTGGCTTACAACAAAAAAATATCCCAGGAAAAAAGTGACATGAGCCCTGAAAAAGTATAACCTTCTAGATTTTTACTATCGTTTGATATTTCTTATAGTGTAATGACACCAGCTAAATATATGTGTTAAATTTGAGCTCCATATCTCAAAAACTGCACGAGCTATAAACAAAAAACTAAAAAATATATGAAATTTTAACACCCTGTATCTCGAAAACTAAGCGTTTGCGTGTCTACGTTTATATAAACTTTTTGACTTACAATAACTTAAACACCTTGTATAAATAAAAAATTGTATTAGAAATTCAGTACAAAAAAAACTGTGTACTAAGTAAAACATACAGAAGTTTGAAACCCATATTTAAGTTTCTTAAAACATTGTTGCAACTCTTGTCTTATTTTGGAACTCATGTTCCACAACGGCACAGAATTTTGTCTTCTTTAAACATTCTTTGTTTGAGAAGAGGACACTCTGATCTCTCTTTTATATTTCACCATAAAGATTTCGTTGAGCCTTTACTTATGCTATCTTATGGAAAATAAAAAGGTGATCTGGTTTATTTAGGAAAATACCTGTTATGTCTGATCGTGGACACATTTTCCTACCCAAATGCAAAAGTGAGTTTTAAAAAGTTATGTCATATCATTAAATACAAATCTTCAGTCCTTATGATATCGGACGGGGGGCAGATTATGGTAGGTTGGTTGTGAGGGGGCTGGTTATGGGGGGAGGGGAATCTCTTACTTTACCCCTTCCCATAGAAATACAGGCAGTTATCCTTTTGTAGGAATCTATTTCTATATTATTATTAATCTATAAAAACAGCAATTAAAGTAAAATAATGTTTTCTTTTTTTAGGGGAGCTTATTTTTTTATAATGAGACTTAATTATGTTACTAAAATTTTAGAAAAAACAGAGCAGAAAGGCCTAGTCCGCATGTTATTTGTGGACTTGGTCAGCGCCCCTGATAGATTATGTTCATTTCGTTTGAAGGGGGCTAATTTTGATCTTACAGGGCTTACCCTCCCTCCCCCAAGCTACTTCCTTGGCGTATAAACATACATTCATTCCATTCTTTTAAAAAATTTTAGTTTTGGTAATATCTAGTTTTATCAAGAAAAATTGCATTGGATATCTGATTTGGCCCACTGTGCTTGTTACTACGTCATCTAAGGCCCGCCAGTCTGCAATTCACTACAAAAAATAACCTTGGTGTTCTCATAGAGAAAATTTTGTCTCTGGGTGTTCTGCATAAAGTGGGTTAGGAATTTAATGTTTTTATTATTTATGTTCAACGTTCGATAGTTTTGGTTGTTTAGCTGTTGGGCCGTATGTTCAAACGTAAGTATTAGTCTACTGTTGTCTAGTATTTCGCTAACAAGCCCCTTTGGGCACCCTTTGCCAAAAAATGTTTTTTTTTCAGTTGGAAATATTTCTAAAGGCAGGCTTTTCAAAAATAATTAGAACTGGAAAATTTGCATCTTCTTGAAAATTATTGGAATTTTTTTTGTTACAGGTTACTTATGTGTCTACAATGCAACAAAGACAAACTTCTCAAGGTTGCAAGCAATCCCTATCATCTGCTATGTTGGTCCAAATAAACAACTTGTTGCAGAAAAATAAACATCCTTCGAGACAAGCACAAGACTAGTAGATGCCACCCAAATCTCTCATATGATTTATTCTGTTATAGTAATGTAACTATGTGAATGTGAAATTGAATACAATGTATTATCAAATAATATATTTGTTAATTTTTATCAAAAATAATATTATTCATAAGAAAAGTGCGTAAAGTGATTACATTTCCACAAACAAAAACAGTTGAACAATATATGAAGTGAAGTTCGGTTTGATAATAGTTTGTGAGAAATAGGTACCAGGCACATAGATAAGGGAGGGCACTGGGGGACATTTCCACCCTTCTTGAACAAGTTTTTGTCATGAAATTTTAGTGTCTTGGACATGTTCTGTATTCAGTGTATTTGCCTCCGGCGAGCATTTCTGCCTACCCTGTCCAAAACATCATGCACCGTCATGGAATAACAGCACAGTACTTTCTACATGGGAGTATCCCCCCAGAAAGAAAAGCTATCTATGTGCCTGCTACATATTTTGAGTACATGTTTTACAGAACATGTTTTGTTCAGTTCTCCAGAAGGATAATTATATAATAAAATTTTCTTGAAAATGTTTTTGAACAAATTTCTGTTTAAAGAAAATGTTTAGGACTAAATGATTTCGTACAATTTTTCATTTAAACAATAAAATTAATTTTAAAGATATTTCTGCAACCCACTTTTTTCTATGAGGGTTAACAAAAATAACTACTACGCACATATTTTTACTTAAATGTCAAAAAATGCTTCAAGCATGCTCCTATGTTGTAATAATAATGTTCTAAAAAAATGTAAAATCCTAATTTAAAAAACTATTTTTCTATAATCACCAAAAACACAAAGTTGTTGATTTTAAATAAAGCACTAGTCATTATTTTAATTTAACAAAATAAAGTACCTTATGAAGTTTCTAAATCAATAATGTTTTTGGAGAAATTTCCATACAAGGAAAATGATTTCGAAGAATTTTCCATTTGAACATATTTTTACTCAAATGTTACAAAAACTGTAAAATCTTAATTTTAAAAATTATTTTAGCTCACACTACTACTATACTATAGTAGTGTGAGCTATGGTGATCCTAATTTTTTCGATAAAAACAAAGTTGCTCCGATTTCAAAAATGTTTATATTTCTTTGTGTTTCAGATGATTTTGAAAGTTTTTTGTCGCGCCGTCTGTCTGTAACGACCAACGCGTATAACTGAAAAACCGCTTGAAATTTGAGGTGGTGGGTCTTGGGTAGGGATGGTCCCATTTAAAAATGAACAAAATCCACTGATCACAAGATAAATAAAAGGGTATATGGCGTGTGTGATACCAAAAGTAAGAAGTCTGTAGTGAAACAAAATAAATTTAAGTTTAAAAGAAAAGGTGGGAGTAAATTTCAAAAATTAGAGTTTAAGTGAAAATATATCGTGTGTGATCTCAAACGAAAGGTAATTGAGTCTGGAGTTAAACAAAATTCATTTTAGTTTAAAAAAAAAGGGTGGGGGTAGATTTCAAAAATTAGAGTTTAAGTCAAAACATTGTGTTGTGTGGTATCAAAACGAAAGGTAATTGAGTCTGGAGTTGAATAAAATATATTTCAGTTTGTAGTTATATTAGCTCACATGTACAGCGTGTCCCATTTTCGATGGGATTAAATGGGAAACTCGGTTATTACTAAAGATATCGAATTTCTGATTGCACCTTACCGTGCTCTTTTTTTGAGTCCTTAAAAATGGTGTAATCAGATTTTTGCTATACCCCGTAGTTACGCGTATACAGGGAGTTTTTGAAAAAATTGTATTTTTAATAACTTTTTATATCTCGCTCATTTTGCATGGCAACTTTTTTAGAAGAAAATAATGACGTTGTCAATTTTTTTAGATATTGTTTAGTTTTTGAGATATGGTATTTATCATAAGAAAATTAAATACGGACCTGCATTTTTTTTATTACTATTTTAATTGGTTTCATGCTGTTATTATCACAAAATAATAAAAATTTCATATTTTTTTGTTTTAAGGTTAAAAAAATAAATTTAATATTTTAAAAATAATTTTAGTCCGAACCTGGAAATTTCTAACATAAATATAAATTAAAAATTGCTGGTCGAATGATTTTTAGTTTAACTACTTTAATCCTTAGCAAATTAAAATGGTTTTACGTTACTTTAAAGATTTATTTGAAACAAAGTCTACGACAAATACAAAAAACAACGAATTACAAAAAATAGTATTGAATTTTTCTTTAATGATATAAATGTTCAAACTGATTGCCATTATGTGTAAGACATTGTTGTTTCTTAACGCATTTTGCATAAAAATATTTCTGCCATTTAAATATTGGGATTTTGTTACTTGAATAAAGCAGTCAAACTATCACATTTTTCAAAATCTGGATATGGTCGATTTCTAGCCATTTTAGAATAATTTTGAGTGAGCCATTCACAAAAATGACAAGTAAAATGATAATGTCAATTTTACGCTTTTGTTTTCCCATGTTGAAGTAAAATCAAATAATTACTTTGATATTATTTTTGTAACCTTTTAACGTTTTTTACTTTATTTATAAATCTTTTAGTTAACATTTCAAAACATATAAACTAAAAATCGTTCAACTAGTGTGTCTTGCAATTTTTAATTAATATTTACGTTGGAATTCTCCAGGTATTTTTTTTCTAACCTTAAATTAAAAAAATGTTAAAGTTTTATTATTTTAAGATAATAGCATGAAACCAATCAAAACAGTAATAAAAAAATCCAGGTCCGTATTTATTTTTTTTATGATAAATACCATATCTCAAAAACTAAACAATATTTTAAAAAATTGACAAAGTCATTAATGGCCCTAAAAAAGTTGCCATGAAAAGGTTTTTACAGAATAAAAATATCTTGCAAAATGAGCGAGATATAAGGGAATATAAAAAATGCATTTTTTTCAAAAACTCCCTGTATTACCGAAACTACGGGCCATAGCAAAAATCTGAAAACACCATTTCTGAGGGCTCAAAAAAAGAGCACGGTAAGGTGCAATCAGATATCTTTAATAATAACCGAGTTTCCCATTTAATCCCATCGACAATGGGACACGCTGTACACTATAACTATAGTGCCTAGTGTGAGCTTATAGGTACCCATATATATTGGCAGAGTATTTTTATAATCACCAAAAACACATTAAAAAAAATGAAGTAAACATTATAATAACAGATACAATGACAAGTATAATCCCAGCAACAATGATAATCCCAGTAGGCCTAAACAAGCTAGTAATCACTTTAATAATTCCCAACAACAAAGGAATAACAATTTCAATAATAGACCCAGAAGACAAGGATTAATTTGCAATGGTCCACTTAGACATAACCTTCAAGTGGCAAACCCTCACATCGGCAATAACTTTTCAAATCTCAACAATAGACAAGGAAGGAATGGTATAACTGCTGCCGGTCCACCCAAGCAAAACCTGCATGTTACAAACCCTTACTCTGTTTCTGCTGATGAGCTGTCTTACATCTATCTGGCCAACCTGGATTGTGACACTACACCCGAATGCATCTTGGATGAACTTGATCTCAAAGATAGACATCTCTGCGTATGCACCAAACTTAAATCCAAGTTTCAAAGACCAAGAAGTGCAACATTTAAACTAGGGGTCCCTGCAAGATTGTTGTCAGTGTACCTGGACAAAGATTTTTGGCCACAGGGCTGCTACGTCGCTGAATTTATCTCCAGAATAGCATCTCAAGCGCCTTCTGAAGCAAACTCAAGAATTTTTCGGAATCGCACTCACTCTCAGAATGCAACTTAAATACTGTTAGTAGTAGTAATCAGAATGTCATCACAAATACTGTAGACTTATCCTTTATAACTACCCCTTCACACATTAACACATCTTGTATAAGAAATACTCATTCCCAGCTCAACATTAACGATTCTTCTGCTCTTTCCAAGCACCACAAGCTGGACATCTACTACCAGAATACTGGAGGCATTCGTTCCAAGCTAACAAATATTCTCCACTCTTCAACCCAATGCGACTATGATGTTTTAGCCTTTACTGAAAGTTGGCTGGATTCCTCCATATCCTCGAATGAGTTTATCTCTGCTGATTTTTTTGAAGTCTATAGATGTGACCGAGATCAAGTTGCCACTGGCCTGGTAAGGGGCGGTGGTGTACTCTTAGCCATTAATTGTAACATAACTTCTTTTTCTTTAAACTTAAATAATTTGCGCCCATTAGTACCTTACCATATTGACATCGTGGGAGCCAAACTTTCATTCTTGAATAAGTATCTCTATATATTTGTAGTCTACATTCCATCACCCTGCACTGTGGACGATTTAGAGTCAGTGTATGATTTCTTTATCTCTCAAGAATCCCTTTATGGTAAGGATATTTTGGTACTCGGAGATTTTAATGTAGTTGAATATTCAAACTTTCTTGATGATAACTCTATGCTTACCAGGAAAACAAGCATCCTTTCTAATATCTTTAATTCATTCGAGCTTAGTCAATTTAACAAAGTAAAAAACCAAAACAATCGTATACTGGATCTTGTCCTATACAATGGATCTCAGTGTGATGTTCACAGAGCTATCGACCTTATTAGCAATGAGGTTCCTCACCACCCTCCCCTCCTTGTTAATATACGATTCAAAAGAAATAATTCTCGGCCAAACAATAACAAAACTAATAAATCCCCCATCTATAATTTTAAAAAGGCAAATTTTAATGCTCTTTATCATGACCTATTACATACTGACTGGTCAGCGCTGTTTAATTTGACAGATATAAATATTGCGTGCACTGCTTTTTATGATTCACTTTATTCAACCATCAACAAATGGGTCCCCAAATATACTCCTAAAGCTAAAGTTAAATATCCACCCTGGTACACCTATGAAATCAAAAAGAATATACGTCTAAAAAACAAACTTCACATAAAATATAAAAGAAACAAGGATTCTGCAACTTACCAAAGTTTTACTACTCTTCGGGCTAAAATTGAGAACGATATAAATACTGCATATCAACAATACATTACTCATACAGAGCAACTGATTAACGAGGATCCCAATAAGTTGTGGGCTTACAATAATTCCAAACGTTCATCTGGGTCTCGGATACCCCATGGTTTATAGTGACACACAAATAGACGATACATCTCTAATTGCCTCTGCGTTTGCTGATTTCTTTCTTAAATCATTCAATCCGCAGAGCGATTTGGCAAACATGTCAACAGATAAATCAAAAATTATCGACATCCGGTCCTTTTCTGAGGAAGAAGTGCTCCAAACCTTAAAATCATCAAAGAATAAAATGACATGCGGTCCAGATTTTTTACCATCTTTCCTTATAAGGGATTGTTCCAACTTACTTGCTAAACCTCTCACATATCTCTATAATCTCTGTATCTCTACTCAATCCATTCCCAGTGTTTGGAAACGCTCCAAGGTTAGCCCTATCCACAAAAAATCAGATAAAACAGATATTACTAACTACAGGCCCATTACGATAATAAACAACTTCTTAAAATGCCTTGAAATTCTTGTACATAACAAACTTTTTCATCTAGTAAAAAACAGAATTTCCCCTTTACAGCATGGTTTTTTGAAAGGACGTTCTACAACAACCAACCTGGTGATCACCACACAAACTAGATAGCTCTTCCCAATTGGACGTCATATACACTGACCTATCCAAAGCATTCGACAAGTTAGATCATCAGATCTTATTATCTAAACTTGAACTTTTTGGCTTTTCAGATAATCTCTTACAGTTTCTGAAATCATGGCTTTCAGATCGAATGCAATTTGTCTCAATAAATGGAATTGACTCTCCCGAATACATCTCATCTTCGGGAGTGCCTCAAGGGTCGGTGTTAGGACCATTATTATTCGACATCTTTATTAATGATGTGTGTGCTGAACTTAAGTCAATGACGCTACTGTATGCTGATGATCTCAAGCTTCTCCTTCGTATTGACTCACTGGAGGATTGCCAAAGTCTCCAAAAAGACTTGGATATACTTATCGCTTGGTGTACCATAAATAAACTATCCATGAACATAGACAAATGTCAAGTACTATCATTTACATTAAAAGCAAATCCAATTCTATATAACTACTCAATAAACCAAACATTTTTATCTAGACCTGACTCTCTTCGCGACCTAGGAATAATTTTTGACAAGAAATTATCCTTCACAAAGCATATTGAAACTATAACATCAGAAACGACTAAGACCTTGGGTTTTATTACCAGACTAAGCCGCGAATTTCAAAATATAAAAACTCTGAAAACATTGTTCTTCTCCTTTGTCAGGTCAAAATTAGAGTATGCTTCTCTAGTGTGGTCACCTGAATATAACATTCACATTGAAGATCTAGAAAGGGTTCAGCGAAGATTTCTTAAGTTACTTTACTTTAAAACTTATGGAATATATCCTCCTCAAGGTTTTGCAGAGGAAAATTTACTTGAAATGTTCGATATGCAATCCTTATCTAACAGGAGGAGCTATTTCTCTCAGGTATTTCTGTTTAAGATCCTGCACAACCAAATCGACTGTCCTGATATATTAAGTAAAATTAATTTTCTAGTTTCTCGTTTGTCTTCACGTCAAAATCTGACATTCTTTTTACCAAGAGTTCGAACAAATAAATTGCAGTTTTCTCCACTTCATGTTATGTGCAGAACTTATAATAAATGTAACAGAGACCTTGACATATTTAACACCACAATCTCAAAAATTCGTGGTTATTTTACAACGTCATGCCCCACTCTCTGATATAGTAAACATTCTGTCCATAATTTTTAATGTAGTTTTTATTTATTTTAAATTTAATTTTATAACCATGTCCTGTGTGTATTTTTATAATTATTTTACATTTAATGTTTTTTAACTTAGTTTATTGCTTGAGTATTTAGGTTGTGTATTTGTTTGTATTGTAATTGGGTTTTTTTCCTGTTAAGCAGTGTAATAATAAATAAATAAATGAATAAGTACCTTATTAAGATTCTAAATCAATAATTCATTAACTTTTTATTTCATTCATATTTATTGAAAAGGATAATCATTCAATAAAATTTTCTTCATACAAAATTGTGTAAAAACATTTTCTTCGATTAGTCGAAGTTTGTTCGAACGAATTTCCATTTAAAGAAAATGGTTTCAAAACAAATTTTCGTTCAAGGAAAATGTTTTAGAAAAAAATTATTTCAAATAATTTTTTATTAGAACTTATTTTAACTCAAATGTTAGGTACAAAAAATGTAAAATAAAATAAAGTTTTTTTTTCTATTATAATCAAAAAAGTTTTTGATTTAATATAAAGGACTGGATAGGTAGTCATTATTCAGTGATCCAATAAAAGTTTTAAAAAAGTACCAACTGTATAAGGTTTCTAAATAATTTATTAACAAAAAAAATTTGAATAGGTGTGTCCCCTTATAAATTATTATACAAGTAAACAATAATTTATTCTAGCACTGTTGAAACTATGATTCTTGATGGGTAGTATCGGTATGCAAAGTTAAATTCAAAAAAATACAAAAAATGGATAGGTACCTATGTCACAGGCTTGTAGCAATAAATAGTGATTTTGGTTGTGGGGGTTGCTATAGTCTATAGTTAAAAAAGCTATAAGTACCTATAATCAGAGAGTGGAACTAGGATAACCCTGCCAAATTAAAATATCAAAATAAGCACCTATTAAAAATTGGTAAACTAACGATGTAACCACGCAAAGAGCACCAATATTATTTAAATGTTTTATTACCAAATTTGATTTAAGCCCCTCAAAAAATTGACCCAGTTATATTCCTTATAAGGGCCTATATCCTTAAATTATGTAACACTGAAGGGAGGGGGGTTTGGCTTTGCGTTACACACAATGATTTTTTAATGTGTTTTTTTTTGAAAATGCGTTACGAGGGGGGATTAACAATCCTGAATTTACATAATTTAAGGATGTTCCCTAAGCCTGCTATACATATCCATTATTTTGAATTTTTATGATGATTTTAACTTTTTATACTAACTATAGGTAGGTATCTTTCTTTTCATATATCATCAGGAGATTTTATAAGTGGGGCTTCGAGACTATGCAGAACTATCCATATCTTCTCGTCTTGTGTGAGGGAAATATTTAAAAGAAATGGAGAACGTCTCTGGGATGGACAACACTGCGGCTCGCGATCACTGACTTGTATGAACACTGAGAAAGAAATTCGGCGTACAATTCGTGTCGGAAAACGGTTTTTGTTTCCTTCATAGAATGAAATTCGTAAGAAAATTAGCTCTAGAATGTTGTGTTTACGAATATCTAAGGTTGTTTTGCCTTTTTGATTCAAAATATTGAGCAGAAACCTTCCATGATATTTTGCCAGTTCTAGTTGAACTCAATGCAGCCCAATTTTTAATGGCTAAAAATTTTAGCTGGCTAAAAACGATCGGAGGTCTAATCTACAAAAATCGACCCCCAGGAGGAAAACTTGACTTTCTTGTTGCAAATTTTTTTTTGGTGCATAGTAGTACCTTGCCCTACAATTCTTTTACCAGTTTATTTAAATATTTTTTTTTTTCTGAATTAAAATATAATTTTATTTCAAACCCTCGCGTTTTAACAACCTATCATCATTTGTTTTAATTTTTTTTTCTCCCTACTCCAAACCACCTATTAGGGTAGAGTAATATTTTGAAAATTTTAGTGAGCCACTAATTAATTTTTTTATTATTGGGCTACTGTGGTCGACACCAAAAATTTTTTTTTTACACCTTCCGGTACGATCCTAGGGTCTTTTTTGACCATGGTTTGCATAAATTTAGGTTAAATTTTGGAAATTTCATTTTAACGATTATTAGAGAGTTGCAGTCCTACCAAGAAGCTAATTGTATAATTTTTTTTTAATACCATCGGTAATTTTTTTTAAATTTTTTTTAATTACACACAACATCCTTACTAGTCTAATTCGACGCAATTTCAGCGAGCGGATTTTTTTTTAATTGAGCATATTTTACGATTTCTATAACACGAACATCTGTTCCGATGTTTATTGCGTTCACTTATATATTAAGAGATGATGTGGCCTTAAGGAATGCATGTTTCGTGTAAACTCAGAATAGGTAAGCATGTTAAAGTGGGTTTTGATTTTTTCTTTTTAGAAAAATCATTGTATACGGCGATTTGGGTTTGTTTTTTGAGGAGTTTATTAGTGGAGCCGTTCTGCAATAGCAGGAATATACCCTAGCGTTAACTGTGTACAACAACTTTGGGATTTTTGTTATAGGTAGTCTGTTGTACGTTCCATTTAGGGATAAATTTACCTATTCGGTTGTTGAGGTAAACAAACATCACTTAACTTTAATTTTAATCCAGTTCAGCTAGGATAAGCGCAATTATTTTTTTTTTTGGTTTTACTCACGCAGGAGTGGAACATAAGACCTGAACACTGCCAAAGCTCTTGTCTCTCTTCTATTTTTTTTTAAACTTTTGTTATGGCTACTTGTTAATTCTAATTTAGGATTTAAGTAGTTATTTTTCTCTGCAAGGTTGGACGTCATAGTTGGTTGTACAAATAATTAATATAAACTATGATTACATTTTTAAATACAAATCAATTTTATTTTCTTACTGCTCCGGTGTTTTTCGGTTTTGTTCGCGTCTGCCCGTATTTAAGTTTTATATTTTCTACATTTGTGAGAAAATTTATAGTGATTTTCACTAGTGAATTTAAAGTGAACTTTGTGTTTGTTATTGCGTGGTTTAGTTTTATAATTGGGAGGTATAATTAAGAGTTTTAAAGTTTAAAGTTTTAATATATATAAAAGGCACCATGGCTGTTTCTGTGAGTCGGTTGTCTGACATAAGGTACTTAGTCAAGGACGAGTTAATCTATGAATTAACATGGAGAGGCATAGTCATTGGATCGGTGGAAGAGATGAAGCAACAGCTCATACTGATTAGACAGAGAGAAAGGACTGATGGAAGTATGAGATACCCTCCGTATCCCTTTAAATTTGGCCAGGATGCTTTTAGCTGCATGAAGAAGCTAGATAGTCTGGTACCACTGGTAGAGAAGTTTCTCTGGTACGAGCAAAGGGGGAGAGTTTAGGAAAATCGCTGTAAGGTTGGAACACGTGCTAGCCAGGATTAACAACATGAATCCGTCCAACTTTGAAGAAAGTAAAACAAAAGGCATACTGGTTGCGGAAACCTTGAATTTGATTGGGAGATTGCAGAGCCAAGCAACAGATTTACTAAGAGTTGGCGTTACCTCAGATGATGATGAAGCATCTGAAACCCAATCAACGAGTCGAGGCTCAGATCACTCAACAAATGCTGGCAATACACCAAACCAGTCTCATTTCCCGCAACCACAGCACTCGAGCACGCAGAGAACAGCTCAACAGCCCACAAACCAACCGTCGGTCATTGCTCCATTGCAAATGCAAGTGCTTACAAACCCGACTCAAACACCAATACAAGCACCACCCCCAATGCTGATCCAGAATGACGGTGCATCAGCTTTTCATTATCAACAACCGTCTACCGTTCCTTTGAGTCTAGCTGCCCTCCAAAGTAGCATTGCACCAATTGCTCAGTCACGACCATTTTCATGTTCGTCGCCAGTACCAATGTCAAGTGATCCTGGTACTTCATATCATGTTGCACCTGTACCTCAGCATAAGTGGAACTTAAAGTTTACAGGCGAGAGGGGTACAATCTCCGTCACCGCATTTTTTGAGAGAGTGGACGAGTTGAGTCAGGCTAGAGGAGTTAGTAAAAAGGTTCTACTGAACTCAGGCATTGATCTTTTTGGAAAGTCAGCCTATACTTTTTATAAAGATGTTCGTAGAGAAGTCCATACATGGGAACAGCTGGAACAGAGGTTCATGGCAGAGTATCTTCCTTCTTCATATGGCGAGAAGCTATTGAAGGAAATCCAAAAACGTAAACAAGGCCCTGGAGAGTCTATAGGGACCTACATTGCTGTCATAAACACATACTTCCAAAGACTTGGCTGTCCTGTTTCCGAAGAGGCAAAATTAGCTATCGTCTTCAGAAATATAGCGGACATCTATAAGAAAGGGTTGATTGCTACTGAGGTCAATAGCCTATCACATTTAAAAGATTTGTGTCGTAGAATAGACCAGA
This sequence comes from Aspidapion aeneum, assembly GCA_963576565.1. Lineage (NCBI taxonomy): Eukaryota > Metazoa > Arthropoda > Insecta > Coleoptera > Brentidae > Aspidapion > Aspidapion aeneum. The sequence continues at coordinate 29,839,268 of OY755046.1, read as the reverse complement.
GATATGGGTTAGAGGAGGAAAATTTTACTCCTAGAAGAAACCAATCTATTGAACCTGACTTGGCCTACGTTGACGTAGAGAGCGATATTGACGATTTTCCAACAGGGGTTGATGCAATTCAAATATCAGGTGCCGGGACATCGAACCAACAGAATTTAAATAATTCTGATACTAGATTTAACAGAAATAGGCAGCAGCCAGCAAGCAGTTTCTCTGCTAGAGCTGATAGAGAGAGACAACAACCACCTAGTGGTCAGTCTAGCGTAAGTGACAGGGATGTACAACCACCACAGGGTGTTGGATCTGGTAGGGCGAATAGGGACGTGGTATGTTATAGATGCAACCAAACAGGGCACATGGCGATCGGGTGCGCATTACCTAGAGGTAAGCAATGTTATTCGTGTGGACAAGCAGGGGTAACAGTCAGAGAATGTCGTAATTGTAATCGTCAGGGAAACGGACCCAGGCGCTCGTAGGTGGTCGACCTTCGAGTCAGCCTGAACAAGCATCGACCGATAGGCTAACGTACGTTTTAGAGTATGTGATAAGTCATGCTCGTAAAGATGAAAGGCCTTATTTAGAAGTGGATGTGCTCGGAAATAAGTTATTAGGTTTGTTCGGAAATAAGTTATTGTTAGCCCGCGGTTAGAAAAACGATAACTGCAATGGACTGTAAATATTTTAATTAATGAAAGCGCGAACAAACATAAATATATTGATATGAAATTACGAAATAATCAAACGTCCATAGGTTAATTATTGGTGCCACACAACGGCAATCAGAAACAAAGGCACTCACCAGTTTGCAGCCAATTTATCCACTTCCAAGGGGCCCCTTTCTGTTTTTAATGATGTCACCACGTAGCTGAAGGGCTGAAGTTTCTAGTTCTATGCTTCAGTACACCAAAATCGAGCACTTTCAGGTGTAGAAATTTGAAATAGTTGGAGAACGAAATTAACACGCCATTTCTCGAGGCGATTGACAAAGGATCTCTCTGGTTGTTGGTGCGCATGTCCAAATGCGCGAAATGCACTCTGTCCTTCATACAATTGTGTGGTTTTAGAAATATATAAACAACCGCGAAATTTAGCGGGAGCTAACATAACTGCCCTCCAAAACACACAATTTGAGAATCTCAATCGGACAGATATAGATATAAGAAAAAGGATCGACCGATAAATATAAATGAATGAAAACAGATAAGTATCGTAAGTTTATTTAGAGATAACGAAATCCCGAAAAAGGCAAAACAAACAAAAAATTCAAAAAAAAATAACGAAAACCTATTGTAATACCCGGTAATAGGTAGAAAAATTACGCTTATAAACACCGGTAACCGTTTGTACCGTCGCAACACGCACCTGACCGTCCCCGCCGGGATGCAGTTCGATGACCCGACCGACCGGCCATTTCAAAGGTGATTGAATGTGATCACTTGTTATGATAACCAAATCATTCAATTTGATATTTGGGGACGAATCAGCCCACTTGTGTCGCTGTTGTAGCGTATGCAAATACTCTATAGAATACCGTTTCCAAAAATCATTATGTAGTTTTTGGATTAGTTGGCATCTCGAGAGCCGATTTAGGGGAACCTCGGACAAATCTGACTCCGGAATTTCTGAGTTAAGGGGTTCAAGTGTCAAAAAATGCCCAGGGGTAAGAGGTTGAAGATCGTGTGGGTCTGAAGAGGCAGGAGATAAAGGGCGACTATTAAGTGCGGCTTCTATGCGACAGGTAAGGGTGGACATCTCCATGATAGACAACTTCTGGTCGCCGACAACTCGAACAAAGTGAATTTTAAAACTTTTGACGCCAGCTTCTGCCAGGCCATTGAAATGTGGACTGAGAGGAGGTCCCAGATGCCAACGAATAGAAAGTCTGGTGGCAGCACCTCTTGCGTAATCAAGTAATTGGTTACGAAACCCTATAAAATTACTGCCTTGATCTGACCAGCATTGCGTCACGCTTCCACGTCTGGAAATGAATCGATGGAATGCACCTACAAACTCTTCGGTGGACAGTTCCATGGTTAATTCCAAATGCACGCAATGTGTAGCCGTACAGACAAACACACAGACATACGATTTGAAAGCTTTACAACCACGGTAACGATGAGGAATCACAAAGAAAGGTCCACAAAAGTCGATAGCTACACTCGAAAAAGGTTTAAGTTGATTGATTCGATGAGCGGGAAGTGAACTCATTATGGGCGGTCTATAGGGTTTAGGGTTGATTCTAAAACATTGCAAGCACTTGGATATGGTTCTTTGAATTGCCCGTCTGGCAGATAATATCCAAAATTGCTGTAAAAGCAGATTATGTAATGTTTTAAACCCAGGATGAAGGTATTGCCGATGAGCGGACTCGATAAGAAGAGTAGTTAAACGATGGTTACTCGAAAGTAAGACGGGGTGTTTTGCAGAATAAGACAAAAGGTCAGATTTTTGTAATCTGCCACCGACTCTAATGATATTATTTTCATCAAGAAAAGGTGAAAGTTTTCGGAAAGGTTTCGGTATTGGTTTATCCTTAGATAACGCGGAAAAAAGCTCAGAAAAACAAGAACCTTGAACGCGTTTGATAAGAAGGTATAACGCACTTTGCATCTCACCGGTGGTAGGAAAAACAATATTCTCAAAAATAACTTTTTGGTCCGGCGGCTTAGTGGGTTTTTGATAGGAATGGTTTTGAAAAAGGTTAACTATTCGAAGGACATAACAATTTTTTTTTTATTTGTCAAACACACTGTGTTTTTTTATTACAATCTAGTCAGTAAGACTAATTAGCAATTTTGTTTTAACTTAATTTACTAGAAAAGTCAGATTTAAACTTAGGGTTCACTCAACAGTTCTCCCCGCTTTGTTTAGTCTGTAACTCACAATTGTGTTGTGTTTATAGCATTATTTTGTTTTATGTGTAATTCACTTTGTTTACTAGCTCAAACGGCTTCACTCTTTTTAGTCGTCGAACTAGCATAGTATTGTCTAGAAGCTGAATTGCTTCCACATTCACATGCCGATGGAGTCTATCTTCATGGCTTTTTGCGTACTTTTTTATAGTCTCTGCTACAGTTTCGATTTTTAGATCTCGATGAAGGTCACTATTTTGAACGTACCAAGGTGCATTCACAATGTTTCTTAATACTTTATTTTGAAATCTTTGTACAACTAGAATGTTACTCTCTTTAGCACAACCCCATAGTTGAATACCATATGTCCATACTGGTTTCAGTATTTGTCTATAAAGCAGTAACTTATTATGAATTGTTAAATTGGACTTCCTTCCAATTAGCCAGTTCATTTTTCTATACCTTATCTCAAGTTCTTCTTTTTTTTTCTTAACATGTGCTTTCCAGCGCAATTTGGTATCAAGTGTCATACCTAGATATTTTGCCTGATTCGAATATGGTACTGGAATGTTGTTAATTGTTATTTGTATGTGATTTATATTTTTGTTTGTAAAATCAACATGAATTGATTTGGTTTCATTTAATTTTATTCGCCACTTTGTGGTCCAACTGTGAATTTGGGTGACTGCATCCTGAAGTTTCTCTATGCATTTTTCAATAGATTTTTCTACCGTCAATAAACCAGTATCATCGGCAAATGTTGCTAAGTGACAATTTTCTGGCTTTGGGATATCACAAGTGAATAATAAGTATAGATAAGGGCCTAGTACGCTACCCTGGGGCACGCCTGCTTGAATTTCTCTTAAATTTGAGTATGAGTCTTCCTGTTTTACTCTAAAATGTCTATCAGATATGTATGATTCCAAAATATCCGAATACTGTTTTGGCAGAAACCTTTTTAGTTTAAAATTAAGGCCTTCATGCCACACTTTGTCAAATGCTTGTGCTACATCTAGAAAAACTGCAGAACAAACTTTTCCCTCTTCTAGTGCTTTTTCTATTATATTAGTAATTCTGTGTACTTGATCTATCGTGGAATGCTTGTCTCGAAAACCAAATTGATGAGATGGAATAATTTCTTGTCTTTCTTTGATGGGTTTTATTCTTTTAAGCAATAATTTTTCATAGAGCTTGGATATAATTGGCAGCAAAGATATTGGCCTGTAAGATGACACGTCATGGAGTGGTTTTCCCGGTTTTGGAATCATGATAACTTCTGCAACTTTCCACAGTTTAGGTACGTACCTAAGCCTAAAAGACGCATTAATTAGGTTGCATAGTTTTACGATAGCTTTTCTGGGGAGTTGTTTTATGACTACCCCGTTAATAAGATCATACCCTGGGGCTTTTTTCGAATTAATATTTTTGATTTCTGTTAATATTTCTTTTGGTGATGTAAGCTTAATATGGTCCTCGATTTGATGGGGTTCATTTAAATGAAAGTGTTCATCTGGTGCTTCGTGGGGCTGAAATGTTTTTTCTAAATGACTTGCAAAAATATCTGCTTTTTCTTCGTTACTCCTTGCCCACTGGTTGTTAGATTTTCGTATGGGTGGAATTTGGATAATTGGTCTTTTAAAATCTTTGGTTGCTTTCCAAAGGGAATAGTCGGTATTTTTATCATCTGTAAGTTCATTAAGAAAATGGTTAATAGATTCATTTTTTATTACTAGAATTTCTCGCCTAATGCGCTGCGTCATGTTGTTGAGATTTGTTTTGTCCCGAGGATCACGGCTTTGTTGCCACTTTCTTCTTAGTTTCCTTTTTTCCAATATAAGGTCTCTAATTTCCTTTGGATAGTTTTTTCCCTTAAAAATTCTCTTTGGTTTTGGACTGTTTTCCCAAGCTGCTTGTTGAATATTTGTAACAAAATAATCAACTTCTTTATCGATTTGTTCTGGCGTTTGCAATGGTATTGATAGGTTTATTTTTTCTGACAGACTTTGTTTAAAACTAATCCAGTCAGTCAGTTTATTAACTAGTGAGATATTTGCTTCTTTCTTTATTATGTTTTTACTAAGAGTTAGAATAATAGGTGAATGATCTGAGTGTAAATCAAAACTTTCTTCTATATCTACAAAACTTAAAGATATATTTTTTACTATAAAAAAATCAATTAGATCTGGAATTTTTCCTGGATCTGTTGGATAGTATGTGGGCTTACCAGTTGATATCGGCTCACATTGATATTCACTAATAGCTTGCAAAAGTTCTTTTCCTTTAGAGTTCGTCAGTCTAGATCCCCAGTAGGTATTTTTTGCATTAAAGTCACCTCCAATTATAAAACGGTTTCCTAATTTTCTGAGAAAATTAAGATATTGATTTTTCTTTAGTAAGTGCCTTGGTGGTATATAGACAGCACTTATGACTAATGTATATGTTTTGGTTTTTACACTTACTAATGTAGCTTGAATCTCTATGGTTTTATATCCCTGCTTCGTCCCGGCGTTTAGTTTTAAGATATAAAATTTAGAGACATTTATCTAAATTAGAATGCTTTTTATTTTCTTTTTTTTGCTAGAGTTATGCTAAAACTTTATACTTAAAGTTACTTTTATTTCTTGGTTTAAACTAATTTAGTTACTAAGATATGCCTTGCCTACAAAAAGGGTAAAAATTTGAATTTGCGCGGTGAATTATATGCTCAAGAATGCATTGACTTTACTTTATTATTTTTGCTTTTTCTACCTTGAGTATATCCATTTTCCATCCTTTTTTAATTTAAGTTTTTTTCCTAATTTTATACATACCTTTTTACTGCTATATTGCTACATACAGCAGTGCTCCAACGTCCGTCTTGCTATACGGAGCTCATGCGAATATTTGGGGTACTCTCCATACCAGTGATATATATTGATCGCCAAGTGAAATCACATGCGTGTTTTTTAAGACCACGGTCGTGTATAAACATTTATGGATTGCTTTGAAGTGCTACTGCTACTACTTTGATTGGAATTATTTGGATTCGACTGTGCAGTTGTCCATGTACCAAGTTCCTTTCATCCAAGGGTAAGTCAAAGTGTTTTTGAGCTGCGTTTCTTTACATTTTTTACTTATTCCCTATGCTACTATTCCTAACTAAGAACACAAAAGTGTAACCTAAGAGTGGGAACTATTGGACTGGAGATCCCTATTGCTACAGTTCGGTTGGTTTGTTGACTTTTTCATGCGAAAGACGTCTCGACCGACCATTTTTTGGTCCTTCGAGCCGGATTTCCCGTTCTGCGTAATAGGTGCTCTCAGAGTTGCATAATTGTGTTTGAAGTTAGGACTTTACTTTGCGTCTTTTTGAGACAAGGCATATCTTAGGTTTTACATTTTATCTACGGTGTGTCTATTGTACGTTGCACGTACCAACTTGCATTGCATTTTTTATTTGTGCAATATACAAATTGCATACAAATTTTAAAAAAATTTATTTTTTTTCAAAATTAAAATTTATTGCGCTGTCGATGTATGTAAGGCTTGCGTTTCCTTGCGTACCTACACAAATTCAGAAACTCTTATCAGTTGCTAAATTTTTTGTGCATATTTATTAGTATTTATACTTTTTGCTAAAAACTTGCTGTTCTTTACTCGATATTTGCTAAAAGCCGCTGGCCTTTTAATATTGCTTTGAATCTTGGTTTACGAGGGAATTTGAAAAGTAGTACGATATATTTTTTAAATTTGCTTCCCTTGTTAACTATTGCTTTACTTTACACTTTAACCTTTTAAAATGGTAAACGATACCGAAAAAAAGGTAAGCTCGGCTAAGGCCTTGCGTCAAACTGCAATCAATCAGTTGAGTGTGCTTGAACACTATGCCAATCAGGCGAAAACAAATCCAGCTGCTCACACAAAGTTTAAAGTTAACTTTAAAAAACTTTCTTCTTGTTGTAAGAGCTTTGAAAAGCATCATAATGCTTTACTGATCTTGATTTCAGACGATTCTGAAGCTCTGGAAGCTCAGAATAAAATACAAAAAGATTTTTTGGATAGATGCGTAGAGGTTGAGGCTTTGCACTATGATTTATTTGAGGTGGAGGCTGAAGAAATAAATCGAAGCCACAATGAGGTAAATAATCAAACAATTATTTTTCCGGAACCAGAATTTTCTCTTCCCAAGTTAAATGTCCCTCCTTTTTCGGGCGATGTTGAGGAGTTTCCCAGCTTTATTGAGATTTACAATGCGGTTGTACATACGCGTAAGAGCTCGGACATTGAGAAGTTTAAATATTTACGTACGATTTTAAGAGGCCCTGCTTTAAATTTAATTAAAAATATACCTCTTGAAGGAAATAATTATTTACTTTGCTACGATACGCTGATTTCCAGATATGACAATAAGCGCTTGCGTGCGGTTTCTTACTGGAAATCTATCGAAAACTCACCTCGGCTATCCAATGATGACGTTTTAGAATTGCGAAAAATGCTAGATACGTTCAAGGAAAACCTTGATTGCTTAAAAAATATGGGATATGCGACCCATAGTTGGTGCTTTATTACTGCGAACATGCTTTTGGATCGATTAGATCCGGGAACGCGTAAGTTATTTGAACAAAATCACGCTTCTAATTTATTGCCAAAATACGAAGATATTTACAAATTTTTAGAGCAACATTGCACGTCTCTTGAATCTTCATCTTTGTCTATGAAACAAGATAATGTTCAAAACTCACGACCAGGGAACTTCTCGAGATCCCCCCGTAATCCACGAAATAAAACAGTTTTACTTGCAAACAGACAGTCACAAAAAACTCCAAATTCCAAACAAAACACGTGTTTCTACTGCAAAGCAAGCAAAAAATACACATCTGATTTTTAGCTGTGAATCTTTTTTAATGAAACCAATTCAAGAACGCATTGATTTTATTAGAAATAATAAGGGATGCACCAACTGCATGGCTAGTTTTCATCAAGTAAACTCGTGCACTTCACAAAAAAGATGTAGATTTTGTTTTTTAAATCACCACAGTCTTTTATGCCTAAAAAATAACTCCCGAGCTTCGGTGATTGCTTCTTCTTCTGTGACGTCTAGTGGATCACAAACTAACCCCGTAGAAAATCAGATTACTGAAAATAAATCTATTCACGCGGGTACTGTGCTTGGCGACTATGACACGTTGCTTTGCACTGCTTTGCTGCACATCCGTGATGCATACGGAAATTGGCACGAAGTACGCGCCATCTTGGATAATGGCGCCATGTGCTCCTTTATAACGAAAAAATGTGCGAATGCACTCGGACTTCCTAAATCCAACATTTCGCTTAATGTAAACGGTTTAGGAGATATGTCTACTACGGCGCGCCATGCGGTGCATTGTAAAATTGCTGCTATCGATAATAAATCGAAAATTTTTAGTCTAGAACCTGTATTAATAGACCAAGTTTGCGATAAAATGCCAAGTGTATCTTTTAACCAAAATTCTTTGCACTACTTAACTGGTCTAAAATTAGCTGATCCCAGTTGGTATAATCAAGCTGGAATTCAGCTTCTTATTGGCGCGGACCTTTATGGATCACTTTTAGAAGAAGGTAGACTTTATTTCGGTCCAGACACCCCCTCTTGTATTAATACAGTCTTCGGATGGACTTTGCTCGGAAAAATGCCTCTGCAAAATGCTGCTTTTGCATCAAAAAATATTTCTACTTTTATGGCAACTATTTCCACTCCTGATTTAAATAATACTTTGCAAAAATTCTGGGAGTTGGAAGAGGTTCCTACGGTGGAGAAAAATTCACCTTCAGATATTTTTTGCGAAAAATATTTTGAAAAAACTACTATACGCGATGTGGACGGTAGATACACCGTTTCGTTGCCTTTTAAAATCAACCCCGTTGATTTCGGCGATACCCGAACCCTTGCTTTGCGTCGGTTGTACTCGCTTGAAAAACGTTTGCTAAATGATAAAAAATTATTTACTTCTTACTCACAAGTAATGCAAGAATACTTGGATATGGGTCACATGCGTGCAGTTTCACCCCCTAATAACTCAGAAATTCATGAATATTTTTATATTGCTCACCATGCGGTTATAAAAGAAAGCTCGAGTAGCACGCCTGTTCGTCTTGTCTTTGACGCATCGAGTCATTCTTTAAATAAGCCTAGCCTAAATCAAGCCCTTCACACGGGTCCTAAACTACAAGGAGATTTAGTTAAAATTTTGCTTAATTTTCGGCTACATAAATATTGTTTTGTTAGCGATATTTCTAAAATGTACAGAATGATAAATGTGGAGGAAAATCAACATAAATACCAACGAATTTTATGGCGTTTTAATTCTGAAGAATCGGTGCAAGATTACGAATTAAAAACTTTGACTTTCGGGGTAAACTGTTCTCCATATTTAGCAATTCGAACCTTGCTTAAATTAGCCGATGATTATCAAGACTTACCGTTGGCTTCTGCGATTTTAAAGGACAGCGTCTATATAGACGACTGCGTAGTAAGTTGCAATGATTTTGATCAAATCATGCTTATGAAAAATCAATTAATTGAGTTATTAGGGCGAGGTGGATTTGAACTGAAAAAATGGGCATTAAACGAACCCAAGTTGCTTGCAGACTTGCCTGCAACCCACATACAAACCAAAGACTTTTCTTTGGATCGAGAGGATGCAAACTCTCTAAAAATTTTAGGCTTGAGGTGGAACCCTCAAAGTGATAACTTTTTTTATTCTTTTAATTATAATACAAAAATTTGCACTAAGCGTAATTTGCTTAGTACCCTTGCGAAATGCTTTGACCCTTTAGGTTTTCTTACACCGGTTACGTTTTTTGCAAAAAATTTAATCCAGTACTTATGGTTTATAAAGTTAGATTGGGATCAGTTAGCACCCCCGGAAATAATTTCCAAGTGGAAAAAATTCGAGGAAGAACTCAAATTATTTTCTGATTTTTATATCCCAAGAATGATTGATCTCTCTAATTTTCAATTTTGTCAAATTGTTGGATTTAGCGATGCATCCGAGCGCGGTATGTGTGCGGCGGTTTATTTTCGTATTGTTTATCAAAACGGAGATATTAAAACGTATTTTGTGTGCGCAAAATCGAAAGTCGCTCCCATAAAAAGAATCAGTATTCCCCGTTTGGAGCTCTGTGCGGCAGTTTTGCTAGCTAAACTCATTCAATTTATTCAAAATACTTTTGCTAATAAAATTGCTTTTCAAAATACTATTGCTTTTACGGATAGTATGGTAGCGCTCTCTTGGATCAAAGGATCACCACATGCGTGGCGCACTTTTGTATCCAACCGAGTCACATACATACAAGAAAAAATTCAGCCTTGCGATTGGAACCATGTTCCTTCTGAATTAAATGCCGCGGACCCCGGGTCACGTGGTCTATTGCCTGCAGATTTAATTAATTGTTCCCTTTGGTGGCAAGGACCCGAGTTCCTTTGTAAGCCACAAGAGACATGGGATTTTACTAAAAATAATATTACAACACCCAAAGAAGCTCTGGAAGAGGAGCGAAAATTGGTGTTTGCTGCAACAATTGAACCAAATTTTTTGGATTGTCTGCTTAACAAATTTTCAAATTTTTTGCGTTTAATTAGACTTGTTGCTTTTATACTACGTTTTATTCACAATCTTCGCGCGCGTAAATTTAATAATGAGAAAATTATTATTAATTCTACGTGGTTAATACAATATGAGTTACAAAATGCTATATTTGTGCTTATAAAACACGTGCAAAATAAATATTTTCAAAACGAGATTTCTTTACTTGTCGATAATAAACCGTTGCCAAAGGTTTTTAGAAAATTAAATCCGTTTTTGGATCAAAATAATATTTTACGCATTGGCGGAAGATTATGCAATTCGGAATTAGATTATGACAAAAAATTTCCTATACTTTTACCCGGTGATTCTCAATTTACAAAGTTATTGATTGCGCATACTCACGAGGAACATATGCATACCGGCATAAACACGACTTTATTTTTACTTTTTCAAAATTATTGGATTTTTGCAGCTAAAAGGCATATAAGAAAAATAATTTCGCGTTGTTCTACATGCTGGCGCACGCGCCCCAGTAATTATCAACCCCCTGTTGGTAATTTGCCAAAATTTCGCGTTTCACCAGCAAAAGCTTTTCAACACGTTGGCGTTGATCTTACGGGAAGTTTTGCTATTACAATGAGCCGCATGCGCGGTGCAAAACGACTTAAGGCTTATGTCGTTCTATTTATTTGCGGTTGTACGAAGGCGGTACACTTAGAAATTGTGTCAGACTTATCGGCAGACGCTTTTATGGCAGCATTCCGACGTTTTATTGCCAGAAGAGGACGCGTGGAAGTAGTCTACTCGGATAACGCGTCAAATTTTACGCTTTCTGCTAAAATGTTTAACGAGATGTTTGCTGAAGTTGCTAATCGCGAATCAATTCGTTGGCACTTCAACCCTCCATCCGCACCCCACATGGGCGGTTTGTGGGAAAGTAACATCAAAAGTGCAAAGTCTCATTTACTACGAGTAATTGGAGAACAGGTGCTTACTTTTGAGGAGCTTTATACTGTGGTTACGCAAGTAGAAGCTATCCTCAATTCTAGGCCTTTGTGTCCAGTCAGCACAGATCCAAATGATTTGACTGCACTGACGCCCGGTCATTTCCTTAGCCTGGAACCACTTACGACTGTTCCAGACCTCGATTTTGACCAAGTGCCTTTAAATAGGCTTTCTCGGTGGCAGTTGCTGCAAAAACTGCATCGCGATTTTTGGCGTAGATGGCACAGAGATTACTTACATACATTGCAACAGCACGCTAAAGTGAATCAAGACAAAATTGATCCCATTGCGATTGATACGATGGTTTTGATCAAAGATGATCAAACCACTCCCTTAAATTGGGTATTGGGACGAGTAGTAGGATTGCACCCTGGTACTGATAATGTAGTAAGAGTTGCTACAGTTAAAACCTCCAAAGGTTTATTCAAGAGGCCTTTGGTGAAATTGTGCCCTCTCCCTAATGCTTAGTTCAGAAAATACCATGCCCTGGGTATTTTCAGGGGGGCCGGAATGCTTCGTCCCGGCGTTTAGTTTTAAGATATAAAATTTAGAGACATTTATCTAAATTAGAATGCTTTTTATTTTCTTTTTTTTGCTAGAGTTATGCTAAAACTTTATACTTAAAGTTACTTTTATTTCTTGGTTTAAACTAATTTAGTTACTAAGATATGCCTTGCCTACAAAAAGGGTAAAAATTTGAATTTGCGCGGTGAATTATATGCTCAAGAATGCATTGACTTTACTTTATTATTTTTGCTTTTTCTACCTTGAGTATATCCATTTTCCATCCTTTTTTAATTTAAGTTTTTTTCCTAATTTTATACATACCTTTTTACTGCTATATTGCTACATACAGCAGTGCTCCAACGTCCGTCTTGCTATACGGAGCTCATGCGAATATTTGGGGTACTCTCCATACCAGTGATATATATTGATCGCCAAGTGAAATCACATGCGTGTTTTTTAAGACCACGGTCGTGTATAAACATTTATGGATTGCTTTGAAGTGCTACTGCTACTACTTTGATTGGAATTATTTGGATTCGACTGTGCAGTTGTCCATGTACCAAGTTCCTTTCATCCAAGGGTAAGTCAAAGTGTTTTTGAGCTGCGTTTCTTTACATTTTTTACTTATTCCCTATGCTACTATTCCTAACTAAGAACACAAAAGTGTAACCTAACAGTGGGAACTATTGGACTGGAGATCCCTATTGCTACAGTTCGGTTGGTTTGTTGACTTTTTCATGCGAAAGACGTCTCGACCGACCAATCCCATCTCCTCGTAGTGTGATATATTTTCTTTAATTATTACAGCACTTCCCCCATGTGCAGTATTGCTAGGGTGAGTTGTATGATACACTTTATAACCTTTAAATTTAATGTGAGACTGGTTAGTGAAATGCGTTTCTGACACAAGACAGACGTCAATTTTTTCTATGTCTAGAATAACTTGCAAGTCTTGCTGATGTTGCAAGAGACCATTGGCATTCCAAGCTAGGATTCTAAAATTACTGACCATTTTGAGGCATATTGGTAGCTCCGTTATTGCTACTTTCTAGTTTAGTTAATCGCTCATCAAGTTTGTTCAATTTCTCCAAAATTAATTGTAGTGTTTGTTCCATAGTATTTTGACTACTGATATTAATATCAGGTATAGTAGCTGTTGCTGCTACTTGGCTGTATGTCCTTGTCACAGAGTTTTGTGTGACTGTGTTTCTTGTCTGTTGGTTTTGTCTATTTGTACTCACGTTTGGTATGAGATTCGGTTTCTTAGGTTTATTTTTCAATTTTTGTATTTCCTTAGCAACAAGGCATCCTCTGTAGTTAGCAGGATGCTTGCCTCCACAGTGGATGCATTTTGGCTCAGATTCTTTTGGTTTGGGGCATTCTACAGTAAGATGTTTCCCCGTGCATTTTATGCAACGTGGTTCTTTAGCGCAATATTTTTGCGTGTCCATAAGATTGGCATCTTTTGCATTGAGGGACTAACTTTGAGGTTTTTAGTGCTTTTATTTCCACTTCAATCCCAAGGATACTGGAAATTTCAAAAATTTTGTTGATATCTTCATCGTGGCTAAATGTGAGCATAAACATGTTAAGAGGTTGTCTTGTTCTCCATTTAAGTTTGTTGCTGGCCTCCAGTGCCTTAAAACCTTTTTTTTGTAGATCAGCTACAATTTTTTTGTGGGTCACATGAGAAGTGTAGCCTATTCGCTATTACTCTAATTGGCCTTATTTGTTTGTTTTCGTATGAGTGCCATTGATGCTTTATTTCATTAAGCATTTTAGTAACCAGCCGATAGCTGTCTGCGTCTTGTACATTTATTTTAATATTTTCGTTATTTAAAACTTTTATTTTAACTCCTTGTATGATATTTAACTTTTCATAAATATCATTAAAATTATTTACGCCATTTACCATAATCGGTGGAGGTAATGGAGCTTTTTTAACCTTAGTTGGGGGTTCTTCATTTTGTGTTTTATTGGAGGGCTCTCCAGTGCCCGAGCTTTGTTGTGGTGGTGAGAGTGACATAACAAATGATACGTTGAATTTTTGATATAGATGAATATTTGATAAGAAGCTGATCTAAGAAGTTGACGTCAATTATCGCATTGCAACAGACCTTTGACTTTTCCTCCAGATCAATATCCCCGAAATCAATCGGCATTTTTGATTTATGAAAGTCGGGCCATTCGTTTTCGGGAGACCATAAAAACGACGGTGCGTTCCACCACATGTCATGTGACATGAGCTGTGAAGGGGTGGCCCCTCGTGACGCAATATCGGCTGCATTTAAAGCAGAAGGAATGTAGCGCCATGAGTTTGAGGGAATGATTTCTTGGATTCTACTGACTCGATTTCCAACAAAGGTTTGCCAGCGATTAGGAGGGGATGAAAGCCAGTGCAATACGACTTGCGAATCGCAGAAAGTAACGATATTTGTAAAAGTTATTTTTCCTTCATAGCTAGATAAAACGAAGCCAATTAATTCGCTTAAAAGAAATGCGCCTAGGAGTTCTAGCCTAGCCAAAGTCTGTGACTTTATAGGCGCGACCCTAGATTTTGCAGATATGAGAGAAACAGATATATTGTTTTCCTCTTCTACACGAAAATATACGACGCCTGCGTAGCCTCGAATTGAAGCGTCACAGAAGCCGATGATTTGACAGGTATTGGTTTTTGACAGTTTGATTTGTCGGGGTAATTGAAAATTGGAAAGAAGCGGGAATTCAGAACGAAGTTTGTTCCAAGAGTCGATGATAGAAGAATCTGGTTCTTCGTCCCAGCCTATTTTTGATATCCACAACTGAAATAAATTTTGCTTGTAGCAACAAGGGACAAAGAAAACCTAAGAGATTGAAGATTGTTCCTATGATAGATAAAATAGAACGTTTGGTTGGGGATTTGTGCTTCATTCGGCATTGATAAGAAAAAATGTCGTTTTTTGGATGACATTGAAGTCCTAAAACTTTGATAAAGTGGGGTTCCTCCTTGTCGAAAGAGAGAGGCATTTGACGATCGGACTCTGGCAATGTTGCCAATAAATCAGGACAATTGCTTGCCCATTTTTTAAGTTCAAATCCTCCCGCCTTCAACAAATCATTGAGTTCTGTTTGAAGGGAAAGAGCTTCAGAAAGCGAAGGGCTAGTTCCCAAGATATCGTCGATATAGATTGACGTTTTTAGAACAGTACTCGCCATAGGAAAACGTTCCTTTTCTCTCTCTGCCAGCTCATTTAAGGTACGCATGGCTAGAAAAGGTGAGCATGTCATGCCAAAAGTGACAGTAGAAAGTTCCCACACTGAAAGTGGGTCATGTGGAGAAAACCTCCACAATATCCTTTGATAAGGACGGTGATAAGGATTGATAAGGACTTGACGGAACATCTGTTTGATATCAGCAATGTAGGTAATAGGATTAAGACGAAACGTAAGGAGTAAAGAAGCAATATCCTTTTGAAGTTTCGGTCCAGATAACAATGTGTCATTGAGACTAATATTTTTTGGGGTGACTGCCGAACAATCCCAGACTACCCTTAATTTTGTTCTTAAGCTTTCCGGCTTTAGTACGCAATGATGTTCTAAAAAACACGATACGTCGACCTTTGGTTGACTAGATAAAACTAAACTCATATGATTAGAATCGATATAGTCTTGCATGAAACTTGAATAGGCAGTGTACAGATCAGGATTTTTGATTAATCTATTTTCTAGAAGTAAAAATCTACGATAAGCTTGCGGATAAGTATTTCCTAGGTCAGGGTTTATTTTATCTTTAAGCGGAAGATCTACCATGAATCTACCGCTCGGTTGCCGTACTACACTAGCAGTAAAAATTGATTCTGCTTGTTTTTCTTCCTTTGATAAGATTTGTTTTTTAGGCAAATGTTCGATTTCCCAAAACCTAGGGAGAATGACCTCTACAGGAGGTGAATGACTCGTTAAAAAACAACTGGTTCGTTCCGTAAGACTACCTACTTCGTCAACCTTTCCCATGACGACCCAGCCAAAGATAGTTTCAAGGGCTGAAGGCTGCCCTACCTGTCCAAGAACCCTGCCCTCCTTGAATATCTGTGCGAATAGCTCGCAACCAATAACTAGGTCCACAGGTCTAGATTTGAAATAAGATGGGTCGGCAAGTTTAAGGTTTTCCAAGTGTTTCCACTGATTATCGTTCAAAGTGAATGTAGGCATATTGGAACATAGTTGTGGAACCACAATTGCTTCGAAATTAAGTAAAGGAGTGACTTGTCCTTGTGGCTTAATGTGACATTGAACGAGCCCTTTGGAAGTAAAAGAAGACATCTGATTTAATCCGAATATTTCAGTGGTGTAACTTCGCCTAGAAAGATTAGGACGCTGAATACACTTTTCACTGATGAATCCTGTCTGTGATCCAGAATCAAGCAATGCCCTTACAGGTTGAAAATTTCCGCAACCGTCCATAACATCTATTATGGCGGTGCATAAAAGAAAGGTACCTGAAGGTCCTGAGGTATTTAATGACACATGAAGATTATTGACAGGTGTTGTGTGAATGACAGGACTAGTATCTTGGCTTCCAGACTCTTGATTAGTTTCTAAGATATGAGTTAAAGTGTGGTGCCTTTTACTATTGCAAGTCCTGCATGAATATTTTGATTTGCACGTATCTACCCCATGCAAGGGATGAAAACACGCTAGACATAATTTCTTCTGCTTGACGAAAGATAGGCGATCGATAGGTGAGAGATCAAGAAATGTTTGACATTTCGAAAGCACGTGACCTTGATTACACCGGAAACATTTTATTCCCGTACGTGAATTAGTTGAGGTGCCAGCCAGTCCTATAAAAGGCGAATTGGATGATTTATAGGTAGGCTTTTGCCCAAACTGATTTCGCATAGAATTTGAATTTTGATAGGTAGGCTTTTGCCCAGACTGATTTTGCATAGAATTTGATTTTTGATAGTAGGCACCTTTTTGGGTGCTGTTGATTGAGGAAGTGATTCCAAAACTTTACATCTTTTTTCTAGAAATTGAAAAAGTGACTGAAAAGTGGGAATTTCGGTATTAGTATTGGCGTGACTCATTTCGAAATTTGAACGCGTCGAAATATCCAATTTTTCTAACAAAATGAAAAAAATAATAAAGTCCCAACTGTCAACGTCAAAGTTAAGTGATTTTAAAATTTCTAGGGATTCAGAAAAGGTGTCAATTAAATTACGCAATTCTTTAGCTGACTCGTTTTTTAAGGTGGAGTTCATAATTGTGCTTAAAGCATCATTTGCGAGGTCTCGCTTGTTTTGATATCTATTGACTAATTTGTCGTAAGCAATTTTATAATTTTGATCAGATAAGCTAATCCCTGATATCAATTTTAAAGGCTCATCCTCGAGATATGAAAATGAATATTGAAGTTTTCGAACGTTACTTAGACTTTGATTTTGATCTATAATGTTATTAAAAAGATCGAAAAAGCTTGGCCATAATTTTTTATCACCTCGAAATATGGGAATACCTAACTCTTTGAGTTTTGGAGTTTCGTTTTGTCGAACATATGATCCCGAAAAGGATGGGGCCTTAACCGGAAATATTTTAGAGTAAACCCCCTTACACGCATAAAAATATTTACGAGCTTCTGAAAGGATCGCATCCTGCGTTTTAAACTCCTCGTCGTCCGCGTTGTCTATCAACATAATGATGTCATTATGTGCCAGCATGCATTTATCGAAGGTTTCATCCAAATCGGAATACCTCACTTGAAACTCGTTTCTCGCTCTTTCATCTGATGCCGCGGTCTGTGAAAACACATAACACTCGGTGATCGCAGATAAAAAACCCTTGCGTTTTTGCACGGCTTTTTTGACAGACATGATTTTACCTTGAAATGACGAAATTGTCGGTAAATATACAATTAACGCTAAATTAATGCCTCTGAAATAGAAAAATGACGAATTGTCGAAAATATGCACTAATTTATCGCAATTGATGAAAATTGTTTTAAATATCGAAATGATATGGAACACATCTAATCACAGAAATGTCGGTAAATATACAATTAACGCTAAATTAATGCTTCTGAAATAGAAAAATGACGAATTGTCGAAAATATGCACTAATTTATCGCAATTGATGAAAATTGTTTTAAATATCGAAATGATATAAAACACACCTAACACATAAATGAGAAATGTTGTTTGTTTTGTTTTGATTCCTTCTCGATTTTGTTTATACCACGCGGAGTAGACCCGTTACCATAGCAGCGGACCAAAAACAGGTACTGCGCCGACACCACTTTCTCTCGTTTCAATACGATGGGAAAGATTCAAGGCCGCCTTGTTTTCGGCGTGAAAATAATGGCCGATTATTAATACCGTCGTATGGAGTTTTTATTTAAAATAATTCGGCTCGAAAGGAACACTTATGTTAGCCCGCGGTTAGAAAAACGATAACTGCAATGGACTGTAAATATTTTAATTAATGAAAGCGCGAACAAACATAAATATATTGATATGAAATTACGAAATAATCAAACGTCCATAGGTTAATTATTGGTGCCACACAACGGCAATCAGAAACAAAGGCACTCACCAGTTTGCAGCCAATTTATCCACTTCCAAGGGGCCCCTTTCTGTTTTTAATGATGTCACCACGTAGCTGAAGGGCTGAAGTTTCTAGTTCTATGCTTCAGTACACCAAAATCGAGCACTTTCAGGTGTAGAAATTTGAAATAGTTGGAGAACGAAATTAACACGCCATTTCTCGAGGCGATTGACAAAGGATCTCTCTGGTTGTTGGTGCGCATGTCCAAATGCGCGAAATGCACTCTGTCCTTCATACAATTGTGTGGTTTTAAAAATATATAAACAACCGCGAAATTTAGCGGGAGCTAACAGTTATTGTTGTTGGATTCCGGGGCTTCACGTACCTTTTTAGGGAATCATGGTTGGTCAATCATCGAGAGGTTTGGTTTTTCACTTGATACGACAAAGAAGACGAGTTGTATTGTGGCAAATGGTCAAAGCACGAGTAGTATTGGGACAGTGCAGCTCCCTATGCGAGTTCAAGATAAATTTAGGTTAATAGAGGTCGTCGTCGTTCCTGAGTTGCCGCACACTTTGATTTTGGGATTAGATTTTTGAATTTCGATGGGTATAGTACTGAACTTAAGTACTAATGAGTGGCACTTTGCCGATAATAAAGATGTGATTTGTTCTTTAGAAACATCAGACCAACAAACAACTCTTACACCTTATGAATCAGAACGACTAGAGGAATTGGTCGTTAAATATAAGACTATTATGGGTGACTCACTGGGATGTACAGACAGAGTAGAACATAAGATTACAACAGATGCAGCACCGATAAGACAACGTTCTTATAAGGTCTCACCGGTCATTCAAAAACTTATTGATGACGAGATCGACGAAATGCTGAAAATGGATGTAATAGTGTCACGAATAGGGGGGCCGGGGCTGATTACCGGTATTGCCCGGTCGTTAATTACCAGCCACTACATTACAACCCCAATACTATTCGTTATTAACAATTTGTTTAAATGATACCGCGCCGGTCGAATTGATCTAACGGAGTTATTTCGATTCGAGCCGACGGAGATCTTTGTTTAAAAACTAAGGGATGCAGATTAAATAACACCTGTAGGGGGTTAAAAGATGTATTATAAAACTAAGAACCAATAACTGATACAACAAAGGTTGGTGAGTTGGTTATGGGGGCGACACCCGGACTTACCTGGAAACAACAGGATTTGCGGCCGGCTGGTTATCTAGGAACCCCAGTTCACGCCCAAATTATCGTCAGTCGATTACGTCACTTGATGTGGCCGCCCGCACTCACTCGGTCTCAACGTTCGTTATAGGGAAAAAAGCCGAAACTTTAGTTCCGCGAGGCGACGTCCCGCCCCGCAGTATTTACCCGAGTCTCTGTTAGAAAAAAGCCCGGACATATGCATTGCCCGCCTATTTATAAACTATTTCCGCCAAATTGCAATAATAGTTATTGACGTCAATCGATTTATATCGACTTATAGGTTGTCCCAAAAAGTTAATAAATATAATAATAATTATTATTAAGTTCCTTTTTATTTTGGAAATATTGGTTTGACTTTATATTACGCGCCCTTCGTGACATCCCCCCCCTTTACTTAAAAATCGCCCCCGATTTTGCCTCCATTGTTGGCCGTGGGTGTTGCCTCCTTTTAGCCAACAATACTTAACTACGAGAAAAAAAATTCTTGGTCACCTTAGTCTACTACTTAAAAATTTGAACTATTATTACCTTACTTTTTACATTTCATTTTTGACTTATAAATTTCTATAATTATCTTTTCTACCTCTCCCACATGTTGTTGTTTACACGTTAACTTAATTAAATGCCCTATACCTTAAGATATTGTATACACTACCCCTCGCGTAAATTAAGTCACCCGCTTCTCGTATCTCAGTTAGGTATTCGGGACCTTCTTACTATTTGCATCTCATTCTGTCCCGTACTTGTCTTCTATGACTTTGTTTTTCTTCCACTCAGATTCGTTGAGTGAAGAAAAAAAATATTCTATCCATTTCTCATTCCTCTTACTGTCTTAGTTTGGGATTTCTTATGGATGATATTCGTGCGATTGTTGTGCTTTGTAGCACCTTTCGTGAAAACTCTGTCCATATCTATTCTGTCCCGTACTTGTCTTCTATAACTTTGTTTTCTTCCACTCAGATTCGTTGAGTGAAGAAAAAAAATATTCTATCCATTTCTCATCCCTCTTACTGTCTTAGTTTTGAACTTCTTATGGATGATATTCGCATGATTGCTTTGCTTTGTAGCATCTTTCATGTAATCTCTGTCCATGTCTATTCTGTCCCGTACTTGTCTTCTATAACTTTGTTTTCTTCCACTCAGATTCGTTGAGTGAAGAAAAAAATATTCTATCCATTTCTCATCCCTCTTACTGTCTTAGTTTGGGATTTCTTATGGATGATATTCGCACGCTTGTTGTGCTTTGTAGCATCTTTCATGTAATCTCTTTCCATGTCTATTCTGTCCCGTACTTGTCTTCAGTTGAGCCCTTTGTATCCGTTTTGGTAGTTGGCTATCTACTCTATATTATATTTGTTTGTTTGCTTTTACGATTCTGGTCACCCTAATCTATGTGTGGTGTTATTTGTCCCTTCCATACCAAGGTTTACTAAGTTCGGCCTTGGGCTGAAAGGGCTCGGACTCCCCTCAAGGGTTTGCCTGCTGTTTTCGTTACCCTTTATTCGGGAGCTTGCTCTATTCTTGCAACTCGTTTTCGATGGTCATGGTAGGCTTTCTACCATTGTTCCGTCGATTTTTCCTTTTAAGTCTTTCGTCGCTCTGTGACTACTCCTCTCATCTTTATTAATCTTATTTGCCGTAGTCTTGATGGCTATCATCATATTGCTGGTTTTTGTTTCCATGTTCATTCTTATCGATCTGGTATCTCTGTTTTCTTTTTGCCAAAGCCTAATTCGTTGTCTTTGCCAAGAAAAAAATTTATGTTGTAACCTTGAATTTACTACTGCTGTCTCAATTTCTTAATTTTCGTGTCTTTTAATTGTCTTGACCCTCGGGTTTTCGACTTTCTTATGTGAGTAGACAAAAAATAATGCGCGAGTTTCGGCTCTCGTGCCACTCGCGTTTTCTGTTATATTCTATTTCATTTTTGACAGGTTGGGTTTGATTTCCCTTCCTGTCCTTTATTTATGTCATTTGATCTTGTTCAGCGCTGTCGCCGTGAGCCTGTTTTGCCTAGTTTATTCGACGCATTTCCCCGTCGTGGGATATTTTGTTTTCTTCCCTTCCTTTCTGTGTACTTATTGGCTGTACACGAAAGAAAGTCTTCTGCCACCTTACGCTTGGCCACGCTCCACTTCTGTACTGTCTTCCAAATACCTAACTTCATACATTTAGGGTCCCCCCTTTATTCGATCTTAAAAAACCCAATAACAACTTATTTTGTATCTAATCCTAAGGACAACATGTGGGAGGATCTACCCTTGTATGTTTGGCCTACTGTTTTACCCCCGTGCCAGGCAAGAAATAAAAGTTAAGGAAAGCATCTTTTTTTCTCGTTTTTATTTTGCCCCCATTTTTCTGCCTAAAATTGCCCTAGTGTTTTTGTTTGCCTATATTATTTTCTTTTCCGTAGCCTACCTCGTCTTCAGTTTACGACCTTCGATCGAGCTGCGGCTGTTTAGGTTGACCATTTTGTTTTGTTGGTCATCCTTTTTTCTTCTATTCTAATTATATTTAGAACCTTAAATTTTATTTTCTTTAGTTTTATTTTTATTCTTATCGTTAGGTTAGGTTTTTCTTAAATTTTATTTTTATTCCTATTTAAACAAAAATTTTTATTTATTTACATTTTTATTATCATTATTTAAGCTCTACTATATTTTCCATTTACCCCCTATTATTTTGCCTAAAATTGCCCTAGTGTTTTTTTTGCCTATAATATTTTCTTTTTCGTAGCCTACCTTGTCTTCAGTTTACGACCTTCAATCGTGCTGCGGCTGTTTAGGTTGACCATTTTGTTTTGTTGGTCACCTTTTTTTCTTCTATTCTAATTATATTTAGAACCTTAAATTTTATTTTCTTTAGTTTTATTTTTATTCTTATCGCTAGGTTAGGTTTTTCTTAAATTTTATTTTTATTCCTATTTAAACGAAAATTTTTATTTATTTACATTTTTATTATCATTATTTAAGCTCTACTATATTTTCCATTTACCCCCTATTATTTTGCCTAAAATTGCCTTAGTGTTTTTTTTTTCTATATTATTTTCTTTTCCGTAGCCTACCTCGTCTTCAGCTTACGACCTTCGATCGAGCTGCGGCTGTTTAGGTTGTCCATTTTGTTTTGTTGGTCACCCTTTTTTTTTTCGTTCTATTCTAATTATATTTAGAACCTTAAATTTGATTTTGCTTTAGTTTTATTTTTAATCTTATCGTTAGGTTAGGTTTTTCTTAAATTTTATTTTTATTCCTTCTTACACAAAATTTTTCCAAATTTCTTACATTTTTATTTTTAAATATTAATTATTTCTCTATTTAATTTCTATTATTTTTCAGACCATTGCTTTTTTACTCTTCGTTTCGTCGAATGTATCTGAAAAATAAAAGAAAAATGTCATTTCGGTGGTTTGGGTTGTTTTCTGTTTGTTAATGTGTTTTCTAAAATATGGCGTCCCATATTGAAATCTACTTACTCCCTTTCAACTAATCCCAGACCACTAAAATAACGTATCTCTCTACTTACCTCTATTTCTATGTCTTATCTCTATTCTTTTTGTTAGATATCTGGACATCTTACCTCTTCTTTCCTATTGCCTAACTTATTCTTCTTATTGTATTTTACCCTTCCATCTTATTCTTTACTGCTTAAATATCACCTATAATACTAACTGGATTTAACTTTTCAGGATCAGTTTTTTAACAAATATTGTTTTGAGCAACCCTACTTAAATATTAATCAGATAAAAATTTCGTTCAATTTATTTTTTCTTTCTCTCTTTTTTCCAACTAGGTAAGTACCCTCAACCTTTTTACTTTGAATTCTCTATGCGCCTTTCTCACATTTCCACGCCAATAACCTTGGCCTCTTCGCCACCTTCAATTCAGTAGGTCCTTTTAATCATTTTTACACTCAATTTTACTGCATCACCATCTTTACTTGTTCTATCCTTTGAGACATAACACATGCAATGCATCCATCAAACTGAATTCATTGCAGTTAAACCTAGTGCCTCTCGACAATTTTTCCCGGAGTTTTATAATCTCAATCTCAATGTGTGTGTTGAGTTCACTTACAAGAAATGGTTAATTTTTAAGAGTCAGACTCATTACAGGAGAATCACGTAGTGCCCAATTTTGGTAACGCATACCATTTCAGCCTTCCTACTACTTCAATTTATCAGCACTTGGAGTACCCCCTTTTTGGCGAGCATCCACAACTTACTGTTACAAACTCTGTGTCTCTAGCGCCTATTGCGATGAATCACTCACATTACAGAAGAATCACGTAGTGCCCAATTTTGGTAACGCATACCATTTCAGTCTTCCTACTACTTCAATTTATCAGCACTCGGAGTACCCCCTTTTTGGCGAGCATCCACAACTTACTGTTACAACCTCTGTGTCTCTAGCGCCTATTGTGATGAATCACTCTCTCATTACAGAAGAATCACGTAGTGCCCAATTTTGGTAACACATACCATTTCAGCCTTCCTACTACTTCAATTTATCAGCACTTGGAGTACCCCCTTTTTGGCGAGCATCCACAACTTACTGTTACAACCTCTGTGTCTCTAGCGCCTATTGCGATGAATCACTCTCACAAAGACCTTTTGGCCTTCTAATAACACAGTACTCTTCTTAAAAAACGCATTTCTTTTAACCAAGTCAAACTCATAACAAGAGATCACGGAGTTGCCATTTCGGTGCACTCGATTAAGCAGAACTCCTACCCGAGAAAAGATTACGATCTCTTCTCAGTTCCAATCTCAATTATAAAGTCCTTTAGGTGTCACCTTTTTTGGTGGACACCCCTCTATACTTCTTCTTCTTTCTCGCCCTTTGCATCGATTTACTTTCCGATGGCCCATTTCGCCTTTCTTCTTTCTTCTTCCTCAAACCAACTTTCTTACTATGTTCACAATAACAATATCTGTTGGGTACTTTACCGTATAATAATCAAACTTTTACATTTCATGATGGATTCTAATATCTTTTTTCATAATAGTTTTAACTTATATTTAGATGACTTTTCCTAAATCTTTTTATCCAACCAAATACGCATCATTTAATTACTTTATTTACTGATCCTGAAAAACTGCTTCATTAGCGTACTATTAGTAGTTAGATTTTTTTTCCTATTTACTCTCTCCAAAACCTATTCAATTATTATTATTCTTATCTAGCAAGTATTTTTTTCTACCACTTCATTACGGCGACAACCTTTTTTATTTTATTTTATAAAACTCTTCTTCAATTTATTTCATCAATATTTATCTAAAATACCTACTTACTTAATAGTTTATACATCTCTTTCCAAATTCAAGCACGGAAAAATAATAGAAATTAAAGTTCTTAAGTTTATGATACGCGCACACCGCGTGAAAATGTATTTTCCTTAAAAACGACCTGCACATTTTTTTATTTTTTCTATCTCACTTTCTTTTGTCAGCCACCCTATTAGACTCATTCACATCGGTTCAGTACGGTCATTAACCGACCCCGTCAATAATATCAGTAATTCAGAATGCTGTAAAAAAATTAGCAATTGTTTTTTATTCATAACTGTTTTTTAACTTTATTTTAACTAAATAAACCTTTGTTGTGTAGGACATGTATTTTTTCTTAGAATCCACATAAACAATATGTGTGGCGTCTACCTATGCCTTTGCTAATTGTATCAAATTCATAACCAGGTTAATTATGATGACAATATTTGCAAGCCTAGGGGTTTTTCGTTTGTGACCTGCCAGTTATTATGTACTTTAATAATTTTATTTAAGGAAAAATACGTGCTAAATGCAATGCGAGAAACGACAGCTACGCGTATTATTAAATTTAAAATCACTTATTTGTAGTCTTGTCAGTATGTCTGTATTTCATACAACTCAAAAACTATTTGACCGATTCTACTCAAATAATTTTTTTTCTCTGCAAGACTTACTAGCTCTGGTAATTTCTCCTCCCGTCCAAAGTTCAGCCACTGCCTTCCGCAGACTATATTTCGTGGAGTTACTCCTTACATTACCTGCTGGACAGGTGCCTCGGCGGCAATTCTGGCATCTTACCGGACGCCTGATTTCTTCTTTCAGGATAAGTGTGTCCCTTCCTGTATCTTTGCATCTTGCCTTAGCCCTTTTTTCGGTGGTGCCCATTCTCTAGCTTTTGCTATTCCCTTTATTTCGTCCACTTCCCTTCTGGATGCGTGTACCTAGTATTTTTTGACACCACCTAAGGCCTTCCTTGCATTGGTCCAAATGACTTTTAACCTCTTATGGTAGAACACCACTGTGTTCTTGTTTATTGATCCCAGACTTTGGGTCCTGTATTATTTAAAAATCTTCTGTATTTAAAGTATCTTTGGCTCGCTGCGGCGAAACTTTTGCCACTGCTTCAACTTCATTTTTTGCAATAAGCGTCCCGATTTTTCCTCGGGAATTCCTTCTTTCCTCCTAAATTTCTTTAGTTGCTTGGAAAAGCTCCTTTTGGGCTCCTTGTAGCTTACTATTTGCTTTGTCGGGCCGAGTTCTCCCCGTTTCTCGTCCACCTCTCTTCTTCTTAAGTCCCGTTTTTCCCTCAGGACTCTTTTTTCTACAACACTCCGTTTGCTTTCTCCACCTTATTAGCCTAGTTTACGTTCTCGTCAGCGTTGCTTTTCAAGTTCCCTAATATCCTTTAAAACTCCTTTATACCTCCTGGCATTGGCTCTTTTTCTTCTAAATTCTTCTTACTCCCATTATTAAATACATAACCTCCCTTTTTCTCTGCAATTCGTGTTTTAGTCAACACGTCTGTCCTTCAGGACTCCTCTAAATTATTCTTCTTTCTTCCTATTTAATCGTTAAACTCCATTTTCCTTCGGAGTTCACGTTTACGTCACGACGTCCTACACGTCTGTTCTGCCCCATAGGCCTACTTTTTCTTCTTTAATTTCGCTTCCTGAGACCCTAATATCCTTCAGGACTCCTCTAAATTATGCTTCTATCTTCCTATTTAATCGTTAAACTCCATTTTCCTTCGGAGTTCACGTTTACGTCACGGCGTCCTACGCGTCTGTTCTGCTCCATAGGCCTTTATCTTCTTTAATTTCGCTTCATGAGACCCTAATATCCTTCAGGACTCCTCTAAATTATCCTTCTATCTTCCTATTTAATCGTTAAACTCCATTTTCCTTCGGAGTTCACGTTTACGTCACGACGTCCTACACGTCTGTTCTGCCCCATAGGCCTCCTTTTTCTTCTTTAATTTGGCTTCCTGGGACCCTAATTTCCTTCAGGACTCCTCTAAATTATCCTACTCTCTCTTCCTATTTAATCGTTAAACTCCAGTTTCCTTCTGAGTTCTCATTTACGTCACGACGTCCTACACGTCTGTTCTGCCCCATAGGCCTCCTTTTTCTTCTTTAATTTGGCTTCCTGAGACCCTGATTTCCTTCAGGACTCCTCTAAATTATCCTTCTCTCTCTTTCTATTTAATCGTTAAACTCCAGTTTCCTTCGGAGTTCACGTTTACGTCACGGCGTCCTACGCGTCTGTTCTGCCCCATAGGCCTACTTTATCTTCTTTAATTTCGCTTCCTGAGACCCTAATATCCTTCAGGCCTCCTCTGAATTATCCTTCTCTCTCTTCCTATTTAATCGTTAAACTCCAGTTTCCTTCGGAGTTCACATTTACGTCACGGCGTCCTGTAATTCTTTTCTGCCCAATTGGCCTACTTTATCCCTTTTTCTTCAAATTTACTTTTCTTTACTTCCTGAGTCCCTAATTTTCTTTAGAAGTACTTTTGCGTTTTTTTTTACCTCAGCCTTTCTTCTTTTCAGTGTATTATTTTTGTCCGTAGTCCTTACTTTCCTTAGGGTCTTAATTTCCTACTTTTTATCAACTACCTATGTGGGATTTGCTTCTTCTAAAATATTGCCCGCCTTTTACCTATCAACAGAAAGTATTTACTTTAGCATATAAAGCTACTTTATGATGAGTTTCAGATCTCGATAGATACTATATGGCTAACCAAGATCCACACAAAACGCATGCACTGCAACTACTTTAAATATGTACCTGTAGGTTCAATTGGTTTGAAAAAACACATGTATGTTTTAACTTTTTTAGCCCCAGCTGTAACTTCTCAATGTCTAAAAGGGCTTTTTTTCCAGCTCAACTCTCTGTAAAGATTCATTACTCAATCTTTGTAACAGCTGTGGGCAACAATTATTTGTAACAAACAAAACTTTTTTTTTTGGTTAATTCGCATAAAAAACTAATTTTTGATTTTTAATAACAAAAATTGTTATCTTTTCAGTTTATTAATCAGCTGTTAGTAGCGCTATATTCAGCCTATCTATGTGTCTTTGAGTTAATTTTTTACGCAAAATTAAGGATGCATCAGCTTATCTTTCACGCTTCCTAAAAAAAATTATCCCACATTGTGTTAGTCCTTTGGCCTGGTGAATCTCGCCTTGGTCGCTACTGAATTTTTCTTTTTGTGTAACCCAAATTTTCCTAGCAATTATTTTTAATTTTTCGTTATTTTGGGACACTTTTTGCAAAATCTCATTTTATGTCTTTTACTTTGTTGAAATATTTTCCTTAAGATCAACAAATTTTTAGTTTCTTGCCAATTTACGACCTACTAGAGGTTTGTCTTATTAACTTGCTGGTGCTCAAAAGGTGTTTACTAGTTATAATAATTTTTATTCACTCTACTTTTAGGTGCCTCTCAAAAACAAAAACTGTTTAACCTTACATATAATGCCGTGACCTATAATATCTTTCGGTTTTTTATTACCAAAAAGAAAAATTACCCTTATAAGTTCTAGTTTATTTCCTAAAAATTTCCCAAAAAGCGAAAATATGTTATATTGCGCCCTGACCTGGGTCTTTGCACGGTTTCACAATTTTTTGTAACCACCTTAGACGCTACTGATTTTTGCGTGTTACCAACTCTTTTGACAGCTATATTTTTTTTTGTCATTTCGAGGGTCTACCTCTGTCTAGTTTTTAATTTATTTTAGACCTCGTTGAACAATTTTTGTTTATTTTTTCCCAATTTATTGCCTACTAGAGGTTTGTTTTATTATTTCCTCTAAAACAGCTCCGCTCTTTCTGTTGCTCTATTTTTGTGTGTTAGTGGATTGACTAAGAGAGAATCAAAGAAAAAAACCAAAGAAATTTTTTGGAATTTTTTATATTAATTTAAGACTAAAATATACTTTTTGTTTGTGTTATTTGTGCTAGAACTCCTCAACTTCGGTATTCTCCCTAGTTGATTGACTAAGAAAAAAAACAAAAAAGAAAAAAACAATATCTAGACTTTTTCTGTTGATAAACGACAAAATTAATCAATTTTGCTCTATGTTCATGTGCTTCGTGCGTAAAACTTCCCCAACTCCAATATTCTCTTCAATTGACTGACCAAGAAAAAAAACAAAGAGAAAATAAATCTCTAAACTTTTTCTGTTGATTAAAGACAAAAATAATGAATTTTGCTCTAGGTTCGTGTGCTTTGTGCGCAAAACTTCCCCAACTCCAATATTCTCTTCAATTGACTGACCAAGAAAAAAAACAAAGAACAAATAAATATCTAAACTTTTTCTGTTGATTAAAGAAAAAAATAATTAACTTTGCTCTAGGCTCGTACGCTTTGTGCGTAAAACTCCCCAACTCCAATATTCTCTTCAATTGACTGACCAAGCAAAAAAAAAATCAAAGAACAAATAAATATCTAAACTTTTTCTGTTGATTAAAGAAAAAAATAATTAACTTTTCTAGGCTCGTGTGCTTTGTGCGTAAAACTCCCCAACTCCAATATTCTCTTCAATTGACTGACCAAGCAAAAAAAAATCAAAGAACAAATAAATATCTAAACTTTTTCTGTTGATTAAAGAAAAAAATAATTAACTTTTCTAGGCTCGTGTGCTTTGTGCGTAAAACTCCCCAACTCCAATATTCTCTCCAATTGACTGACCAAGAACAACAAAAAAAGGACCAATATTCTGTTGATTAAAGAAAAAAAATAATTAACTTTGCTCTAGGCTCGTACGCTTTGTGCGTAAAACTCCCCAACTCCAATGTTCTCTTTAATTTACTAACCAAGGAGAAAAAAAATCAAAGAACAATTAAATATCTAACTTTTTCTGTTGATTAAAGAAAAAAAATAATTAATTTTGCTCTAGCTTCGTGTGTTTTGTGCGTAAAACTCCCCAACTCCAATATTCTCTCCAATTGCCTGACCAAGAAAACCAAAGAAAAGATAAATATCTAAACTTTTTCTGTTGATTAAAGAAAAAAATAATTAACTTTTTTAGGCTCGTGTGCTTTCTGCGTGAAACTCCCCAACTCCAATATTTTCTGCCAATGGCTGACTAAGAGAGAAGTCAAAGAAAAACAACTTTTTTGGAATTTTTGTAATATTTTACGATTAAAATATTGGATTTTGACTTTTGTTTGTGTTATACGTACTATAACTCCAACTTAAATATTCTCCCTAGTTGATTGCCTAATAAAAAAACAACGAAAAAACAAATATCTAGACTTTTAATGTTGATTAAAGTAAAAAAATAATGAATTTTGCCCTGGGTTTGTGTGCTTTGTGCCTAAAACTCCCAACTGCAATATTTTCTCGAAATGACTGACTAATAAAGAAATCAAAGAAAAAACAGCTTTTTTGGAATTTTTATATTAATAAAAGATTAAAATATTGGATTTTGCTTTTTCAACGGTAGCTTTTTAAAGCGATGGCCTTTTCGTCTGGGTCGATAACCTTTAAAGATAGTACAGCTTTGATTTTTTGAATTCGTAACGTTATTGTAACCAGATCGCTTTTTTCCGTTTTAACAATTACCTACTAATATTATTTATGCAATCGGTTGGGTATTTTCTTTGGTACTTTATTTAAAAATCATACTTTCTTTTCCTACTTTATAAAGTTAGTAGCGTCGTGGGGTTTAAATTTTTTCGAAAAATATTATTATTATATTCTTTTCCTTCACCAAAAAAACACGCTGTTTACGCTTTTGCCGTCTCTTTTCAAAATTTTTCCCTATCACTGGTTTAATAATGGCTCAATTGAACTTCTGTGTTTTTAACCTAACCTGTATGTCTACCTCTCTTACGTAGAGTATATTCGATTTATGGCTCTTTTTTTTTCGGTTTGACTACCACTTTTTGTCACCGTACTTAACCTGGCTGCCAATTTTTGACAGTTTTCGTGCGTTCAGCCTAATAAGCCCCGGGCTTTACCAATTTTGTTAACTTTGTTGAACTTTATTGCTATTCTACCTACGTCTGACTACCAATTTCGTCAGGTGGACCTCTAAACTACCCCGCAATCAACGCGACTATTTTTATCAAGTCTTTTGCCTAACCAGCGTGGTTTTTGTGAACAAAATATCTTCACGGCGCCCTGGTCAGGGTTATTGGATAGTTCGTTATCCTGGCCCAAAAAGCTCTAAATATTCTTTCTCAAGTTGCCCTAAAAATTCGTCTCTCGGATACACTTGGTTTTTGGTCTGTGCCTTTTGTGAATTTTCCCCCGCGGTTGGATTACCCAACTCGATCTCTTGCCAAGAAATATCTGGCGTTACGGGCCTCCCTTCGGTATTAAGTTTGATCGGTATCCCGTCCTCAAAAAAATGCGGGATCAATTTTTGTAACGTCTCGCGTCTTTGTCTTTTCGCTTCCCCAACTCTCTTCCTTGGTTTCCTTCGTGGCATACGAACAACCCACCCTTCTTACTGCGAAAAGATACCGCCTCGTCCCCAGGATTCAGTATCGTTTTAGTATTCTGATTCCTGACGAACTTTGGTACGCTCTCTTTTCGCCGCAGTAAGGATGAATCCTATCCCACTCTCAATTTAAATATACACGATCAAAATTTTCTCTCGCCTGTGGTCCTCCTTTCGAAAGTTATCAGGCCGAAAGTAATTTTGATCACCCTGTATACAAATGTAAGAATAGAACTTCGCATATACGCGCCTGAAAACCCCGGTTCTGTCGAGTAAGCGAAAAAACCGTCTGTTATTTGTTTGTCACTGCTTGTTTTTTCTCCTATCCCACTCTCAATTTAAATATACACGATCAAAATTTTCTCACGCCTGTGGTCCTCCTTTCGAAAGTTATCAGGCCGAAAGTAATTTTGATCACCCTGTATACAAATATAAGAATAGAACTTCGCATACACGCGCCTGAAAACCCCGGTTCTGTCGAGTAAGCGAAAAAACCGTCTGTTATTTGTTTGTCACTGCTTGTTTTTATTATGTGGCTTTACGAGCCCCCGTAATATTTTTTATTTTATTTTTTTAAAGCTATTTGGGCGACACAAAAAAAAAATTATTAGTCACTAGGATGGTGCCCTTGGCCAACTACCTTGCTCTTTTTTTCTTTAATCCCCGCTAGTTGTTGAATTGCGAAAAAAAAATAATTTTGGACTACGTATATTTAAGAGAACTAAAAAAAAAACCCACTTTCTAATTGACTTTTTTCCCTTACAAATTTTAACCCCTGCGTCCCTTTGTATTTTAAACTCGGCTTGCCTCCACCATGTCACGAATAGGGGGGCCGGGGCTGGTTATCTAGGTATTGACCGGTCGTTAATTACCAGCCACTACCTTACAACCCCGATACTATTCGTTATTAACAATTTGTTTAAATGATACCGCGCCGGTCGAATCGATCTAACGGAGTTATTTCGATTCGAGCCGACGGAGATCTTTGTTTAAAAACTAAGGGATGCAGATTAAATAACACCTGTAGGGGGTTAAAAGATGTATTATAAAACTAAGAACCGGTAACTGATACAACAAAGGTTGGTGAGTTGGCTATGGGGGCGACACCCGGACTTACCTGGAAACAACAGGATTTGCGGCCGGCTGGTTATCTAGGAACCCCAGTTCACGCCCAAATTATCGTCAGTCGATTACGTCACTCGATGTGGCCGCCCGCACTCACCCGGTCTTAACGTTCGTTATAAGGAAAAAGCCGAAACTTTAGTTCCGCGAGGCGACGCCTCGCCCCGCGGTATTTAGTTCTCCCGAGTCTCAGTCAGAAAAAAGCCCGGACATATGCATTGCCCGCCTATTTATGAACTATTTCTGCCAAATTGCAATAATAGTTATTGACGTCAATCGATTTATATCGACTTATAGGTTGTCCCAAAAAGTTAATAAATATAATAATAATAATTATAAAGTTCCTTTTTAATTATTTGGGAAATATTGGTTTGACTTTATGTTACGCGCCCTTCGTGACAATAGAACGTAGTAGTAGTTCATGGGCTTCACCAGTGGTAATGGTACAAAAGAAAAACACAAAGAAATATCGGTTCTGCGTAGACTACCGCAAATTGAACTCAGTGACGGCGCGTGATAGTTATCCTTTACCACTCGTATCCGAGACTCTTGACAAATTGAAAGATGCTAAGTACTTGTCAACTTTAGATATTAAGAGTGCTTACTGGCAAGTACCAATGGAAGAATCATCAAAGCCATTAACAGGATTCATCTGTCGACGAGGTCTCTTCCAATTTAAGCGTTTACCTTTTGGTCTTTTAATGCACCTGCAACTTGGCAGAGACTCATAGATAGCATCATAGGAAACGATTTAGACCCCTACGTGTACGTATATCTCGATGACCTCGTAATTGTCACACAGAGCTTTTCTGAACATCTTAGAATTCTTGAGGAAGTCCTACGAAGATTGCAGAATGCAAAGATAACGGTAAGTTGGGAAAATGCCAACTGTGTAGGCCAGAAATGACTTATTTAGGTTTCGTAGTGGACCGTCGAGGCATCCGAGTTGACCCTAATAAAATTAGAGCCATGTTAGAGCTCCAGAGGCCAAGAACTGTCAGAGAAGTTCGTAGAGTTGTAGGTACAATTTCCTGGTATAGGCGTTTCATAGAGAATTTTTCAGCGATAATAGCTCCAATTACAGCTCCAACTAAGAAAAATCAAAAGTTCGATTGGACTCCATACTGCGAAAAGGCATTTATTAAGATTAAGGAACTTTTAGTGACTGCACCGATTCTTACATGTCCAGATTATACCAAAGAATTTGTCATTCAAACAGACGCATCAGGATATGGAATAGGAGCATGTTTAAGGCAACCTTATCCTGAAGGAGACAAAGTCATATGCTATTTGAGTCGATCTTTGACTAGGCAAGAACGTTTTTACACGACCACCGAGCGAGAATGTTTGGCATTGGTTTGGGCGATAGAGAAGCTCCGGCCATATATTGAGGGGATCTCATTTAAGGTCATAACAGATCATTTTAGTTTAAAATGGCTTCATAGCTTGAAAGAGCCCAGTGGAAGACTTGCTCGTTGGTCTGTAAAACTGCAGCAATATGAGTTTGAAGTAATCCATCGGAAAGGGAAAGATTTAGTTGTCCCGGACATGTTGTCTCGCGCAGTACCCATGATTGATACAATTTTGCAGCCCAGAGACGTTTCAACAGCAATAAAAGATCGATGGTACCAAAAGATGGTAAAGAGGGTCGTAGAATCACCACTAAAATTCATGAATTGGAGATACACTGATAATAAGTTGTATAAATATGTCAAACAAGAATACCCTCAACTTTCACCATCTAACGAATATTGGAAAGAGGTAGTCCCCAAAGATCATAGGCGTAGAATTATTGGAGAAGCTCACGATCCTCCTACCGCAGGACACTGACAGAAAAATATTATTGGCCAAAAATGCGCCAGGACGTGGCAACTTTTGTAAAGAAATGCTTTGTCTGTGCAGCTCATAAAGGTGATACACAAGGTGTATCTGATCAGATCATATCTCACCCAAAACCAACTCGTCCTTGGGAAATTATCTCAACAGATTTATGTGGACCTCTACCTCGTTCGACAAAGGGTAATTGCTGGATTCTCGTCGTTACCGACTATTTGAGTAAGTTTTCCTTAGTTTTTCCAATGCGAACAGCCCCTACTCAAGCTGTTGTCAAGCATCTTGAGGAGCAAGTATTTATGGTCTTCGAAGTACCCCGTTTGATACTTTGTGATAATGGACCTCAGTACAAAAGTAACGAGTTTAAGCGTTTTGCTGAGAGTTATCAAGTTAAAATTCAGTATAATCCGTATTATCACCCCAGAGCGAATCCAACAAAAAGGACGAATCGTACGTTAAAAACCATGTTATGTTGTTATGT
Source organism: Aspidapion aeneum (assembly GCA_963576565.1). Classification (NCBI taxonomy): domain Eukaryota; kingdom Metazoa; phylum Arthropoda; class Insecta; order Coleoptera; family Brentidae; genus Aspidapion; species Aspidapion aeneum. The sequence goes on along the minus strand of OY755046.1, from coordinate 29,804,457 downwards.
GAAAGACAACCACAGGAAGTGGGACGAACAAATACATAAACTTGCCTGCGCGATTCGTACTGCAACCCATGAGACAACCAGGATGTCTCCTTTCTTTGTTAATTTTGGTAGGAATATGTGTCTGTCAGGAAAAGATTACTCCAACCCAGTTTTATTATCTGAAGAGAATGGTGTACAATCCGCAGCTGAAAGTAAGAACGAAGGTTTCCGGAAGCTCTATGCTGATGTTAAGAGAAGGTTAGAGGTGGCGGGAGAGAGAAACGTAGTTCAGTATAATATGCGTAGGGTACTCAACTTGGTTGTGGGTCAGCGTGTTTGGAAGAAAAATTATGTGTTGTCAGATGCTGCGAAGTTTTTCTCGAAGAAGTTAGCACCGAAATTCGTTGGTCCTTATGTGAATAGGAATAAAATTTCTCCATGGATATTTGAGCTTTAGGAACCATCGGGTAAAGTACTGCCAGGGAGTTGGCATGCCAAAGACCTTAAGTCGGCAGCGGACCTCTCCGATTAACCTTTTTAGGTTAATCGTCTTGAAGTTGGGTTGGGTTGGGATTATGTAACGTGTCATTTTTACGTTTAAGGCAACGTTACATATTTGCTTATTTAGGTAAATAATCAAGGCTCTTCGACTCGTCTTTCTGTACACAAATTAAGGGTATTTTATAGAGCTAGGTTTGGAGGTTATATAGTGTCCAAAAAGTTACCTTATAAAGGAGACATTCCATCGAATTACTGTGGACATTGCGCACACCATATTATCTGGACATCGTAATTGGAATTTAGGATCACAGGTTTCGGAAAAATCACATTAAAACTTTTGATTGTTTTGTTTATCTGTGGAATTTCGTGGTTTTCTTTGACGTTCATGAAAATAAACAGCTGTTCTGCTGGGGAATGGCGGCGTTGCCGCATCACAAATGGTTTCAGTAACAGGAAGGAAACATTTAGATGAACATTTCATTCGCTTATGTTTATTTTCGAGGATATTGGGACAATCCGAACCTCATATCCTTCACGGATTAGCTAGTTTTGATAGCACGAAAACATATTTGGGTCCACGGGTCGACCAGGAACAACCGAGGCTCCGCCCACTTTGATATCTTTATTAATTTGATAGGGAAAGGATAAAATAAATACGAGTTATGCACTTTTATAAATGGGAGATAAACGAGGGATAAAAACCAGGACTAAAAGAATAAACAAAATCGTATTTTTATATTATATAAATTTATATATAATCATAGTTATATAAAGTTAGTCGGATTGAAGGGCTTTGTAGGGCTAGCTAGTGGTGAGCAAACTTAACATCTGAACACTCTTGTGCCGAGTTTAAGCAGTAGTTCAATGTGTATTTTTAGGTTCAAGTTCAGAAACAACTTTATTAATGTAGAAATGTTTTACAAGAATGGCGTCAACCCATATGAATCTTAGAGAAAACATATATAAAGAGCAAAGGAAACTTTTGACTAAAACTGTAACTAAAATACAACTAAATTCTACACTTAGTATAGCTTTACCCATATGGGAATTGGTTGAATGTTCGATTATTCCTGGGTTTTCTGCATGCTCTGATCTCCAGTAATTGATTTTACAGTTGATGGTTTCAATGCTGAGCTTCTTATAGTCCTGCTGGTTATTTTCCGCCTACTTGCTATGTTGGCGGGGGTCCGGTAGGCAATTGTTCGGTCTATGTATGGAGGGTCTCTCGACGTCCTTGTTATAAAAATTTCAACCGTGGAAATAGATCCGACAACACCTCAATGCGCGTTTTACGTATTTTCAATATCCCCTTGGTCGATGCTGCCCCCTATATACCGGTACGAAAGTATTAATGTATTTCCTCATTAGTTAGTTTGAAAACCGCGGGTTTTTTTCTCCAGGCTCGTAAACCGGAGTTAGTGATTTTTCGGCGATAGCATTTTTTTATAAATGCGTTTGCATTCTTATTTGAATTTAACCGGGAAAATTTGGTTTGTACTGTGTGTACTGTCCCCACCAGATCTACGAACGGTTCCGGCGGCTTCATTTTTTTGTGTTCTCGACGGAGTGCCTTGTCTCTTTCCTAACGAATTTTGGCTGGGTACATGCAAAAAAATTTAGAACAGAGGTACATCATATTTCCACGTGGTGTGCTAGCAACTCAAACTGTCAGAGAATTTAAGAAGAAAGAATCAGTTAAGAGGTGAACGATCATTTCCTAATGTTCTGGGTGTGATAGATGCAATGCATGTGAAGGTTCCGGGGTGTCATGATGACAATTCCTTCCATGATAGAAATGGGAATAACTCCATGATTTTACAGGGTATTTGTAATAGTAATTACTTGATGTTTTTGGGGGCTGGCCAGCTTCATCTCACGATGCCCGAGGAATAATTCACCAATTTCAACCCAAATAGCACAACTAATTCCTGAGGGCTTACACATTACAGGAGATACAGCTGACCCTTTGAGAACATATTTACTGGTGCCATTTCGAGACAACGGACACCTTACAAATCAGCAAAACACATTCAATAAAAGATTGAGCTCAACAAGAGTAGTAATCGAACAAAGTTGGGGCAGGCTTGTGGGAATTTTCCGGAGATTAATTTATCTCCACATTTACAATAAAGAATACTATAAATATATATACTATATATATATATAGCAGCATGTATTTTGCATAATTTTGTAATAAAAGTGAATGAGTTCGATTTTGTGGAAGAAATCAATGAAGGTATGTCACTTTTGGGAGACATTTTGCAAAATGATGAGCTTTTTGAAAGGGGTGGAAGGGAAAGAGATACTGGAGTAGCAAAAAGAAATAGGATTATGGAAAATTTACGTTAATGTAACACACCAATAAAAGTTTTTGAATCGGCTAAAAAGAAATTAGTCATTTTCAGTAATCTGTACCATCTATTCCATTATTTAAACAAGATTTAAACTGTTAAAAATATATAAAGGAACACCCTGTACCTATGCTGTGATTTTTAGTTTAATCATGTTAGAGATAAAATAATGTTAGATGTTATGTTAAATTTAAGAATAAATGATTAAATGTAAGATCTTTCAGTAATTAAAGACAAAAGTTACTACATAATTTTAACATTTTTATTAAGAAAATATCAAACAACCTTAAAATATTTTTATAATACAAAACAGGCATGTCAGTCAAAAAATAAATACCTAATAAATATCAAAACAACTTAAAAAGGTACTCTCAGTCATAATAACTTATACCTAAAAAACAAAATAATAAATACTTAATAGTAAAAAAACATAGAACAACTTATTTACCTATAAGTTCAAAAGGTTCTTTTTAGAAACAAACTTATACCTATTCAAAAAACAAATTTTTAAATTAAATTTCACACCTACCAACCTAAATCCATTGTAATCATTCCACAAACTAAAAAGCTATTGCAGCAGTTTTTTGCCCCCTCCGCCAACAATAAATAGGCTAGGTTTGGCATCGCTATTAAATTTTAGTCGGAAAAAGAACTATCTGAATTTGATCTCCATTTTTTTCCAGGCTTTTTTTGTTGTCCAGAGGTCCCTGGATTATTGCTAAATTTTATAGCATCTGCTAGAGCATTAATTGTCTTAATTTCTTCTTTTTTTTAACATCTTCCGTTCTTCCCATTTTCTCTCTTCCAAGTATTTTTTATGCTTTAAGTATTGGTTCATACTCATTTCTTTGCTTTTTTTGATCCTGCTTTTCATCTTTTGATTTTCGTCCTTTTTACAAAAAGTTTCAGAGACAGATGGAGTCAAAATATTAGATGGCGGGCAACTTGATGCCTTGTGTCCCAAAACACTGTCAAATTGTTCAAAAAACTCCCACAAAATCTTACCCTCTCCTGTTGTTTTCTTTTTTTCTTTGTTACTGCGATATGTTGCTAACAGATTGCGATACTTTAAATCACAATTAAATCCACTGATTTCATACCCACCTATATCATTCATTTTCTTAGCAATAACTTGCCACAATTTACTTTTTTTACAGGTGGGGGACATAAACTGTTTCTCCATATCTAATCTTAAGCCAATCAAAAGTTTTATGGCTTCTTTTGTCCATTTTTTTTGTCACAAGTTTGGTCTTCATTTTCTTTATTTGGACTGAGAGTTTCTAATGCTTTTACCGAAGCTTCTCCCTGCAAATCTGCTTTCTTTGCTGTGGCCTTAAAAAATATTCTTGGTACTTCGCTTCATCTAAAATAAAACAAAATTAGCTGCAGAAAGTTTTAGTTTAATTTATAAATGTAGTTCCCATTTAAAGTTAAATTTAAATTATGCAATTGTAAGTTAAAGCTTATTTAAAATAGGAGGCACACCCAGTAGCGTAGCGCCAGCGATCCCCCATGGGGGGTTTTCAGTGTATGAGTATATATTTTATGCAAAGATTTTCGAACAAGTTCGTAAACAATAACATTATAATATCAGCCTCGTGGGGAGGGTTTAACCCCTAAACCCCCCCAGCGCTACGCGCCTGGCACACTATGAACATAAGCGCAGCAGTGCAACTGATACATGCCATTTTTTTATAGCAAGTTGACAGGCTTGCACTGCTGTGTGCCCCCAGGAGTATAGCCTTTCTAAATGCAACATTAACCAATCTTAATAAATAAAAATAAAGGTATCGATAGGAAGAACTTTGGAGCTGCAAATGTGGAGAGCTACGTTTGTAACTCGTGGTAAATTTTAAACTAGAAATTTATTTATTTACCACTAGATATCTCCTCAATTTGTTCTGGAGTAAGGTAGATTTGAATTGGAGGATGGCCCTCCATTTCCATCAGTACTAAAAAACGCTGTTCTTGCTCTGGGTTCATTTTCCTCAGTAGTTACAAAAAATATAGATTTTGTTTTAAAATAATTTAAGGTTATGTTGTGCCGTTCTTCTATATTTGCGGTGGATTATTTGACATTCACCGACCCTGACGTCACTTCACCGAATCTGACGTCACTCCACCGGTTGATGCCATCGAACTCAACAAACGGCTGATTTATTGTTGAATTTAAAAACGGCTCCTGTTAAACTACCTAGTTTATGTACATAAATTTTTTATACTAACCGTAAAATTGTAACAGTTTAACCGACTTTTATAAAAAAATGCGGATGTTTGGCCAATAGGTACAGGCAAAACGGCCTGTAGATAATATAAAGCCAGAATTATGTCTTCATTTTTTCTCCTCTCTTTTTCTTCTGCTTTGTCTTTTCGGCTTAATTCCTTCTCTTTCAAGTGTTTTTTTTACTATTTCTTCTAATTTTGTCTTTTTTTCTCCTACTGCAGTGATCACATTGATCCTTCTTCGGAGCAAAAAAACTGATGTTGAATTCGGTATTGAATATTTTAGCGCATGTATCATAATTTGATGAATGTTTATTACAAGCTTTTCTTGCTTCCGAATAATGCCTATAAAGCTCAACGATAGAGAGGCCACCGTCGACGAATTGCCGACTAGTATCGCTTCTTACATAGTGACTTTCAATCCTGGGAGTACTATCTATGTGTTTTCTGATTGAATTTAAAATCTCGTCCCCGTTTGTCTTTAGGTATTCCAGTTCCATTCAGTTTTAATGAAATCACAGTCCTTAGTGTCCTTTCTGATAAGCTTAAAGTGTTAAGCAAAAATGGTTTGCACACTCTTATTTTTTCGTCATTATTATGAAAATAAAAACAGCAATTTGGTTTTCTTGGTGTTTCTGCAGAAATTCTTCTGTATCTTTTGTAGTGTGTATTTTTCTCAAACATCAATTAAGATTTCGTATTTGCAGAGGTCATTAAAATTATAAAATATTTTTCCAAATCGGGGGCAGCGATGTTAAAATAGCTAACAACTTGACTATCTTACAAATAAGTATGAGCATTTGTTATAAGGGTTGCAACTTTGTAATAAGATTCTAGATCTTGGAGCAAAAGTTTTTGGTTTTTCTTAAAATCAACAAAAGCAATACTTGCTATAGTTTTGGAGAAACCCCACTCTACTGTTACCCTCATCAACTTCATTCTTTGGTTAAACTGCTGCTGTTGTGGCGTTAAAATTTGTGGTTCTCCTGGAAAAGGAGTTATAAGAAGCTCCATCAGCCCGTATTCCTGATCACCGTAAAGAACAAAGTTGTCTTCAGCAAATTAGAACTTTTTCGCTTATAACCCTTTAAACTTCCGTTAAAATACGGTTCAAAAGACAATAACGAATTAAACAGCGATTAACGTTAAACGACCGTTAAAATCGAAGATGCAAGTCCCTGTTAAAGAAACAAAAAAATGACAATGACGCACAATGCCAATTTTTTGACCTTTTTGTCAGTGACATGACAAATTTCTCTTCTAAATTCTAGATTAGACCAGAGATATGAGACTCTCATATCTCTGGATTAGACACGTTGCAACTTTTTTTACACAGAGACAGAGAATTTTTCAATGTCTGGATTACCACGAGGAACCGAACCGAACCGAACCTCCATGGTATAAGTCAAAATTTATGAGATATCCATTACTTGTGTTAAGACTCCACATTTTGTAGCCAAAAACAGATGGGTTTGCCACTGATAAACTGTTTGCATCCGTGGCGCCCGTAATATTTTACCACTGATTCATCACATAATAAGTTTTTAACTGGCTAAAAGTGTTTGAAGCAATTTTGTTTTAATTTATCCATTAGGGGTCTTAGCTTCCAGGCTTTGTCCATTTCATTTATTTGTGTGTTGTCCGTCATATGAATGTATTTTTGAATTTGCATAAACCTATTTCTCCTCGTGGCGTTTGCCACCATATTGTTATGGACGTCCTCCTTCATGTCCCAGTACATTTTCTTGTTAGGCAAATGATTGTATCCACTCAATATCTGGGGTGCCAGGGAAAAAGAGTACAAGTCAAAAAACGTAATTTTTCAGAAATGAAATTTATTTGTCTACCAAAATAAGAAACCAAAAACGTGAAGTTATTAATACAATTTCAAAATGCGTATTTAGGTAGGATAAGAGGTATGTAAAACATAGTAACTCAATATTACCATAAAAGAAAAAACATGACTTATTCTATTTTGACCAAGACAAAAATTTGACTTATACTATAAAAACCAATACCTATACTACATCAAGCAATATCTATACTATATAAACCAATACCTATACTATAAAAATCAATACTTATTTAAGTTTAGTCGCTCAGTTCATCATTTTGTAAATCAGGATAAGTGTCAGGCATGTCATTAGTTTAAATTATTTTATCAAAATCGTGAAAAGCTGGGGCAATAAGAGGAAGGAGATCTAAAATATCTTTCTTTTTTTCTTTTGAAATTGGTAGGGAAGATTTATAAAGTCGTTCTGGACTCAAACGCGTATTTTGTTGTCCTCGGCGAGTAAGGCTTAAACATTTAAAAGGCTCATCTTTGTCCAAAGTAGTTCCAATTTCGCGAGTATATCGAAACCACTTTACGCTATGCCAGTTAAACTGATTTCCAGTGTCATCCTTTTTTCGAAGTTGTAGACTTGTTTTAAGCAGATCTGAAAAATTAAGAAAATCTTCATGAGTGAGCATTTGTAATCAACGTATTCCAAATTTGCATTTTCCTACATCGCCACTAACAACATGGCAGCTACATGAGAGTTCTTATTTTGTCCCCCGCAGGTGTCGGAATATAATGTCACCTTTGATACTTGTGGAGGAAGAGAGGTAAGTTCTTTAAAAAGACATGTAGCTATTTGGTTCCCTCCCCGTCCACCCTCAGCTTCATGCTACATGAGCATCTAACAGTATGAGTACGAGTTTCATGTAAAGTGAGGTTAAAGGTTGTAAAAGGCAACTGATGTATTTAACATGGGAGTCGGTAAACATTGCTGCAAATCAAACAAAACAACGGCGATTTTGATCATTTGCTGCAAGCTCCTTATCCATTCTTTTTTCTCCATATGCTTAATCGGCTTCTACTTGGTGTACAGCTAATTCCTCTTCAATCTTCTTTTTCCCCTTCATCCTCCGTTGATGATGATGATTCAGTAGGCCTTGCAGCCCTTCCACTGCGACCACCAGTGGGTCTATTGTGGCTCACTTTTGAGTGGTTTCTCACCACTGTATGCCTAATCCTCCAAAAAGGCCGGGTGAGAGACTGTTCAGATCTCCTGAGTCGATCTGAGGTTTACCGAAAGTATTCTGACGTAAACGTGCAATAGCCGGACATTCGCACAGTACTTGTCTGACTGTTTCGTCGTCGTCCATACAGAGTCTACATTCGGTCTCTTCTGTTAGTCTCGTTCTGTGCATGGGTACTCTCAGTCGACAGTGACCCGTAAAAAGACCAGTCACTATACGTATCTCCTGTCTGGTAAGTCCAATAATGTTCCTGGCTCTGTTTCTACAAGGTCCTTTAATGAACTCTTTAGAGTGAGCCAGTTCTGGTATATTTATCCGGTATTGTTGGAAGCTATTCTCCATCCATTTTAATATGGTTGATTTAGCAGCATTGTATGATATCCCCAGAGCTGGCTCGGGGCCGAAAAATTCGGCAGATGCCGCTTCCCTCGCTGCTAGGTCTGCGGCCTCATTTCCTTCGTGCCCAGAATGTCCTGGTATCCATACTAATGATACATTGGTGGGTGTGCTTTCGGGCTGTTCGGCCGTCGTCGTTGGAAATTCGTTCTCGACGTTTCGCCATCTCGAGTGGATGGCATCTTCAGATGATGTTGACTGTCGGCTTCTCGAAGACTGGTGGTTAGTCTGTCGCGGGCGCAGGTTATATACGCTATGATGGGCGGGGCGTATATCAGAGTGGTCGGTGATTGGTCACTTTCCCCAGATTGAGTTTTGTTGCTATAAGCGAGCCGTTTAGTGTTTTTAAGAACCGGTACCCATGTTCTGTTAATTTTAAGAGTTTCTTCAGATCTGTTGAAGTTCTGCTGGTGTTTATGAATTTCGATTGCTTCTCTATAGAGTCTTGGATAGTATGAAGAGGAGGCGCAGAGAACTTGTGTGTCTTCGAATTTGATTCGGTGGTCTGCATTGTTTAGTGTGTGGTCTGCAACTGCGGATTTTTCCGTATGTCCGAGTCGACAGTTGGTTTTGTGTTCTTTGATTCTTGTGTTTACGGACCGTTTGGTTGTTCCGATGTAGACACTTCCACAGGTACAGGGAATGCGGTATACCCCCGAAGAACTTAGTGGGTTCCTTATATCCTTCGCAGATCTGAGGTGATTCTCGATCTTCTTAGATGGCTTGAAGATCGTTTTTATGTTGTGTTTTCCCAGAATACGTCCGATCCTATCCGTCACTCTAGGGATGTAGGGCAGAAAGGCTCTTGAAGTAACTTCGCGGCTGCTCATTCCACCGCTACTGTTACTTCTAGTGCTCGGCTTTGGTCGTATACATTTATCTATGTCGCTTTGAGTGTATCCATTTGCTACGAGGGCGTTTTTAAGATGGTTTAATTCTTTGTCTAGATGTTCTGGTTCGCAGATTCTTTTCGCCCTCTCTACCAATGTTCTTATAACACCTTTTCGTTGGCACGGGTGGTGGTTAGATGTGTTGTTTAGGTAGCGGTCTGTGTGAGTAGGTTTTCTATATACGGTATGTCCTAGTCGTCCCTCTTTCCTCGTTACTAGTACGTCAAGGAATGCTAATTCTCTGTTGTTCTCTGTTTCCATTGTAAATTGTATACTGGGGTGTATGCTGTTAATGTGGTTGAGAAATTCATTAAGGCTGTCTCTACCATAAGGCCAAACGACAAAAGTGTCATCTACATATCGAAACCAGACTTTGGGTTTATGAGGGGCATTATTCAACGCCTTCTCTTCCAGTTTCTCCATGAAAAAGTTCGCAATCACTGGCGATAAAGGGCTACCCATTGATACTCCATCGATCTGTTCATAAATTTGTTCATTGAAGGTGAAATATGATGTCGTTAGGCAGATTTTAAACAGGTCGGTGATGTCCTTTGGAAATATGTGTTCCACTTCCCTCATTGCCTCGGCCAAAGGTACCTTCGTGAACAAAGACACAACATCAAAGCTAACTAAGATGTCTTTCTCGTCCATGACGATGTTTTTGATCTTCTCAATGAAGTGGGTGGAGTCTCTTACATACGAATCCGTTAGTCCGATGTGGGGTTGCAAGAGGGAAGCAAGATGTTTCGCAAGTTTGTATGTTGGTGAGCCTATAGTACTGACAATGGGACGAATAGGCACATCGTTTTTGTGGATTTTCGGTAGTCCATACAATCTCGGAGTCAGGGCTTCACTTTGGCATATCATCTTCTTGACTGGGTCCTCCAATGAAGAAATCTTAATTAAGTGATTCACTTTTTTAATTGCGGGTTGTGTAGGATCTCTTTTTAGCTTCTTGTATGTTGAGGGTTCTAAAAGATCGACCATCTTTCTATTGTAGTCATCCCTGTTCAATACTACAGTGGCATTTCCTTTGTCGGCAGGCAGTATCAGAATGTTTTCGTCCTTGTTGAGATCCTTAATGGCTTTTTCTTCCATCCTTGTAATGTTGCGTTTCGGTGGTTTGGATTTTCGCAAAATCTGTGAACACTCCGTGCGTATTTCTTCTGCCTGATCTTCGGGCAACTTTCTAATAGCAGATTCTAAGTTGGCAATTATTTTCTCCTTGGGAACCTCCCTAGGTGCAACAGCAAAGTTCCCCCCCTTAGAGAGTACTGAGACTTCATTTTGAGAAAGCGGGCGGTCCGATAGGTTGATGACAGTTTTTGTAGAATCAAGGATGGGCTGCTGGTTATCCCGTTTATTGTTGTCGTCAGTTAGTCTCTGGTATTTGGTTTTCTGCCTCTCCGTACTTCTGTGGTGTTCGTTTTCCATGGATCTGTAGGAAATAGCATCGATTTTGTCCCAGTCTGATTTGTGCATGGTGTTGGCTAAGTGATAGAAAATTGAGAGTAGTTCCTTGTCTGTGCGTGCGAGTTGCGATCTAGTTGAATGGATCCGTTCTCTTAAAAGGGCATCTTCAGTTCTTCTATAGATTCTGTAGGCTTGAGGTGTTTTCATGGTATGCTTAAATCTCAGGAATTTCGGCGTGACCTTCTCATCGCGACAGCGTAATAAGAAAGTCAGCGAAGACAGTAGTTGCGCTTTCTTCTTGCGTAGTGCGACCAAGCGTAGATGAAGAGTGGAAACTTCCTCCCCGTAGAGGCGTCGTACAAATTGTGAAAGGCTTTCGCGGCCATCGTCCAATGGTGGGTGTGCTTTCGGGCTGTTCGGCCGTCGTTGTTGGAAATTCGTTCTCGACGTTTCGCCATCTCGAGTGGATGGCATCTTCAGGAGATGTTGACTGTTTGTCAGCTTCTCGAAGACTGGTGGTTAGTATGTCGCGGGCGCAGGTTATATACGCTATGATGGGCGGGGCGTATATCAGAGCTGGTCGGTGATTGGTCACTTTCCCCAGATTGAGTTTTGTTGCTATAAGCGAGCCGTTTAGTGTTTTTAAGAACCGGTACCCATGTTCTGTTAATTTTAAGAGTTTCTTCAGATCTGTTGAAGTTCTGCTGGTGTTTATGAATTTCGATTGCTTCTCTATAGAGTCTTGGATAGTATGAAGAGGAGGCGCAGAGAACTTGTGTGTCTTCGAATTTGATTCGGTGGTCTGCATTGTTTAGTGTGTGGTCTGCAACTGCGGATTTTTCCGTATGTCCGAGTCGACAGTTGGTTTTGTGTTCTTTGATTCTTGTGTTTACGGACCGTTTGGTTGTTCCGATGTAGACACTTCCACAGGTACAGGGAATGCGGTATACCCCCGAAGAACTTAGTGGGTTCTCGATGAGACTGTATAGGAATCAAGCGCTCTTAAGGCTGCTTGACTGTCGGAGATTTTTATTGTCCTGTTGGTCCATTCGTGGTCAGTAATCCACCGGGCACACAGTTCAATGGCTACGAGTTCGGCCTGAAATATAGTAGCCAATTGGCCGAGACTATGTTTAATCTCGACTTTTTCTTGAATACTAACTCCAGATCCAACGCTAGAAGGCATTTTGGATCCGTCGGTATACCAGAAGCTATCGTTACTTGAAAAATTCATCCTCCGTTACTCTAATTTTCATTTTGAGCAGGTCACACTTATTACATGTACCGACTTTGGGTTCTTTAAAACATAAATTTATTTTATGAAACTCTCTTTGGTAGATTTGCCTGGATACTGGTTTAGCGTTGGTACTGTTTATTTGTTTATAATAAAATTTGTACATTAAACTAAGACTAAGATAAGGAGGTATGTATTTTCTGCTGCTCTCGCTTCGTGTATAGTGCGATTGGTATAAAAGGAATGATGTGATGTGATCTTTAACTTCTTGAATTTTTTGGCTAGAATGTTTAAAACTTACTTTAACAATCCAAAGTACCACAACTTCGGCTTATAAATATCATCAGCTGACGCTCCTGACTTCAAAGCATCCTTAACTCTTTTATTCTCTTTTATGTACGCACTTCTTAGGTTATTTATTTTTTTAATTACGGCATCTTTTGTAGCATTCGACTCAATCTCTTTCAGTTTTTCGACCAATTTTGCGTACCCGGCATCTTTTTTATTTCGGTCGTGGTATTTCTTACACTTCGTTTGCCAAGGCAAGGCTCACTTTCATATATTTTGATAAAATCTTCCAAAAATTGACGCTTCATGTCTCGGTTCGTTCAGCTTCAGCACACGCGCAGCGGAAAACTGATGAATTAACGTTAATATGCTACCACACACGCTGAGTTTGACCTGTTCAGGCAGGTCTGCACAGTTATTCACAAAGGTTTTTCAAATAGGATTTTATGGCCTCTACAGTCCACCGGCGGCCTCAAGGATTTGGCCACACACGTTAAGGAAATTCTCAAGGCCTGGACTGCGCAGTCCAAACCTTGAGGAAAAATTGTGCGTGTGGCTACCTTAACATGCATGGAGTCCACCTCCATCTGGGTGTGACCTTTGATTAAATAGTTAGTCAAAACGATTTTATGCAGAGCAGCTAATTTTACAAACGCGTTAGTTGAGTTGCGGTTTCGACTTGTGCAGCCATCACTAAAGAAAATCATTTCAAGTAAATTACCATTGCTCTTTTTTATTTCTTGTTCAACAAATATTAAGCAAATTATGGTGGAAAATTCGTTTGTAGTTAATCCTCCATCCTTTTCATTCCACATGAAACAAAATCCTTCTTTGGATTTAAGATTATATAAATGGTGAAATTATGTACTACCAGTTTTGTTTTATGGTACATTGCAAACACTGTCGATTTATAAACGTTAACTGTTATGTCGCTAGTAGTTTTGTCTTTTTTGTGACGCTCTAATTTAGCGTTGATAACGTAGGGGGTAGTTTTTAAAAACACCCTTTATTATTTTTCTGCGAAAAATTACTAACTATAATTAATACAGCTAAAATAGTGAGTACGATACTAGTTTATTCTCTACAGTGTATATTCTTTTATACTAAATTATTGCTTACAAATTATAATAAAATATTGCTGTCAAATAAAACAGAAATATTAAAATGCGGTATAATGTGCAAGTTTCCTATTATAGTCCTTGCAATACCCCAAGTCCCTTTGCTATCCTTTTTTATTTTTCTGCTATAAAGAAGACAGAAAATAGCTTCGAAAATCATTGTTGGCCCCAGATTGCAGTTGGCAGTTGCAAGCCTGTCTGTCTGTCAAAGCTTAAATTGACAATGAAAGTAAACTTTCAAAACAAAAAATTTTTGTCAAGTAGTCGAAATATTTTGTAAAGTAGATATTTAGAATTATTCACATATTCTCAGAAAAATAGTCAAAAAAATTGGCGACAAAGATAAACTGTTCATTCGAAAATTCCACGCTTTTTTCGATCTTCAGTCCCATCCGTGATAACTATAGAGCAGAATTTCAAGAAACACAGTAATGACAAAAAGTATGAAGACTCTTTGATGCCCTTCAAAACAACGCCTTTAAAAAACTAATTCAAAAAGTTTGTAAAACTACTGTTAAAAAATATTTATAAAACAAGAAGACTGAGAAAATGAGCTAAATTGGTGTCGTTCCTCTCGTCATAACTGAAGATGGCACTTCACGAGATGGAGTTTTTTGGACGATGAGAATAAATTATTTTTGCCTAGTTAGTTTTTTAGTTAGATTTTTAGTTTTTCGATTGGTTTTATTTTATTTTAAGAAAATAAGTTTACAAAACCATACAAATAAAGCTTAGTATAATAATTTTCATCTTTTGATTTGAACTTAATCCTATGAGCAGTTCTACTACAACATTTTAAACTTAGTAATTAGTAATACCCTCAATATAGCTATTTCTAGTTTAAATATTGTGTCTAAAATATATTTTTTAATTCACTCACAAAGAGTCTGTCTCAATACTGTTTTTGTTGAAATTCCCAAAGCCTCTACGGTTAAATCAGTTAGGAACTTTATATTTTTTAAAAGATCTATGTGTCCACCATAAAAAATGTGAGATTTTCATATGAACAACTTTTTTATTAAAAAGTATAATATAATACTGTTTTAATTTCAAAAAATATTAATGCTTATATACTTATTGTAACAAAGGAATGAATATGTACTACATTAATATTGGTCGAGCTAAAGTTCATTTGTGGAAACTACAAATAATATTAATTTAACTTTTATTAAGTCATTTTGCTTAGGTAATTTAAAAACTTCAATTTACAAAAAATATAATATAAACAGGGCCTAATCCTATTTTTAAATAATAATTTTTACCAAAACAAATTGCAAAGCTTAGCTCAAATCCAACTCAAAATACATTGTAGAAAATAACATTTTTGAAAAAATTAAATAATCACTAATTTATCGTTTGTTCATGGTTTGTAGTTCTATGGTCAGTCGCACTGAAAATCTTCCAATGTTGAAACTTTGGCGGCAGGGCACCCCAATTGTTCATAAATTTTTCACTACATAAAATCATTTTGGGACAGAAACTTTTCTCAAAAAACTATTCCAAATCAGAATCAGAATTTAAATATAAAATAGGCGATAATGTTTCAAAGTCAGAAATTTCAAAACAATTGACAGTTTAAACACCGATCCATCACCCTTATTATAAAGGGTGGTGACCGATTATATTAACCTTAAGGTAACTGATAATTAGTTTTGCAGCGTCCATTATCAGTTACCTTAGGAACCTATGGTTTAAAACTGAATTAAGAATACACGTGCGTTTTGTTACCAGAATTACGGGGTGATTAAACAAAAGGACTAGCCTTATTGCAAAGAGTATAGAATACACGGGGTCAATGTACCGTTAGTATTGACTGAATTTTCATTAATCGACATTTTGTTGTATTTTTGTTCTATTAAAATAATAAAAAGGGAAAAGTTGTCAGCGTTATTCAAATATAAAAAATGTTAGGAAAAAAGCAAACCTTTAGTAACAAATATATAAAGGACTAAAATAGAAAAAGAGAGAAAGGTCTTACTTTTCTTGATTGCAGTTCGTTCGAGTCTTCACTGTCGCTTGGATTAAGCGCACAACATTTCACAAAAAGTTACTTAGCTATTTTTAGATGAAACGAGGTAATTTTGCTAGTGTGAATAAGCTTATCGTCCTTTTTTGGAGATACAAACTAAAGGATCGGAAAAGGCAATTGCCGTTGCCTTGGACGGGCTTCCATTTAAACGTTTGTTGTATAGAATACTTTTTTGTTTGTCATAACAATCCTTTTAAACTATTTAATGTTGTTTGCATCTGTACTCGAAGAGTTTCTTGTTTTCGGAGGTCGCAGGATGAAAATAAATTTAAAAATTATTTCAGCTTACTTAATGTAGAAAATTGAATAAACATGTATATATATTTTTTTTGACAATGTTGTGATTTTTAATATCATAACATTTTATTAATTATATATTTTAATGCATAAAACTGAAATAAATAAATAAATAACTAATTTAAAAATAATACAATACATATCCACACAATGATTATAAGTAAAAAATTTCATTTAGACTTGTCTCAGCTGGAAAAGTCGCAAGAATTCAAGCGGCATTGCCACGTTGTATTGCCAGACTTCGGGTAACGAAGCTAAGTGCCTTAGGATGTTTTACTTTTTGGCAGATTTGTTTCGTTAGGTTTTTAGCTTCGTGACCCCAAGGTCCAAACGTCTCAACAGCAAATGGCACAAATAGAAAACTTCGGTCCTGTAATTCTTTGTATTTTAACTTTTTTGTGTCTCTCCCAACCTTGCAGCTTCGCCAGCTTTAATCAATGTATGGAAGACGTAACTATCTCAGCATGTAGCATCCCATAACAATGCTTTACCATTCTTCCAGGGTAATTTCTGCAACTACCCGTTGGTTCAAGTATGGATGGAATGTCCGCAGATGTAAGTGAGCGTTTTATTTTATCATTAATCAACCTATGACGTGCCACTTTTCCTGCACTTTTTTCGCAACTCAGGGCATGAAGTCCAAATTTATCAACTTGATTGTTGCAAGTGCAGATGTGTGGCACGCACACAGGTCGACCAATTCGCAGAGATATTGATATTCTGAATGTTGCATCATCTAATAAATTATCTAGTGTGGAAAAAGGCAAAGCATTCAACCAAGCACTACTCTCCTCTTTTTGAAGTGCGAGAAGTCTGGCTTTTTCTATGTTTGAATTTGCTTCCAAAATATTTTTTTTATGGAATCTTTGCATAATTCTAAATCGAAATCTTTTTGAAGCCTAAATTTGGAAAAATCAGAAATATTTGTTAAATTATTGTAATGATCAATTGTCTCTAGCTTTGCATAATCTCTGTTGGGAGGACACAAGGTAATAGTAACACAAGTAGTCGAAGAAACATTAGTAATAGAACTCAAAAAAGCTGAAAAACATAGTCAAGAAGAATCACGAATGCCTCATCCACCGAATTTTACTGGTAGACTAGAAAGAGCATTGTCATCTAAACTGCAATTTGCGATACATTTTAAATTACATTTTTTTCCAGCAAGGGGCACAACGTAAAATGTAGCTTATCCTGGGAAAAGAAAAAGAATGCTTTAAAAGATAGTATGCAGTATGTGAGTTTATTTCGCCAGGTGTTGTTGAAAACTTTTGAAAAATTTGCATTTTATTATTTAAAACTTTTTCTGTTTCAACCACGGAACAGGAACAACCTAAAAGATTAATGTTTTCAATGTTAGTATTTTTTATGGTTGATTAAAATTTATTAGGTGTTTTGAAATTGTTGAATTGCTTAATAATTGAAAATTCAGATTTACTAAAATTTATTTTAAGATCAACATCAGAACAAGAATTTGTCAATAATTTTAAGTCTGAAAAAACTGTATCTGGATCGCCAGCCAAAATGCCGTCATCTAGATACCATAAATTCAGTTCAGATTTAAGTTTGGTGATAATGGAATGTATTGATAAACAAAATAATGGAGACAGACAGACAGAGGAGTACAACAAAGGATCTCCTTGTTGTACTCTTCTCTCTGAAGAAATTATATGATCACCAATTGAGCAATAAAGTTATAAAAACCTAGTGCTATTTCTGCAACTTTATTTAATATTGTTTCACGTTTTATCATATTAATTCAATTCATTTCAATTCAATGATTTTTTTTTCTGTTGACCGCAAATAAATATATTTTCTATGCATTCTAAAGTACGGGGTACTTGTTTGCAGACAAAAATATAATATTTAACGGTTGGCGGTTTTTCTATGTTACACTAATAACTAGTTTTATTTTCTAATTATATTTCTGTCCTTATACAGTGTCTTACTTACTATAGTACTTATTGTAATAATATCATCAAAATTTTATACCAAGAAAATAAATGTCTAATCTAATGAAAAATTGTTATTAAATGCAATGTAAAAGTCTATTTTTATTGCTATTTTATTTGAAACATGAGAAAAATATGTACGTTGTCTAAATGCATGGGAAATAATTTCACAGCCGTTTTTTGTCGCAAAGCCGAGTTGTTGGGGGCGAAGAAAATTTCCTAGTGTATCACCAATTGTCGAACAGACAATTTTTGCAGCTAATCTTCGAAAAACTAAACCTATGGCTATCGGTCTTATAACGCCATCTTTTTTATTTAAAGCAACTAAAGAAGCTCCAAAGAAAATTGGAGAAATGACAGATGGAACCGAACCTTTGATAATTAAATACAAAAAAGAATTCGTGAGGGTGTCCATGTGGGTAATTTTTCAATGAAATGAAAGGGTAGAAACAAAAATACATAAATTGTTTCTGGGTCTTGCTCCCACAGTGTTTTTATTGGTAGACCGGTTTCGCCTTACAAAGGCATCTTCAGTACATTCAACATTACAAGTTAAAACCGACAAAATCAGGAAAGTGTTTGTCAAGAAATTGCTCTAAATACTATTAAGTTTCTCTAGTTTACCCCAGTTGTCATTTAACCCCTGAAATTTTCATGGAAAAATGAAAGTTATAACTAATAAAAAATATAAAATAAACTTACCTAAAATATCAAGTGACATTCAGTGTGAAGGATTGCCGAACTAATTTTTAAGCCTCAAGTTTTTAATAAATTAAGTGACCTGAGGAAAAAAGTACACTGATATTTTAGATTGTTATTGGGATATGACAAATTCACAAATTAGAAATTACATTTTTTTTCGTAACAGTGCATATGTGGCTAAAATTTCGTGGATAACTTGTGAAACACCCTGTATATAGTGATTTATTCCTATTTTCATTATTTTCTTCTGGACTTCGAAGAACTATGTAGGGAAAAACAAACAGATAGAACCATGATTTCGGGCAGTTGTCTTTAACGCAAGTATTTAATATAGACGTTAATTCTTCAGCTATACAAGCTCGGGATCCTTTAGGAATTCGTTTAATTATTGATATTTGTGTTTCTAATTTTGAAAGTACAGTCGAACCTCTATAACTCGAACCTGAAGGGACAACCAAAACAGTTCGAGTTATGGAGAGTTCGAGTTATAGAAACTCGAGTTACATAGGTTAAAATACATTTAAAAAGTGCAGGGACCGCTTAAAAGGTTCGAGTTATAGAGGGGTTCGAGTTATAGAGGTTCGAGTTAAAGAGGTTCGACTATATTAAATTTATTGATTTATAATATAAGACAAATCATTTTCATTGTGTTTTATCGAAATATGTTTATTTAACCCTTTCTGAGTCTTAAAGTATTTGTTACAATTTTCGCATTTGAATTTTGGTAATGTTTCCAGTAAAGATGATTTTTGTTCGGTACTTTTAGGGGAAATAATTTCTAATTCTTTTTGTTTTGCATCATAATGTAATTTTGATTTGTGTATGTTAAGACCTTTTAAAGATTTAAACCATTTTTCAAAATAACAGCAGTAAAATTGTTTACCTTATTCTAAAATTGAATTGTAAGTTAATATTTGTGATTTTTGTTCCGAATTTTCTGAAAGTTGCGTATCATTATTATTTGATGAGCCAGCATTTCGCAAATCTTGTGTGGAGATTTTCCATATTTGTAATTGATTTGAAAACTTATTGTCCAGCGGGTATTTTGGGAGGTTGTAACCAGAAAAACTTTTATTTTGGGAATCAAAACAGTCTTGGGACATTTCAATTCAAGTACCTAAACTGTTATGTAATGTTGTACCTTATATTTTAGTTTTTTACCCTATATGGAAATAATTTTTCCTTTTTGGGTTTTTCTTTAATAAATAAATAAAATAATCATACCTGACATCATAAAAACATACTCCTATTGTCAAAATATAAAATAAATTATTTTCTTTTTTTTCCCTAGAAACCAAATCCTTGTGAACTTTATTTTTTTTTTGGATAACAAAAATCTTCTTATGACGTCGCACTATGATCTGAGGGATCAATATTTTGGCTAAAAATAGACTTTTACAGTTAAACTCTCTAATCACTTAAACGCAAATCAATAAAGAAGTCTAAATCGCTAATATACCATTAAAAAGTATTTTTGATTCACTCTTACAAGCACCATTTTCGTAATTTGTACTACCTAAAAGCCCTTTAAAAAAGTGTATCATTTTTGTAATTGTCTACAAATTATACAGCCTCACAAAAAAATATAAATTGCAAAACTCAGAAGGTAGACCCCACATATCTTCCTAATTTTGGTGTGCTAATACCGAGTTCCTGGAGGGAAAATTTGATCTGAACTATTTTGGTCCGCAGAACTAAAATATAAGGATGAAAACAGTTTTGTAACCATTTAATCAGTTACTCCGTTTATTTGGGTGTCAAAACTTTACTTTTTTAATGGACATGAACAGTTTAAAATAAAAATATTTCTTTTTGCTAAATTCGACCAAAACAATAAAAAAAATAATTCACTCAATTATCCTCTAAGTCAACCTTAACACAAAGGCGTATCCGGGGGGGGCGGGGGTCGGTTCGGTTAAAAAAAAGGCCATGGAATTCAGAAACCTGCCACCTCTTCTGTTGGGTTGGATACGACCTTTCCCCAGCACCTCTCTTCCCTCCCTAAGAGGGGAAGCCGTAGAGATGAAAATGAAAAAAGGTAGAAGTTGAGTCGTGCCTATAGTAATTTCCATACAAAAATTATAGACTCCCACTCCCACGCCTCCCCCTTCTAGGGGACGATAAACAGTTTGTCTCGTTCTGGTTGGATTTAGCGAATAGAAATATCTAATGTTGCATTAAAAACTTTTAATGTTCATAAGAAGTGAAGTTCTTACCTCCACAGGGTGTAAAAGAGGAGATGAATCCGATAAATGAATTAGATCAAGGATTAACTTATATTGATCATCATATTTTAGTTTGGACCGCCGGGAGGTTGATAGGAGCAAGTTAAATAATAAAAAACCCATTTTTTTTTGTTTTAGCACCTTAACTAATTATTGTATCAAGTGTCAAATCTGATTTTTTTAACCTAGTTAACCCCCCTCCATTTTAAACTGTTCTTTCCCTCCTTCAATAAAAATTATTCTATATTTGAATTTAGATTCTCCAAATACCCCAAAACGATGTGTCTGCTTTAAATGTTTGCAGTTTCGATTAACTTTCTATCTATTTTGACGGCCATCTTGAATATTTCCCTTGTTTTTTAAAGCTCATTGCTAAGACAGGAGTTTTGATATCTAATTCATTCTGTTTCTTTTAAGGTACTTTGCTCATTACTATCTTTATAGAAAACACTCGGAAACACAAATTAAAATGTACTAGAATAGGTACTTTGTGTTTATCAGAATATGTACGGCCATGTTTAATAACGAATTTGGAGACTGTCGCACCTTTTCGCATCAAAAGTGTATGTAATTCGGAAAGCACAAATTAGAACGAAAATATTTTTATAAAAATTAATTTGAAAGTTCGTAAAAGCTTTTCTGTTAGTCCAATGAAATATCGAAAAAAAATTCAAACATTTCTTGCACAATCTTTGTATCATTTTTATTTAAAGAATAAATTTAAAATCCCCGTGACTGAAATTATCAAAAAATAATCTAATTACCTTTAGTTTAAAGAGCTATTCTTAAAAATGTTTATAACTTTTCGTACTTCTTAGAAATAGCACATTAAAGTTAGTAAAAAATAATAAACAACAAAAAAAACAATTGCTCGTTGTCAGAAAATGTCAAATTCAAACAACAATATTTCTAAGCCTGCTTTGGCAATGAAACCAATCATGCTGGAATTTTAAAGCGCCGTTATTTAGCTTTAAAAAATGCATATAATTTTCCCGTTTTTCCTATCTTCCAAGCGACCAAAACGACTGCAACTAGATGAAAACTAAGGTAGGTGCACTTTAGATATTTTATATGCATCGTTTTTACTGATTTCCTTTCAATAAACTTTACAATTACGTTTTTCAATTTCTTATCTCAAAATATTGGGTATTTCTCGAATGAGTGGTGTAAGTGGTGAACCAGCCAATCTAAACTCAACCCAACTTACGTTTGCACCCTCATTGGATGGTCCTTCTAACCGGTTCCTTTCAATTTACATTTTCAGCAGTTATCCTGTAAATTTTCAAACTTACAAATTTCCAAAATTTTCCGTTTTCGGCGAGATTTTTCGTATTTTCTTAAGTCATGTGTGTTAAAAATATCAACTCGGGTGAGTTATATATCGAATATCGAATATACCTATGGAATTAAAAGGTATAGTCGACCAATACAGTATTGTCCGCCACGCGCGCGCTGTTTGAATTACTTAAGTTGGGTTACACTGCCGGCATTGCGACATACTTAATCGCGGACTCCGGTATTTTTATAAACAGCCCGTATAGCATAGGGTATATAGCGCTCGACTCGTGATCCGCAGGGCATGGGATCGAGACTCATTCAACAGAAAACTTTTTTTCTTTACTAGTTTGGTAATTGGTAATATCAAAGGATAGTTAGTACAAACAACCTTAATTAAAATTTACTAATTACCAATTAATAAATAATTAAAATAATTAAAATAATTAAAATAAATTAAAAATTATTTAATTTAGTGAAATTTTATTAATTATTTTTCTTTCATTTTATGAACTAAAATTGGATTTTTAAAGCGTTTTAGAAGTTTTAACAAATCTTTGGTTTTTTAAAAAAGGTAATTTTCAAAATCAAAATGTCAAAACCAAAAAAGATATTATTGCTAGACAAGCGTGCTATTTGTGTAAATCAAATAACCGAATCGAATGAGGTCGCGAAACAGGCGAAGGCAGACTCTTCGTTCCAGTTCCTCTTCAAATCTAGGTACGAGGATAATGATGAATGTCATCAAAAGTTTTACGCGTCTCATAACCAAATCATCGGATCCCTCGAGGAGTTGGGACTCGATTTTGATGAACAGGACAACATAAGAAAAAGATTCGATTTACTTTTTTATGAATGTCGTGGCATTTATTATGATATTTTTCGAGCCAGCAATACTAATTTCGTTTCACTAAATACTTCTGCCAATAGCCCTAGGTCAAATTCTAGATATTTTCCTTTACCCAAGTTGGCTAGTTTCGATGGCAACTATAAGAATTGGCAACATTGGTTTGACCTCTATAAGGTGTTGATTCATGATAGCGACTTGAGCGATATAGAAAAGTTTCAGCACTTACGTAGTTCAGTGACTAACGAAGCACTTAGTCTGGTAAAAACAATTCCGTTATCTGACAGCAATTATCATATTGCATATGAGGCTCTAGTCAAGAGATATCAAAATAAGCGTCTCATAGCTACGACTGCTTTAAATGCTATGAATTCGGTTTCGGTGAAAACCAGTTCTGCGAAAGAGCTCCGTTTTATGTTAGACACCTTTTCCGAGAACTTAGCCATTTTGACGGAACTCGGTTTTCCTACGACAGAGTGGGACTTTCTTACATTTAATCAGTTGCTTTCCAAGTTGGACGTTAAGCTACGCACAGAGTTTGAGCTATATTATAGCAGAGAGAAAAGCCAAGTCGAAATTCCTTCTTACACTGACTTGTACAGCTTTATCGAAAATCACTGTATAGCCTTCGAGTCTGTCCAACATATGCAGTCAATTAGTACTTAAGTAGTAGTAGAGGGGGGCTCTAGTTCAAATCATGCTAAGCCCCTGAATAATAATCAGCGGAACTTTAGTCACAATAATTATCCTAAAAATACATCAACTTCATCTTTCAATACTACAGTTTCAAATAATCCAATTCAACCAAATAAACCGTTCAATTCAAATGTCAAATGTCATTTGTGCCAGTCCAATCATGTCCTAGCCAGATGTCCCGATTTCCTAAATAAAAATTCAGAAGAAAGACTTTCTTATGTAAGACAAATTAACTTATGTGAAAATTGCATGCATTTTTCTTATCAAACAAGGAATTGTTCTTCTTCTTATAGCTGCAGAGGATGTGGCCTTAAACACCACAGTTTACTGTGCCCCCACCCCCGTCAGAACAATACACGTGCTCAGCAGGGTACAAATACTAGTACTCAGGAAAATCCACACTTTCTTTCTGTTTCACAAGGTACTTCCTCAACAAATTGTCACGCCACAACTATTCCCAATCAATCTACTTTTCTACTTTCAACAGTGGTAGCTGACATTTTGGATTCTAGAGGAAATTACCAACCCATGCGGATTTTGCTAGATTCAGCCTCTGAAGCCAATTTCATTTCGGAAAAATGCCTTAATAGACTAGGTCTCCCCAGACAACAATTTTCAATTTCCATTCAAGGTCTAAATCAAAAGGCATCTTCGATTACCAAAGGCAAAACTACTTGCATTATTCGACCGCAAGGAAGAATAGATCCTACCTTTCAGTTTGAGGCTTTAGTATTGCCTCAATTATGTTCCAATATTCCCTCTATTTCTATAGATTCCAGTCAATGGGATCATATTCGAAACATTAAAACTTTCAGACCAATTTTTCAACATACCTAGCCCCATAGATATTTTACTCGGTTGTGAATTATTTCCTCAGATTTTAAGAAATGGAGTCATCCATGGTCAAAAAGGGCAAGCTAGCGCTTTTAACAGTGTTTTCGGTTACGTCTTGATTGGTAAGGTAGACGCTTCGATTCAATCCAAGCCAAGTACAGTCGTTAGCTGTTATACATCTTTAGAACCGCCCTTAGAAGTGTGCTTAGAGAAATTTTGGGAAATAGCTTTTAAGCAAGTCGAGCGGCTGCAGCTTTGAGAAAGGTTGAAAAAAGTTACCTTGGTCACTCTCTGAGTCTAACTCCACTATTTTTTGGTGGAATTTTGCTATCTTGGCTTGGTACTTTGCCAGTTTTTCCTCCCTTTTTCGTTTCTTTGACTCGTCGCACATTTTCTCACGTACACAAAATAAGTTGCACTTGATAGCACAAATTCTCAAAAATTGCTTAAAAAGCAAAATTGTCCGGTCGAAATCACAGATTTGTGTAGACGACCCGGTAAGGACGCGCGAAAATTTATGACTGAAGATACCAAGGAACCGGGAGGGGACACACTCAGTACTTTTGATTACTTAGCTTTTTTAACAACGCGTTCGAGTTTATGATACTACTTTGTTTTGTTACTATTTGTGATGGAAACACGAAAGAAATTGTAATAAAAGTGTTTTTAATTCGTTCCAGCTTCCAACGTATTTATCTAAAAGTGCTTTTACAATTCCTGTAATTTTCGCGATTTCGCGATTTTGCAAATTTAAATGCGTTATCGCAATTCGAAATAAATTCGGGTAAATCTGATCGATTGCCATCGAATGACTTTGTGATTAGCGAACATAAGAATTGTAAAGTAAATATGTTATTAATATTAACATTATTTTGAGTTTTTGGTTCAGTATTGGAACTAACGTCAGCAGGCATTTTTAGTAAAATTAGAAAAATCTACTTACTGTTAAAAATATAAACTTAATTAAAAAATATATATATTTTAAATAGACTGTTTCTTATTTTAATTTTACTTCCGATTTGACCAAAAAGTTTAAACAAATATATTATTTTTTTATTCAATGAAAAGCAAATAGACCGATAAAAATTTAAATATATTTTTTTATAAGTTAGAACACCCAAATCAAACAAATTTTAAGTAAAGAAGACCTAGTTCAAAAATATAAAAGATAAAACCAATAGGAAAGATGTTTTTAAAAAACAGCAGATAAAAATATGCAGAATTTAAAAAAATCTGCACTTCCCCATATTAGAGGCATATTATATTATCCTAATATGGGGTACACTATGTTGCCATACTTGAAAATAAGTAAAATTATATATATTTTTTTGAGAAATATTTATTTATGGAAATGCAAAAACTAAATCTAACAAAAAGTTTCGTCTCTTATAAGCATAAAAAACTTTCATATAGAAAGAACATAGAACAACTTATTTAGAAATGCAAAAGTCACAAATATACCGATTTCTTTCACAGCCAGCACATTCAACATGAGCCCATTTAAAGCAGCTTTGACACATTACTCATTCTTCGCCTCTTACATCTTCGGAGTGTGGATTTTCGCAAAACAAACGGCAGGGGCCGATTCTGAAGAAGAAAAAACTCCGGGATACCAACTTGCATTTGTTTGCTTTTTCTTTAGCAACTGACTTTTTCTTTTAGGTAGGTTTGATTTTTTTCTGCTGACTTGGTTTTGAATCACTTTTCTTTCTTTTGATGCCCGAAGTTGAAGGTAAATTTATTTTTCCTACTTGCGAGCGTAAAACGCGTTTTTCCGCACCAATTTTCATGTGAAAAGTTCAACTTCCCGCATGCCGTGCGTAAAAAAAAGTTTTCACGCACGGCGTGCGAAAAAAACGGGTTTGGCGTGCGTGAAATTTTTTTTTACTGCACTACAAAAAGTGATACTATTTGGACCAAATAGAAATTATAATAACAATAAAATACTACATTTTTATAATCGGTATAAATTCGAGCCAAATTTTTTGGTTCTATAACAATATATAATTATAATTTTATTTAGTAATATAAGAAATATTAACGTTGGCAGTTAAACAATCTTCATTTCCAGCACAAATTCCAAAATCCATTTTGACGCCGCCAAGACAAATCAAACTAAAAAGCTGACGCCTGACGGTAAATATCAAATAAACTTGTCAGTGTCATCTAGTATATCAAGTGACATAAAAGCAATATATAGAGTGACTGCAATAGGGTATTTGACAAATTTTAGAAAAGAGTTTAGAATGATACCTATTTGTTTATATAGTATATTTTATCATGGAACACATTTAAAATCAAGTTTTCTAATTTCCGATTTAAATTTGCCGCTAAAACGCTCATTTCTAGCATGGCGTTGCAATGACGTCACAGCGCAGTAAACTCGCGAACAGATACACGGCACTCAAGTGTTTATTTGTTTTTGGTCTGTGTTTTTACTGTTTTTTATGTAAAAAAATGTCCTATAAGTGGTGTGTAGTGCCTGAGTGTTCGAATACTAGCATAAAAACACCTAAAAAACTATTTATTCATGTGCCTACAGCAGTAAAATAACGGAAAAGTGGCTAGAGCTTGTTTGAAGACACCCAAGGGCCTTATCTAATACATCTTCACTTTACATTTGTGAAGATCACTTTGATGTGAGTATAACTAAATTGTTTCTAATAATTTTTCTCACGTCTATAATATATATTACTATTTCGTCAATGACGATGAAATTTTTGAGGTTATGTTTACAAGGGGTGAACAACTATAATAGGCAGAAAGGTGTACAAATTTTTAGGCGGTGCTAGGCAGTTATTAGGCAGGACTAGGGAGTACCTCTAAATGCAGGATTAGGCAGTGCACATGCAGGCTAAATGTAGGACTGAGCATGCAAGACAAGGCAGTGCATAGGCAGGACTAGGCAGTACCTACGCAGGACTATGCAGTGTAACCTATGCAGTACTTCAAGTATTGCTGGTCGTTGTATACTTTTTGCCTACCTGTCCCTCGGTTTATTATATGATTTTTATTTTTGTTTTTTTCAGATAATGAATCTATTGTAAGTGGCATATTAAACAAAAAAGCAAAACATACAACTTAACCTCAAAATCTAAATGAGTAAAAGTAGGCGAAGAATATTGTAAAAAAACTTTCAGTTATATACAAAACAACTCATCGAATACTTACATCAACATTTTAACGTTTCTAAATTCCGCAGAACAAAAATCACTGTTGTTGGCAAAGAAGCCTGCCACCATAAAGGAGTTCAGCATTGGCAAGTTGGAGCTATCGGCTTTGGAGAATCCGTTTTCCATTGAAAATGTTTTTTATAAGCAAAACACAAAATAAAATCTAATTTAGGATGATAATTCGCACTTTAAACCAAAGCAAACATTACCTTTCATAAGAAAATAACACAGAAAATAGGTTCGTTCGAGGCGTTTACTGTTTTGTGACGTCACTCGCAGCTGATTGGTAGACCGCCTGTTTTGAATCACGTGGCTAATTCTTTTAATTCAATGAATTTATTTAATTAAAAGAACTATGAATTTGAGAAAATATTAAACAAAAAAGTTTGTTTTTAGCATTCCCAAGACCTAAAGAGATATCTAAAAATAAATATATATTTATTTTTTACTACTGTCAAACACCCTATTTATATAAAACTTTAATTATAATTTAGCGTGCGTAATTTACGCACGCTAAATTTTAAATTGAGTTTTAGGCCTAATTAGACTTATCTAAATTAAAAATGAAAACGAACTCCGCAAAGCGCCGTTCGGGCAACTGCCGTCGCGTGCGTAAAAGTATCTCTTTCCGCACTACTTAGGTAAATAACTATTTTCTATGCTGGCCTCTAATTCCTCTTTGTATGGAGTGCTAGTTATAACGGCAGCTTTTCCACTTCGTGAACTATTTTTTTGAATAATAACTTTTGAAGCAGTTGGAACAGGCATCAAGTTTGCAGGGGTAATCTGTTTCTCAGGAGTAACCTGTCCTTCAAGGGCTTGCTCTCTTGGAGGGGTAACCTGTCTCTCAGGGGTTTGCTGTCTTGGAGGAGTAACCTGTCTCTCATGAGCTTGCTGTCTTTGAGGGGTAACCTGTCTCTCAGGGGTTTGCTGTCTTGGAGGGGTAACTTGTCTTTCAAGGGTTTTTTCTTTTGCCTCGTTATCTAATTGTTCTTCCTCTACTTCATCCACTGTTTCTGTTTCTACATTTTCTTAATTAATTGCTTTTAGCATTTCTGCACAAAATCATATTCTTTGAATGCATTTCTATCAGAAGGAAGCATTTCAGTTTATCTAAACCCGTTTATAGCACCTAATAGCCTGATACAACACGTCCTGGGTTAAGCCTAAGCAAGTTTGTTATCTCTTGCGCGTAAAAGGTTTTGAATGGTGATATAAGAGCTACGTCCACAGGTTGCATCCGATATGTCGAATGGGTGGAAGGCATATTATGTTAACATTGTCTGAGTGTAATGTGTAATTGCACCAATTTGAGTTTTAATTTTTTTCCCACAACTTTAATATGCTTGTGTTGGACGATCCTTTTACAATATAACGGCCACAGATCAATGAAATACATTATCATCTTTTGATTTAGTAAGTCCCTATTTTCCCAAAAGGGCCCCTGCACTTGTGGATCAAGTGAAATTACTTCCTGTTCTAATTTATCTGAAGTTGATTTTAAAGGAGTTTCAGTTGAGGGAATGGTTATTTATAAAATAAATAAAAAATAATTTCTTATTTAATCCGAGTGAAAATATTTCATTTAGATTATGTCAAGAAAATCCAAATATGTTAAAAACTAACAAAAAATCAATTTAGATTCAATGAAGTTACAAAAGTAAGTAGCTGATTTAGACTAAATTACTTAAAAGAAGAAATATATTAGCTATTTGCCTCACTGTAAGCACCCGCCCTGGGTTAGATAGCATTCAATCAGTTTAAGCAATCGTGAGCTTTGATTTAAAGGGCCCATAAACTCCCGCATCTAAACGCTGCAGCCTATGAGTAGTGTCGGGTGGAAATGACAACACAATTATGCCATTTTTACGGCAAAGCATAATCGCTTCTCCAGAGGTTCATTGGCTCTTGCGATTGTTAATCAGTAGTAAAATTTTGTTTTCAGTTGAACATTTCGTCTGACGAATAATATGCTGGAGAACCTGAACGAATAACCCTGATTTGTTTCCGAGAGCAATGCTTGAAGAAGGTCCTTCAGATAAATATTTCTTTCTCTTGGAGAAACAAATACTGGAGGGAGAGCAACTCCTCAAGCTTTTTATACAACTAGGAAAAATGTTGTACCTAACTCTTGCGGAAAGTGCCTTTTCCGCCCTTGACGGCATGCCCGAACTCCGCAAACGTGACTGTTTCACCCGGCTCGCCACTTGCAACTTGGCCTACCTGCTTTTTACCTTTGGTACTAACAGCTTTTACTGCTTTTAATACTGTGGAGATTTCAGTCTTGTCTAGGTTAAATATCTGTTCCCGTTTAAAATGGTACTTTTCCAATAGGTTTGACAAATTACCATAGAATTCGTTCACTCTTGCTTTATTCGTATTATACAGTATTCGTTCGATCGCAGTTCGGCACGGTTGTATTGCATCGTACCTGCGTAATAGTGCTAACGAGGTCAAGTCGAGGTTTGTTTTGTTTATAATAAACCGCGCGCGCGAATCTGTGTTAAATATCTATAAACAATGTTTATTATAAATAATATATCATGTTTAAAAGCAAAAAAAGTGTACCATCACCTGTGAAGCTTGTTTTAAAAATTAGCGAAAAGCCCAAACAAAATCAAGAAAAAATGGATAATGCCGAATTATTTCAGGATAGCCATGCTAGAACACAAAATGAAGAAGTTTTATATAGCGAATGGAAAAAATCCCAAAACGAAAAAAAATCACTTAGTGTACAAGTGGATTATCTCCGAAGTCAACTGGAAAGTATGAAAAAAAAAATTTGCAGATTTAGAGACAAAAGTCACTAAAAAAGAAGAGTCTGACATGGACTACATTACTGATGAGGACGATCTAGCAAGAGAAACTGAGTGGATCAGACAAAAAGGAAAAGGTTGGAAAAAACGTCGAATGGATACTTCACTCTCACCACCACAAAAAAGCTCGGTTACTGGAGAGCCCTCCAATAAAAAACAAAATGAAGAACCCCCTACTAAGGTTAAAAAAGCTCCATTACCTCCACCGATTATGGTAAATGGCGTAAATAATTTTAATGATATTTATGAAAAGTTAAATATCATACAAGGAGTTAAAATAAAAGTTTTAAATAACGAAAATATTAAAATAAATGTACAAGACGCAGACAGCTATCGGCTGGTTACTAAAATGCTTAATGAAATAAATTATCAATGGCACTCATACGAAAACAAACAAATAAGGCCAATTAGAGTAATAGCGAATAGGCTACACTTCTTATGTGACCCACAAAAAATTGTAGCTGATCTACAAAAAAAAGGTTTTAAGGCACTGGAAGCCAGCAACAAACTGAAATGGAGAACAAGACAACCTCTTAACATGTTTATGCTCACATTTAGCCACGATGAAGATATCAACAAAATTTTTGAAATTTCCAGTATCCTTGGGATTGAAGTGGAAATCAAAGCACTAAAAACCTTAAAATTAGTCCCTCAATGCAAAAGATGTCAATCTTATGGACACACGCAAAAATATTGCGCTAAAGAACCACGTTGAGTAAAATGCACGGGGAAACATCTTTCTGTAGAATGCCCCAAACCAAAAGAATCTGAGCCAAAATGCATCCACTGTGGAGGCAAGCATCCTGCTAACTACAGAGGATGCCTTGTTGCTAAAGAAATACAAAAATTGAAAAATAAACCTAAGAAACCGAATCTCACACCAAACGGGATTACAAATAGACAAACCCAACAGACAAGAAACACAGTCACACAAAACTCTGTGACAAGGACATACAGCCAAGTAGCAGCAACAGCTACTATACCTGATATTAATATCAGTAGTCAAAATACTATGGAACAAACACTTCAATTAATTGTGGAGAAATTGAACAAACTTGATGAGCGATTAACTAAACTAGAAAGTAGCAATAACGGAGCTACCAATATGCCTCAAAATGGTCAGTAATCTTAGAATTCTAGCTTGGCATGCCACTGGTCTCTTGCAACATCAGCAAGACTTGCAAGTTATTCTAGACATAGAAAAAATTGACGTCTGTCTTGTGTCAGAAACGCATTTCACTAACCAGTCTCACATTAAATTTAAGGGTTATAAAGTGTATCATACAACTCACCCTAGCGATACTGCACATGGGGGAAGTGCTGTAATTATTAAAGAAAATATATCACACTATGAGGAGATGGGATATAAAACCATAGAGATTCAAGCTACATTAGTAAGTGTAAAAACCAAAACATATACACTAGTCATAAGTGCTGTCTATATACCACCAAGGCACTTACTAAAGAAAAATCAATATCTTAATTTTCTCAGAAAATTAGGAAACCGTTTTATAATTGACTTTAATGCAAAAAATACCTACTGGGGATCTAGACTGACGAATTCTAAAGGAAAAGCTATTAGTGAATATCAATGTGAGCCAATATCAACTGGTAAGCCCACATACTATCCAACAGATCCAGGAAAAATTCCAGATCTAATTGATTTTTTTATAGTAAAAAATATATCTTTAAGTTTTGTAGATATAGAAGAAAGTTTTGATTTACACTCAGATCATTCACCTATTATTCTAACTCTTAGTAAAAACATAATAAAGAAAGAAGCAAATATCTCACTAGTTAATAAACTGACTGACTGGATTAGTTTTAAACAAAGTCTGTCAGAAAAAATAAACCTATCAGTACTATTGCAAACGCCAGAACAAATCGATAAAGAAGTTGAATATTTTGTTACAAATATTCAACAAGCAGCTTGGGAAAACAGTCCAAAACCAAAGAGAATTTTTAAGGGAAAAAACTATCCAAAGGAAATTAGAGACCTTATATTGGAAAAAACGAAACTAAAAAGAAAGTGGCAGCAAAGCCGTGATCCTTGGGACAAAACAAATCTCAACAACATGACGCAACGCATTAGGCGAGAAATTCTAGTAATAAAAAATGAATCTATTAACCATTTTCTTAATGAACTTACAGATGATAAAAATACCGACTATTCCCTCTGGAAAGCAACCAAAGATTTTAAAAGACCAATTATCCAAATTCCACCCATACGAAAATCTAACAACCAGTGGGCAAGGAGTAACAAAGAAAAAGCAGATATTTTTGCAAGTCATTTAGAAAAAACATTTCAGCCCCACGAAACACCGGATGAAAACTGCGGCATGAAGGCTTAGTTTTAAACTAAAACGGTTTCTGCCAAAACAATATTCGGATATTTTGGAATCATACATATCTGATGGACATTTTAGAGTAAAACAGAAAGACTCATACTCAAATTTAAGAGAAATTCAAGCAGGCGTGCCCCAGGGTAGCGTACTAGGCCCTTATCTATACTTATTATTCACTTGCGATATCCCAAAGTCAGAAATTTGTCACTTAGCAACATTTGCAGATGATACTGGTTTATTGACGGTAGAAAAATCTATTGAAAAATGTAAAGAAAAACTTCAGGATGCAGTCACCGAAGTTCACAGTTGGACCACAAAATGGCGAATAAAATTAAATGAAACCAAATCAATTCATGTTGATTTTACAAACAAAAATATAAATCACATACAAATAACAATTAACAACATTCCCGTACCATATTCAAATCAGGCAAAATTTCTCGGTATAACACTTGATGCCAAATTGCGCTGGAAAGCACATGTTAAGAAAAAAAAGAAGAACTTGAGATAAGGTATAGAAAAATGAACTGGCTAATTGGAACGAAGTCCAATTTAACAATTCATAATAAGTTACTGCTTTATAGACAAATACTGAAGCCAGTATGGACATATGGTATTCAACTATGGGGTTGTGCTAAAGAGAGTAACATTCTAGTTTTACAGATATTTCAAAATAAAGTATTAAAAAACTTTGTGAATGCACCTTGGTACGTTCGAAATAGTGACCTTCATCGAGATCTAAAAATCGAAACTGTAGCAGTGACTATAAAAAAGTACGCAAAAAGCCATGAAGATAGACTCCTTCGGCATGTGAATGTGGAAGCAATTCAGCTTCTAGACAATACTATGCTAGTTCGAAGACTAAAAAGAGTGAAGCCGTTTGAGCTAGTAAACTAAGTGAATTATATAAAACAAAATAATGCTATAAACACAACACAATTGTGAGTTACAGACTAAACAAAGCGGGGAGAACTGTTGAGTGAACCCTAAGTTTAAATCTGACTTTTCTAGTAAATTAAGTTAAAACAAAATTGCTAATTAGTCTTACTGACTAGATTGTAATACAATAAACACAGTGTGTTTGACAAATAAAAAATAAAAAACTCTTGCTTTATTAAAACCTGTTCCTCTCATTAAACTTGTGCTCTCGGGCTTCCTCAAATACAGCTGTTTATTTCTATTCATAAACCCTTTTCTCCATTCATCGCTTAAAATAAGAAAAATAATACAGTTACAATAGATTCACATGGTAGCTACTAAAGTACACTCTATCTACAAATTATCCTCAATTTACCAGCAATGTTTTTATCCTTCCAAGTTTCTGGCATTTTACCTCTGGCATTTTACGTGAACCCATAATTCAGGTTTGAGCAATGCTTTATATAAGACGATAATTCTTTTTTTTCTTCCAGTGAAAACACCTGGCTGCTACTGTATTTGTTTTCAAATGTCGTCGGGGCAGAAACTTCTTTACTTGCGTATCGCAGTCTTCAAGGTGGCGTATGACATGCTCTTTGCTATTTTTGTTTGCAACATCATTTTTATGCGAAATTGGAGAGTCGTTATTTTAACATTGTGTCTTTGCGCAGAAGCATTTAGACCTAATTCTCTTTTTAAATAAGCGGAAATAGCATTGTTTATGTTTCTCTCATCTACCTCTACCCTTTCTCTTGTTAGTTCTAGGCATCTAAAAATAATAATAAAATGTTTTATCACTTACCTTTTATAAAATCATACCAGCCATAATAATAAATGCAAAAAAAGGACATGAGCTGGAGGATTCCCCGGCTCTTGCTGGCCGAATGCTCCCTAACTACTAAATTAATACCTAAATATTTGTAAACTTTCAAAAACATTTTGAGGTTATAATCTTACATTTAGTTTTTCATTGTAAATGAAAGCATATTTGTGAACAAATCTGTCAGGCTAAAATTAGAACTTATGACAATATTTCCGAAAGACTAAACAGTTAAAAACTTACTTTTTTTTAAACCACATCCAATTTTGCACAAAAACTAAGCAACATCACCCAACGAAAATTTACAGAAAATGGCCGTGTGTGAGGCCCAAATGAACTATAACTATATAATAACTAATGGGTTCGATCCCCATGCCTGCCAGTACAAACTCGAACCTATTATCCGTTTGTGTATACAGATTCACCGGAGGTAGGGGTAACGTAACGTAAGTCACGTTAAGCGGATGGTCCCGTATTAAGAGCGTAGCACGATAAAGATCCCTGTGCCCGACAAAGGGTATCAGGCAAAATTAAAACCTCCTTGAGAAAAAACATTGCCTACCGGGGGGTGCTTAGCAGGCCGGCCTGCTGGGTCATCATGTAGTATGAATGAGTTTGTGATTGTCCCCTGTATAAACAAACCTTGCAAGAAATTGCATTGTAATATAAATGGCTGGAGATCACAGTAGTCTATAGCCATTGTAACATCCTGCGAGAGAGTGAGACAGGTCAAAAAGTCGGGTAATTCCAATATACACAGAGGCCAGGCACTGGCCGAAACCTCCCCTTGGCCGAATGCTCCACCCTCTCAGGAGAGACCAAGTAGAGTAAACTGCTTGACATTCTCAATAAGCAGCTGTATTCATTTTTTTTAACCAGCTTTACAACAGCGATTTTAAGAATTTGGAGTAATTTCATGTGTACTTTTTCGCTTTCTTGCGCATATTGTGTGCTCAATATTATTTAGTGCATTTTAGAACCCCTTGCTTGAATTGATTTTACTACCTATCCCTCATACTCTACTGATGCCGTTTTAAGTCCAAGACCCCCGATTACAACTTTCTTCGTGTATCAGCATTTATCGACAATAACGAAAAATACGTATAATGTTCCTCGTTGTCAAGGCGATAATTGCGGGCCCATTAAAAGGCAGTTAGGAAGTTTGTACCTAAATTCGTTCAAGGACTTTATAGGGCTGTGGTTCTCAAACTTTTGTAGAGTGGGGAACACTAAAGCTTGCTTTTTTCCTAGGGAACCCCTACTCTAAGTACTTAAATGTAAGACATAATGTTTAGTTTTGTGTAAAAAAATCGACATTAACACTACTTTTTAAGGTTCCAAATAAAGAGTAATAACTTGGAAACAGTTAAAATACTAAAATAAGTGTGTGCAAGCTGTGCTTGACAATTACACTTGCTTAACTCGGCTTGGTTAAGCAGCGGGATTAAAGTAAAAAGTTTACTGCCAGGGAGCAGCCTCACTCCCTGCAATGACCAAGAAGGCTTATGGTACAGTAAACTAAGTAGGTATAGTGAGAACAACTATCAAATGTTGAATCTGCTTTATTGAAATGAATCCTCTCATTTTATATTCAAAAATTGTTATGGTTCGTGATAAATTGTAAAATATAAAATTCCATATAATGTGTTGTTTTATAAACTAAATAATTTATATAATTTAAATAGGTAAACTTGAGAAGGTTAGTTTATGTTATTAAAACCTAATTTCTCAAGATCACCTATGTTTAAATAATAACTAAAACTAATGATTAAAATAATTTAAATTTGGATTTACTTAAAATATTAAAAAAAGAAATCTGTTTAATTTTACAATTAAACATTTTCCGGTCTCTCCAGAATGGATGATCGGAGGGACCTCAGTTCAAATTCGTCTTCTTGTGTTGTCCTTTGGTTTCGTCTTTTTTGACGGTATGTTGAAATTGCTCGAGTCATTTTCCAACCAGCTATAATAATGCTGACGATAACCAGGGTGGTGATGCCGCTAATGGCTGAAGAATGGTATTGGATCTTTCGCCATATTATGTTGTGAAGATTTTCTTTTAAGTTCTCTTCGTCCTTAATTAACTTTCCAAAGCCTTCTGTCAGGCGAAAAACAGACTCTGTGGGTATGTTTTCTCGGGCTTCTATGTCGAACGTGCTGTTAAGTACTATTGGGACTGTCTTGGAGTAACTACCTAAGACCGTAATTGTACTAGTTCTTATAGGTGTTAAGATGTTTTGCTTCATCTCGATTATACACTCTTGTGATATTTGAATTATCCCTGTTGTATTTAGTGCAACATCTTCCCGCGCACCGTTGCATATCACGGCTACTTTAGTTGCCGAGTCTGCGATAAACATCCAGGTATTTGGCGTGCACAGTTGTTTCCATTGAACGTCTTTGATTTTATGTTTTTGGATAGTGCAATATCTTGGTTTTGGGCGTTCATATATTTCGTCGATTATGCATGATGGGTTGGTTTGAATATTTCTTACTGAAGATGGAGCACATATGAAATGATGAATATCGGATTTTATACACTGTTTTAGCTCACTTTT
Source organism: Aspidapion aeneum (assembly GCA_963576565.1). Classification (NCBI taxonomy): domain Eukaryota; kingdom Metazoa; phylum Arthropoda; class Insecta; order Coleoptera; family Brentidae; genus Aspidapion; species Aspidapion aeneum. The sequence continues at coordinate 29,767,553 of OY755046.1, read as the reverse complement.
ATCAAGCTGAAAGTATGTCTGTGTATTGTAATCTATAGCTGTATACTCATCCGTAATATCGAGAGTCCAGTAGGATCCATTTTTTACTTTTAGTGGAATCGGTGTTGCTTTTATTAATATGAAATCGGTAATCTCTGTTATGGGAAAATATCCATATATAATTAGATGAGTATCGTTAGCTGTTATTCTGGTAGGCAGACTTGATAATGACATGATCTGCAGGTTGTTGGGAAATTTCTGATTTGATTCTTTAATAATAGCGTGGATATAAACTGAAGAAATTATATCGTAAACTGATCCTCTGTTAAAATATATATTTAGTAATTTTTCGTAGTATTCGTTAGTTTCAGTAATGAAGTTAGTTGCTACTTGATATGCACTTAATAGGTGAATATTTAATGCATTTGTATCTACTTGTTTGTACCAGCTTTGCATTTTATTTATTGCTTCGATTCCTTGGTTTAGTCGTTTCTGGAAATGTTGTAGTTTGGTTGAAATCCTGGTTTCTGTTTCATTAAACTTTGTAATTGTGGAAATCATGAATTTGGTTTGATGATTAGATGCTCTAATTAGTTCTTCTTGATTTTTATGTAATTCATCAATTTCTTGATACACTTCATCGTTTACGCCAAAGACTGCAGTTAAAAAATTGCCAAAAATTCCTCTTTTGATTCTAGGATGAATATCGTTGAGTGTCGTAAACATCCATTTGGTATGGGCTTCCAGTTCTTCTAAGTGATGGATTAAGGATGTACATTTGACCTCATTCGTAAGTTCTTTTGATTTATTACAAAGTCTTTTAAATTGGTCAACAACGTTGGATATATTTTTGATATCTGTTCTGCTTCTAATTTTTGGATGAGTTATTTCTATTCTAAATACTCCTCTATCAATTCTGGCGGATCCCAGATGTTCTACATAAATGCCTTGTTGAGGATATTTGATTTTAACTTTTGTTTCTGCTGTTACGGCGGAGACAATAAATACGGCTGCAATGAAGTATAGCAGGCTTGATTTTGATGTTTTCTTTGTATTATTTTCTTGTCTGCTTGAGTGAATTTTTTCTGTTGCTGTGTGGCTATAAATTTTCGTAGATGTTTCTTGGTTTGTTTCCTCTATTGGCAAAGGAATTAGTTTGTGGATTGGCCTTTTTTGTGTGGTGCCTCCTGCTCTTTTTATCGTTACAACTCGAACAGCACCATCTTGACCTGGATGGGTCTCTGTTATTTTCGCTAAGGGCCATTGATTAGGATTGATATTCTCTTCTTTAACAAGAACCATGGTGCCTCTTTTTAAATTTTCGGTTTCGCTTGTCCATTTGTATCTTTGCTGAAGTCTTGCCAAGTATTCAGTGCACCATGCATTCCAGAAGTTATTTTTCATTTTCTGAACTAGCCTCCATCGTTGTGACAAGCTATAGGTCTCTATAGAATTAAGGTCTGGAGGGGCCAGTAATTGCCTTCCTGTCAGAAAGTGCCCAGGAGTTAATATATTCAGGTCGTCTGGATCTTCTGTTAGAGGGCAAAGTGGTCGTGAGTTTAAACAAGCTTCGATCTGGTGTAATAAGGTTGTTAATTCTTCATAAGTCAACGTTGTTTCACCAATGATTCTTTTGAGGTGATGCTTCATTGATTTAACTCCCGCTTCCCATATGCCTCCAAAGTGTGGGGCCGCGGGTGGGATGAAATGCCATTGTGTGCCTTGGTTTACAATAGCGTTTTGCAATGTTGGTTCTTGGATTGTTTTTCTAACCTCATCTTCAAATTGCTTAGAGGCCCCTACAAAGGTGGTTCCATTGTCGCTGTACATATGCGTGCAATGGCCTCTTCTGGCGGTAAATCTTCGAAATGCTGCTAAAAAAGCCTCTGTGCTCATATCACTGACTAGTTCTAAGTGGGTTGCCTTGGTAGCTAGGCAGACAAATACCGATATGTATCCTTTGTAGGATTTGTGTCCTCTTCCTTTGGTTGCTCTGACTTGAATAGGTCCAGCGTAATCTACTCCTGAATTGGTAAATGGTGGTGTTGGATTTACTCTTGATTTTGGAAGTTGTCCCATTAACTGTTCGGCGGTTTTGGCCTTGTGTCGTACACAAATAATGCAATTCTTTAAAAGGGTCTTGACAGCTCTTTTGCCATTTATTATCCAGAATTGGTTTCTAGTGTATGATAAAGTTGCTTGGTTGCCGCCATGAAGGGTTTTCTTGTGGGCGTCTCTTATAATTAGTTTAGACAGGTAGCTGTGGTATGGAAGAATCACTGGGTGTTTCTGTTCGTATGATAGGCTGGAGTTTTCTAGTCTTCCTCCAACTCGAATGAGGCCGTGGCTATCTAGGTATGGATTTAGGCTTTTGAGCTTGCTAGTTTTTTCAATCGTATTGTTTTTCTGCAAGGAATTGTATTCTTCTGCAAATTTTTGGTTTTGTACAATTTTGATGATTCTGAAGAAGGTCTCCTGAATTTCTTCGACGGAGAGGATAATATTTTCTTGTCGTTTGATGAATCTCCTGCAATAGGATAGTACTCGAAGCATTCGTGTGACGTCTAAGAAACGTTCCCATATATTACTTTTTATTGTTATTTCAGCTTTGTTGCACAAAATTTTGATTTCTTCTCGGACTTTGGGAATATTTTGTGTAATAGGGAGTTCGTCTAAAGAGTTGAGCCAATGGGGGCCTTTCCACCAAAGGTCAATTGAATTAAGCTTGTCAGGATCTACTCCTCTAGAAATTATATCTGCTGGGTTTTCTTGGGATCTGACGTGATTCCAGGAGACTTGAGGCGTGTATCTGTGTATTTCGCAAACTCTGTTAGCTACGAATGTTCGCCATCGTGTAGGGTCTCCTCTTATCCAGCCCAGAGTGATCATGGAATCGGTCCAGGCAAATGTTTGCATTTCGTCTAGCTGAAGGGCTGATCTAGTTTTCTCTATTAGCTTGGCCAGCAGAACTGCAGCACACAGCTCTAAACGAGGCAATGTGGTTCTGTTTTTTGCTGGCGCAACCTTTGACTTGGCTTGTAGAAGCGTGATAGTTTGTTTCTTTCTATTTGTTATACGGCTATAAATTACTGCGCCGTACGCCTTTTCTGATGCGTCACAAAACCCATGTAGCTCTATCTGGGAATTTCGGTAGTGTATCCATCTTGGAATTTTAATTTTTTCTATTTCTTTGATATTACTTTGAAATCTTTGCCATCTTATAGCCATTTCTTCATCAACTGGCTCGTCCCAGGTTAATTTCCGTAGCCATAGATCTTGGATTATTAGTTTAGCTTGAATGACGACTGGAGCTAACCATCCCAGAGGGTCAAATAATTTGGATATTTCTGACAATATGTTTCTTTTTGTAAGCATGTTGATTTCGGAAACTTCTACTTGGAATTTGAATGTATCATCTACAGGTGACCATAGTACCCCTAGCGACTTTTTAGCGTTATCTTGGGGTAATTCTTGTAGCTTCTGGTCCCTAAATTGTTCAGGAATGGACTGGAGTAATGCTGACGAGTTGCTTGACCATTTTCTTAAATTAAATCCGGCAGAGCTAAGCATTTGTAGTAGTTGGTTTTGCAATTCTAAGGCTTCTTCGAGATTTTTTGCTCCTGATAAAATATCGTCAACGTAGAAATCACGCAACGTTGCTTGACTGGCGGCTGGAAACCTTTCTGCTTCTTCTAGTGCTAGTTTTTGTAATGTTTTTATGGCTAGATAAGGAGCTGATGCCGTGCCATAAGTGACCGTGGAAAGTTCATATTCAAACATTGGTTGTGTGGAATTATCTCTCCATAAAATTCTTTGGCAGGGTTGGTCATCAGGATGAATTTTGATTTGTCTGTACATTTTTTCTATGTCTGCACAAAATGCAAATTCGTGCCTTCTCCAGCGGACGAGTATGTCTGCAATGTTTTGTTGTAGTCTTGGCCCAACGTGCATAATGTCGTTAAGGCTAATGCTGGTTGAGGTTTTACAAGAGGCGTCAAAAACAACTCTTAACCGGGTTGTTGTGCTTGTGTCTCGAATGACAGCTTGGTGAGGGATGTAGTATTTTCCCTGATTAACTTCATGGCGGTTTACTCTTCTCATATGGCCCAAGTCAGCGTATTCTTTCATAAAGTCTGCATATTGTTGTTGTAAATTAGCATCTTGCTGTAATTTCTTTTCAATGTTTGCAAGTCGTGCTGCTGCTCTTGGTTTTGAATGGCCTAATGATTCTGGAGGCTGCTTGAATGGAATTTTAACTATGAATCTTCCATCTGTGTCTCGTGTTGTTGTTTTTTCATAAAACTCTTCGCACGCTTGTTCATCGTTAGTAAGCTGATGGACAGGTAATATTTCTTCTAGCTCCCAGAACTTTGTTAGTTGTTTGTCTTCCTCACATTGAGCGATCATGCTGATGACCTGAATAGATTTCGGTCCAGCGATAATTGGCCCAGAGACAATCCATCCTAGTTCAGTGTTTTGTTTTAGCAGTCCTTCTTGAGTTTTTTGAAGGCCACTTAGAATAATGGTTGCATATTCTTTGGCTCCTAATATGCCGTCTATGGCTCCAGGTGTCATAAAAGTGGGATCTGCTAGAACTTCGTTTTTCCAGCTATCTATACTCTGTATCTGTAAATGTTGTTTGGGCATTGACTGCGTTAGTTTTGGCAGGACTATCATGTCTATTTCCATAGAGAATGCACTTTCAAATCGTGGCTTGATATGGGCGTTTATAGACCATTTTGAAACTTTTGGTTCTCCATCTCCAACGCCAGATATTTCTGCTCTAATATGGCGTCGGGGTAGTCTTAGGCGTTGAGCGGCCTCTTCGGTAATAAAGGATGTTTGTGAGCCTTGGTCAATTAAGATTCTCAGTAACTGTGGTGAATTTGAAGATGAGACTTCTATAAGAGCTGTTGCTAGTAAAACGTTTTCTTCTTTTTGACTTGCGTGATTTGTCGAGCTGTATCTATTTGGTGGAGCTTGTTCGTTTGCCCTTCTTGTGGAAGAGTTGTATTGAGGATTTCTCTGATGGTTTGGTGGAGAACTTCGTCTTTGGTAATCATTTGGTTGATTTTGGCGTTGCTGGTATCTCTCCTGGTGAAGAAGAGTATGGTGTTGACGACTGCAAATGTTGCATTTTGTTTGGCTGAAGCATTTCTTATTGACGTTATGACTTAGGCAGTTGTGGCAAATGTGATTTTCTTGAATAAATTTGTTTCTCTCTTGCGTTGATATTGCTTTAAATTTTAGGCAATGGTAAATCGTGTGCTTGTTCTCGTGACAAAACAGGCAGTAGGTTTGATTAATTCTTCGGTCTTGGCTTGACTTTTGTTCTGAGCTTGAAACTGTCTCTAGTGATTGGAAACGTCTTTCCAAGAAGCTCATAAATTCTTTTAGATCTGGAACATCGTGAGGGCTTTGGAGATTTTGCTCGTATAAGCGATTGGTCTCAGAATCCCATTTTCTGATAATTAAGCGAATTATCATAGGTCCCCAAGTGTTCGTTTCTATTTCTAGATTTTTTAATGCTTGAAGACATTCGCTAGTGACATCGTGTAGTTGCTTCAATTTTTGTGCGTTTTCTTTTGGTACAGTTGGTAAATCCAAAATTTTATCAAGGAGTTTGAAAATGAGCAATCTTTTATTTTGGTATCGACTTTGTAGCAAGGTCCAGGCTCTATCGTAATTGGCTTCAATTGTTTCTAAATGTTGAATTAGTTTACTTGCTTCTCCTCTTGTGTGTGTTTTTAAATAATGCATCTTTTCAGCTTTTGACAGAGTTTGGTTCTCATGGATTACTTTTTTGAAAATGTCAAAGAATGTTGACCAGTTTTCATATCCACCGTAAAAGATTGGTATCAGGATTTTTGGAAGTGACAAATTTTGACTTGGCTGTATAAGGGCTTGATTGGTTGGAGCGTTTTGTTGTTTGATCTTTTGAGCTATTCTTTCAATGATATCTTCGCATTGACTTTGGGCTTCAGTATATGCATCTTCTGTAAAGTACTCGTTGGTATTTGTTTCTTCATTAATCGAAATTTCCTCGTCAAGTTTCTGGATTGTAGCCCATTTCTTCTTGATTTGTTCCATCTGATATTCATAGCGGGTCGTGGTTGTTTCTTGACATAGTTCGATTTCAACTTGATGTAGGATTTTTTCTAATTGTCGCAGATGGTATTTCTGTGCTTTGAAGCGTTGCTCTTGTTCATTGGTACTGGCTGTTGAAAGTTGACCACTTGTTTCAGCGGCTGATTGGGCATTATTGTCCTTTAGTGGCGGTGCAGCTTTTGGACATGTCTCTAGGTAGATCTTGATTTCTTCGTATTTGCTTTTCAATTGATGATAATATTTCTTGGTGTGATATGCATGATCACTGATCTCTAAATCTTTTATTTCAATTTCATTGGCTTGGATATTCTTCCATATATCTTCTAATTCGGCGAAACGATTTTTGATATAGGATTCAGTTTTTCTTGTGGCTGAGTCTTTTTGGCTGTTACTTAGGAGTTGAACAAGCTTTTGTCCCTGATTTTCTTGTTTTCGAACTAGATCTTTCATTTGGGCGTCCGTAGACATGACGGATAGTTGTTTTGGACTGACTGGCGGATGATCGGACTTTCTTGTGGAAGGTCGCTCTGGTTGAAGCTCTCTTGAATAGTGGCTTCGGACAAGTGTACGGGTAGTCGTACTGTTAGGTGGACGGCTTTTTGCAGCTTGTAAAATGGACGGACTTTCTCGTGGAAGGTTGCTCTGGTTGAAGCTCTCTTGAATACTGGCTTCGGACAAGTGTACGGATAGTCGTACTGGTAGGTGGACGGCTTTTTGAAGCTTGTAGAATTGACGGACTTTCTCGTGGAAGGTCGCTCTGGTTGAAGGTCTCTTGAATAATGGCTTCGGACAAGTGTACGGATAGTCGTACTGTCGGGTGGACGGCTTTTTGCAGCTTGTAAAATGGACGGACTTTCTCGTGGAAGGTCGCTCTGGTTGAAGCTCTCTTGAGGACAAGTGTACGGATATTCGTACGGGCAGGTGGACGGTTTTCTGACGCTTGTAGAATGGATGGACTTTCTCGTGGAAGGTCGCTCTGGTTGAAGCTCTCTTGAGTAGTGGCTTCGGACAGGACAAGTGTACGGATAGTCGTACGGGCAGGTGGACGGTTTTTCGACGCTTGTAGAATGGATGGACTTTCTTGTGGAAGGTCGCTCTGGTTGAAGGTCTCTTGAATAGTGGCTTCGGACAAGTGTATGGACTTTCTCGTGGAAGGTCGCTCTGGTTGAGGCTCTCTTTCGTAGTGGCTTCGGGCAGGACAAGTGTACGGACAGTCGTACAGGCAGGTGGACGGACTTTCTCGTGGAAGGTCGCTCTGGTTGAAGCTCTCTTGCGTAGTGGCTTCGGACAGGACAAGTGTACGGGCAGGTGGACGGACTTTCTCGTGGAAGGTCGCTCTGGTTGAAGCTATCTTGCGTAGTGGCTTCGGACAGGACAAGTGTACGGACAGTCGTACAGGCAGGTGGACGGACTTTCTCGTGGAAGGTCGCTCTGGTTGAAGCTCTCTTGCGTAGTGGCTTCGGACAGGACAAGTGTACGGACAGGTGGACGGACTTTCTCGTGGAAGGTCGCTCTGGTGGACGGTTGGGCTGTAGTGGTGTTCTTCTTACGGGCGTCGGCGGTGGTTTCTTTCCTCGAAGGACCAATGTGCAAGCTGTGCTTGACAATTACACTTGCTTAACTCGGCTTGGTTAAGCAGCGGGATTAAAGTAAAAAGTTTACTGCCAGGGAGCAGCCTCACTCCCTGCAATGACCAAGAAGGCTTATGGTACAGTAAACTAAGTAGGTATAGTGAGAACAACTATCAAATGTTGAATCTGCTTTATTGAAATGAATCCTCTCATTTTATATTCAAAAATTGTTATGGTTCGTGATAAATTGTAAAATATAAAATTCCATATAATGTGTTGTTTTATAAACTAAATAATTTATATAATTTAAATAGGTAAACTTGAGAAGGTTAGTTTATGTTATTAAAACCTAATTTCTCAAGATCACCTATGTTTAAATAATAACTAAAACTAATGATTAAAATAATTTAAATTTGGATTTACTTAAAATATAAAAAAAAGAAATCTGTTTAATTTTACAATTAAACAAAGTGTTAAAATATTTTGTTGTTATTTTTTTAATACTTAATGCGATGTTTGAGACAAGTTGCTCAATATCGGGTTCAATGTTTGAAAGGTGTATGCGCATATCTGCTTCAGGATTTAGTTTATTTCTTAAGTCGATTTTTGTAAGAGCACTTTGAAAACCTTCACAACGGTAAGTTGTAGCAAAAGGCAACAATATATATTATATTCACTTCTAAGCTGGGCCCAAAACTTTAACAAAGTAGCTGAATTAAAATTAGCTGTTCAGTTACAGTTCAGATTTACAGTTAGAGTTTGACGAGCTTTTTCGACTGAGACTGAGAACGGATTGCGAACCCAATCAAGATCCTCTTCTTGCCTTGGAAAACATTCTTTGATTGAAACTTGCAGGTTCTGAAGATGGTTGGTTACCTCAGAAGTGATTAATTCTGCTGGACTCTTTGATTCGGACACAAAATCATTTACTCCTCTATTTAGACAAGATTCCCAAAACTGTGTTTCATTTAAGATTTTAGCCTGGATTTTGTCATGTAGTGAGATAACTGTGACAGAAGTTCCCTAAAGTGATAAGTTTAATTCATTAAAGCTTGAAAAGATATACCAAACATTGTAGTCACTTTACATCAGTTATTCTTGATGACAATTAAAATTAAGAGTCATTCGCAAAGTAAGCAGGTGATTGTCCCAATTTCCAAACTTACTTTACTCTACTAAGAATATTTATTTTATTTGCAACATGACACTATTGACTATTTTATTTTTAGGAATACCACAAATATTTTTTTATTTTTTTAACTTCCTGCGGAACCCCAATTACCGCTTCGGCACCCTGGGGTCCGCGGAACCCAGTTTGAAAATCGCTGTTGTAGGGTATTTATCTACAGCGACATCAGCATTTTGATAAAAGTAAATTTAAAAAGACATTAAAATATATTTTAAGAAAAAATTATCATTCTAAGTACTTGACCATATTCGAGAAAAAAATATTTTAGTAAAAAATGTTGTTTATGTCCACAATTGCACATAAAAATACCATTAATGTGAGTTTGTAAACAATGGTTGAATAAAGTAAAAAACGGCAATTTTTATCATTTTTCAGTCGATTATTTAAAAGAATCGCCGGTACATATCCGCTATAATAAAGCTGCGGAATTATTTACACTATTTAACCACCAAAAACTACTAGCAGTGTTATAAAGTTTAGTAAACTAGGATGAAGGGCTGAATCTAGTATTGCATTTTTCTTAACTAGTAGTTATTAATATATGTTAAATTATGTATGTTCAGGTTTAAGCACATTCCTATTTACTTAAAGTTTACGTACATCATTTTCTTAGTCGTTATTTTTAATCTTGTGATTTAATCTCAGTTTCAAATAAACGTATTTGAAATTGAAGAAAAAATATAGGTAGGTAGGTATTTGATTTCTAAATATAAAAAAATCGCGTTTTTAAGTTAGTAATTATATAAGTGCTATAGACTTAAACGTACATTTTAAACCTAAATTTTAGATCCTTGGATCTCAGTAAATTATGGTGGTAAAAATGTTTTATGTACTGGATGATATAAAAATTTAAATTAGATATACACTCTAGATACTTTCTATGTTGTGTAACATTTTTGCATGGACATTTTTCAAATATGTAGTTTTTAGGTTCAAGTTTGACATACTACTTTATTAGGTATGCACGTCATTCTAACTAATTTGTGATACAATGAGTTTTAGTACCTTATATTTTTGAAGTATTTTTCAATGGAAATTTTAATAGAAATATTTTAATAACTGTAGTCGTTATGTAGGGTGTTGCAATTGGCACTTTTGGAGGCTGTGAGATTTACAAAAGGTAGATTCCGTACGATAAGAGAATTTTACGTTTTTTTATTAGCCGTGACATAGTTTTCTATATATTTTTTTATGGTGTTTGTCTGTACAGGGTTTTTTACCATTTTTGCGTTGTGTTAAAAATTATAACCTAAAGTTGGCAAATGTAACTGAAAATGTTAAATTTTGACAGGAGGTTTCTTATTTTAAATAAAACATAAACACAATTTTATAACATTTTTAGATTTCGCGTTTTTTTCTGGTTTCAAAAATGTTTTGATAATTTTTTTTTGAGTTATTACGCATGGTTGCTTCTTTATGACCAGATAAAAGTAAGTACACGAAGATTTTGAAAACGGTTTTTTAAGGAAAAGTGGTAGTCGCTAATACAAAACTACAAAATTTGATGAAATTTGTTTACAAGACAAGTATTTCGATTTTTTGAAAATCAAAACAATGTTTAGTTTTTGCTTGATATTTTTAAAACCCCTGCAGACATTGTTTAATTTTGATAGAGTATCTGATTGTACTCTGAATAGCGCCACTTCTTTCCATTTAACAAAAACTTTGTCTTACCGTTTCCGAAATCCCCATAAATTCCCATGTAGTTAAATTTATCTGAGGTGCTGTAAACTCATAAGAGTATGGACTTTAAGATGTATTATATATTTTTAAAATGATAAAAAAAACGAGAATTTTAAAATTTAATAGAATAGTTTAAAAAAAATACCGTCAAAATAATAGATCGCTTAGATTACTATGATTTTTTTAAAAGTCAGGTCCTCAAGTGTTACACGGAGAAAATGAGGGGAAGAGGTAACATCTATGGTGAAACATCCTGTACATATAAAAATCTATCTCCACGGAGTACCTAAACCCTCTCAAAAGTGCTTTGGAACCCTGATACTTTTAAAATAACGGTTGTGTTAAAACTAACCCTTGCTCAAATTTTGACACTAATTTTTCCAGAAATTAAAATTTTCTTGCATGACCATTTTTGGTGTATTGCATGTCTAATCTACATTTTTATTTTACATCATTTTTTAAATTTAAAATACTGGCCTACTCCATTAACAGATGCACTTTTGTAAGCAACTTAGAAAGTTGACTGGAAGCATTTCGCCCTTCTGCGTATGCATCGCCCAGCCGTCATGTCGCCGTGATGTAAATGAATTATGTACACACTAAAATATTTAATCGCGATCAAATGGCGGCGTCACAATAATAAGCCGGTGTGGGCGACGCTCCGTGGAGAGTCGGATTGGGTTTAGTCAAATACGTTAAAGCCAAATACTTTAGAGCATAAATATGGGGCATACCCATGCATTCTCACACGCGATGCTTGAAGCCAGAACCCCTATTTAATTCTTAATGTTCCTTTTTCGGCTAGACAGGATATCACAACATACTCCGTTACGTCATTACATTATTTGACAATTATCAAATATTTAGGGTTATGTCTATTATTTTTATCTAAAAACTAGTTGATTGGGTAAAAATTTATCAAATTGTGGATTAATTTTGTAGTTTTTCTAAAACTAATTGTGCAGTGTGTGGACACCATGGGGACTATTTAATGGCATCTATAAACCACTCTTAACTTTATTGACAAATTATAAAGAAAAATACACGTAGTTACCTATGAAATGGCACTCCTTTACTTCTTCCGGACATTTTTCCACAAACCCCACATTTTACGTCAAATATTTCCCATTTTTCACAGAAAAAAAACATAATTTTACTCGACAAACCCAAAACGCGGCAAAATTTCAAGATGACCTCCACTCACATAGCAGCTGGGTGTCTACATGACGCACGCGCCAATGCATGCGCACTTGAAAATTTAAATTTGCCATTGTTTTCAAAGCCAGCTATGAGGGCTTCACTTTTCGATTCTTTGAACATGTAATTATGCTAGAACGTATTTGGTTAAAGCATAAACACATGTTCAAAGAATCGAAAAGTGAAGCACTCATAGCTTGCTTTGGAAACAATGGCAAATTTAAATTCGCAGACACGAATTTTCAAGTGCGCATGCGTGTGTTGAGACACAGCTGTTGTGTGGGTGCATTTGTCGTATAAAATTATGTTTTTTTTTCTGTGAAAAATGGGGAATAATTCACGTAAAACGGTGTGTGCGGTGTTTGGAAAAATGCCCGAGAGAAGTAAGGGAGTGCAATTCCATAGGTAACTATTTGTATTTTTGTTAAGAGTGGTTTATAGATGCCATTAAAAACTCTTCATGGGGTCCACAATAAATCTGAACAATTAATTTTAGAAAAACTACAATTTTAATCCACATTTTGATAAATGTTCACTCAGTTTTTAGAAAAAAAATGATAGACATAACCCTAAACTTTTGACAATTGTCAAATAATGTAGTGACGTAACGGAGTATGTTCCAAAACCGCCAAAACTGACGCATGCGCAGTAACCGAAATTCTGTCTACCCGAAAAAGGAACATTAAGCATTAAATGGGGGTCCTGGCTTCATCACCTCGCATCGCGTGTGAGAAGGCATGGATATGCCTCATATTTATGCTCTAACGTATTTGGGTTTAGTGAAAAATCCCATAGCCAACCTGTGGATGTGATACTTTTTCGGTTTCCGGGGAAAATATATATTTCTAATAGATATACGTAAAGGGTGATTTTTTATATAAACGTACGTCGCAATAACTTTGTTATTAGCTGCCGAAGAAAGATCAAACAAAAACTGCTTTAAATGTCCATTTTGCGCATTTGACACTTTTTTCACAGCTCTCACTATGTACGAGTTACAACAAATTCAGCTATTTTTACCCTCCTAGCCCGCGTCGCAATAGGTAGAAAAAGTATTGTTTTCGTCGAAAAAATTTTTTGTGTGTATATTATGTCTGTCAGTAACACGATAGCTCCTAAACCGCTGAACCTATTTTCATAAAATTTTCAGGTAGAATATTGTTCGACACTCTAACGAGCCGATTAGATTTTGGGCAAAATCCATTAATGCTTATGACAGTTTGTTGACAATTAAACATTTTTAAAAATGTTAACTTTTTAACGGAGTATTGTATCAATATGCGGTTTTCGGAATATAGTAAACTATATTTTGTGGCGCTGGTACAAAAGAGCGCAGGTCAAAAGAGCGCGGACAAAAGAGCGCAGGACAAAAGAGCGCACGGACAAAAAAGCGCGCGGACAAAAGGGCGCACGGACAAAAGAGCGCACGTACAAAATGGCGCACGGACAAAAGGGCGCACGGACAAAAGGGCGCACGGACAAAAGAGCGCACGGACAAAAGAGCACAAATAGCGAAGAAAGCGCGCATGTTATAAAAAACTGTTTAACTAACAAACTAAACATAATAAAACCCAAATTGTTTCAATAAAATAATATAAGTCAAATCAACCCAATCGGAAAAAAATTTATTCACAAGGTACAAATAAAAGAAAAACATCTACTTAAACTACTAACAAAGTTAACTACAACGATAAATTATACGCTATTGAACGTAAATGCTGCGCTATATTTCGAAATGAATATTCTCTGAGCAAGTTTTTGATCCGCAGATTTTTTTGAAAATATTTAGAATGTGTAGCAATGCTTGGACGAAATCCAGTTCTGTATTTTACGATGAACATTTCAGTTGAAGCTTGTTCTTTTATCATTTGATGGCATAGTTTACTCAATGACGGATTGTGACATTCTAGTGATTTTTGAAAAGATAGGTGCCAAGCTTCCAGACTGTTATTCGTTGTTGGTAAATTTTTTTGGATTCTATCAAAAACATTCCACATTTTAATACTAAATATTGGTTCCACGTTTTCAATTCTTTTTCCCACATAAGCTCGTTCCCAGTAGTCCACTAATGGCTTCAGATCCGCTTCAAAATTTTCAGAAATAATTTCTAATCCAAATTGTACGTCCTTCACTGGAACAAACGCCAGTGCTACTAACATTTTGCAGTTGGTTCTAAAATTTTCTGACGTTTTATATTTTTCATTCAACCCAAGTTTCTGTATTTTTCGCCAAATACATTGAGTCATATGGAAGAAGCATGCTGCAATATCGACTTCGGGAAATACTTTGGCAATTGTCGAAAAACAGGCGATTTCGAAATCAACCAAAATACTTTTAGGATTTAAATTAGGACCTAGATCTTTAATTTTGGTAAATAATCGAAAATAAGTCTGTGCCTGCTTATTCTCCAATAATGCAAATAATGCAGGTATAGCTTTTTTTCCAACAATTATATGAACCGTAAATAATTGCGTAAATAACAAACTTGGGGCTACGTCGAACGTGCCATCTACTGACCAATCTTGAAATTCCGACATTAAATTTATATTTTCTTCAGTACCAAATAGAAGAATTCTTGATTCATTTTGATCATTATCCTGAGAGTCCCACAAAAGGAATGGTTTTCCTTTCGACGTTTTAAGATCGTTTAGATTACCGGAAACACTGTTAGGTAAATTTTCTTTTTCTCTAGCGCGCTTCACCGCTTTTCTGTTTGCCTCATAACTGGGAAAAAGGACTGCAGCTTCCTCCGTTTTCACCTAGAATAAGTAAAAATACCTTCAGAACTGGTAAATCATAGGTTTTATGGGAGTTGTCTTATCGGCGCTTAGATTACTTTAGTTGAGATTATATTAGATTAGCTAGCTTACTTACCTCTGAAACAGAAGCTTGAATTATGGCTCTTGGAGGTAGTGGTGTATTTCTGGCAAGATCTTTTATTGCATTTTGAGCTTTATTTGTCTCCTCCAAAGCAGGATTCGGTGCATGATTGTGGGAATTTTTTTCATTTTTTTGTTCACCAGTGCGGGATAATCTTCCTTTACAGGTTTTTACTGTGCATCGCCATGATTCTGATACAGAAGTTACTCTATCCTTTCTGTATCTGTATCCATTGTGAAACAAAATTTCCTTTCCTTTTTGCGATAGCATTTTTAAATTATGTCAGTTAGAAGTTACTTAAATGACACTGAATTAGGTACCTACTTACATTGTTATTTGACATGCTGTCTTTTGAATGGTTCATCTTACTGGTTTGAATGTTCAATTTTTTTGATTTTGGAATATTATAAGGTCCCTACTAAAATACAGAGTGTACATACAGTATTTTCCATTTTTATTTATTGAAATTGTAGGCGGTACTTCAGGCAGTTACACGAAAAAAGACACAATGAGAGTCATGAGCTCTTTTGTCCGCGCTTTTCTGACCGTGCGCTCTTTTGTCCGTGCGCCATTTTATACGTGCGCCCTTTTGTACGTGCGCTCTTTTGTCCGTGCGCTCTTTTGTCCGTGCGCCCTTTTGTCCGTGCGCTCTTTTGTCCGTGCGCTGTTTTGTCTGCGCTCTATTGTTCTGCGCTCTTTTGACCTGCGCTCTTTTGTACCAGCGCCTCCTACTCAATAATTTGTGTTATTATCAAAAACTTCGTAAGAGCTTTAGTTTCTGAGATATTTACAAAAAAATGTTTTCAAGGCTGATATATTATCATGGCTTCACTTGAAGTGTGCTAATAGGCTAGCTGAATATTTCTGTTATTTTTAGATTCGGATTTTCTTTCTGATTTTAAAATATCTTTATTCTGCGACAAACATTTTTTGAGATTAGCGCATTTAAATTTGTAAACATTTTCTATGGTAAAATCATATAAATAAGGTAGTAACACAAAATAAGTGTGGAATGATGTGGAGAAATAATACATATATACATATACACATAATGTATTTTTGAAATCAGAACAAAGACGAATCTAAAAATGTGAGAAAATACAATTTCCTTAAAAAATACTCTGCCAATATATGGGCCCCTAACCTCACACTAGGTACTATAGTTATAGTGTTCGTGTGAGCTAATATAACTAAAAACTGAAATATATTTTATTCAACTCCAGACTAAATTACCTTTTGTTTGATACCACACAAGCCATGTTTTGACCTAAACTCAAATTTTTGAAATCTACCCTTAAAAAAAACAAAAAACTAAAATGTATTTTGTTAAATTCCGGACTCAATTACCTTTCGTTTGATATCACACACGCCATATTTTCACTTAAACTCTAATTTTTAAAATATACCCCCACCCTTTTTTTTTAATAAATTAAAATGTATTTTGTTTAACTGCAGACTCAATTACCATTCGTTTGATATCACACACGCCATATTTTCACATAAACTCTAATTTTTGAAATCTACCCCCACCCTTTTATTTGGTTTGTGTTCAGTGGATTTTGTTCATTTTTAAATGGGACCATCTCGACCCAAGACCCAGCCTAGGTACCAAATTTCATTAAAATCGGGCAAGCGGTTTTTGAGTTATGCGCGTTGGTCGTTACAGACAGACAGACATACAGACAGACAGACGGCGCAACAAAAAAGTTTCAAAATCATCTGAAACGCAAAGATATATAAAAATTTTTGAAATCGGAGCAACTTTTTTTTTCCCGAAAAAATTAGGATCACTATAGCTCACACTACTATAGTATAGTAGTAGTGTGAGCTAAATTTGTTCAATTTGTTGTTGTTGTTGTATATACTGACAGCTGTCAAGAAAGTGTCATGTTGTTTCATCTGTCTACGGTAAATAACAACAAAGTTACTTCGAGGTGCGTTTATAAAAAATCACCCTGTACAGGGTTTTTCCGTATATTTTTACACCATATCTAAAACGTTTATTTAAATAGTTACAAAAGTTTCATAATTTTTTACGATGTTTAAACTTTGGGTCGGAATGTCAAAAAAATACTCTGCCAATATATGGGCCCCTAAGCTCACACTAGGTACTATAGTTATAGTGTACGTGTGAGCTAATATAACTAAAAACTGAAATATATTTTATTTAACTCCAGACTAAATTACCTTTTGTTTGTTTTTAAAAAAAAAACAAAAAACTAAAATGTATTTTGTTAAACTCCGGACTCAATTACCTTTCGTTTGATATCACACACGCCATATTTTCACTTAAACTCTAATTTTTAAAATATACCCCCACCCTTTTTCTTTAAATAAATTAAAATGTATTTTTTTTAACTGCAGACTCAATTACCTTTCGTTTGATATCACACACGCCATATTTTCACATAAACTCTAATTTTTGAAATCTACCCCCACCCTTTTATTTGGTTTCTGTTCAGTGGATTTTGATCATTTTTAAATGGGACCATCTCGACCCAAGACCCAGCCTAGGTACCAAATTTCATTAAAATCGGCCAAGCGGTTTTTGAGTTATGCGCGTTGGTCGTTACAGACAGACATACAGACAGACATACAGACAGACAGACGGCGCAACAAAAAAGTTTCAAAATCATCTGAAACGCAAAGATATATAAAAATTTTTGGAATCGGAGCAACTTTTTTTTCTCGAAAAAATTAGGATCACCATAGCTCACACTACTATAGTATAGTATATGTGTGAGCTAAAAATTATAAAGGATCAGGCACCCCTCTTATGGGATTTCTGTAATCCGTCAAACTTCATAAAATTTTGGTATGTTGTAGACTGAACCTTTCTTATCAAAAGCTCTCACGGGCCCAACCTAAATTATTGACCAGTTTTTGAAATACAGGGTCTTGAAAGTGATAATGTCCAAGAAGCATAATGGCTTTTTAAACGGGTTTTCCAAACATAAACGCAATGTTTTTATTTCATATATTTACGATTTATTTATTATTTTTAATCTGTACCGTTAAAATACTATCTACAGGGTGTTTAAGTAAATATCAGTCGAATGTTTTACTGAGAAATAAGCTTTAGTGTGCTGTAGATTAAACCTTGCTCATAGAAGTCCTCATGGGCCCAAATTAAATTAATTTTCAGTTTCTGAAATCCAGAGTGTTGAAGGTAATAATGTTCAAGAAGCATAATAGCTCTTTAGACGGGTTTTTCAAACATATTCACAATGTTACTATTACATTTAGATTATTTATTAGTTTTCTAATGATTCTTTTAATGATAAAGCTGCACTTAAAACAGGGTGTTTTGGCAAATATCATTTTTTAAATACTTATTAAAAATCTATGTACTGTATATATCATTGAGCATCTTACTATTAACAGAGGGCATTTAGCAAAATTTTGGTGCAAAAAAAGTAAAAAGGGCATAATTGTAAAGAAAAAGAGCCTTTTTTTAAAATCCTCTACCAAAATACCGGATGAAAAATGTTAATTAACGTAATACAATTACTTTATACTAATTTCTTGTTTGGAAAACCCTTCTAAAGAACTATAATGCTTCTTAGACATTATCACTTTCATAAGACCTTTTTATAAGAAAGGTTCGATCTAAAACACTAACGTTTGTTTCTCATTAACAATTTCCGTTAATATTTAGTTAAACACCCTGTAGACAATGGTTTAAAGGTACAGATTAAAAATAATAACAAATCGTAAATATATTTGATACTAACACTGTGTATATGTTTGGAAAACCCGTCTAAAGAACTATTGTGCTTCTTGGACATGATCACTTTTAATACCCTGTATTTCAAAAACTGGTCACACATTTATGTTGGGCCCATGAGAATTTTTGATGAGTAAGGTTTACTCTACAACATACTAAAGCTTGTTTCTTATTAAAAAATTCGACTAATATTGACTTAAACACCCTGTAGATAACGTTTTGAAGGTACTGATTGAAAATAATAAATAAATCGTAATTATACGTAATACTAATGGTGCGTATATGTTTGGAAGATCCGTCTAAAGAGCTTTTATGCTTCTTGGGTATTATCACTTTCAACACCCTGTATTTCAAAAACTGGTCATTAATTTGAAATGGGCCCATGAAAACTTTTGATAAGAAAGGTTCGGTCTACAACATACCAAAATTTCATAAAGATTGACGGATTACAGAAATCCCATAAGAGGTGTGCCTGATCCTTTCACAGGTCAATTTTTTTTAAATCGAACATTCATATTATTTTAGATTTTTTAGATTATAGATCTTTTCTTCCTGATTTAAAAAATATGTATGTTGATATTATTTAGTTTATTAGTTTTGGAGATATATGTGTTTAAAAGTTTTGAAAACTTAAATTGATACTCTTTAAAAAGTGATGCTGGTGTTTTTGTAAAGTATACGAGTATAATTTATTAATATTTACCACCCGCGGGGATTCTGCGCAGTAATGTGTGGCGCCGCAAGCTAGTAAAATAAAAAATTATATAATTTTTTTTTGAAAAACAAACTTTATTGGTAATTTTCCACATAGCCTCCTTGATTATTACCTTGATAGATAGATAGCGCAGAATTTCCATTAAGATCGAAGATTGTCTGTTCTATGTTTTCTTGTAGAATTTGAAGTGTTTCCAGCTTGTTGTAATACATCTTATTTTTTAGGTAGGCCCACAAAAAAAATCTAGGGGAGATAAATCGGGGTTTGCTGGTCATAATAATGTGTTTACTGTATTTAATATGGTTTGGCGGGTTGGTTGCCGAGAAACTGCATAGATGCGTTATTATTATTTCAGTAAAACAATTTATTCATATCCAGATTTTCTTTCTCCGAAAAACCATCTTTAACCGCTCTTAAAACTAAATTTGACAAAACAACAGCATCACTTTTTGTGTCAATGCGGTTGTCTTTTTCATCGCTGCCTTGATGTTTTCAAGACAATTTAAGTTTTTAAAACATTTAAACGCTTATATCTCCAAAAGTTATTAAAGAAATAACTCACATTTAAAATCAGAAAGAAAAGATCTATAAAATTCTAAAATAATATACAGGGTGTTCCATTTAAAAAAATCATCGACATGTCAAATTTTCACATTTAGAATTTCTTTTTCACATTCTGACACAAATATTTCTAAACTTCATAAAAAATTATGAAACTTTTGTATTTATCATATTTTGATATCTTCTATTCAAATAAACGTTTTTGATATGGTGTAAAAATATAGGGGAAAACCCTGTACATGCATTCTACATAATTGTTTTTGACTATGATGTAAAATAAAAATGTATGTAATTTATTGAACCGTGGTCAATTTGAAACAACCCTATCTAGTTTGTAAGTTTCTTAAATTATAGCACAAAGTACATGACATTAACAAAATAATAACTTTAGCACAATATACACGTGTTTTGTAGTTTAATAACATAATTTTCTATGTAGTAATGCGGTAATATTCTAAGATTTCTAAAGTGTAATAAACAAATCTACAGACCGGGTGCGCTAAAATAACTTTGAAATCTATTTTTCAATAACTTTAGAGCTACTTATCAAAATGAAAAAAAATGGTACGACAAATTATATTTTTTTTATTTAATCATAACTTCTTTTTGAAACTTGTTATCATCAAAAATTCTGCACCGTGGGATATTTGTAGAAGATTTTTTAAAACCGCCATAATAGATCACACAGTTGTAGCACGGATCACCTAACAAACAGATAGGGAACTCAGGTGGTGGGAGGTGCTACGCGCATCTTTCACGCAGCCTGCCATGTTGGGGTCAACCACTCCAGAGGCGCATTCTGTATTTCAATATTTTTTAAACTTTTAGTACGTGTTGAGCATTAGTGGTGTGTAGATGTGATTTTTGTATTTCATGTATGTTATTTTTGATTTTAAACAATGGGAACGGTTTGTGCCTTAAGAGACTGTAACTTTTGCCATATCCTATACAAGGTGTTCAATAATTAAATGTCCTATGAGATGAATCTGTAAATGATTTAAGTACAAAGAGTTCTTAAGGACATATAGATCTGCAACCCCTTTGATTTTGTTTTTTTATTTTTTTTATACTTTTGCAGGATTCGTTATATTTATCTTAAATTTAAAACTGCGCCGCCATTAGATCCTAAAAAACAAGATATAAACTATGCTGTGTTTAGAAAGTTTTTGGTGTTTTGTATGAAAAGCTCAGTTTGTAGAAAAGGGAAATTTGTAGCTTGGTATTTTGATCCTTAAATTAAGCAGAGGTTCACAAATTAAAAGGGTAGGGGACAATTCGCCGCAGCCGATTAACCGCGACCGATTCGCCGCAGCTGGCTGATTGGCCGCGGCTCGTTTTGCCGCGGGGACATTTCGCCGCCAATCGAATTGCCGAGGGGACAATTTGCCGCAGGGACAATTCGCCGCGAAGTTTTTGTTTCATGATATTGTTTTATTTACCTTGACTTTATATAATATTTTTTTATAAAAATAATGTTTTCAAACTTTCCAACTATTTATTTGGTGGTAACTATACAATCCAGCATTTTTTAATTGGAAAAAATAAATAAAATGACGAATGTAAAATGGCGGTTTTTGCCATTTATGAACCGATATGCATCAAACTAGAAACTTTAGGATCTTTCAGGGCGCTGGTTATTATTTTTAACTTAAACTAAAAAAAATCAAAATGGGAACCGACCTGAAACACCCAAACTTCTGAATTTGATGCATATCGGTTCAAAAACGAAAAAATCCGCCATGTATTGCCATTTTAATTTTTTAAAATTTAAGTTAAAAATAATGATCAGCGACCTTAAAAATCTTATCAGTCCGAGTTAGATACAAATCCGTCCATAAACGGAAAAATCCGCCATTTTGGATCCGCCATTTTATTTATTTTCCTAAGGTTTAAAAAAAGTTATAATCAAACAAATATATATGAAGTCAAGCTAAATACAACTGTTTAAACAATTCCCAATGGTAACATCTTAAAACAAAAAAATCTCACGGTGAATTGTCCCCGCGGCGAATTGGACCACAGCGAATTGGCCGCGGCGAATTGTCCCCTATCCATCTAAAGGGCCCTTAATAAAAAAAGGAAAAAATGCATTTTAGCACTAAATTTATTACATTTTTAAAACAGATTTTTGAGTAATACGTTTCAATATTTTTAGATATTTTGGAATAATTTTGAAACTTAATTATTACCGTTATGGTAATGCATAATTCCACAAAATTTTAATGGTCTGTTATAATTTTTAAGAAACAAACAAAAAATCGAAAAAAAAATGCTTAACACTCTGTAAAAACAAAGAGGTCTAAATGTAATGCGAAAAAAATCTTTGTTTTGACCATTTCCACAACCCCTTAAAGTTCCATGCTTCATTTAAATTAAACCCTGTATATAACATTATATAACAATTGGTCAAGAGGTTTTGACACAAATTTGTTATAATTTTTTATTATGCTACTACTTACACTTTTAAGAATACATATAAAACAACTATTTTTTTAAAAATATTGGATTTTACTAAGTTTTAACATATTAATTTACCGTGAAGCAATTTTGTTCTAATTGTAAAGATTATTTGGTCACCCTGTATCTCCTTAAACTTTCAATTTTTTTTTAAAACTAATAAATAATATCTGATTTCAGTAAATTAAGAAATTACTCCACAATGTCAAACTTCTTATATTTAAAATTCACAATTTTACTCCTCTTGAAACTTAATAAATCTTATCCCAACACAACAGTAGAAGTAGAAGACCTCTTTTTGTGCTTCCCATATCTCTCATTCAATAGAACACATTATTTCCATAGTCCCCTACAGCGGACAAGATATAATATTTTTACGCGGCTGAGACTCTAAAATTCATTTTAGCTCCCATTTTTAGCAAAACAAAACTATTTTAATGTTTTTATTGTTTCTGGCAGTAAAAATATTTTTTCGCATCAACAATCTGAAACATTCATATTTTATGATAAATTTATTTTAGTCCGGCTCTGAGTTTGATTCCCAATGCTCAGCCATCGTTGAATTCTCCGAGATCAAAGACGGCCAGCCGGCTTATTTATCTGTTTGTTAGGTGATGTGATCCGTGGTTGTAGGTCACCAGTTGTTTGCCTTCCATTTAAGTGAGAGGGCCTGTGTGACGTCATAAATCCAACATGGCTGCTTTTTTTAAATGTTTTTTTACAAATTTTGGCTTAACTTTAGGTAAATTAGTTTCATAAAAGCACTTAATACTTTTTTGTTTGCAAGAGAACACCAATTAATATAGTGAAGAAATAATCTAACAAAGATATTAACTTTTTTTAAAATACAATTTTAATTTTAAGTTTATAAAACTTCTTAGTCTAACTTAATCTAAATCTTAGCAATAACTTTACGATAATAATTTACGAGAAGAGTTTGGCTCAATTTCTTCTTCAATTGGGTCTTCAAGATGAATTGACGGTCTACGTCTTGGTTTAATTATATCTGCGACTCTTCTCCTAAATCTTACAATTCCCGGAGAAGGTGGAAAAGGTTGATCATTATTATCATTTATTGTAGTCCTATGCCTATTTGAAGTTGTTTTCGTTTGCAACAACATTTGAAGTAGATATAAATCGAAAACAAAATGAAAAAAGTTATTACTAAGTATATTGTCCAACAAGTGTATTTATACATTTTAGGTTCCTCCACTAAATCATCAATTTCAATGTTATATTGGTCGAGTTCTAAATCTTGGAGATTTAATTTAGTTAGTGTTAAGGTTTTTAATTTAGGATAGTTAACAACTTTATCTGGAAACTGATTGCAACAATTAAATGGTATTTGAATAAATTTTGAATAATTATAAGTTAATATAGACTCTTTCTCATAAGTTGCTTCTACACGTATAAAACCTATAAAAGCTACACAAGTCGGTTACATAGCCACCAACGTAGTTTTAGAAACAATTTTTGTAAATGATTCAGAGTTTTCACAATTAACTGTAATTGGTAAGCTTACTAGCCACTCTTCCGCTAATATCAAGACCATTTCACAAGTTTGTGGAAGAATTAGCACTTCTTGTGTTTTAAGAACTTGTGCTTCACAGATCGCGTGACTGTTAATTGCAGAAGGATAAATTTCTTTGCAAAATTTTGTACTTCTATCAAAAATTTGACACTTTTCAATATTTTCTATAGTAATATAAAAATCATTGCTCTTTTCAATGACAATAAAACGTTTTGAAACGGGTAAAATATGATAAAGCATTGTGCGATTGTCATAAATCGGAATCGGATAGAGTTTGTACAAAATATACTGGTTCATATATATAACTCTGGTTCTATATTAATCTTTCATCTGTTAAAAAGGCTTTTAAAATTATGATTTCTAAATATTGAGGTATTTTAGCATCAAAAACTTGGTAAATTGTTTTTATGTAAATTTTGAGCAATATATTGTAAACCGCTTTTAAGATCCAGGCAAAATTATTGAAGTATGAATGATTTTTTTTGAATATATGTGTATAACTCTAAAAGGTTCTCACAAACATTCATTAATTGAAATTTCAGATCAAGTAGTTTCATACTCGTTGTCAAGTTTGAAAGTTCTGTTTCTATTAATTTAAGTTTCTTCATCAATTTGCAAATTTTGAAGAGTAAGTGTCTTACTTTTTTGTTCCTTTAATAAATTTTCAATTTTGCGATCATCTTTTTCAAGTTTATTTATGCAATTGTTGTAATACTCCCCATCGGAGGCATCAAGATTTCCTGTTAAGGATTTCCAAAGAGAGCCAGCAGCGTTAATTAATCCTCGTTTGAATTGAATTGGTGTATCAGAAAATTTATCGTCAATGCTTATGTGAGGTTTGACATCAAGATAGTCTGTATTGTTAACTTTTCGAACTAAACATGTTTTTAGTTAATTAATCCTCGTTTGAATTGAATTGGTGTATCAGAAAATTTATCGTCAATGCTTATGTGAGGTTTGACATCAAGATAGTCTGTATTGTTAACTTTTCGAACTAAACATGTTTTTAGATTCTCCAAGATATTGTTATTATTAAGAAAAGTGTTTTAAAGACTTCGATGTCTTTATATACTAATAGGGTCCATTTATCATTGGAAATTCTGAGATAGTTTTCTTGATGAAAGTAAACTCTAACTGTGGTATTAATTTCTTGGATTGAAAAACTGTTCATGGCTGTTAACTAGGCTTGACGAAAGGGCTGTTAAAATCGATCTGAAAAACCGAAAATTTCAATCAGTGGGTTGATTTGGTTGTTCTTTTATTTGATTTTCTTCTTCTTCCTCTTCAGGGTGATAAAACGCGAAAAAACCCAAAATTGGCTTTTGGATCCTTTTATGGGATCGCGGGTTAAAGAATAGACCGGTTCGAAAATAGGAAAATTAATTTCTGCGGTGAACCTTCAAGCTAGTAAAATATTGGCCTACCTTATGTGCTGAAGTCGTAAAACGAAATAGGAAGAACCCAGTGCAATCTCCCTCGCTCTTGAGATTTTCTCCATAGTATCAGAGTGGGAGAAACACACGCGACTATGCGCGAAAACTGCGGCCAATAGAGGCACCCAAAGGTTCACATACATAGAAGTATATTATAATAAAGTGAAAAAATGTAATATTAATTAATTTTAATTATAACTAATTACCGAATCGGCAAAAAACATAAAAGTTAAAATTCTATCATTTATCACTAGATAAGGAATAATTTTATTAAATTTATCCAAAATCCAACATACCGGCCACCAAATACGGCAAAGCGGTATTTCAAAAATAAAAATAAAAAGTAAAATAAAACAAATATTATTAACGCGTAACTTAAGAATTAAACTAATTTGATAGCAAAGGACAGACCTTAACCACCGGACGCTTAAACATACCAGTCTTGGTTTTGACATTAACCACACTGGTTACACCATCACGCCCAGGACACACCGAATCTATTTTCCCAAGTCTCCACTGGAGAGGAGGAACATTATCTTCCTTCAATACAACGAGAGTACCGGGTGGTCGGTCGAGACGTCTTTCGCATGAAAAAAGTCAACAAACCAACCGAACTGTAGCAATAGGGATCTCCACTCCAATAGTTCCCACTCTTAGGTTACACTTTTGTGTTCTTAGTTAGGAATAGTAGCATAGGGAATAAGTAAAAAATGTAAAGAAACGCAGCTCAAAAACACTTTGACTTACCCTTGGATGAAAGGAACTTGGTACATGGACAACTGCACAGTCGAATCCAAATAATTCCAATCAAAGTAGTAGCAGTAGTACATCAAAGCAATCCATAAAATGTTTATACACGACCGCGGTCTTAAAAACACGCATGTGATTTCACTTTGCGATCAATATAAATATCACTAGTATGGAGAGTACCCCAAATATTCGCATGAGCTCCATGTAGCAAGACGGATGTTGGAGCACTGCTATATGCACCAATACAGCAGTAAAGGTATGTGTAAAATTAGGGAAAAACTTAAATTAAAAAAGGATGGAAAATGGATATACTCAAGGTAGAAAAAAAGCAAAAATAATACAGTAAAGTCAATGCATTCTTGAGCATATAATTCACCGCGCAAATTCAAATTTTTACCCTTTTTGTAGGCAAGGCATATCTTAGTAACTAAATTAGTTCAAACCAAGAAATAAAAGTAACTTTAAGTATAAAGTTTTAGCATAACTCTTCTCTAATTTAGATAAATGTCTCTAAATTTTATATCTTAAAACTAAACGCCGGGACGAAGCACCGGGTTTTATAAGAGAGGTATCTCTATCCCATTTATCCCTTTGCTGCAGAGAATGAAGATATTCTTTATGCCATCGATTCCAAAAGGTTTGATGTAATTGGGTTAATAACTGCCACCTATCAAGTCTATTCATTTGAATAGAACTAAGATCATGGTCAGGGACAGTAGAAAGTGGGGCTAAAGTGAAAAAGTGCCCAGGAGTCAAACAAGATAAATCGTTTGGATCACTACTCAAAGAGCATAATGGTCGGGAATTGAGAACTGCCTCAACCTGGGTGAGGACAGTATATATCTCGTCATAGGTAAGGATCTGTTCCTCTATTATTTTTATTAAATGCGATTTAACGCTTTTAATGCCTGCCTCATGAAGCCCTCCAAAATGAGGGGTGGAAGGGGGCAAAAATTGCCACTCAATTTTTTCATCAGCGGCGGCATTTGCCATGCAATCAGCTAAATATTTAGCAGAAGCAACGTAGTTAGTGGCATTATCACTATGTATTCGAGAGCACCTTCCTCTTCGGCTTATAAAACGACGCAATGAAGCAAGAAATGCGGAGGCGGATAAATCCGAAACTAACTCTAAATGTACACTCTTTGTGCTACAGCAAACAAATAAAGATAAATATGTCTTCTGAGTACGACACCCTCTATAACGAGGCATACTAATTTGGAAAGGTCCACCAAAATCTACAGAAACACATTGGAAAGGTTTGCATTGCGTAATGCGATAGCTAGGTAAATCACCCATTTTTGGTTCTATAGGCTTAGGATTCACCCTAAAACAGCGAAAACAACTCGGGACTATGCGACGAATGGCTCGTTTTGGACTCAATATCCAAAATTGTTGTACTATAAAGTACTGCAAAGCTTGCTGTCCACAATGTAAATATCTCTTATGAAAATCTTCAATTATAAGATCAGTGAGTCTATGTTGGCAAGGTAACAATGCAGGGTGTTTTTGTTCAAAGTCTTATTGAGAATAAACTAACCGACCGCCTACCGTGAGAATCCCATCACTATCAATAAAAGGATTTAATTTTCTCAAAGGCTTGGAGCAAAGCCGTTTAGCTCGAATATTAGCAATGTCTTGATGAAAAACTTCATACTGCACTTTTTTTACAACACGAGCAAAGTTTGAGATAGCTCCAGGTCCGTAAAAGGCTCCCTTTTAAAAGCAGAGTCGACTTTAAATTTAAAATTAACAAAACGTCGCCAGTACGTTAAAAGACGTAAGATTTTCTGCAAGCAAGAAAATCTATCTAGAATCCAGATAATTGGATCATAACCCGTAGATACCATGAAAACTTGAGACCTTTCTTCAGGCAAAGGCTCATTTACCAAAAAAGACTCAATTTTTGGCCACTGTTCCATGGGCAGCGATAGCCAAGGTGGCCCCGCCCACCATAACGCACAATCGACTAATTGAGAAGGAAGTATGGGTCGACAGGCTAGATCGGCAGGGTTGTCTTCTGATCTGATGTGATACCAGCAATCAGGTGCTACATTATCTTGGATCTGACTGACCCAATTTGAAACAAAAGTATGCCATCGATGAGGAGGCGACTTTATCCAACCAAGGGCAATTGTCGAATCCGACCAGGCATAACTTTTATAAACATTTGGAATACTATATGTATCCAAAACAAACTTAAGCAATTTAGATGCCATTAGAGCGGCACTTAACTCTAGTCTAGGAAGACTCAATTTCTTTAGGGGAGCGACTTTACTTTTTGCATATAGCAAATAGGTATATATAGAACCATTTGCAGAAACTAGGCGAGAGTATACGCAACTTCCATAACCTAATTCTGAGGCGTCCCCAAAAGTGTGAAACTCTAAACAAATATATTC
The DNA here is from genome assembly GCA_963576565.1 of Aspidapion aeneum. Classification (NCBI taxonomy): domain Eukaryota; kingdom Metazoa; phylum Arthropoda; class Insecta; order Coleoptera; family Brentidae; genus Aspidapion; species Aspidapion aeneum. The sequence goes on along the minus strand of OY755046.1, from coordinate 29,739,370 downwards.
AGAGAAAAAGCAATATCGAGGTATTTCTAAGTAAGATAAACTTGATAAGTCATTTTTATAATCTGTCCACTTTTGAGCTATGTCAACGGTCACTTCAGCGTCTCAATCTAGGCCCCTAGCCCATAAGGACTGCATTAGTTGTTTAACTAAAAGAGTTATAGGGCATAAAATACCTAGGGGGTCAAATATCCTAGAAATCTCGGAAAGTATAGTTCTCTTAGTGCATGATGAATTGACAAGCTGTATATCATATAAAAATATGTCCTTTTCAGGAGACCATCGCAGTCCAAGAACTTTTAAGTAGGGGTCACATTTACTATCTAAAGCCAGAGGTTGTTGGAAAATATCTGATGGAATAGTCGCTAAAAAATCAGCATTATCACTAGACCATTTTCTCAAGAGAAAATCTCCCTCATGCAATAAACCAATTAGCTCATTTTTAACCTCTATAGCTTCCTGGAGTAAAGGAAAAGAGCAACAAGCATCATCTATATAAATCTTAGACTCGAGAATAGTGGCTGCTCTAGGAAATCTCTCCTTTCCTTCTATAGCCAGTTGCAAGAGACATCTTAAAGCCAGAAAAGGAGCTGAGTTAACCCCATAAGTTACAGTTTTGAGCCTATAGTCTTGAACAGGCTCTCTAGGAGAGAATCTCCATAGTATACGTTGATAATCTTGATGGTCTTCATGCACAAGGATTTGCCTATACATCATTTTTATATCAGCGGTAAAAACTACCGGAAATCTTCGAAAACTCAACAATATACTAGATATTTCATTTTGCAACTTAGGGCCGACTGCCAAGGTACCATTTAATGACTGATTTTGTGGCCGACATGAAGCGTCGAAAACAGCCCTAAGTTAAGTTGTAGTACTATTTAAATTAGTCACCTCATGGTGGGGAATATAATAATGGCGCTGCATTATGTCAGAGCAAGGAACAGGGATAGGTTCCATGTGGTTAAGATCCAAATATTCTTGCATGAAGTTGGAATAGGCCCTCAAATAAAGGCGGATCTTTGAGCAAACGTCGCTCTAAGCTAGCTAAGCTAAGCGGTTCTCCTTTGAGAAAAGGTAGTTTCACAAGAAAACACCCATTTAAAGTGCGGGAATGAGTTTCTCTACAAGAAATTTCAGCAGGGTCATCTAGCGGTAGCATAGATTTAGGGCGAGGTATCTCCTCAATCTCCCAAAATAGCTGTAAGGTTTTATTCAAATCTGGACTATCCTCGGTAAAAGTTACAAAAGAACTAAAACAAAGTTTTTCTCGGGAAATTCTAAAATGTCAAAATTAATTCTTCCAAAAGGAGTTTTAGGAGTTTCTGTTATTACAAGAGGGTTATCAAGATTGTTTGAAGAACTTTGTTCTTTTGACAGTTTTCACATTCTTTAATTAATTTTAACATCTTTTGTTAAATTTTTCCAATTGTATTTTTGTCTTATTCTTTTACTGTTCCATTAATTCCTCTGTGGAAGTTTCTTTTTCTATCTATTATTGGTCTATGATCTTCTGTAGGTTCAGTTATGACATTTTGACAGACAACTAAGTTTATTTCTTTTTCAGCAAAAATGAAAAATCCACGTTGACTTCTGTGTTAATAAGTTTTGGCTGGTTCTCTTTCGTTTTGATGTAAATGATGAATAAAATGACAACGGCTTCTTCTTGTACATAGGGCGGAGGTATTATAAAATATTTCCTTTTTGCGACTTTGAGTTTACTATATTAATTCTTCTATAATTTGATAATGTAAATCACTTAGTTTGTCTTGCTGAAATATCACGATAATATTTTTGTGATCCTTGTTTAATAGTTGGTCGTTAGAATAACGAATTTTTGTGTAGTCTACTAATGATTGATTTTGGTAAAGTTGCTCAAATCTTTGATATTCATGAAAATGAATCTGTAGAAATAAAGATTGGAGTGACATTATATTTTGATATTCTTGGTCATCAATTGATGTTTCTTCTGGGGCTAAAGCATTTATTAGATGTACTTGTTCGGGCAATTCATAAATATAAATTTTTACATCAAAATGTTGGAACTATTTCCCCATTCGTAAAGTATGCTTTTGACAGTGGGAAGGAAGAATTATAGAGATCAATTGGATGTGGTTCAATGTTAAGAGCGTTTGCGTACAGAGCAAGAGATTCCGGGTTCTAGTCCCGGCCGAAGACAGAAAACTGCTTTCTTATTTTTCTTTCTTTAATTTCACTTGTTGTTTATAGTTTTAGGTCCTTGCATTATTTGCAATTTGGTATTTGAGGATAGGGTTTAAATATTCAAATACTTGCTCCTAAATTGATTAAAATGTAGGTTTTTGGAATACAGGAATAGTTCGTCTGTTTGAGTTAGGGGGCTGAAATTGTCGTGTAAAGTTAGGTTCGATAAGTCCGGGCTGATTTCTAGTTCCGAGGCTTCTACAGGAAAATTTACATTATCTTCAACTGTTTAAATCATTTTCAAAATTATAGTCTTCATTTCTGAAACTGTAATTATTTTCAAAATGAAAATCTTCACTTTCAAAGTTAAAAGCTTGATTTTCAAAATTATATTCCAGATTTTCAAAAGGAGTTTTGGTCAAGATTTTGTTCTTCTGCAACGCAAAAGCCAACTGGCTTGTTGCGATCAGTATTGAATCTAAAAGGGTTTGGTTGTATTACTGAAGGGCGGTTTTGATTTTGTTGGAAAGGTCGTTTTTGATTCTGGTTTTGTTGTAAAGGTCGATTTTGAAAAGAACGATTAGGCGATTGTGTTACATTTGGCCTTTGTTGCTGATAATTTTGAGGGTTGTGCGTTTGAAGTTAAGGGGATTATAAAAAATTTGAGGACGCATTTGAGGTATATGCCTCGTTCTGCATTCATTTATAGTATGACCTGGCCTTTTACAAAAAGTACAAGTTCTGTTAGGTCTTGAAGTTATTTGAGTATTTGAAGTATTGCTTTGACTTAAAAAATTTTGATTTTCAAAATAAGACAACTGCGTTTTGCTTTTTACCCTAGTGACTGCAGTTTGCTTTTTACCCTAGTGGCTGCTTCCAAAATATTACGGGGGTTACTTGCCCAGACAATATAACCAATTTTTTAATCTAATCCGGTTAAGAGTGTGTTTTTACAACGTTGTTTCAGTTAAAGCTACTTGAGCTAGTTTTTGTTCACGTGTAATATTTTGTTTATTTATAGCTGAATAAATTTTGGAACTATGTGTCTGAATTCGAGCCACAAACGGAAGCGGATTTTCTCCACCAAGTTGATGTAATCTTTGTCTGTCTTGTATGAGAGTAGGTCTCTCTGATCTCCAAAATGATTTTTGAGTAAATTTGAAATTGTTTGCCATGTTGTTAAGTCCCGCGAATTTACAAGTTGGGATGCTTTACCCTTAAGTTGGTTTTTAATTTTGACTACGAGAAAACGTTTTTGGTCAGCAGTGCACATAGCATCTGCTAGGTGACAAGCATTAATAAAAGTGTTTAAATTAATCGGATCCCCATCATATTCTGGGATCAAACTCATCATTTTGAGCTGCATTCTGAGGTTGTTCTACGTTTTGCTGTTGTTGATTTTTCAAGTATAAAAGTTGAAATAGTTTTCAAAAGCTGCCATCTTGGATTTATGACGTCACATAAACCTACTAAAATTGGAGGCAAACACCCGGTGACTTAAAATTGTGTGATCTATTACCAACCGATCAAGGGTTGTTTTTAAAAAATCTTCCACAACTATCCCACGGGATACCACTGGCCACTCAACTATTATTTAAAAACGACGTGTCGGTTAGTAAGTATCTCTAACCGTTTTCAAGTGTAAAAACTACCGAACAAATGTCCGATAAAAAAAAATGTTTTCGAAGAATTATCCGTTTGAAGAAAATTTTTCGAAAAAATTTTCCTTTTAAAGAAAAGTTTTTCGAATTATTGCTTTTAAACAAACGGTTTTCAAACAAATTTTCGCGACCCCCATTTGAAATTAAATTACATATTTAAGATCAATACTTTGAGCAATATCCAGCTATGTCAAAAGTAAATATTAATAAGTAGATTTAGTGTACGTTATTTTGACCACCCGGTACATATGGACATGAAAATGTAGAGCCTAGCCTGACTTTATTATTCGAAGAACTTCAAAACAGTTTTGTTTTGTGTGTGTGGCCAAACGAAAACGCAACTAGTGGACCAAAATTGCACTCCAGTTTTGGCCAATGACTCTGTCATTTTCTCGATAACAATTTGTGCAAATTGATTTTTGCCACATGGTGTTAGTTGAAAATCGACAGCGCGGGCGGTAATTTACTTACCGGTAAATTACTTTGTTCTATATTCTTTGAGTGCTCCCCATTAACAAGAACCCACTAGATACATATCGTAAAGATAATTTTATTTTCAACAATATAGAGTTAAACACGACAAATAAAAAATTATAAAAAATAATTTAAAAAAATTAACCTCAATATGCGGACGCCCCTAGAGTGTCAATAATAGCTTTAACACAACTTTGTGATACGCTGTTTGAAAGAGCATTTTATTTTCTCTAAAAAAGTTGTTTTAACATTTTTCCTTAAAATGCTTAGTTTTTTTAAAAACTGAATAGAACCTAAAAAAACATTAAATTTTTTTCATAATCTTAAAAAATAATCCAATTTATGGCTGCCAATTAAGTGCTACCGTGAACTTGGCCCACTTCGGTGATACATCGTTTAAAAGATAATTTAATTTTCTATAATAAATGACATAAAACTGAATAATTTTGGTTTAGTTTGCGTATACTATGGAAATACATAGAAAGCGAATTGAACCATATGCTGTTACAATGTTGTAAGCGCCAAATACTGTTTTTTTGGAAAATAAAAAAAACGTTTTATTTTTAATTGCTTAGACATGTAAAGTGTTTATAAGTCTAATATGGTTGACTTTAGGTTGTATAATTTTAATTTAGGTATTATTGTCTTATGTATAAAGGATAGGGTTTTATGAACTTAGTTGCTATATTTTAATAAAACAACGTTGTATATCCACGTCGGTTACAACGTAGTTTTGCGGAAATAGGGCGGTTAGAACGTTGTTTTATGTTTAAAAATAACACACAATGCCAGTAAAAAAAACTTGTTTGTTAACTTAGTTTAAAACCATCTTTGGATGTAGTAGGTACCTAAAAGCTGTAATTATACACTCTTAAGATTTTCATAAAAAGTTACATATTTTAATGGAATATATATGGCACATACAACGTTGTTACACCGGAGTATGCAAGTTAACTAATTTTATTAACATTATAAAATAGGAATAGAAGTCCCGTATTCTCCTACCACTTTATAGGTTGATTATTTCGACCACATACAACGTTATTACATGGAAAACTCGAATGTGCCTATATTGGCGGTTACAACGTTGTTCCAGCATAGCATTCAATTGGTTTTTATTTTATGTCATTACAAATTCTCTTGAAAATAAGCAGTTTCGAAGTCAAAGGCCACTAAATAAAAAAATTGGTTAAAATCCAAAATGGCGGCGAATTGTTTAGCGTCATAACGTAGCGTACAACACAGCGTTTTTGTAGAAAATTTGATTGTCTTCAACTTTTGTCAAAAACTTTTTTTTCTAAAATGTACAGGGACCAAGTAATTTAAAAAAAAAACATTTTCGTGTACACTAAATCTAAGATGGCGGGGGGAGCCGCCCCCCCCCCCGCAACGTCGAAAACTAAAAAAAATTTACTTCAATGTGAACAACATGTCAAAATCGCGACTGCACCACTTTTTGCAAGCTCTGGGTTGTTGTTGGGTCGCTCTAATGACTGGGGTATAAATATTATTTAGATCAAAACTCTAGCTTTATTTTTAAATCTTGCGCTTGTGAGTGAGTCATTTCGAAGTTGCTTTAGCCCGGGTGAAATGTGAGAGCGGAGATAATGTACTCACCTGTAGCGGGAAATTTTATTGCTCTCCCTTGAATACACGCTTGGATGGGACAACGCATGCAAGGCAATAAATGACCTGATTGGTCGATGCAGCTAATTCTTCTCCATATTACGACAGGTGGCATAATTTTCGATGAAAGTTGTTCTATTGGTTGTTAGTGAGAGAAATAAAAACAAACAATTTCCATCAAAAATGTTGTCATTACAGGAAAAGGGAGTGGCATAACATGCATAGACCAATCAGATGCATTTATTCGAGGGAGATTTCTCGTTTTCTCTAGATCTTTGGGAAATTCAAGAATAGTGCTATTCTACACTCGCCCACTTTTTTAATGTCACCCTTTTTTTTCCAATATTTGTAGATTACAAAGAAACAATGCGTTCCTCGGCAAATAATCGGAAGAATCGAAATTACTGCGCGGCGCTGCGGGACAAATTGTCCAAAGTAAAGCATTTTTAAGTTTCGCGCGCTGGCGATTAAATTTCACAACTCGTATCAATATTTTTAACTGTGCATGCGCAACTACTCAAATTATCTTCTCCTTCTCAACCTCACACAGCACGGTAGGTTAGTGACTAAGAAATAGATAATTTTACACGAGTAGAACCGAGGTGGCGCATGCGCAGTTTAAAACATTGGTTTTCGTTCCTGTTTAGGCGCCAGTCGCTTGCGCAGTCGTTTCGTTTACAAAGTTAATATTCAACGTGGAGCGCGGTAAAAATCGCCCCTTGTAAACTATTCATAACCTATCGTGACCATGATAACGCGGCCCTAAAGTAGCTTTAGCGTTGACAAAGTTGATATTCAACGTGCAGCGCGGTAAAAATCGCCCCTTGTAAATTATTCATAACCTATCGTGACCATGATAACGCGGCCCTAAAGTAGCTTTACACTTCAAACTATTAGATATTTATTAAGTGGGTTGTTTCTAAAGATTCTTGTTATCGTTTGGCCGCAAAACAATAATATCCTTTATAGGTTAGTATTGTATTCATAATGGATTTGGCTATAATTTTAAAATTTTAGAAATATTAGTCTCGGAGATACACAGATAAAAGTAGCTATATGGACAATTCGAAAACGGTTTCTAAAAAAGTGGAAGGCATAAAAAAATCTTAAGAAGCGTACTAGACGAATTTATTTCAGCGCCATCTGCCCCTCAATATCATATACTCATTGGTCTTGAAGGATTGAATTGACCGTTTAGGAGAGCTTTAAACATATTAACAGCATATTGAAGCATTTATATCAATACGTATTGATCAATGCATATTGATCAATATTATTATCCGGCTAGAGGCTGAAAGATATCCTAGACTTAATATCCCCAAATTCATAAGAAACATATCAAATTATACGTCAAATCTATATGAATCTTAAAATTATACTCAAAGAGTTTATAAAACCAATATCAACGAACCTATTTTCTGTACCTTTTTAGATGACCCTTTTAAATGTGATATGAAACATATTTAAGATAACGGTATATAATTTTTGTGAAACGTTAGATTGTAAGTTGAAACATATATTTAGATTTAGATGTTGACTCAATAAATACAACAAATCTTAAGGTATACACTCCGTTGTTTTAATTTTTACAGTAGTCTGAAAAAGTAATTTATCTTCATCGAACAGCAAATGAAGAATGTGTCTTTTCTTCTTCAATGCGCTCTACTGGAAGGTCAATTTGAATAATCGACGACTCGATTTGTACTTTTTAAATCCTCGTTAGGGTGTCCTTGCTAGGCCATGGTGGACAATATCCGACAGGGTTCTGGCATCCAATGACAACCTAACGAGGAGCCAAGACGAAAAATTTGACCCGTCAAGTGGTACACAATAAACTGGAATCGACCATAGTTTCTTTGGAACAAAATACAGTAATACCTATGCAACAATTTGTAGAAAGGAAAATTAAAGAGCGATAAAAAATCTGATATAAATTAAGATTGCAGTTACCTCGTAAAAGAGAAAATAATAGAACGAAATTAACAGCAAACCAGGAGAGCCATTAGAGAATTATTGAAATACAGCCAGGCTATAATTGTGCCAGGCACTATTTTGACACATTCACATTAAAAACTGACAGTTGACTTCAAAATTGACATACCAAAGTCGAATTTAAAACTTTCGTCGCTTATTTTCAATTAATAAAAGAAGGCACTATTTATTCGGGTTCATATTAGTAAACAAAGGCTGTGTGTTGAAAGATCATATTACAATGTGAAGGTGTCAAAATTGTGCCTGGCACTATTAGAGCCTGGCTTTATTTGAATAATTCTCTATTAAAAATTATAAAAAGTTTCCTGTGCTCAGCCAGTACTCGAACCCGGAACCTCTAGGTTTGTACGCCGACGCCCTACCAATTACTATAAAAGTGGTTTAGTATTACAAAATGGAATAATATGTGTTAATGGGTACAAATTTGTGCGCGTAGAATTAATGAAAAACAATAGAAAAATAGGTTTAATTTGGCATTATAGGTATACAGGGTGTCCCATAACTTAGGGGCCATAGTGCAGCAGGTGACAGAGGAGGTTATTTCCGAAAAAAAAGTTTATATAACATGGGGGTAAACACACATCTGTTTTTAAGATATAGCATTTTTAAAGTTAGAGGAGTGGGGGGGAAAAGGGTTTTACAAAATCTGTCACAGCCAGCTGAATACTCAGCTAATTGTGATTAAAAAATGTGATATTTCTTTTTTTGATAACATTACAAGTTGAGAAGCTGTCAAAGTAACCTTCAAAAATGTATAAAAAATAATTATTTTCTAAAAAAAATAATTTTTGCTTACTTTAAAAAATATAAATAATATTTTATTAATATGCCTCGCTAGAGACTTGTTTTTATTAACAAAAAATATTAAAAAAAAAACAATGCGTTTAATATAGCATTCATAAAAGTTTATACCAAGAAAACAGTTTGTTAAAAAAAAAAATTGACCGCATAATTTTTTGCAAAATTATTTTAATTTTAAATTATTGCTCTTGTTCTAATACACAACTTTACCCAATTTCATATTTTTACTGCGTTTTTTAAAAAAAGTTATTATTAAAAAAGTTTAAAAAATCGCTAACTTTGATGCTCTGTATCTTGACAAAGAAAGAGTTTTAACCCATGCATTATAGGAACATTTATGTAATAGGTTCTTTATAAAATACTAGTTCTTGTGGGAAGGATGGTATTAACTCGAAAATTATAAAAGATAACCATAATTTCCTTCTTAAACCTTTGGTGCACCTAATTTATTCTATTTTTACTTCTAGTTACTACCCAAAGATATTTAAAACTCTATAATTCTGCATAAAGCTAGTGATAAAAGAATAGAAATAATTATAGGCCTATTGCACTTTGTAGTGTTCTTAATAAAATCGTAGAAAAATATCATCTCGCCACATTAATTTGGATTTAAACGTTAGCACCGATAATGCCTTACAAGAAGTACATCAATTTGTTCGAATAGTATAAACAACTTTGGACTTTAAAAAAGCTTTTGACACAGTTGCACACTCTATACTCCTAAAGCGTGTAAAAACGATGGGAATCAGAGGAGTGGTGTATAGTCTTTTAAGTTCTTACTTGGAAGGGCGAACCCAAAGGGTGAGGATTGGTGGTACTCTTAGTGAAATCCGCAACGTTACGGTAATTCGTTACATAAATTTAACAAAACAAAATTATTTACTGTGCTGTACTGTTATTTAAAGGCAATGACGAAAAATGATATCCATATAGCCCACTTTTGGTAGAATCATCCATATTTAACAGTATGTTAAAACAACTTGGGTAATTTAGTCTAAGGTAAGAATGCTAGTTGGAGACACACACAAATTTCTAAAAGTCATCGTGTCTTCTGCTAGCATCTTGTTTTTCCTTTTGGTTCCATGAACCACATTTTCTCTTGTCCTTTTGTAATAATATCTTGAACTTATATATTATGTAAAATAAATAAATAAATAAATTGGGCCACCGAACGCTAGTTCTCAGGGTATCCCTCGACGAAATCTCATAATTCTTCGTTTCCACTGTTAAAGTGTGAACTCAAATTAGACGTAAGCATCAACCAAGGCCAACACAAAAATAGAGGCCACGACCCTAAAAAAATCAGCTGTTCTCCCGGGGCTGAATTTTACATTGGGTCTTATGGGAGGTCAGACGTTTTTTTATGATATTTTCAAAATGGCACTACAGATTTTCGCAAAATTTCAGTGAAATATTCTCAGACACCATCCCGATATTCCACCAAAGGCTTGTAAGGAAGCAACATGATTAAAAGGTTAAAATCTTCAAGATTTAGTATTTCTTATTTTGAATTCAAATTACCCGCCATGTACCACATGCCAACTGTTATATTTGACATGTATTTGACTTTGTCATCTGTGATTGTCACATTTGCTTCTGCTTTAAACTGAATTATTGTGTGAGCTAATGAAGCGGCTATGAAAAATTAAGGATTACTATACATTTAAAAAAAATTGTTCTGCAAGAATAAAGTAAAAACAATCTCAAAAACGGCGTTATTTAAAAAAAAATTAAATATTCATGAACCGTCATTCTAACTTCAATATTTTAAAGACAATCAGCTGTATCGTAACGTGACCATCAAAAAAAAATCAGCCCCGGATGTGACGTCAACAAAGTGGAGGATCGTGGCCCGTCCGTTTTGATAGCCCTGCATCAACGTCTGAAAGCACGTTTGTGTGTTCAAATGTCTAATCGCAATCGATTGCCAATATTAAATTACATTTATTATTGCAGGTTGCAGCTTAAGGTTATTTTGTTCCCAATTCATCCTAAAAAGATTTTTTAGATTGCGTAATCTAAAATAATAATGATCAAATCCTTATGTAAACCACATTTATTGACATTTTTATAACAAGTAACAACACAAAATCCATCAACAAAAAACTAAATAACTAAAAAAAATATAGTTTTGTTAAATAGAATAAATAAAAAAGAACAGATCAAAGTCAATGTACAAAATTTTACAAAATATTGGCACCCAAATATTGTTCGCCATAGAAAATAATAAAATTTGTACAAAAGAATAATAAAATTACCTGAATAATTTTTCGTTGGAATTTCAGATAATTTTTAATTTAACGCGACATTCCGGCCCGATTTTCACAACTAGTTCACTCAATAAATATGCGCTTGTTTTGCAATATCATTAATATCAGTGCTTATAATAAAAAGTTAAATATTATGTCCAAACCATTACTATGCCTTTAGGGCCTTAAATACCTCAATGGTCCAAACATAATATGGACTTGTGCAGTCGAAATTGAGTTGTTTCATTTAAATATGTAGATTTGAACAAATAGATAGACTTCCATAACCGCACAAGATAACTTATTAAAGTGGTTACTTTTTTATATTTCAATAACTTTCAAAATTTTTAATTTTTTAATTTTTCTTTCATTTAAATTATATTCTGTAAATTTTCTGACAAAAACAAAATCTGTGGTGATAGTTAAACCTCTAATAGTCTAAGAGCCCAGTAGGATTTTGGGCTTGAATTGCAAACCGATACTCATATATTTTAATCGATTCGTCATAAGACCATGTCCCAAAAAAAATGGAGATACCTGCGAAAATCCTGCATAAACAACCCGCCATCTTTGTTTAAAGATGGCGAAAAGGAGTTTGAATCAAATGTACGTAACTTTTTTATTATGACATCGATTTTACTCAAACAAATTGTGGTTAGCTTATATTATAATTGCCTCTCCAAAACACTTTCAATACTTTGTTTTTGATTTGTCTCTATACTATAAATTCTGTAAGTTCCTCAAATACGCTGTTTTTTTTTACGTTTTTTGATTTTTTAAAGAAAACTACTGATTTTACAAAAAAAACGTAAAAAATAAAAAATATGCAGATTGTTGGGATGTATTTATGGTGGGTCTAATATTTGCTGTAGATTAAGCGGTTCTCGAGTTATACTCAAAAAACCACTAAATTGACCTATACCTACCTCTGGGTACAAAATTTTCATATTTTCATGTTTATGCAGGATTTTCGCAGGTATCTCCATTTTTTTTGGGACTTGGTCTTATAAAGAATCGATTAAAATATATGAGTATCGGTTTGCAATTCAAGCCCAAAATCCTACTGGGCTCTTATACGATAATAATAAAACTGTTATTGCAAATTTAGCGGTTTCGTCATGAGTGATATTTATAAAATAATAAATTGATTCTAAAAAAAATTATCCTATAATAATAAATTTTAAATTACAAAAGCTCCAAATTAGATTTAAGAATTGTTGAATTCGTTATTGGGCCGGAATATCTACCCTAGTCCCTGCTTTAAACACAAAAACTATTTTTAAACAGTTATTTCCTAGATTATTTATAAAAAAATAAATTTCTGTTATAAAATCTTTGTGGTAAACTTTTTTTAAGGCGCTTTTGCGGCTACCGCCTACATCAAGTCTTCGAAAATTAGCTGTATAATCTACAGCCAAAAAATAACGCTGCCATTCTCGCTATTTTCTTCGCGTATGTATTAGCTTTGTACCAGAGGCCCTAGTTACATTTGACTTCTGGGTTGCCCAAGAGGTGGGCAAATCATATTGCCTTATCTTTCCTTTAGTTTTACTTAGGTCCATAACGTCCGGGCGTGGTTTTTGGCCCTTTATTCCGGTTTGTAACATGTTATTTAACATGAAAGCAGCTTAAGAGGTTAGCTCCTCCCCATTTTTAAGAAACCTCGTAACGCCGCTAGTTTCACATGCAAAAGCGATTTTAGAATTATATTCTCTTTGTTTGTGTTATCTTCCTAGAAATTTTATTTTGGGTTAGGAAATACTAGCTAAATCTTTTACGTCACGTCCTACTACTTTATACTACATGCAGATATAGTGGGAACTAGGACAAAATAAAAATAAAATTATCGTCGAAACCTCACCGATGAATTAAAAATATTTTACTAAATAATGGTATTCGTATTCCCATTATATCTTTATATAATTTTTAGCGTTTTGCACTTTATACAGTATGTCTGTAAAGTCTGGAATCACCCATTATGTTCTAATTTTTTTCTTTTTGCGTTGTTTTGGATTTTTTTGCTAATTTAGATACCTTTGATTCGATGAAATGTTTGTTATTAAATAAATGACGTACTTCATGATGACTTTTAACTCTATTTGACGACTCAGGGTTCTAAAAAGAAACTTATTTCAATACAAATGTCTTTTATTAATGCCTAATATCTCGTAATCGGTTAGGTTTAGGTATGAAGATACCTTAACAAAAATGTAACACATTTGTAATGACCTATCCCAAATGTGAAACAATATACCGAGTGTCCTATTTAAAGAAACATAAGTTTGTCATATCTTTTTTCTGGGACAACTTGTATAATTACCCATAACTTTTTCTAACTCGTCTTTTAAAACTGTATTTGACATATCCAAACTTTTTTTTTAAAAGCTTGCAGTTTACACGGTATATTAATACTTTCAGTTCAGTTTTGATTTTTGTTATTCGCTTTTGAAACACAACAATTTTGTTGTTCTTTATTGAAAAATTAGAGCTGTAATAGGAAACAAAACATATAAAACAAAATCGCCCAGATGCGAGTAATAAGAAGTTTTTTATACTCCTAATACTAGCAGCTAGTTACATGGACTTCCGGGGTAAAGGCTTTGAGAGTGACCTTACAGCGATAGGGCCATGTCCTTACCATTATTGGTTTACTATGGAGGTTTCGGCAGAGTGACAACTTCAAGTTTTGCCAAAATTTAATTATAGGTAATATCGAACTGCAGGTAAGAACTTTCAAATAGAGTTGCTTACCTCTGGTGCCAAACGGCTGTCAAAATGTATCGAGGGCCTCTCCGCCTACTTGGATAATTTGCCAGCACTTGGTACTCAAATTAGTCCCTCCCACTCAAAACTAAGTGCATACAATAAGGTATTTTTGCTTTTTAAGCTTTTTTAAGGCACCAACTTAAACCTAAAAACTTATTTTATTTTGGGACCACTTTTAAGTTAAAGACTCGATTTCAACTTATGGATCCTCGTTTGGGTGTCTGGCTACCAGGACGATGGCGAATATTTTTCATAGTGTTTACCCGAATAAACGAGGTACCAAAAAGAAGATGGGTCCTGCGACGAGGTGGTCCCAAACTACCCTGAATCAACCATAAAGAGAAATTCTTGTGCGATCTATTGGCTATAGATTGTTATGGCTGTGTACAAAGATTTCTCTATTGTCTAATTTTTTTTGAGATTACTCGGCAACGTCATAATGCTTAAATCTTAAATAAACAGACAAAAATGACATCACTGAAATGGAAAAAGTACTATTCGGCGCAAACAACTCGGCGCCGATTTAAGGCGATACAATAAAATTAAATGTTTTTAATAATTAAAAGAAATACCTAACTTAAAATTATAACAGCCTGATGTGAACTGACTGCATTATTTTGTCAAATTAGGCTAAGTCATTGAGTAAATAACCCATATAGAGGTGCCAATGACATTTGTATGATAGGCATGAACCTCGGAACTCGCACACATGCAACTAAATCATGCTAGCAGTCCCTGAATATTGCATACTAGACGAATTTATTCCAGCGCCATCTGCCCCTCAATATGATAAAGCTCGCCGGTTGCACCTCTATATGGGTCATATACTCAAAGGCTAAGTTAAGTCTGGTAGTTGACCATTCTCAACCCACAATAAAAAGCAATCGATAATAAAATTAGAAAACAACATTTTTAGTAGAAAATTAATTATATATCAGGAGCCGAATCGTACCCCTACGCCGAATTGACCTCGCGAAATTGTACGAGACCCATTTAAATAGAGCATTACTAGACCACGCGGCGGATTTTACCCGTCGGACAATTAACCGTCCCAACATGCGGTTTTATACACAGCAAGAAAATCTGTGAACGTTAGGTGACGTTTACGTTTGATACGTAGTTTAAAATGAGAGTTTAAAATTGGATATCTTGGTTTATAACGGTCTAGTAACATTCTTGTAACTCAAAAAGTAAACGGATGTTAGCTTCTTTGGTAACAGATCTTGTAGCGGTTTTTTCTTAAAAATTATTGTCTAATTTCTAACCTAATCTATGTTTTCCAAGGAACCCAAAAGTGACAGTTTTCGGATGACTTCGGCTTTTTGATTGTCATTCAATTTTTCTATTATCACATCGACTGCGTCTAGAGTCATGTCTGGCAAATCCTACAAAAAAGAAATAGAAAAATTATTTTGACGGATCTAATACTTTCTCAATCATTACCAAAAATGTTTTAGGGGAATAAGCTATACACAGTAAACTAAGGATATTAGACATAGACCACATTTTGGTCACATAACGCCATCTAGTGCTACGTTCCTGAATGAATTTAGGCTGACCAAATGTGTTTAGCATCAAAAACTTACTTCTAGAAGAGTCTTAATTTGGCTAAGGCCGGCATCCTTTTTGACTGCGTGTATGTTTCGGCTAATTATTGACTGGTGTGCGGGTCTGTTCATTTGGTCTTCTATCCAGTTCACGACAACTTCGTTTTTATCCCATTTGTAATTCTACAGAAAAAAATAAGTATAAAATGGTGTGAATTTACTACATAGTGGGGACATTTTCGACCAGTAATTTTGGATTATGCGCATTCAAAAACAATAACGAGAAAATGAGTAGTTTTGTAATAACAAGGAGAATAAATTACAATAACGAAGGACTTCTATTTACGGCGTTAGTTATTTTACAAATACTGTGCATGCTCAACATCGGGTCAAACACAAAATTCATATTTTATAACTAATACGCAAAATTTACTTTAAAATATCGACAAAAATCTTTATGTATGTAAGTATAGGGTGAACCAAATTCGATGTTTGGGTGGGTTACGCGTATTTTTGGGAGAAAAAGCTGACTACTACTTTTAAGAGAAGTATAATTATGAAAACTGCATCGTGATTTAGCAACATCGTCGTAGTTATAGGAGGCCAGGGAAGGCTAGCCCCCTGAGGTAACTCAGGCGTCCCCTACCCCCTACTATTAAAAAATACAGATATGTGTATCACATAAGATGTAGACCTGGGCCACGGGGCCCCTTCTGAAAACTGAGGCTAGCTAAGCCGATGTATAGCAAGCTGTTTTAAGCTACGGGGGGTTTTTAAAAAGTCTGAATTTTGGGCGGGTCTATTAACTTTTTTATTTATGTAAATTTCATTTTTATGTATACAAGTAATTTTTATAGTGTTTTTTATGAGGAATTCATCTTCTCAAACTGATTTTTTTTTCTCTTATGATTTTTAAGATTATACATAATGTTGGTATTTGCTTAAAATTCTTTGTATTTTTATACTTTTTGTTTTTATTTTATATTTTAATTTGTTAATTTTAAAACAGCTAATAGGAAATAAGTCTAAAATAAAGAAGTAGCAGAAAATATAAACATTAATTCAAAAATTAAATATTCAGTGTGATTAAGTGTGTCATTTTAAAGGAAATTTTACAATTATTTATAAAAACCAAAAAAAGATTCATTTAGAAAAAAAACAACTTTATGCTATATCTCAAGAACCAAAAATGGCAGATGACATTTAGTTTTACAGTTGAAATCATTAAAAAAATACTAGAAAAACAACTAAATGAAATTTACATAAATTAAAACTTAAAATAAAAAAACATCCTTAAAAATCTCCCTTAGGGTACGGACATACCGAAGTGGAGGTCGCGGTTGCGATCGATGTTTACATCAATGCCGGGCAGAACATGCCGAAGATGCTTTCCTTTCAGTGAAGCTTTCGGATTTGAGTTTCAGAGGAGTTAATTCGGAAAAATTTTAGTTTTATTATTAAATATTGAACAATGTATAGAAGCAAGGGTAGTGAAGATAGTGATTCTATGTCTGTAGGTAAAAAGTGGTGGATAAATATTTCTTCAAATCGCAAGTTCTCATCCTCTCATCCTTTAAACCAAAATGGTAATGCCTGTACGACATCGGTGTAAACCGTGATGATAGGCGGCAAGGGAGAACGGGTATGTTTAGTCTCATTAGAAAATAAAGGTTTGTTTTGACATCGATGTAGCGATCGTAACCTTAGAATCATGAACATTAAACCCAATATCCAGTTCGGGACACCCTGTACAGGCGTAATTATTATAGTTTTATAGAAGAAGTTTTATAGTTTTGAACTTTTGTCATAAAGGATTTATAACGGTTGAGTATTTTTATAACGGAGACAATAAATGTTTATAAACATATTATCTTTAACTTTATATCGCCCTCTTAGTGCAACAACTAGATAACTCCAAATTTATGCATTTTGAGTTATCTAGTTAAAACTGACCTATTTTTAATCTATTCTGTTTTTAATACAACATCTAGATATCTTGTACGAGCAGCCAAACTTGTTTAAAGACTTAAAGAGTGACAGGAAATGGATAACTCCGAAAATGCACATTTTATAAAAAGACATCTTGAGATTTTCTCAAAACTATCAATTTCAAGTTCACTAGTTGTTGCACTAAGGGGACGATATAATAGTGCTAGATATTACCGTTATAATTAAACACTGCTCAATTTGGACGAATGTTTAATAAAACCTTCTAAATTAATTTTTATAAAAGCGTAAGAATCAAAAATTATTATCAGCTTCAGTTTTATAAAGAAAGTCGGCAAACATCGCACTCTACACTAGGGTTGGCACAAATATGAAAACTTTTTAGCAACCATAATCATAATATAGCTATATATATATAGACATTTAAGGCTTATAAGGGGTTGAAAGGAGCATCGCAGGGAAAGTCCAAAATACTAAGTATCTTTAAAACACACGCGTTTCGATATATAAATGTCATTATCAAGTCTAGCTATAGAAATCTTACTTTTAAGGGACAAAATTTAGCACACAAGTTACTTCTATAACGAAACGTTTTAAAGAAATAAAAATATGTTGAGTGGTATTTTTCTTTTAAATTATGGATTTTATAGAGGTTTTATTATTTGATATATATGGATTAGGTTGGCGCAACCGTTTTTAAACCAGAAGTATTATATACCTACAAATCCGTGGGTGTGTAGGCAAATATCTCTCGAAGATCAAAATCATAGCTTGCATATTTGTTCACTCTTTTGTCTAAGAGTCATATCTTCTTTAAAAAACGCAGTAGAAATACGTAATAAAAAAAAATTTGTATAAACTTTTATAAATGCCATAATAAACACAATATTGTTGTTTATGTTCTCTGTTACTATAAGGAAGTCTTTAGGTAGACATAACAATAACATATTATTGATGTGAGCGATAACATTATTATTATTTGACAATTTTTGGAGGTAAATTTTAAGCTCTTATATTCTTAACTTTATCAAAAAAAAAAAAGAAATACCACATTTTTAAATTATAATTAGCCAAATTCTCATTTGGAGACAGCAGATTTTCGTTTTTGTAAAACCCTTTTGTCACTCATTAAAAAGAATATTAAACCCCATGTTATATTAAATTTTTTCTTATTTTGGTTTCCTCTATTACACATTAAAATAGACAAATCTCAAAATGTCTTTATGTCTATAGCGGCCTTAAGGAAAAGTTTTTTACTATTAGACCAACAAAGTTCAAACAAAAAGCGTTAAAGAAAGTGGGATTTGCTATATTTCACAGTCAAATCTATCAAAAATGATATTTATAGTTTACGAAGTACAAATTATATGTATTTTTTTAAAATGAAATCAGTAAAACCCTTTGGGGTTTTTATTTTAAAGATGCTGTTTTTATACAGTCTAAATGTATCTAAATTATAATATATATTATGTATTTACAAATAAAAAGTTACGATAAAACCCATCTTGAAATTATTAGTAAATAGATCTTTAGAATGTGTTAAAACAACATCTTTCAAATAAGAACGAGCTGCTAATGCCGAACCGAGAAAAACATGCCAAAAATTATAACCAAAAAATCAATATCAGGCTTCGCTTTCTATAAAGCTTGCTTTACGATAAGTGTGATTTTGTACCGGTCGGTGGACTCGCCGAGCAGTCCTAGTGGGGTACTAGAACAGGAACAGGACAAGATATAAGGAATATTTATCGGGAGTGGTGAACTATTGCTATAGAGAGGTTTGTCGCCGCACTATGGTGTCTATGTTTTTATTACTTCTTACCTCAGCGGCACCTTTGTCCTCAATGAACCACCTTCTTAACATCGACTCAGCCTGACCAACAGTTAGCTCTGGCTGCGCCTCTAATAGGGCTTTTACTATCCTATGCTGAAGCAGTAACCGCCTCAACCGCCAATAGAGGGTGTAACGTGCGCGTTTCCAAGGTATAATTTCCTGTAAAAAAATCCAGATATAAAGTGTTAGAGGAACTTTTGCGTCTATATTCTTTAAAAATTTTAATACAATAAATGTCGCCATACAGGATGAGCATGAGAATAATTCGGCAACGCAGGATTCCTGCGCTTACACGAGCGATAGAATGCGCAATGACACTTTTTTTATCACGCCAAGTAACGAAAGGCATGTTAAAAACTCAAAGTGATTTAAAAACCTCAAAATTAAATCCAATTAACTCATTAACCGATTAAATCAATTTATATAATTAGTGTTAAACAATTCCAGCATCGTGTTACAAGAGACGGAGCTCCTAGGTAGTATATCTGCGACAGAAAAGGTGAGGCAATTTTGGTTTTGTATGGCTTCCTAATTTTTACTTAGAAAATATAGTTTTTCTATATTTCCCTCTTATAAACTGATAAATATTTCGGAGTACAAAATTTATACTCAAATCTATTAAAAATAAAAGCAGGCGTTACTCAGGGAAAGGTGTTAGCAACCTATTATTCACTTATGTTATCCCAAAGTCAGAAAATTGTCAGTTTATTCAAAAAATATATTACAAAATCCAGTAATCAAAATTAGATAATTATATAAATTATATTTTAAATCGCAAAATATATTTTTTTGTTTTAACGAACGCCCGTTTTTTGAAAACTGTAAATAAGTAGGCGTTCTTCAAAATCAAGATTTTACAAATAAAAAGTTATCGAATTTTATTAGTTTTTATTTTATTGCCGATTTTGGGTAACAAAGTGATATAACATTTGTATGTATATATGTGTGTGTATATTTGTTTATTTTTTGTTCCGTCTTTACCAAAAAAAGAAGAACAATTGTGATATTTAATGTAAATTATCGCGGAACAAATATCTGTGGAACTAAAAAAAATAATCGGTTCAAAAATGTATATTGATTTAAAAATCGTTTAGATAAGTGAGAATTTGAAAAATTACGTAACATAAGGAACGAGTTGAGATGTCTTTGGGCTTTTTAAATAAAAATTAGTGAACTATTTCGGAGTACAACATTTATCCGCAAATTTATGAAAAATAAAAGTAGGCGTTACTCAGAGTAAGGTGTTAGCCACTTATTATTCGCTTGCGTTATCCCAAAATCAAAAATTGTCAATTGTTAGCCCGCGGTAAGAAAAACGATAACAGCAATGGACTGTAAATAATTTAATTAAATGAAGCACGAACAAACATAAATATATTGATATGAAATTACGAAATAATCAAAGGTCCATAGGTTAATTGTGGTTACCACACAACGGGAATCAGAGACAAAGCACTCACCAGTTTGCAGCCTCCACGTTCCAAGGGGCCCCTTTCTGGATCTAATGATGGCACCACGTAGCTGAAGGGCTGAAGTTTCTAGTTCTATGATTCAGTACACCAAAATCGAGCACTTTTAAATGTAGAAATTTGAAATAGTTGGAGAACGAAATTAACACGCCCTTTTCTCGAGGCGGTTGACAAAGGATCTCACTGATTGTTGGTGCGCATGTCCAAATGCGCGAAATGCACTCTGTCCTTCATCCAATTGTGTGGTTTTAAAAATTTAAAAACAACCGCGAAATTTAGCAGGAGCTAACATAACTGCCCTCCAAAACACACAATTTTAGAATCTCAACCGGACAGATATAGATATAAGAAAAATGATCGACCGATAAATATAAATGAATGAAAACAGATAAGTATCGTAAGTTTATTTAGAGATAACGAAATCCCGAAAAAGGCAAAACAAACAAACAAAAATTCAAAAAAAAAAATAAAAATAAAGAAAAACCTATTGTAATACCCGGTAATAGGTAGAAAAATTAAAATTACTTTTAATTTGGCAAGAGGCACAGGTTTACAACTGGCCGCTTATAAACATCGGTAACCGTTTGTACCGTCGCAACACGCACCTGACCGTCCCCGCCGGGATGCAGTTCGATGACCCGACCGACCGGCCATTTCAAAGGTGATTGAATGTGATCACTTGTTATGATAACCAAATCATTTAATTTGATATTTGGGGACGAATCAGCCCACTTGTGTCGCTGTTGTAGCGTATGCAAATACTCTATAGAATACCGTTTCCAAAAATCATTATGTAGTTTTTGGATTAGTTGCCATCTCGAGAGCCGATTTAGGGGAACCTCGGACAAATCTGACTCCGGAATTTCTGAATTAAGGGGTTCAAGGGTCAAAAAATGCCCAGGGGTAAGAGGTTGAAGATCGTGTGGGTCTGAAGAGGCAGGAGATAAAGGGCGACTATTAAGTACGGCTTCTATGCGACATGTAAGGGTGGACATTTCCATGATAGACAACTTCTGGTCGCCGACAACTCGAACAAAGTGAGTTTTAAAACTTTTGACGCCAGCTTCTGCCAGGCCATTGAAATGTGGACTGAGAGGAGGTCCCAGATGCCAACGAATAGAAAGTCTGGTGGCCGCACTTCTTGCGTACTCAAGTAATTGGTTACGAAACCCTATAAAATTACTGCCTTGATCTGACCAGCATTGCGTCACGCTTCCACGTCTGGAAATGAATCGATGGAATGCACCTACGAACCCTTCGGTGGACAGTTCCATGGTTAATTCCAAATGCACGCAATGTGTGGCCGTACAGACAAACACACAGACATACGATTTGAAAGCTTTACAACCACGGTAACGATGAGGAATCACAAAAAAGGGTCCACAAAAGTCGATAGCTACACTCGAAAAAGGTTTAAGTTGATTGATTCGATGAGCGGGAAGTGAACTCATTATGGGCGGTCTATAGGGTTTATAGAATTATATGAATTGCCCGTCTGGCAGATAATATCCAAAATTGCTGTAAAAGCAGATTATGTAATGTTTTAAACCCAGGATGAAGGTATTGTCGATGAGTGGACTCGATAAGAAGAGTAGTTAAACGATGGTTACTCGAAAGTAAGATGGGGTGTTTTGCAGAATAAGACAAAAGGTCAGATTTTTGTAATCTGCCACCGACTCTAATGATATTATTTTCATCAAGAAAAGGTGAAAGTTTTCGAAAAGGTTTCGGTATTGGTTTATCCTTAGATAACGCGGAAAAAAGCTCAGAAAAACAAGAACCTTGAACGCGTTTGATAAGAAGGTATAACGCACTTTGCATCTCACCGGTGGTAGGAAAAAAAATATTCTCAAAAATAACTTTTTGGTCCGGCGGCTTAGTGGGTTTTTGATAGGAATGGTTTTGAAAAAGGCTAACTATTCGAAGGACATAACAAATGATACGTTGAATTTTTGATATACCTAGATGAATATTTGATAAGAAGCTGATCTAAGAAGTTAACGTCAATTATCGCATTGCAACAGACCTTTGGCTTTTCCTCCAGATTAATATCTCCGAAATCAATCGGCATTTTTGATTTATGAAAATCGGGCCATTCGTTTTCGGGAGACCACAAAAACGACGGTGCGTTCCACCACATGTCATGTGACATGAGCTGTGAAGGGGTGGCCCCTCGTGACGCAATATCGGCTGCATTTAAAGCAGAAGGAATGTAGCGCCATGAGTTTGAGGGAATGATTTCTTGGATTCTACTGACTCGATTTCCAACAAAGGTTTGCCAGCGATTAGGAGGGGATGAAAGCCAATGCAATACGACTTGCGAATCGCAGAAAGTAACGATATTTGGAAAAGTTATTTTTCCTTCATAGCTAGATAAAACGAAGCCAATTAATTCGCTTAAAAGAAATGCGCCTAGGAGTTCTAGCCTAGCCAAAGTCTGTGACTTTATAGGCGCGACCCTAGATTTTGCAGATATGAGAGAAACAGATATATTGTTTTCCTCTTCTACACGAAAATATACGACGCCTGCGTAGCCTCGAATTGAAGCGTCACAGAAGCCGATGATTTGACAGGTATTGGTTTTTGACAGTTTGATTTGTCGGGGTAATTGAAAATTGGAAAGAAGCGGGAATTCAGAACGAAGTTTGTTCCAAGAGTCGATGATAGAAGAATCTGGTTCTTCGTCCCAGCCTATTTTCGATATCCACAACTGTTGCAAAATAAATTTTGCTTGTAGCAACAAGGGACAAAGAAAACCTAAGGGATCGAAGATTGTTCCTATGATAGATAAAATAGAACGTTTGGTTGGGGGTTTGTCCTTCATTCGGCATTGATAAGAAAAAATTTCGTTTTTCGGATGCCATTGAAGTCCTAAAACTTTGATAAAGTGGGGTTCCTCCTTGTCAAAAGAGAGAGGCATTTGACGATCGGATTCTGGCAATGTTGCCAATAACTCGGGACAATTGCTTGCCTATTTTTTAAGTTCAAATCTTCCCGACTTCAACAAATCATTGAGTTCCGTTTGAAGGGAAAGAGCTTCAGAAAGCGAAGGGCTAGTTCCCAAGATATCGTCGATATAGATTGACGTTTTTAGAACAGTACTAGCCATAGGAAAACGTTCCTTTTCTCTCTCTGCCAGCTCATTTAAGATACGCATGGCTAGAAAAGGTGAGCATGTCATGCCAAAAGTGACAGTAGAAAGTTCCCACACTGAAAGTGGGTCATGTGGAGAAAACCTCCACAATATCCTTTGATAAGGACGGTGATAAGGATTGATAAGGACTTGACGGAACATCTGTTTGATATCAGCAATGTAGGCAATAGGATTAAGACGAAACGTAAGGAGTAAAGAAGCAATATCCTTTTGAAGTTTCGGTCCAGATAACAACGTGTCATTGAGACTAATATTTTTTGGGGTGACTGCCGAACAATCCCAGACTACCCTTAATTTTGTACTTAAGCTTTCCGGCTTTAATACGCAATGATGAAAAAACATGATACGTCGACTTTTGGTTGACTAGGTAAAACTAGACTCATATGATTACAATCGATATAGTCTTGCATGAAACTTGAATAGGCAGTGTACAGATCAGGATTTTTGAGTAATCTATTTTCTAGAAGTAAAAATCTACGATAAGCTTGCGGATAAGTATTTCCTAGGTCAGGGTTTATTTTATCTTTAAACGGAAGATCTACCATGAATCTACCGCTCGGTCGCCGTACTACACTCGCAGTAAAAATTGATTCTGCTTGTTTTTCTTCCTTTGATAAGATTTGTTTTTTAGGCAAATGTTCGATTTCCCAAAACCTAGGGAGAATCACCTCTAAAGGAGGTGAATGACTCGTTAAAAAACAACTGGTTCGTTCCGTAAGACTACCTACTTCGTCAACTTTACCCATGACGACCCAACCAAAGATAGTTTCAAGGGCTGAAGGTTGCCCTATTTGTCCAAGAACTCTGCCCTCCTTGAATATCTGTGCGAATAGCTCGCAACCAATAACTAGGTCCACAGGTCTAGATTTGAAATAAGATGGGTCGGCAAGTTTAAGGTTTTCCAAGTGTTTCCACTGATTATCGTTCAAAGTGAATGTAGGCATATTGGAACATAATTGTGGAACGACAATTGCTTCGAAATTAAGTAAAGGTGTGACCTGTCCTTGTGGCTTAATGTGACATTGAACGAGCCCTTTGGAAGTAAAAGAAGACATCTGATATAATCCGAATATTTCAGTGGTGTAACTTCGCCTAGGAAGATTAAGACGCTGAATACACTTTTCACTGATGAATCCTGTCTGTGATCCAGAATCAAGCAGTGCCCTTACAGGTTGAAAATTTCCGCAACCGTCCATAACATCTATTATGGCGGTGCATAAAAGAAAGGTACCTGAAGGTCCTGAGGTATTTAATGACACATGAAGATTATTGACAGGTGGTGTGTGAATGACAGGACTAGTATCTTGGCTTCCAGACTCTTGATTAGTTTCTAAGATATGAGTTAAAGTGTGGTGCCTTTTACTATTGCAAGTCCTGCATGAATATTTTGATTTGCACGTATCTACCCCATGCAAGGGATGAAAACACGCTAGACATAATTTTTTCTGCTTGACGAAAGATAGGCGATCGATAGGTGAGAGATCAAGAAATGTTCGACATTTCGAAAGCACGTGACCTTGATTACACCGGAAACATTTTATTCCCGTACTTGAATTAGTTGAGGTGCCAGCCAGTCCTATAAAAGGCGAATTGGATGATTTATAGGTAGGCTTTTGCCCAAACTGACTTCGCATAGAATTTGAATTTTGATAGGTAGGCTTTTGCCCAGACTGATTTTGCATAGAATTTGATTTTTGATAGATAGGCTCCTTTTTGGGTGCTGTTGATTGAGGAAGTGATTCCAAAACTTTACATCTTTTTTCTAGAAATTGAAAAAGTGACTGAAAAGTGGGAATTTCGGTATTAGTATTGGCGTGACTCATTTCGAAATTTGAACGCGTCGGAATATCCGATTTTTCTAACAAAATGAAAAAAATAATAAAGTCCCAACTGTCAACGTCAAAGCTAAGTGATTTTAAAATTTCTAGGGATTCAGAAAAGGTGTCAATTAAATTACGCAATTCTTTAGCTGACTCGTTTTTTAAGGTGGAGTTCATAATTGTGCTTAAAGCATCATTTGCGAGGTCTCGCTTGTTTTGATATCTATTGACTAATTTGTCGTAAGCAATTTTATAATTTTGATCAGATAAGCTAATCCCTGATATCAATTTTAAAGGCTCATCCTCGAGATATGAAAATAAATATTGAAGTTTTCGAACGTTACTTAGACTTTGATTTTGATCTATAATGTTATTAAAAAGATCGAAAAAGCTTGGCCATAATTTTTTATCACCTCGAAATATGGGAATACCTAACTCTTTGAGTTTTGGAGTTTCAGATTCGTTTTGTTGGGGCCTCAACCGGAAATATTTTAGAGTAAACCCCCTTACATGCATAAAAATATTTACGAGCTTCTGAAAGGATCGCATCCTGCGTTTTAAACTCCTCGTCGTCCGAGTCGTCTATCAACATAATGACATCATTATGTGCCAGCATGCATTTATCGAAGGTTTCATCTAAATCGGAATACCTCACTTGAAACTCGTTTCTCGCTTTTTCGTCCTTTGCCGCGGTCTGTGAAAACACATAACACTCGGTGATCGCAGATAAAAAAACCTTGCGTTTTTGCACGGCTTTTTTGACAGACATGATTTTACCTTTAAAATGACGAAATTGTCGGTAAATATACAATTAACGCTAAATTAATGCTTCTGAAATAGAAAAATGACGAATTGTCGAAAATATGCACTAATTTATCGCAATTGATGAAAATTGTTTTAAATATCGAAATGATATGGAACACACTGAACATGTGGTTGTTTGTTTTGTTTTTTGATTGATCCTCGATTTTGTTTATACTGAATGACCACGCGGTAGTAGACCCGTTACCATAGCAGCGGACCGAAAACAGGTACTGCGCCGACACCGAAGGTCGAACGAAACTTTCTCTCGTTTCAATACGATTGGGAAAATGCAAGGCCGTGATCTCGGCTTGTGAAAAAATGGCCGACTTATTAATACCGTCGTATGGAGTAAAATTTCATAATTCGGGTCGAAAGGAACACTTATGTTAGCCCGCGGTAAGAAAAACGATAACTGCAATGGACTGTAAATAATTTAATTAAATGAAGCGCGAACAAACATAAATATATTGATATGAAATTACGAAATAATCAAAGGTCCATAGGTTAATTGTGGTTACCACACAACGGGAATCAGAGACAAAGCACTCACCAGTTTGCAGCCTCCACGTTCCAAGGGGCCCCTTTCTGGATCTAATGATGGCACCACGTAGCTGAAGGGCTGAAGTTTCTAGTTTTATGCTTCAGTACACCAAAATCGAGCACCTTTAAATGTAGAGATTTGAAATAGTTGGAGAACGAAATTAACACGCCCTTTTCTAGAGGCGCTTGACAAAGGATCTCACTGATTGTTGGTGCGCATGTCCAAATGCGCGAAATGCACTCTGTCCTTCATCCAATTGTGTGGTTTTAAAAATTTAAAAACAACCGCGAAATTTAGCGGGAGCTAACATCAATTTAATTAAAAAATATATTACAGAATACAGCCATCAAAGTTCACAATTGGAAAAAAAGGATAACTGATTTTTACGATGATTATAAATGACTAGAATTATATTTTAAATCGCAAAAAATATAATAAATTTTTAACGAACGTCCGCTTTTTGATTTGAAATCTATGAAAAATAAAAGCTATAAAAAATAAAAGCAGGCGTTACTCAGGGAAAGGTGTTAGCAACCTATTATTTACTTTCAAAAAATCCACTAATCAAAATTCACAATTGAAAAAAAAAGGATAACTGATTCTTAGGATAATTATATAAATTATATTTTAAATCGCACTATGTATATATTTTTTACGAACGCCCGTTTTTTGAAAACTGAATAATAAGTAGGCGCTCTTCAAAATCTAGATTTTACAAATAAAAAATGATCGAGTTTTATTAAATTTTACTTTATTGTCGATTTTGACAAAGTGACATAACACATTTCTATTTGTTTTTTTTGTTGCCCCATTTTTACCAAAAAAGAAGAATAATTGTAAAATTTGGTTCTTTATTTATTTTGTAAATTATCGCGGAACGAACATCTGTGGAACAAAAAAAAATAGTCGGTTTAAAAATGAATATTGATTTAAAAATCGTTCAGAGATAAGTGAGAATTTAAAAAATTACGTAACTTAAGGAACGAGTACGGGGTCTTTTGACTTTCGAAATAAAAAAGAAAGTATTTGTTTCTAAGAACGTTTTTTTTAACAAAATATAAAAGGCAACTTCAAAAAGTTTGAACTTTCAACTTAAAAGTCGTGACTTGCGACAAGTAAAAAGTGACGTAAAACACGAACTGAACTCTAGTTTAGGCTCAAGCTTTTTAGGCGACGTCGATTAGTCGTTGGTCTGCTCAGATTTTGTAGTTCAAACAAACGAACGTACGAACGACGTTGAGAAACTAAGGGAATACTACGTTGCGATATCTCACGTCGATAGATCGTTAAATAAACTGACTTTATTCGTCGTCTTATAAATGTTTCTTGGGATAGTGCATTTGATTAAAAAACTGAAATTTTTGGAGAAAAAGACAGAATTCCTTTTTAAAAACTTAAAACATAATAATAAAACGAACTTACAGATATGCAGCCTTTTTCCAGCATTCTTTCGGGCGTGTCATGCAAATCGGCAAAGTGCACCGAAACCTGATGGTACATCGGCAACAAATCGTCCTCCCTTGCTTTGATTTTCATTTCTATTTCGACCACTTCTTGAGGTTTATTTCGCTCTAATTCCGCCTGGAGAACCGTTATACTAGATGATCTAAAAAAAAACAATAGGCATAAAAATTCTTTCGATACGAAAACTCAACAACAGCGAATACTCGACCAAATATTTAGAAACATATAAAATAAAAAAAAACAACATGGGCTATTCGCAACTCGCGTTCCGTTTCAATATATTTTTTTTTTCAATTAGTTTCCCTGTCCTTCTTTTGGGAGGTCGAACCAAGGTGCTCCCAAAAAATAACAGGGGAGCTAATTTAAAAACAATTTCACATAACATACAAAACAGTATCTGGTTGATAATTTTTAAACAGCTGATCGGTTGTCCCAAAATTTACCTTAAGCCCACATAATGAGATCGATATGTATGAACTTCACATTAGTTTATCGCATCTTGCGACAGCCTTCTGGGAGACTAATGGGGAATTGGATATTTCCTTCTCTCTTTCTCGGCTTAAAAATCTTCTCATTGCGTTTAAGGGTACCCACTTTAATACTATTATAATATATGTGGACCCAGCCCGCTTAAATTATCAAGCCTGATCCTACTTTGAATGGTAACAGTTTTGAAGGCTGACAGATCTAAAATTTTGACTATTTTGAAAACAAAAAAATTTTGGCTGACAGAAAAATAATGGAAATGTTATTTTCGGTGTATTTTAAAGAAGGATCGGGCTTGTTAATTTGAGGCGGCTTTGATTTGGGTTGTCCTTCAAGGTCTGTCTACGATAAGCTGTTTGAAAATGATCTACAAAATGTCCGACTTTAATTGGCTAAAATTTTTAAATTAACCAATCAGAGACCGAGAATAATAAATCTGCTCTATGGACACGCAGCCTTATAGGTTATTATGTTAATTATTTTCGGGATTTTTAAATTACATACCGCACAAAATGATGGTGTTTTAAGTGTTTTTGGTGAAGAAATTAACACAAGACCACGCAGTTAAACCTTAAGGAAACCTAAATTTGGTGTGATGTGAAAATGATCCCAATAGGAGACAGAACGCAAGTGCGAATTAGTCACTCCTGTAATGAGTGTCATCCCTTTTGGGAGATATGTTCGCCTCCCAAGCGAGACCGTATACAGCGGCGAATACAAAAAAAAACTAAAAGGAAAAAGCTGCGACGAAAAGAGATAAAGCACTCCCTGACAATGACACACATGGTCACTTAGGCCGTGTCAACTCAAATTGTGTTTGTTCTGCCGTGGCGACTTTGATGTGGTCAGACGAGTTGTTTAGCACTACTAGGTATTTCAGCACAATTAATTTTTTATCATATTTAGGTAATAAATTAAAACTACGTGTTTATGTTTGCTAGGCATTTTCTTTTAATTTAGGTTAATAACACATCAAATGCTCATAGCTTGTTAAAATGGTAGGATTGCTCCTTTTGACATAACAAAATTAAATTTTTAGGTAATTTTGTGTTAACTTGTAATTGACGCAACATTATTAAAATCTAAACCACGATCTTTAAAATGTATACTCTAAAAAGGTTTCTTTTGGTGAAGCATTTTTAAATGCAATTGTTTTAATTAGTTTGAAAATGTCCATAGTTACAACTGTAAATCGATAATACTAATAAATTAATTAAGTTATGATTCAACAATAGTAACAAAGGTCCATTATAGTACCCGTAAATTACAATTTTAATTGTATTTTGCTGATTCCGAATATAAAATCATTTTATCTAGGACCCATATGATAAGACCTTATAACATAACCCATTTTAATCTGTTTGAGGCATGTAGTTTGTTATATTGCACAAGTAATGTAATAAGCTTTTTTTGTTTTTAAATGACTGACTTTCTGTAAAAATTAAAACCATTTTGAATACATAACAAAAAAAAAACATTAACACAATTCCCACTCGTTACTGTTATGAACCTCATACCGTACTTGTAGTAATATTAATAACTATTACTTATATATGTAAAAAGGGTTAAAATAAGGCTCTTGTTGCATTTTCAGTTATTTTTTGCTCTTTTTCTTTCAATTACGTACCTTTCTCTAACCGGTTGGGATTGGTTGAAGCGTTTCATCTGTTCATCTAATTCTTTAAGTATAGGATCTAGCCTGTGCATGGTTGTAAGTAGATCTTTCTTTTTGTACTTGACTTCTACTATACCCAATGGCTCCAAGACACCGCCACGTGCGGTTGTATCTGCATACATTTCCATATACCTAAAAAACAGTATATTATATTATAACGATTATAATAAAATTTACGAGTGATCATGGTTTAGTTTGGTTTGGCAGGGTGGTGACTTCTTTTTTTTTAGATATGAGCAGTCTTAGTTTCTTTAGTAGTCTCGCCGCTAGCTTATGTCACGTATGCAGTAATATGTGCGCAAATTTTTGTTGCGGGGCTTTGTTAAACACTCATCGGAGTGTAAAAATTGGTCATGTGTTTCACATTTTTGGCGTTTGACCGTCATATTAAAAAATGGTCGCCAAATTAAGATATTTTTTTGTGTATCTCCTAACCCGGTTGACCGATTTTAATTTTTTTTCTTTAATTCAAGTTTGAAAATATTGTGTAAGACAGAAGAAACTATTTTGAAACGAAAAAAAAACAAAGCAACATTCATTAAGATATTGCACGCGACTAAAACCGTTTATCAAATTTTACACGAAGGGCACTTCGGTCGCTCTTCAGGAGGCAGGGGTGGTACGAGGGAGGGGGACCCCTTTTCCTTCTGGTTCGTTTTACTCCTTTTTTGGAGGTACAAAACCAAAAATAATTGCCGTATCTTTTAGAATTTTTCATAAAAAAAAATAGTTTTTATTGCAGCTTCCTTAGTCACTTATTGAAAGTGCTATAAAAATGTATATCGTTTCCCTGCAAAATCATTTTTTTATATAAACTTGCATTTTTTAGGAACCATCCCTTTTAAGGCAGTTTGAAATCTACCGAGCTTTAAAAGTAAATCGATTTTATATGTTTTATTTCTTCTAGGAAAGGATATATTTTTTTAGAAGTTGCTTCCGAAATTTAATTGTTACTTTTATCTAGGACACCCTGTATACACACTAAAGGTCCAATAAAACCTACCTAGAGTTTATGGTGGGATCACACACGGCCCAAGCTCCTCCTCGAAGTTCGCCATTGGGTGGAATGTAAACTATGATAGGTTGTTTGTAGGTTCTTAAATTATCAACTATGTAGGCACCGAATTTTAGCACTTGTTCATACATATCTAAACAAAAAAATCAAATAGATGTAGCTTTTAGCTCTATAAGAGATAAAAAAACCCAAGTAAATTCATTTTTGAAAAAAAAAACAATTTTGCTGGAACAGATACTTAAAGACTATACTATATTTCAAAAAACTACTTACTCCAAGACCGTAGTTTAGCTTATTTGAAAGGTCTTTATTATGCCATTTGAATAAGGCATCATATTATGAAGTACCTTTTGTTAAAAAACGTTATTTACTGTTTCGTATAAAACTATTTTTTGTCTAAAACTTCTTTCTTTGTGTAATAAGTAAAGTAAATTAACAAATAACAAAATAACAATTTTCATTTCAGAAAATACATTTTTGAAAACCTCATTTCGATTCATCTTTAAAAAGGAAAATTTATGAAAATTAAATAAAATAAAAACCAAATCCAGAATAAAACCTACCTTTCATTCCACCACTGAAGCCTCTCCAATTGGCAAAGATTATAAGTGGCAGATCTTCTTTGGAAAAGTCTTGAATGGCTTGAGCAGTCTTATAAGATGAATCTGGGAACCACACTAAAAACCAACAAAACTAGTTTCGAAAATCGTAAGAAAACTATATTATATTTAAATAAAACTGCTCGAGTTACAACATGTCAGATAATGTATGTAATTGTCTGACATCTGTCAACTATTACTGAAGTTTATACGGGTCAAAATCATTGAGGTTGCAAATTTCATTTTGCAAATTATTAAAAGTTTGACTTTTCTTTACAAAAGATTTTTTACGCTTAAATGTTGGGTCAACTCCTTCCTATTATTAGCTCACACATATACTATACTATAGTAGTGTGAGCTTTCGTGATCCTAATTTTTTCGAGAAAAAAAAAAGTTGCTCCGATTTCAAAAATTTTTATATATCTTTGCGTTTCAGATGATTTTGAAACTTTTTTGTTGCGCCGTCTGTCTGTCTGTCTGTATGTCTGTAACGACCAACGCGCATAACTCAAAAACCGCTTGGCCGATTTTAATGAAATTTGGTACCTAGGCTGGGCCTTGGGTCGAGATGGTCCCATTTAAAAATGAACAAAATCCACCGAACAGAAACCAAATAAAAGGGTGGGGGTAGATTTCAAAAATTAGAGTTTATGTGAAAATATGGGGTGTGTGATATCAAACGAAAGGTAATTGAGTCTGCAGTTAAACAAAATACATTTTAATTTATTTAAAAAAAAAGGGTGGGGGTATATTTTAAAAATTAGAGTTTAAGTGAAAATATGGCGTGTGTGATATCAAACGAAAGGTAATTGAGTCCGGAGTTTAACAAAATACATTTTAGTTTTTTGTTTTTTTTAAGGGTGGGGGTAGATTTCAAAAATTTGAGTTTAAGTCAAAACATGGCTTGTGTGGTATCAAACAAAAGGTAATTTAGTCTGGAGTTAAATAAAATATATTTCAGTTTTTAGTTATATTAGCTCACACGTACACTGTAACTATAGTACCTAGTGTGAGCTTAGGGGCCCATATATTGGCAGAGTATTTTATAACCGGGCAGAGCATAGAACGGTACATTTTTCAAATTATTGACAAAAATAATAGACTACGCTCAAAAAAATGTCATTAGGGGAACATTTTTTAAAACTTTAAAAATAATACTAAACTTTCTTTAAAAGTACTTTAATTCCATTAATTTAGCAAAACTTTATATGTATTGTAATAATTAGTGAGAGAAATTACCCAGTGTTTTTAGATCTAATTTTTGGGGTAAATTTTTGTTACTTATTTTAAAAACACTTTATTTTTGTCTCAAAAATTTAAGATATTTTCAAGTTTCGAAGTTTCAAACTATGTATCTAATTTATTTATTCAGGGTGTTTCACAAACATCGAAACAGGCCTTTTTGGGTATTAGAGTGTGAATTTGGAGAAACGCTCGGACACGTCACACCTTCAAGTAAAGTTAAATAAACGCTTGTAATAAAATAAGGTGTATTTACGTTGGTCATATACGAGAGCTTTCCCGAAATGATCGTTCCCAATGATTTTTTGTGCTTTAATGTAAAATAAATGTACTTAAATATCAAAATAAAATGTTTTTACCGCTTTAATTTAATATTTAATACCAACAATCAACTCAGCGTTGACAACTTGTTCGATGGAAAGACCTAATACAGCACCATCTGACAGTTTCAATAAAAAAACATTTTAATATTTTATGCATCTGTTCCCCAAATGATGAGTGTCTGGTCAGACAACTTTATTAATAAGTAAAATTAGCGTTTGCTTAAAATTTATTGTGAACCATGTGGGAATTCATAAGCCGTAAAGCTAATTAGAGTTTAAATTATAGATAAATATATTTTGTGCCGATTTGAACTTCCCTTATTGAGTTCTGGACGCGTTCCCCAAATAATTTTTCTGGTATAAAGAGAACCAAATTAAATCAGGGACGTATTTAATTAAAATGATTGTGAAATGTGAAGATGGATTTGAAGTATCTCTCCACCATTATGATTTTGACCCGTACAGCAAATAATAATTATTAATAAATTATATAAAAAAGTTCAACTTTTGGAAAGGTTTATTATTTATTTATACAGGGTTTTATTGCATAACATGCTAATTCAGGGAGGCAATTTTACGCACTGTAATTTTTAAATAAAATTTATTTTTTAAATTCTTATTCATTGCTAACCAAATATCTTCCCCTGTTTTAACGAGAAAAAACAATTTATTAAACTTTGAAAAATAATTAATTAATTTAAGAGAATATTTATTTCCCGCACGAATGCCACTGGTCGAAATAACATGTTTGTTTTACATCAGAAAATGCCTCTTGTTAAATAGAAAGTGTGTATGAAATTCGACAAAAATATCCAGAGTAGTATCACATAAAGGAGAGTTTTTAAAAATATTTACCATTTTTGAAAAGAAAAGACGTTTACAATATAATACATTCATAAAGGTTTTTTCTCAAAATATTAGCATGTTTTTTAATAACACCCTGTATAGACCGACATCTCGCTGAATTACTTTATTCGAAAATAGATGTGCGCATGCTCAAGTCTATCATTTATTTCTATATATATAGTTACATGTATGCGGCTACTAATCAGATCAAAGTGGCAAATTACCTTTACCTTTTTACCAGTTATATTAATTATAGCATAGTTAGGAGAAATAAAGAATAAAAATTACTAAATAAACCATTACCTTGACCAGCTTGTGTCACAGTTTTAGCTTCCGAGTCTATATTTGCTGGATCGGCCGGCAAACGGAGTTCAACCAGCCTAGTTTCTACAGCTATCACACCTATAAAGACAATATAAGTTCGTTCGAACGTTAGATACTTTTGTCATTAGGGTAAAAAGCAGCACTACACTTTTGCACATTTATCATTATTCTTATTGGTAACAAATTCTAATACGTTATAAGGAAAAAAAATAAAAACAAAAGTATAAACGTTGGGATCGAAGACCGGCAACCCACTATGTTGTCCAAAGCGAAATGGAAGTAACTGCAAAAAAATTTAATTTGAGTTATTGGTATTTTGGACTTTTAGTTGATCAATCTAGTCCTTAAAACCTAAAAACCATATAGATTTATTGTAACAGTCAAAATGACCGTGTTACATTTAAGTGTAACTACAGAATTCTTACTTTAAAGTGGATTATCTCAGTTTCGCGTAAAATTCAGTGACAACCATTTTGTTTTGGACGGCAGAACTTGACATTAGACAACCAAAGAAAACAGACAATGGTTTGGATGCGCTTAGACAAACAATACCCTACGGGTTCCATAAGGATTCTGCACATGCGCTGATACGGGTATGGGCAAATAAAAAAAGATGCTTTTTTACCCTATTCTACCGCATTTGCATTTTCTCCTAATAATAAAAATTAACAAGACGAAAAGAAGAAGCATTTGGTCTAGAATCACATTAGTGATAACAGCACCATCTAAGCAAATACGTTTAAACCAAATATCTTTAGTTCAATAGTGCAGCTAAACACCGAATAAAAGACATTTTAAATAGGCAGAAATAACATTTCGGACTTCCATTGTCTTTATTTACTTTAAACACGACGTTTCGGTTAGTAAGTATCTCTAATCAATTCTAAACTAAACAATCCGGTCTACAGGCCACTACTTATAATACTTAATGTGCAGTCAGGTGTGATGGCCCGCTCCTTTTTTTAAAACCTAAGACACTTGTTTTCCTTAAGGAATGGTTTCAATATGTTTGGTATGTTCGTACTTGGTGACTGAAAAACTCATTATAAACGCAGCTTTAATAAACTTTAGTTTTTCCCAATGCGACTCCTTATGCAAAACTTTAGCTTCAGACCATTTAATCCTGTGATCATTTGACCATGCATGATCCGCTAAACCGGATTTTTCAATATCCTTTAATTGGGTACTTTTTAGATGTTCATTTACTCTAACCTGAAGAGGGCGTTTCGTTTCACCTACATATGATTTACCACACTCACACAGGATTTGGTAAATACATTCCTTATTATTTGAGGGATTTTCTGGTTTTGTTTTAGTTACAAAAATCCCTATCGTATTTCCGGATGAAAATACTGTTTTTATGTTATAGTGTTTGGCTATTCGTCTTATGTTTTCTAAAATCCCTTGAACATATGGAGTGTTAATAACACCCAATAGGCATCAAGAGTTAATTTATTCCATGTTTAAAGACTTTTTTAAAAATGAATTAAATTAATTTTGACAAAGCCTTACCGAGTGGAATGCCTCCCAATCTGGCCCTTCCGGCGACTACGGTTTGAGCCCAGGGCTTCATAATTTCCGCAAAGGAGTCTTTATCGAAGAAGCCGCTTTCCCAAATCGATGGCTCAACGGGAGATTCTCGGCCTTCCAACATCCATCTATAAAACAAAAAAGAAAAATATTTTCTACAAAAAACTGTAATTAAAGATTACTGTATTCTTTTAGATTGGACGATTAGATAGCCTTAAAAAAAGTAAGAAGTGGTGATAAATGTTGTTGGCTACTGTTTTCAAAAAATATTATAAATTAAAAAAAAATCGTGGCTAATCAGGTGAAGAAAGGATTTGTTTCTTCTTGTATTTTTTCGAGGGCAGCTAAAGTTGCTTATTGTTAGCTCCCGCTAAATTTCGCGGTTGTTTGTAAATTTTAAAACCACACAATTGGATGACGGACAGAGTACATTTTTCGCGCATTTGACATGCGCACCAAGAATCGGAGAGATCCTTTTCTACCGCCTCGAGAAAATGGCGTGTTAATTTACTTTCTCCAACTATTTCAAATTTCTACACTTGAAAGTGCTCGATTTTGGTGTACTGAAGCATAGAACTGGAAACTTCAGCCCTTCAGCTACGTGGTGCCATCATTAGATCCAGAAAGGGGCCCCTGGTACGTGGAGAAATTGGCTGCAAACTGGTGAGTACTTTGTGTCTGATTTCCGTTGTGTGGTACCAACAATTAACCTATGGACCTTAATTATTTCATGATTTCATATCAATATATTTATGTTTGTTCGCGCTTTCATTAATTAAAATATATACAGTCCACTGCAGTTATCGTTTTTCTACCTGCGGGCAAACATAAGTGTTCTTTCGACCCGAATTATTTAAATTTTACTCCATACGACGGTATTAATAAGTCGGCCATTTTTCACACACGGCGATCACACGGCCTTGAATTTTGCCAATCGTATTGAACCGAGAGAGATTTTCGTTCGACCTTCGGTGTCGGCGCAGTTCACCTGTTTTCGGTCCGCTGCTATGGTAACGCAGGGTCTACCGCGTGGTCATTCAGTAAACAAAAATCGAGAAGCAATCAAAACAAACAAGCACGATTTCTTATGATTAGATGTGTTCCATATCATTTCGATATTTAAAACAATTTTCATCAATTGCGATAAATTAGTGCATATTTTCGACAATTCGTCATTTTTCTATTTCAGAAGCATTAATTTAGCGTTAATTGTATATTTACCGACATTCCTGTGATTAGATGTGTTCCATATCATTTCGATATTTAAAACAATTTTCATCAATTGCGATAAATTAGTGCATATTTTCGACAATTCGTCATTTTTCTATTTCAGAAGAATTAATTTAGCGTTAATTGTATATTTACCGACAATTTCGTCATTTCAAAGGTAAAAATCATGTCTATCAAAAAAGCCGTGCAAAAACGCAAGGGTTTTTTATCTGCGATCACCGAGTGTTATGTGTTTTCACAGACCGCGGCAACGGACGCAAAAGCGAGAAACGAGTTTCAAGTGAGGTATTCCGATTTGGATGAAACCTTCGATAAATGCATGCTGGCACATAATGATGTCATTATGTTGATAGACGACTCGGACGACGAGGAGTTTAAAACGCAAAATGCGATCCTTTCAGAAGCTCGTAAATATTTTTATGCGTGTAAGGGGGTTTACTCTAAAATATTTTCGGTTGAGGCCCCATCCTTTTCGGGATCATATGTTCGACAAAACGAAACTCCAAAACTCAAAGAGTTAGGTATTCCCATATTTCGAGATGATAAAAAATTATGGCCAAGCTTTTTCGATCTTTTTAATAACATTATAGATCAAAATAAAAGTCTAAGTAACGTTCGAAAACTTCAATATTTATTTTCATATCTCGAGGATGAGCCTTTAAAATTGATATCAGGGATTAGCTTATCTGATCAAAATTATAAAATTGCTTACGACAAATTAGTCAATAGATATCAAAACAAGCGAGACCTCGCAAATGGTGCTTTAAGCACAATTATGAACTCTACCTTAAAAAACGAGTCAGCTAAAGAATTGCGTAATTTAAGTGACACCTTTTCAGAATCCCTAGAAATTTTAAAATCACTTAGTTTTGACGTTGACAGTTGGGACTTTATTATTTTTTTCATTTTGTTAGAAAAATTGGATATTCCGACGCGTTCAAATTTCGAAATGAGTCACGCCAATACTAATACCGAAATTCCCACTTTTCAGTCACTTTTTCAATTTCTAGAAAAAAGATGTAAAGTTTTGGAATCACTTCCTCAATCAACAGCACCCAAAAAGGTGCCTACCTATCAAAAATCAAATTCTATGCAAAATCAGTTTGGGCAAAAGACTACCTATCAAAATTAAAATTCTATGCAAAATCAGTTTGGGCAAAAGCCTACCTATAAATCATCCAATTCGCCTTTTATAGGACTGGCTGGCACCTCAACTAATTCAAGTACGGGAATAAAATGTCTCCGGTGTAATCAAGGTCACGTGCTTTCGAAATGTCAAACATTTCTTGACCTCTCACCTATCGATCGCCTATCTTTCGACAAGCAGAAAAAATTATGTCTAGCGTGTTTTCATCCCTCACATGGGGTAGATACGTGCAAATCAAAATATTCATGCAGGACTTTAACTCATATCTTAGAAACTAATAAAGAGTCTGGAAGCCAAGATACTAGTCCTGTCATTCACACACCACCTGTCAATAATCTTCATGTGTCATTAAATACCTCAGGACCTTCAGGTACCTTTCTTTTATGCACCGCCATAATAGATGTTATGGACGGTTGCGGAAATTTTCAACCTGTAAGGGCACTGCTTGATTCTGGATCACAGACAGGATTCATCAGTGAAAAGTATATTCAGCGTCTTAATCTTCCTAGGCGAAGTTACACCACTGAAATATTCGGATTAAATCAAATGTCTTCTTTTACTTCCAAAGGGCTCGTTCAATGTTACATTAAGCCACAAGGACAGGTCACTCCTTTACTTAATTTCGAAGCAATTGTCGTTCCACAACTATGTTCCAATATGCCTACATTCACTTTGAACGATAATCAGTGGAAACACTTGGAAAACCTTAAACTTGCCGACCCATCTTATTTCAAATCTAGACCTGTGGACCTAGTTATCGGTTGCGAGCTATTCGCACAGATATTCAAGGAGGGCAGGGTTCTTGGACAAATAGGGCAACCTTCAGCCCTTGAAACCATCTTTGGCTGGGTCGTCATGGGAAAAGTGGACGAAGTAGGTAGTCTTACGGAACGAACCAGTTGTTTTTTAACGAGTCATTCACCTCCGTTAGAGGTCATTATCCCTAGGTTTTGGGAAATCGAACATTTGCCTAAAAAACAAATCTTATCAAAGGAAGAAAAACAAGCGGAATCAATTTTTACTGCGAGTGTCGTACGACAACCGAGCGGTAGATTCATAGTAGATCTTCCGTTTAAAGATAAAATAAACCCTGACCTAGGAAATACTTATCCGCAAGCTTATCGTAGATTTTTACTTCTAGAAAATAGATTACTCAAAAATCCTGATCTGTACACTGCCTATTCTAGTTTCATGCAAGACTATATCGATTCTAATCATATGAGTCTAGTTTTACCTAGTCAACCAAAAGTCGACGTATCATGTTTTTTGGCACATCATTGCGTACTAAAGCCGAAAAGCTTAAGTACAAAATTAAGGGTAGTCTGGGATTGTTCGGCAGTCACCCCAAAGAATATTAGTCTCAATGACACGTTGTTATCTGGATCGAAACTTTAAAAGGATATTGCTTCTTTACTCCTTACGTTTCGTCTTAATCCTATTGCCTACATTGCTGATATCAAACAGATGTTCCGTCAAGTCCTTATCAATCCTTATCACCGTCCTTATCAAAGGATATTGTGGAGGTTTTCTCCACAGGACCCACTTTCAGTGTGGGAACTTTCTACTGTCACTTTTGGCATGACATGCTCACCTTTTCTAGCCATGCGTACCTTAAATGAGCTGGCAGAGAGAGAAAAGGAACATTTTCCTATGGCTAGTACTGTTCTAAAAACGTCAATTTACATCGACGATATCTTGGGAACTAGCCCTTCACTTTCTGAAGCTCTTTCCCATCAAACGGAACTCAATGATTTGTTGAAGTCGGGAGGATTTGAACTTAAAAAATGTGCAAGCAATTGTCCTGAGTTATTGGCAACATTGCCAGAATCCGATCGTCAAATGCCTCTCTCTTTTGACAAGGATAAACCACACTTTATCAAAGTTTTAGGCCTGGCATCCAAAAAACGACATTTTTTCTTATCAATGCCGAATGAAGGACAAACCCCCAACTAAACGTTCTATCATAGGAACAATCTTCGATCCTTTAGGTTTTCTTTGTCCCTTGTTGCTACAAGCAAAATTTATTTTGCAACAGTTGTAGATATCAAAAATAGGCTGGGACGAAGAACCAGATTCTTCTATCATCGACTCTTGGAACAAACTTCGTTCTGAATTCCCGCTTCTTTCCAATTTTCAATTACCCCGACAAATCAAACTGTCAAAAACCAATACCTGTCAAATCATCGGCTTCTGTGACGCTTCAATTCGAGGTTACGCAGGCGTCGTATATTTTCGTGTAGAAGAGGAAAACAATATATCTGTTTCTTTCATATCTGAAAAATCTAGGGTCGCGCCTATAAAGTCACAAACTTTGGCTAGGCTAGAACTCCTAGGCGCATTTCTTTTAAGCGAATTAATTGACTTCGTTTTATCTAGCTATGAAGGAAAAATAACTTTTACAAATATCGTTACTTTCTGCGATTCGCAAGTCGTATTGCACTGGCTTCCATCCCCTCCTAATCGCTGGCAAACCTTTGTTGGAAATCGAGTCAGTAGAATCCAAGAAACCATTCCCTCAAACTCATGGCGCTACATTCCTTCTGCTTTAAATGCAGCCGATATTGTGTCACGAGGGGCCACCCCTTCACAGCTCATTTCACATGACATGTGGTGGAACGCACCGTCGTTTTTGTGATCTCCCGAAAACGAATGGCCCGATTTTCATAAATCAAAAATGCCGATTGATTTCGGAGATATTAATCTGGAGGAAAAGCCAAAGGTCTGTTGCAATGCGATAATTGACGTTAACTTCTTAGATCAGCTTCTTATCAAATATTCATCTATATCAAAAATTCAACGTATCATTTGTTATGTCCTTCGAATAGTTAACCTTTTTCAAAACCATTCCTATCAAAAACCCACTAATCCACCGGACCAAAAAATTATTTTTGAAAATATTGTTTTTCCTACCACCGGTGAGATGCAAAGTGCGTTATATCTTCTTATCAAACGCGTTCAAGGTTCTTGTTTTTCTGAGCTTTTTTCCGCGTTATCTAAGGATAAACCAATACCGAAACCTTTTCGAAAACTTTCACCTTTTCTTATAATATCATTAGAGTCGGTGGCAGATTACAAAAATCTGACCTTTTGTCTTATTCTGCAAAACACCCCGTCTTACCATCGTTTAACTACTCTTCTTATCGAGTCCACTCATAGACAATACCTTCATCCTGGGTTTAAAACATTACATAATCTGCTTTTACAGCAATTTTGGATATTATCTGCAAGACGGGCAATTCAAAGAACCATATCCAAGTGCTTGCAATGTTTTAGAATCAACCCTAAACCCTATAGACCGCCCATAATGAGTTCTCTTCCCGCTCATCGAATCAATCAACTTAAACCTTTTTCGAGTGTAGCTATCGACTTTTGTGGACCTTTCTTTGTGATTCCTCATCGATACCGTGGTTGTAAAGCTTTCCAATCGTATGTCTGTGTGTTTGTCTGTACGGCCACACATTGCGTGCATTTGGAATTAACCATGGAACTGTCCACCGAAGGGTTTGTAGGTGCATTCCATCGATTCATTTCCAGACGTGGAAGCGTGACGCAAAGCTGGTCAGATCAGGGCAGTAATTTTATAGGGTTTCATAACCAATTACTTGATTACGCAAGAAGTGCGTCCACCAGACTTTCTATTCGTTGGCATCTGGGACCTCCTCTCAGTCCACATTTCAATGGCCTGGCAGAAGCTGGCGTCAAAAGTTTTAAAACTAACTTTGTTCGAGTTGTCGGCGACCAGAAGTTGTCCATCATGGAAATGTCCACCCTTACATGTCGCATAGAAGCCGTACTTAATAGTCGCCCTTTATCTCCTGCCTCTTCAGACTCACACGATCTTCAACCTCTTGACCCTTGAACACCTTAATGCAGAAATTCCGGAGTCAGATTTGTCCGAGGTTCCCCTAAATCGGCTCTCGAGATGGCAACTAATCCAAAAACTACATAATGATTGTTGGAAACGGTATTCTGTAGAGTATTTGCATACGCTACAACAGCGACACAAGTGGGCTGATTCGTCCCCAAATATCAAATTAAATGATTTGGTTATCATAACGAGTAATCACATCCAATCACCTTTGAAATGGCCAGTCGGTCGGGTTCTCGAATTGCATCCCGGCGGAGACTGTCAAGTGCGTGTAGCGACGGTACAAACGGCTACCGGTGTTTACAAGCGGCCAGTTGTAAAACTGGCCTCTTGCCGAATTAAAAGTAATTTTAATTTTTTCTACCTATTGAAGTCAATTATTACAATAGGTAATTCTTTATTAATTTTTTTAAAAATTTTGTTTGTTTGTTTTGCTTTTTTCGGTTTTCGTTATCTCTAAATAAACTTACGCTACTTATCTGTTTTTCATTCATTTATATTTATCGGTCGATCATTTTTCTTATATCTATATCTATCCGGCTGATATACTAAAATTGTGTGTTTTGGAGGGCAGTTATGTTAGCTCCCGCTAAATTTCGCGGTTGTTTGTAAATTTTAAAACCACACAGTTGGATGACGGACAGAGTACATTTTTCGCGCATTGGACATGCGCACCAAGAATCGGAGAGATCCTTTTCTACCGCCTCGAGAAAATGGCGTGTTAATTTACTTTCTCCAACTATTTCAAATTTCTACACTTGAAAGTGCTCGATTTTGGTGTACTGAAGCATAGAACTGGAAACTTCAGCCCTTCAGCTACGTGGTGCCATCATTAGATCCAGAAAGGGGCCCCTGGTACGTGGAGAAATTGGCTGCAAACTGGTGAGTGCTTTGTTTCTGATTTCCGTTGTGTGGTACCAACAATTAACCTATGGACCCTTATT
Source organism: Aspidapion aeneum (assembly GCA_963576565.1). Classification (NCBI taxonomy): domain Eukaryota; kingdom Metazoa; phylum Arthropoda; class Insecta; order Coleoptera; family Brentidae; genus Aspidapion; species Aspidapion aeneum. Next base: position 29,695,832 of record OY755046.1, on the reverse strand, counting down.
ATTTCGTGATTTCATATCAATATATTTATGTTTGTTCGCGCTTTCATTAATTAAAATATATACAGTCCACTGCAGTTATCGTTTTTCTACCTGCGGGCAAACACTTATTATTAACAAAAAATTTCAATTTCTTACCTTGGATCGTAAGGCGTCTTCGTTGGCACATAATCAATATCTCTATCGATGGGATCCGTTGGATCAATAATAGGCACTGGTGACATTTTGTCTTTTGGAATGTATGACAGCCACTTCAAAATGGTGTAGATGCCGTCCAAATCGCTCTGTTCCGTTTTGTGGGTGACGCCATTGTTGTACATAATTTGGATGCCTCCCAGTTGGTTGTTGGATGCATACACATCTCTTCCTAACACCTTGTTTAGCGCAGCATTTCTGTAATATTTCAAGTCAATTTATAAAAAACAAATGTAAAAAACATTCGATTAAAACACAAAATTATTAAAAAACTATACAGGGTTTCTCGCGGACCCCTTCTAGTCGCATACAACTTTTTTTTAACAAGCAAACTTTATCCAAAGCGAAGCCGCACATTTGATTTTTTATTTTTTGCTGATTATTTTTGGTTTCACATTAGCGCCTCGTTATGTAAGAGATGTTGTTTTATGTTTTAAAGCTAAAACTGTGTAAAAACAACATCTTTTAAATAAAAACAAGCCGTCAATGCCAAACCGCAAAAACCATGTGAAACATAATAACCAAAAAAATAGAAAGTCAAATGTCCAGCTTTGCTTCTTATAAAGCTTGCTCTACGATAAGTGTCCTTAGGATGACCCCACTTGTGATATCTCATTCAAAAACTTATGAAAAAAGAAAAAAAAACGTATAAAATTTTGGAACGGATACGCCAATGAAAATTAAAAAAAAAAAAGAATTACATGTGGTACGGGGTGTTTCCGTATATGTCAACCAAGGTCTACCGCTTGTATTAAAAGAGATAGCAATAAAACTTAAATGCAAAAGTTGTAGGGTTTATTTTAATTCTAAACCGCCAAGAAATATTACCTAACAAAACAAATGAATAAGTTTTTATTTTAATTAGTGTCCTTAAATGTTTTAGTTGATAAATGATTCGGTTGCATCCGTTTCAGTTTATTGTTTAAACCTTCATCAGTGCGAAAAATAGATAAAAGAACATGTAGTAAAATAGTTAATTAAAGCAAAAACTCAATTGATTCATAAAAATAATTATTTAGAATAAACATTTTAATGAAAAACTTGATATAGAAAAAATATTAATAAACATGGTAAATTCCGAATACCCTATATATTAATCCTAAAATGAAAACATATATCATATGTTGACAGTTGGTCCAGCCGTTGTTAAAATTTATTCATTTTAAAAATCTAAGTTTACATTGACTAACAAAATAAAACGACTGGACTAAATGTCAACATACTATATATTTTTGGATTCAGAAATAAAAGATCTATCGATTTTAGTATTAACACAATATACAATTTAATGTTAAGATTTAATCTTCAAAACAAAGTCAATGTGCCAACTAGAATCTGCTCTAGTGTCTCAACTACTCTGGACCTAATATACACTAATTTAAATCACTGCACAGAGGCTGTATCGGAAAATATTCAATTTTCCGATCACGAATTAGTTTTGTTTATTACTAGTCTTTCTACAAAACATATAAAAAAACACATACAATATTGCAGAAATTTTAGTAAAGAAAATATAGATTTTTTCATTCACACTCTTTAAGAGGAGGATTGGACACCCATTTACAATGTATCTGATTTTACTGAAAATTTTAATTTATTTTATAATACATTTTTAACCCATTTTAATAATATTTTTCCAGTTAAACCAAAGTATTTTGATAATAATAGAAAATCATGGGTAACACAAGATGTTAAACAATCAAGCCAACATAAAAAACTTCTGGAAACTGCCAAAAAAAGATTATATCAAAACAAAATCTCTAAATCTGATCAAAAACTATGTGGTCGGTGGTGTCTGATCTTACACGAGGGAAAAACCTTTCATTAAATTCTTCAAAAATGAAAGGTTATGAAAAAATTGTGCAGAAACCTACTTCTGTGGCAAATCTGTTTAATGGGTTTTTTGTTAACGCGCCAATTCGCATTTTAGAGCGCTTAAACAAAAATAAAGATATAGATTCTGAAACATCCAATAATTTGCAAAGCTCATGTCCCCCCATGCCAAGTTACAACTTTACAGAAACTGAAATACACAATCTGCTTTCAAAGAAAATTAAAAACAAAAAATCATCAGGACCTGATGATATTCCAGCGAACATTTTTAAAAGAGCAATGTTGGAATCTTGTTTAAAACCTATAACACATCTTATTAATATTTCTTTAAAAACGGGAATTTTTCCTAAAAAGTTCAAAAGTCATCCCAGTCTACAAAAAGGGAGATGACACTCGGCTAGAACTACAGACCTATTTCTTTTGACCTCTTGCTTTTCAAAGATATTTGAGTATGCTATGTTACAAAGGCTTTTAAGTCATCTAGACAACAATAACATCTTAGTTTCATCACAGCATGGATTTAGAGTTGGAAGGTCGACATCAACAGCAATTCTTGAATTTCTTGAGGAGGTTTTCAGTGGTCTGGAAGGGAGCGAGCGACCTGTTGGGATTTTTTGTGATCTCAGCAGGGCGTTTGACTGCGTAGAACATAAGCACAGATCTGTGCTGGTTTTACTCCTATTTAAGATATCGTCGACAATTTGTCCAAGTGGTGGATCATACGGGGAGGGGTAAGGATTCGGGAAGCCTGGAGCCGTATTCTTCAAAGTTTGTGAAGGGAGTGCTCCCGGGAACGTTCCCGGGAAATCAAACTCACTTTTCCTCCCGGGAATGAAAATGTCGTATTCTTGAACGCTCGAAGCGGTTTGTGCGTGCAGGGTTTAGAATTACGCCGTGCAACTCCAGTGCACAACGTTGCCGCGTATCTCGCAACTAAACAAAGTGCGTTTTATGCCATTTTATTTTTGAATTCGGGAAGTTTTTTTTTTAAACCAGGCAGTAATAGTGCCGGGCACTATTCTGACAGTTTTCCATTGAAAACTGACAGTTGATCTTTCAAAATTGACATACCAAAGTCGAATTTATAAATCCAGTAGTTTGTTTTCCATTAATAATGGCGGCACTATTAATTTCGGCTCTTATAATACACAAAGGCCTAATTTTGAAAGAAGACAGCTGTTCTTATTATGGGAAACTGTCGAATAGTGCACAATTAGTACCTGGCTTTATTGGAATAAGTCCTTAATTATCTTAAAAAATTTTAGCTTTAGGGAGCCTGGCTCGAGACCCTCCCCTTGGTGCGCCTGTGTCTACACAAACATAACTCACACTTATTTCTGTGAGTTATTTTTAGGCCAAATTGAGTTATGCTGATTAATGTTTAAGACTTTGTTTATACAGGCCTATTAAAGTGCTTTTATATAAGGACAGTTTAAAAATTTTGTTGTAAGAACACTACATTATACACTATTTTAAACCGCCTTTAGGTTCAGATAAACGCGTTTATCTGTAGTGTCAAATTAATAAACACGCAACTTTTCACACTTCTAAGATGTAATATAATGTGTTCTATAGGTACACATTTATATTATGCATTAAATTAAACACTCTCACTCAATTGGGTCTGAAAGTGGAGATATTGCTTTTAACCTATGCACCGCAGTATAGCAATTTAGTTTCAATGCATATACATACATATATCTAAATAGGGCTTTTCCTAAAAACTCTATTTTTACTTTCGCAAAAAAACAAATCACAAAACAAATAAGTAAGGTTAGAAACTTTCCCGGGAACTCGTTTTCACCTCGTGAGAGGTGGTGGACTTGAATTCACGGGAGTGTGCTTTGGGGAACCGAACCTTTTTACGGTGAGGACTACTCACATTCTCCTCCCAAAAATTCAAGAATACGTATCCAGGGCTCAGTCCTGGGTCCTGTGCTGTTTCTTCTGTTTGTGAACCACCTGCCATCACAGGTGTCCTTAAGTAAAATTATATCGTTTGCTGATGACAAATCCGGAGTTGTTAAAAAGGTGAAAAATGCCTCAATGGAAGTCATAGCAAAGAATTAAGCGATTGGTTTATAAAAAATAATTTATTTTTAAATATATCAAAAACACATTTTATGGTTTTTCATACTGGACACACTGAAGTAAATCTAGACTTAGATTTACGCTGCCAAAACAAGAGGAATTGGTAGAATTCCTTGGCATTATTGTCGACGAGACTTTGTCATGGACAGAGCACTGCAGAGTTTTATCATCAAAGATAAGTAGCCTTTGTTTTGCAATTCGTAATTTAAAGTCAGTTCTTGATTCGCAGCAGCTAGTAAATGTTTACTACGCTACTGTCCATTCACGCATCCTGTATGGGGTTGAATTCTGGGGGGTCTCGCCGCACGCTCAAAGTGTTTTTAAATCACAGAAGCGTGTTGTGCGATGCATGGCAGGTGTATCAAATAGAACATCTTGTGTTCCTCTCTTTAAGAAATATAAATCTTTAACTGTTCCGTCTATAGTGATTTACAAAATTTGTCTTTTTGTGTTCAGTAATAAGAATCTATTTTCAAGAAATAATGAATTCCACACAAAATCAATTTTTAATTCCAAAAAATAGGCTTACCAAAACAAAAATGTTTGTGACAAATCTTGGTCCTAAAATGTAAACTTCCCCAGAAAATACAAGATATTCAAAATATAAATTCTTTTAAATATTTTGTTAAGACTAATTAAAAAGTGTTTTTATAGTATAAACAATTTTTGGGAATAGTTTATTTTATGTTGCGTAAATCTTTTTTGTATACACCCTTGTATGTGTAGATAAGAACTTGACGATGTCCATTTACATTTAATTGTATCTTTGGAAAAATAAAATTTGTATTTGTATTTGTAAACAACACAATACAACTCCAATAATCAGCTAATACGAATACTCAAACGAGTGAAACATTTGAATAGAAACAATAATTGTTACACCTAGGTGTTGCAATAAAAAAAATACTCTGCCAATATATGGGCCCCTAAGCTCACACTAGGTACTATAGTTATAGTGTACGTGTGAGCTAATATAACTAAAATCTGAAATATATCTTATTCAACTCCAGACTAAATTACCTTTTGTTTGATACCACACAAGCCATGTTTTGACTTAAACTCAAATTTTTGAAATCTACCCCCACCCTTAAAAAAACAAAAACTAAAATGTATTTTGTTAAACTCCGGACTCAATTACCTTTCGTTTGATATCACACACGCCATATTTTCACTTAAACTCAAATTTTTGAAATCTACCCCCACCCTTAAAAAAAAACAAAAACTAAAATGTATTTTGTTTAACTGCAGACTCAATTACCTTTCGTTTAATATCACACACGCCATATTTTCACATAAACTCTAATTTTTGAAATCTACCCCCACCCTTTTATTTGGTTTGTGGTCGGTGGATTTTGTTCATTTTTAAATGGGACCATCTCGACCCAAGACCCAGCCTAGGTACCAAATTTCATTAAAATCGGCCAAGCGGTTTTTGAGTTATGCGCGTTGGTCGTTACAGACAGACATACAGACACACAGACAGACAGACAGACAGACAGACATACAGACAGACAGACAGACAGACGGCGCAACAAAAAAGTTTCAAAATCATCTGAAACGCAAAGATATATAAAAAATTTTGAAATCGGAGCAACTTTTTTTTTCTCGAAAAAATTAGGATCACCATAGCTCACACTACTATAGTATAGTATATGTGTGAGCTAATAAGTCTAAGGGCCGGTTTCTTATTAGCGAGTCACCTAGCGATTAATTATAACTCGAGTTTAAACGTTTCACCACCTCGGGCTAGCGCTAACTCTTGGTGTCACCTTAAGTTAAATTGACCCACTGTTGAGAGGGCGGGTTTAGCGATTTGACCCTCGGTATAACCTATAAAAAGCATGTACATATAGTTTTTCATATTTTTTAGCTCACACATATACTATACTATAGTAGTGTGAGCTATGGTGATCCTAATTTTTTCGAGAAAAAAAAAGTTGCTCCGATTTCAAAATTTTTTATATATCTTTGCGTTTCAGATGATTTTGAAACTTTTTTGTTGCGCCGTCTGTCTGTCTGTATGTCTGTCTGTAACGACCAACGCGCATAACTCAAAAACCGCTTGGCCGATTTTAATGAAATTTGGTACCTAGGCTGGGTCTTGGGTCGAGATGGTCCCATTTAAAATTGAACAAAATCCACCTAACACAAACCAAATAAAAGGGTGGGGGTAGATTTCAAAAATTAGAGTTTATGTGAAAATATGGCGTGTGTGATATTAAACGAAAGGTAATTGAGTCTGCAGTTAAACAAAATAAATTTTAATTTATTTAAAAAAAAAGGGTGGGGGTATATATTCAAAATTAGAGTTTAAGTGAAAATATGGCGTGTTTGATATCAAACGAAAGGTAATTAAGTCCGGAGTTTAACAAAATACATTTTAGTTTTTGTTTTTTTAAGGGTGGGGGTAGATTTCAAAAATTTGAGTTTAAGTCAAAACATGGCTTGTGTGGTATCAAACAAAAGGTAATTTAGTCTGGAGTTGAATAAGATATATTTCAGTTTTTAGTTATGTCAGCTCACACGTACACTATAACTATAGTACCTAGGGTGAGCTTAGGGGCCCATATATTGGCAGAGTATTTTTATTGTTTTTAATTTTTGCTCCTATAATAATCTTTGGAAATGGAAATTTTCAAGGGACTGGGCGATGGGGTCGAAGATTTTTATAACTTTGTTGAATACCTAATTTCAATAATTCGACCAAGATTTAATTCTTTCGAAATGTGTGATAAAAAATACTTTTTTAAGAGATTTAGATTACGGAAAGAGACTGTCTTTTACATTCCCGAACAAATTGAAGAAGCCCTGGAGCACCCAACTGATAGGTAAGACAAAAATTTCTAAGATTCTGACATATTGCTTTATTTTTTAAACTATTTTAGGACATTAGATTTTGCACACACAACAGCAGGCTGAAAATAAGATTTTGCACACAAAGCAACGGTGTAATTTACAAAAATTAGAATCGGAATAAATATTAAAAACTTTGTGGTTATTAACCCTTTGCTATCATGTGACGACTTTCGACCAATCAAAAATATGTTGTAACTGGCAACATAGTAAACAGTGCTACCAACACAGTTTGTTAACTACACCCACAGTGGCTGCTGGAGAAACACAACCACGAGTTACCTTTGGTTAAAATTTACACCGGGTTGCTTAACCCTCCAGAGTTACTTGCAATTGAGAAACCGGCCCTTATAGTCATCTGGTGGAATTTGACTAAATGTTTAGATTGATAATTGTAATAATTAAGAATATTTAATTAGTTAGTCCCCCAAGGTTCAGTCCTGTATACTATTTTTCTTTATAAAAACAGTTTCTCAGTCGGTACGTGGTTCGCTATTTTTATCCATAACATTTCAGAATCAGAATTAGGTTGGATAAAAATCAAAACATAAAGAAGAAAATTTCAGAAAATAAGTTTAAGGTATAAAACCTTATGGTTTGCCAATGATCAAATAATAATTGCTTAGGAATACAACGGTATAGTTTGGTAAACGAGAGATAGGTAAATAATATAACTCACTAGATACTTACCCAGTTAAAATAATATAGGCACTTTCAATCTGTATGACTCGTTGTCCCAATCTGAGCAAGTAGGAACCGATACCAATAGCTCTGCACGTTACCATAGAAATGGTTACCACTTCGTCGTAGGCGGCTGATGTTTCACCGGCAATCATACCTATAAAAAATGGAATAAATAAATAACAACGATTTTAGAGGAGTTCATACGTTGCTTTAAAGTAACCATGATATAGAAGATGTGGCCACTCAATATAAGAAATTTTCTTTATCAAAATAAAGAGATAGACATATAAATGAAATTTATTTGTTCTTAAATGAGGCATAAAAGTCTAGACGAAAAACACTTGGCATAATACCATTTTTGGCAAATTGTAGCCACTTACCGGCGAATTTCAAATTCTCTACGCCCAGATCGTCCGCTTTGCCAATGATGTCGGTTATTCGGTATCGTGATTCGCCTTCGTCGTCAATTAGTTCTGCCCTTACCTATAAATTAAAATAAAATATTTATCAAATATACAATCCAACAATACAAAACGTTAAATAAAGGTGTAATGAAAAGCTCCTTTGTACTTCTCTATAAAACCTCTAGAATCAAAAATGAAGTTTTTGTAAGCATGGAAAGCCTTTTTAATAGCTGTCTTAAAAATCTCTAAGCTTTAATTTTATTAAGTAAATTCCCAAAATCTCTTTAATGCCTTTTTTATTAAACATTCGGATTAAAAATATACCAGTTTTCTACCACGCAGTCATTTCCATTTAAAATTTAAAAATCTTTTTTTTTAAGCTTTTAAAATATGTTTTTAAAAATTTGGCAAATAACAAATTATTGAATTTTTGTAAAAGAATAACTTGAAAAATTGTAAAACTAGCATATTTTTAAGTATGCATTCAAGAAAAAATCCCAAATAAAATACTTGTTGTATGATTAGGTATCCATGCCTAAAATTCTTTAATTTATAAGTTTTGATAAGTGCGTTTTTTAATTTTTATTTATTGTCTCGGTCTCATACAGTAGACAATTTGCCAGCTCACATCGGTGGACACCAAGATAGTTTGACTCGAAGTCATTTGTTGGCCAAAATCAACTACACCACCACTAGGTGGTGTTTGTCGAGACAGTATCTTTTTGATCAAATACAATCAATATATTATACATGATGGTCCCATCTTAACGTCTATTCCGAAGAAGGGTACTGAAGTCAACGTTGCCACATCTTCTCGATAACGCGGTTGACTCCCCCAAGGCCATGTTTGAATTTTTATTAAGAAATTATGTAGTTTATTTAAATAAAAATTTCAAGCCAACTTGAATTGAACCTGTGAACATTTGATTATCAGGCTGCTACTAAGGACGCCCAGCCAATCGTCTGCTAAGTGCATTTCCTATTTTAATGTTGTTTTATTTATTTATTTATTGGATCACTTTAGAAAGATCAATGGTTATTACATGTAAAGTTACAAAAAAAATACAAACTAGAACCTAGCCTGCAGAGACAAAAAACAACTAACCTACGAAAGCACCTACCTATTCTAGAGGTAAAAAACTATAAATACTTTGAAAGCACATTATATAAGAGTGTTGGTGCAAGAATTATTTGCCAGCTTTTGGCTACTTTTATATTTTAATATTATTTTTCATTTCAAATTTCGCGGGGTATATGCATATGACTTATCCCCGCACCGAGACACGCGCGAGTCTGCGCGAGGTGTCACAATCGGGAAACCGACAAGAAGCACACGAAACGCCGTGAGTGCTACAATTTTCCCGTTTTTCCTATCTTCCAAGCGACCAAAACGACTGCAACTAAATGAAAACTAAGGTAGGTGCACTTTAGAGATTTTATATGGATCGTTTTTACTGATTTCCTTTCAATAGACTTAACAATTACGTTTTTCAATTTCTTATCTCAAAATATTGGGTATTTATCGAATGAGTGGTGTAAGTGGTGAATCAGCCAACCTAAACTCAACCCAACTTACGTTTGCACCCTCAAAGAGGAACTTTTTATTATCACACTTATAGTAGAGCTCTTAATTGTTTGGGATTTACATTCAAGATATCCGACTGGACACCACTAAAAACCTCATTTGCAACCGCCATCATTTTGTTAAAAGGAGATGCACTGCTTGGGTTTATACTAAATAGTTTAGAATTGGATGATATTCTTAAGCTAATCTTTGGCACATTAATGTGTATGTAATTAGTTAATTTACAGTCTTTTTACTTAGCATTACTTAGAATAAAATATAATATAAATAGCTTGCTTCCTTTTTCTTATATGAAAAGATTTGAACTTAAAACTATCAAGCATAGATTTGTATGAGATCTTGTATGGGTGGTTGTTATGTTTTTTTAAGATAAAGGTACAGCAAAAATCTTTTCTGGACCCTCTCGACATGATCAATATGTGCGGTCTCCAAAGGCATTCATATCTGTGAAGCATACCTTTAATGAGATCTTACTAGACAATTATTGTATAATCTTACTACAGCTAAAACTTTTTTTTGTATTTCTTATTAAAAACCCGAGATATTTTTTTTGTAATATTAAAAAAATGGGTATTTAACTTTAAGTTAGATTGAAACGTAACTCCCAGGTCTTTTATTTCATTAACTCGGTTTACTACAATAAATAATTAAAGATATATGTTGCAAACAAAGGCCTTGCCTCAAATATGAATACGTCTTAGCAATCATTATAAAACCATAAAAGTGGCTTAATAACAGACTTCAAAATCTTATTATTTATTAAACATTTAAAATTTCAAAAGGGTTTTATAAAAGTTGTATAGCTGTCTACAAATACAAATAAAAAAACTTTAGTTATGAGGCCGAAACCTTTGTAAAACACGAAATATTACTTGGTTGAATAGTATGTCCACTCGATAAGTTACACCAGCAGTAACGTTGTTAGCAAAGTAAAAGTAAAAATTATAGAAGTTCTCAAGCTCCTGTAGGAGCTTTGTAGAAACTGTAAGCCAATAAAATAAGCATAATGTTTTTTTACTCTAGCTCCGTTTATTGATGTTTTTCTTTTTCTACTTACAGAGTTTGTTGCGCTAACTTTGGCATAGTCTTCTGGGCTCAGGTACAAGTATTTGTAGCCTTTTTCTGGGTCGTTGTTATCTTCCCAAGCTACTCTAAACACAGCTTTCACCTAAGAAGGTAAAATAGTTTTTGAAATAGTTCGGTGTAATTATGAAGGTTTTACCGCGATTATAAACCATCATGCGGGTTTCCCAAATTTGATGTTTATCGGGGGTTTTTGGTGTTTCCAAGGTATATAGAGAAAAACTAACCCCACTAGCTTCGATTTTCGAGAGAAGCTTAAAGGTGAAAATGTCATCCTAAGAAAGAAAGTCGTTTTAAAACTACGAGGAGTTTTTAAAAAGTCTGGGAGGAGGTCTAACTTTTATTTATGTAAATTTTTTGACATTTTTTTTATAAGGAATTTTACTGCCAAATTTAATTTTATCTGTCACTTAGTATTTCAGATAAATGACATTTTTTCCTAAAATGACGCTTTTTTTATTTGATTTTTATATTCAGTGGCAAATTAAAATTTTCTCAATATTTTATTTATTTTAAAAATATTTATAAGTAACTAAACAAATTAAAATATAAAACAAAAACAAAAAATACAAAGGGTCATTCCATAACCAACTATATGGAATATCCCGAAAACAAAGCGAAATATAAAATTCAGTTTACCAGTGGAATACCTAATTAAAAAAAAATTATAAAAAAAACAATTTAAACCAAAATGAAATCCTTTTTAAACACAGCTCTAAAATGGCATGCCATTTCAAGTTGCAGTTTTTAACATTAGGTTTCTCTTGAAAACCGAGGCGCGCAAGTGTGTTTCAGTGTTTTCTTATCTCCCCTAAAAATAACCAAAATCCCCCGAAAACGTCAAATTTGGTTCAGTTCGGAACACACACCAGTTTTTTTTTAAATATTTAGAAAACTAGAGCTTTGGCAACATTTTTAATTGTAACTTGTTGAGAAAAATAAGTTTTCAAATGGCCAAAAGCGAAATATTCCAAAAAGCGAAACTCTGGCAAAATGTTTACTTACTTCTTCAGCCAATCCAATCCTAGCACCAGAGTTAGCAGAAATATACACCCTAGGAATCTTTAAACCTCGGGCCATTTCACTTGCCAGGCCGAACACCTTGTCTTCTCTGGGCCCAAAGGACCCGATCTTATAGGTTAGGTCGTTTGCTATCACTATGACGTCTCTACCTATAAAGTATTGAAAATTACAGAAAGTTGAAACGAACATTAAAAATCAAATGTGCTTTATTTTAGTTATACAGACTGTTTTGACTAAAACTTAACCGAGGCTTTTTGGGTATTTTTTTTTATGGAATTTGAAAAAAACCCACACACAGATTTTGTTTGTGAGGGGGAAACTTTTTTAACATGTATTTAGCACGCACCCCCTTTGACGGGTAAACGCTACCTCTATATTTTGAATCAAATTCTCTTAAATGTGTTTACAACCACGTAAAAATACGAAATTAACTTGGAGTGTTAAAAAAACGTTTTTTATGTACCTACATTTTTAAGAAAAAAATCACGTTTATTTATTTTTTAAGGTAGGAACATTTTTCAGTGACTATGTTAATATTATTACTTATTTCCTATTATTATCATACTAATTTTTTTTTGTATTGCTTCATCGTAACTTTGAAGGAAAATATCTCAAAAACATATTAACGGATTTTAGAAATTTTTCCACGGATATAAAGACATTCAAGATACCTTTAAAACAAGGTATCACTTGTAGCAAAAAAGACAAGTGGGGTCGGATTTTTTTGTGTTCTATATTGAAAAAAATGGCTATATCGAGGGTTGTAAGTGGCCGATTCAAATCTTGAAACCAAAACAACCGCGAATTAACTTTAACCCAACTTAACCCTCTAAACTAAAAGTTTCGACAAAAATATTGTAGCTTTTTTAACTTACCTGAAAGAGGTATAATCCTTGAATAATAATTATCACAAAATGATCACCAAGAACAAGCACCTAATTTTTTTAAAACTTAAATCTTGACACCCGGTACTTCCTCCTACGAACCGAACGGGCCGAAACTAAATATCTATATTCTTATCGGACTTAATAAAAAAAACAATTTTAATAGATTGTCTAAGAGTAGATTTTTTGTTACACACTTGACCCACTTTCTCTAATCAAAATATAGGGATAGAGTTTACCCGTAGATAGGTGCCTGCTATAAAAATTTCAAGAGCCAAAAAGTGTCCATCGCAAACAAAATCGACGTATACGAAGGTTCTTACAAATTTAATAAAGAAATACCCGAAAAAGTATCTGCTAAGATGGAACATGTATGTATAGGGTATCTACATAAAAAAACAACAACTTAGAAGGAAAAAATTAAAAATAAGGTATCTTAGGGGTCCAGTTTTGAAAACATCAGAAATTTGATAACAGAAATAGCACTTAAAAATAAAGATTTTTGTAATGAATGTTCCAGAATTCTTGGTGCGTTTTACATTCTGAAAAAGCATTATTCTAACCTGCAGGATATTCAGGAGTGTAGAATGTTAACTTCCATGCTACCATACCCACATTATTTTCGCCTGCAACCCTTTTTTGTTCCATCAGTCTGGTTTCGGTCTCCGGGTCTAAGACTAATTCAACAAAGTCCATCAGTTTATCAGGTCTTTTAATCTAAAAAAATATATTTTATTATTGATTGGCGAAGTCGGTCCATTAAATCCGCGATTTGAGCTGTTAGGTTAGGTTAATTAAGGTTAGGTTAGTAATGAGAACTGGCTGGCTAAACGAGGTTACATCAAATCTGAGTGTGACCAAATCCTTAAATAGTTTTTTGTGGATTATGAATGGAAAAAAATCAAAAAGTTTTAGGACAAAATAGAATTTTCTAGGAGATTTATTAAGAACTTACAAATAATAACGGTGTGCCATTGCGAATGACTTTCAAAATTATCTTAGAAAAAAAATATTACAGAATCGGGCAGTGAGAATTCACCGAAAATATTTTTTTATAGCTATATAGAAACAGAGTGTAACTTAATGATGCACTAAACTTTAAAAGATGGTCGGGAACGTCAAAAGTAGACTTGCAACAAACTTGTGGTCAAAAGATTTTTGTCAAGTTTGAAGGGTAGGGGAAAACTGTCAATTTTAAAAAATTATAAATTTGACAACGCTAAATAATTTTGTGATTCTTTGGGTTAACAAAATGTATTGCTTTTTTATCTAAAATTTTAGTTTACATGTGGCAAAATAACCTTTGCAATAGGTATAAATTTGTCAGTTTTTTTATGAGCTCATAAATTTATAAAAAATAAGAATAGATTTTTGTACACATCTAAAATTAAAAAAAAGGTTGGTTCTACATTAAATCCATTTTCTTAAATTTGTTGAAAAAAAAAAACACATTTTTGGTGTTAATTTTGAGTATTATTTTTGTTTTCTTTTAACAATTTTTACACTGAGTTATTACCTTTATTGTAGTACATAATTCCACCAAATGTCGATTGTCTGATTCAATTTTTCGGGAAGATATAACAAAAGAATCGAAAAAAAATTGTCAGCTTTAACAAAAACAAAGTATTTTTATGCAAAATGAAATGGACATTTTTTGAAGTGTAAACTTCTTTAGGCGCGTTTAGCAGTTTTTGTGGGTAGTGAATTGAACTGAGCCGTCAGGCTCGGCTATGTAACGCTCATTCGGGTGAAATCGGCTCGAGTCGACTAACTGTGAGAAACATTCAGCGAGCGATATGTTGATGCAGATGAAGGCCAGTACACAGAAGAGTTCGGTTCGGTCCGCTTTGCAGAATATGTTATGGGCCAATATTATTAATTTCGCCTTGTTGAAGTTTACACTTCTGCCGTGTGGTCTTAAACACACACAATAATTTTTTTCCTCTTTTGACATTCTGCCGTTCCTTGTGGTTTGGTGCATTCTTTAAAATCTTTTTCTAAGTAAAAAACCAAACAAAATAAATGTCTTTAAAAATCTAGATACAAACCTACCAATAATTTAACTTGAAGTTGTTTACCAATAGTATTTTAATAATAATAATAAATTTTAGTTTACATGTGGCAAAATAACCTTTGCAATAGGTATAAATTTGTCAGTTTTTTTATGAGCTCATAAATTTATAAAAAATAAGAATAGATTTTTGTACACATCTAAAATTAAAAAAAAAGGTTGGTTCTACATTAAATCCATTTTCTTAAATTTGTTGAAAAAAAAAACAAATTTTTGGTGTTAATTTTGAGTATTATTTTTGTTTTCTTTTAACAATTTTTACACTGAGTTATTACCTTTATTGTAGTACATAATTCCACCAAATGTCGATTGTCTGATTCAATTTTTCGGGAAGATATAACAAAAGAATCGAAAAAAAATTGTCAGCTTTAACAAAAACAAAGTATTTTTATGCAAAATGAAATGGACATTTTTTGAAGTGTAAACTTCTTTAGGCGCGTTTAGCAGTTTTTGTGGGTAGTGAATTGAACTGAGCCGTCAGGCTCGGCTATGTAACGCTCATTCGGGTGAAATCGGCTCGAGTCGACTAACTGTGAGAAACATTCAGCGAGCGATATGATGATGCAGATGAAGGCCAGTACACAGAAGAGTTCGGTTCGGTCCGCTTTGCAGAATATGTTATGGGCTAATATTATTAATTTCGCCTTGTTGAAGTTTACACTTCCGCCGTGTGGTCTTAAACACACACAATAATTTTTTTCCTCTTTTGACATTCTGCCGTTCCTTGTGGTTTGGTGCATTCTTTAAAATCTTTTTTTAAGTATAAAACCAAACAAAATAAATGTCTTTAAAAATCTAGATACAAACCTACCAATATTTTAACTTGAAGTTGTTTACCAATAGTATTTTAATAAAAATTAAAAGTGGCAGATTACGACTTAACTTAGTTTTCAAGATAGGCTTACCATGTCTGATATTCTTTCCTGACCATACTGTTGCCACATTAGGTCCACCATTTGCCTAAACATTTCTGGATAATCATAGACATAAGTTGTGCCGTTGAGTTGTGCTTGGAATCGTTTTTGCTGAAGGTAGTCTTTGGCTAGATAGGGCGTCGATATCGGTAGGCCGTGCATGGGTCCTGTAAACAAAGTATTAGAAATCTTGCATTTAAAAAAAACTCAGCTTATTCAGCATAATCCTGAACATGATTTGCAAACAAAACAGTAGAGCGATTCTGATATAATGGACAGTACACTTTGTACGAGCTTTTTCAATAAAATAAGGTATCAATCATTAAAGAACTTGAATTTAAAAAAATATAAACAAAAATAAATGTAGCATACTTTGCTTTAATAAATAAAAGTGAGGCACACTACTTATATATTTTGTTTTTTTTACCCTCCTAGCTCGCGCAGCAATGGTTAGAGAAGGTATTATTTTCGACGAAATTTTTTTTTTCAGATAACGTCGAAAATGTGTTATTTGGGTGTATTTTGACCTATATTAGCAATATCGTCGTGATGTCTGTCTGTGTGTGTGTGTGTCTGTCCCTAACACGATAGCTCCGCTAAACCGATTTTCATCAAATAGGTAAAATAGTGCGCGACACTGTAACAGGCTGATTAGATTTTGGTCAAAATCCATTAATGCTAATGTTCTTTGACAATTAAAAGTTTTTAAAAATGCTTTTTAACGGAGCATTGGGTGAATACGGGGTTTTCGGAATATAGTAGAGGGCATATTTCTCAATAATTTCTTTTATAATCAAAAACTTCGTAGGAGCTCTCGGTTCTGAAATATTTACAAAAGGCTGATATGTCATGGAGTTCATTTGAAGTATACTAATAGGCTAGCTAGGAAAGTATCAGATCCGTCATGGATCCATTTATTTATATTGACTTTTGCATTTGCTTAACAGCACACGGTGGATAGAATAGACCGGTGTTCGGATCTTATATATATATATTTTTTTTTCATATCATATCTAACTTTTGTTTACAAAAATCAGCTGGACCACCAGTAACGTGAAAATTTGACAAATATATATATATAATCCGAACACCGATCTATTCTATCCACCGTGGCTTAACAGAGCCTACAAAAAATATTTTTTAACTATACAGGGTGTCTCAGATAAAAGTAACTATATGGGGATTTCAGAAACGTTAATTTAAAAGCGCCTAATCAGATGCTGTATCGAAATTAAACAATAAATAACAAGCAAAAACTATAAAATGTGTTTTTCGAAAAGATTAAATATTGTCGCCATCTTGAAAATAAAATTTTGTAGTTTTGTATTAGTGACTACGGCCAATCGAATGGAGTTAACAAAAATTTTCTTGATCTTTTGGAACCATAGCAAACTTTGTTATTTCTTATGGCCGCCACATTGGATTTATACGTCATTAAATAGAAAGATTTTATTTAAAAAACCGCTTTTCGTCTAGTTGGCTATGAAACAAATGTCGTGATTGTGTATGTTGTAATACCTACATACGTAACTATCTCTTAAAACTTTTCCAATTATTTGATTTATCGGCCTTTTAAAATGCTTTTTTTACCTTTTGCCGAAAAATAACGCAATAAAGCAATTTCTTAAAAGGTTATTTATGATACTAAACTTAACACCTGAAACATTATTTATGATTGATTAAACCTAAAACAAGATCAAAACCTTCGAAAATATAATATCTAATGTTCGTTGTCAAAACCTAAAAACCGATGACAACGCATTGATTTAAATTAAAGTTCATATTTTAATTAAATTTATCCTATTAAAAAACCACCCCAAATGGACTCAACTAGAGCTCAAACCCAACATAGGTACCAATTGTACCAAGCAGAAACATATAAAACACAAAATAAAATACTAATTCATGTCCAATTAAAATCTTCCATATTAAATTTAATTGGCAGTGTAACTAAAAAAATGTCACAATTATTTAATTATAACAAAAACATTTTATGTAAAAAAAGCCAAGTACGAGAAAATGGTATTTCGTAAAAAGAATTGAGATAAAAGTAAAGCGAAGTTCTCCAATACAAATTTCAAAATGAAAGGTTCTTACTAGTTTGGAAATGTGTTTTTAAACTTTGCTATTACAGTCAAACTTCTTTGTTCAATTTACCACTGTGCCTGTAATAGCCAAGTTTAGAAAAACATTTCCAAACTAGTAAGATCCTTTTATTTTGAAATTTGTATTGGAGAACTTGGCTTTATTTTTATCTCAATTATTTTTACCAAATACCACTTTCGCGTACTTTTACATAAAATGTTTTGTTATGATTTCACTCCTTTTTTTAAAGAGTGTGGATAATATTTAAGTGTTAAAGTAGTAAAATATACAGAATATTGTTCATAACTATTGCAATTTTGATGTTTTTAAATTTTTTAACTTTTACTTAACTTTAAAGATCTACGACTGTGCTAAGTTTAGGTTTCGTAGCTTATTCCGAAGTAGAGTTTTAGATAGGTCAAATATGGGCTGAAATGTTTCAAGAAAGGATGGTACAGCAGTTTGCGCGAACTTGGCGGGGCACTGCCGTGCTTGTTATACACGGCTAAGAAGTTCTTTTTATTATGCCCTTAATGCCGTATAAATCCAATATAACGGCTATAATACATCACAAAGTTGACTATGGTTTGAAAAAATCAAGAAGGCCTGGAAAAAAAATTAGCTTGATTCAATTGGCCGCTGTCGCTAATAGGAAATTGACAAATTTTATTAAATTTATATAATAAAAGATGGCGAAAATATTTCAATTTTTTAAAAAACACAATTTTTCTGTAGATATTTCTAATTTTGATACAGCATCTGAGTGGGCTTGGAATAGCGCAACTTTTTTTTCATTTAACCACAATCGTATCTCTTACCCTTTCCGAAATGCCCATGTTACTTTTATCTGCATACAACGATTTTTTTGCTAATTGAAATAAAGTAACCTAAAAGTTGTTTCTTAGAAAAAAAAACATGCATCATGCATGATAACAAGATCTTATTTACCAAAAACTTTTATTTGTTAATGGCTGTTTATGTATGTAAAGATAAAGAAAATTTGGCGTAACAGACGCTACAAATTTTCTAGATAACATTTTTTTACACATAGAACATTACAAATAACAATACTATTAACAGAAATAGCCACATTCAATCTTAGTTTACAGAAAAGATAATTTCCCAAGGAAAATTTTTTTACAGATATTAATTATATACAAATAGCCAAAATATAGCAATTTTTACCTTCTCTGCCCACGTAGCAATGGCTAGATAAAGATTTTTTTCGACGAAAAAATTTTTTTTGAGAGAAAGCCAAAAATTTGTATTTTGACCTATGTTAGCAATACCGTCGTGATGTCTGTCTCTGTGTGTGTGTATTATTAGCTCACACAGACTATAGGAGTGTGAGCTATGGTGATCCTAATTTTTTCGAGAAAAAAAAGTTGCTCCGATTTCAAAAATTTCAAAAATATCTTTGTGTTTCAGATGATTTTGAAACTTTTTTGTTGCGCCGTCTGTCTGTAACGACTAATCCGCATAACTCAAAAACCGCTTGTCCTATTTAAATGAAATTTGGTACCTAGGCTGAGTCTTGGGCCGTGATGGTCCCATTTAAAAATGAACAAAATCCACCGAACGCAAGCCAAATAAAAGGGTGAAGGTAGATTTCAAAAATTAGAGTTTATGTGAAAATATGGCCTGTGTGATATCAAACGAAAGGTAATTAAGTCTGGAGTTAAACAAAATGAATTTTAGTTTATTTAAAAAAAGGGTGGGGGTAAGATTTCAAAATGTAGAGTTTAAATGAAAATATGGCGTGTGTGATATCAAACGAAAGATAATTGAGTCTGGGGTTAAACAAAATACATTTTAGTTTTTTTTTTTAAGGATGGGGGTAGATTTTAAAAATTAGTGTTTAAGTCAAAACATGGCTTGTGTGATATCAAACGAATGGTAATTGAGTCTGGAGTTAAATAAAATATATTTCAGTTTTTAGTATATTAGCTCACACGTACACTATAACTATAGTACCTAGTGTGAGCTTAGGTGCCCATAGATTGGCAGAGTATTTCTGTCCGTAACACGATAGCTTCTAAACCGCTGAACCGATTTTCATAAAATTGTTAGGTAAAATTATGTTCGACAGTCTAACGAACTGATTAGATTTTGGTCAAAATCCATTAATGCTAATGACAATTAAAATTGTTTAGAAATGCCAACTTTTTATATACAAGATGGCGAAAATTTGCGGAAGAAAAAACCAAAAACTTTGTAAGAGCCTTAGTTTCTGAGATATTTACAAAAACCTGTTTTCAAGGCTGATATAACATGGCTTCACTTGAAATGTGCTAATAGGCTAGCTAGGAAGTGCAGTGTGGCTGAAGGGATAGACCTGGGGCATGACAAAAAGGGTCTACTCTGGCTTACTTAAAGACCTACAGGTAACCCTTCATACTACTACTACAGCAAAGTATATTAAAGTCGATTTGACTTGGTCGTTTTTCAAATTGATCACCAGCAACTTTGTTACGGTTATCTTCTTACCTTGTTTATTTCCGAAAGCATGGAACTTAATTTCGCCTGTTTCCTTGTCAACAACTTCAGTGTACATGTTAATGTCCAAGTAATATCCGCTGTCGTTTGCCAGGCATAACCTCATTTGCAGGGTTTCCGCGTTGGGTTGCGTTTTGACAAAGAGTTTCAGTTCGGCTTGAAGGACCCTTAACTTCCATAATCTAAAATCAAATGTAGTATTTTTAATTACTTTTGATAATTGATTTTAATATTTGATGTATGTATGTAGATATGTTGCAGGCTAATAACAATATACAGTAGTAATTTTGCAAAAACAATATATAAATATACAGTAGTGCCAAAAAGTCTAGCAACTACCTAAAACTGTACGAAAATTCAGCCTATTAAAACACTAGTGGTGTATTTAAAAACTTCAATCAAATTATCAGATCACGTAATAAGGCGATTTTTTTTTATAAAAGTTAAAAGTGCCTTTTTGTCAAGTTTAAAAAAAAAACATAAAAAACTATTTCTGTCTAGTTTTAAACAAATCTAGCTGACACCATTCGAAAGAGGGGTCAAAATTTTATATCTTCTAAAAATTTTCTAGATATAGATTTTTAAATTTAGCAAAAAAATCAAAAACTACTCAATTTTTCACAAATTCTGATAATTTTGATCATTTTTGTCAAATTTAAAATTTTATATTTTAATTATCCTTTCTCAAATTGTTATGGAATTTTTAGGAGGTATAAAGTTTTGAATGGTGCCAGCCAGTTTTATCTAAAACTACAAAGAAAAAAGTTTAATCTAAAAGTTTTTTTGAACATGATACAAAAAATCGCTGTAGCAAGTGAGCTAAGAAATAGACTAAAGTTTTAATATACCATACTAGTTTTTTGGTAGTTAGTTTAGGATCAGATTGTCACACAGTACTAAGTAGTGGCAAAATTTTAAGCCACTTGTATAATACGCCTGGGCTTTTATAATGCGACTGGACTAATATTAATACCTATAAAAGATTTTTACTATTCGACTAATCATTTTAGGCGCATTTTAATACGCCGTACCGCTCATTAATGTTATTTATACCCTATTGGAGCCATTGCGCCCACTTACCTACTGAGTTTGACTAAGGTGGTATATTTTTTTTTGTTTTCTAGCACATAGAAAAACTATGCAGACTGCAACAAGAAATGATTTAGGCTTAACACTTTGGGTCGAAGATATACCACTAAAAGTCTCAATTCAGACAGACGGAGAGATAGAGCTAGATCCTAAAAGATTTTTGAAAATTTTGTCGTTCTTGGCTTAAATATAATACTTCCCTTGATTAGAAAAGTAAAAGCATTTTATACCGTAAAAGATGCTGTTGCGAAAATAACTAAATATTTACAGCGGTATTTACTAAGATGGTTTAAGGTTTAAGTTTAAAGTTTAGGTTTAAGTTTAACTTTTAGTTTATCTTTTGTGAAACGTTTTAACTGAATTTCTTTTAAACTTAATAAAAGTTAATGGAATTTTGAACTAATTATAACTACATAGGTTATATCGCAATGAAAAAAACCGGTTTAAATAATAATCTGCAAGGATTTCGTGAAAAAATTGAAAAAACGGAAAAGAAATGGTTTAAACTATAGGTTTAAGTTTGTAGGGAACGAGGTTTAAGTGAAAATGCAGCCATATTTAAGTGAATTACTTACATTTTTCAATTTACACTTACTTCCCAAACTTAGCATTGTCGGAAAATATGTTCATATTTCGTAATTTTTATTATATAACTTGCACAAAAAAACGAAACTGAAAAATAAATTTTTAAATTTATTAAAATGACGTAAAAGTGACTTGACTGACACTTGCTGGACTAAGTACTGGGATTGTCATCTGCTGTCATCTCGGTGCACGTACATCTTAAACATATCTGTATTGCTAGAGCGTATTAAAACCATTAATGGAAAATGACTGCTACAAGCGTTCCGCCATATTGGATTCAATTGAACACAAAATGGATTAAAAAAGCCAGTGACGTATATAACGGAGGAAACCCACCCCCTTAAGCTAATTTTTTTATATAAATTTTTCACATATTTCATGAATACAAATATAAAGTAACATAAAATACGGTCTTATGGGGTCTCCCCCCACCCTCAAAACTGTCGGCCCCCTAAAACCTTTTTCCAAATACGCCACTAAAAAAAGCAAACGCTTTCAATAAAATTTATATTTCTATTGAGTTGATTTAGGGTGGAATTTATAGTCGAGCCTTAAGGTCGGACGTTTGCGGGGCGTCCTCAGAGATTTCTCAGCGTTTTCATTTTATGAAGCTTTCCTTAAGAAAGGTTGAGTCAAGGAAGCAAATGAGCTGGCTACATTGACATTTATATTAATTTTTGATATTTATGACATCTTTTAACAATTTCAGCTAATTTATCAAGATTGGTTTAAATAACAGTTTTTAGCTGTGATAAAAATTTCGCTAGAACGAAAAAGTATGATTGTGACGAATGGTTTAAAACTACAAAAAATCCTACAAAATAAAAAACACATGGATGGAATTACCTACTTGAAAAAACAGGGGACAACAAAGGCCTGAAAGAAAATGAATTTGATGATCAAGAAATTTATATAGAAAGCCTTTTCAGTATCATGAAAAAGCCAAATTAATGTTTTAATGCAGTTAAATATTTACTTCAAATATCATTTGTACGAAATCTGGTTAAGTTAAATGTTGTATTTTATGTTTATATGTATTAAATGTTTTATCAAAATTAAGTATAATTTTTTATTTAACTTCATATAAAATATTTCTTTATTTGTTTGATAATAACTTTTTTGAAACTTTTCCAAATAGGTGGTTAGTATACAATTCAACATTTTTCCGGATCCAAAATGGCGGATCTTCCCATTTATCAACCAATATGCATCAAATTCGGAACGATCTTTTAGGTTAAGTTTGATGCATATCGGTTCATAAATGGGAAAATCCGCCATTTTGGATCAGCCATATTATTTATTTTTCTAATAAAAAAAATGTTGAATTGTATACTAATCACCAAATACCTATTTGGAAAAGTTGAAAAAAAGTTATGATCAAACAAATATATTATATGACGTCAAGTTAAATGAAACTGTTTAAACAATTAATAGTAATATCGTAAAACAAAAAATCTTGCGGCGAACTGTCCCCGTGGCGAATTGTCCCCTACTCTACTTGAGACTTTAATAAAATGTCTGTCCAAATTTTCATTAATATTACAAAATATGTGAAATTTAGGTAGCTACCTATTTATTAAACTGTCTTTATCTATAAGGTTTAAAAATAGATTTTTTCAACAGCCCGCTTTACTTTTTCTACCAATTAAAGGAAAAACCAAATTGTTGTTTTCCTCAACTAATTATTCAGTTGCATAAAATCTCAAAAGCAACCGTCACAGATTTTTTAAACTAGTGCGCATAATCAGGAAGCGAACTAACAACAGAAATCGTTATTTAGAGGAGATTTATATTTGTATTTTAAAAATATTGAAATAAATAAATAAATAAATAAGTAAATAAAAACATTTTTTATTATATTAATTTAAAGATTATTTGCAAATAAACAAATCGCGTGAGTTTATTTGGATTTTAATCTGAAGATCGTTTTTTTTACTTTCCTCGTCAAGGCAAATATCGGCTAAAATATAAAAGAGATATGAGAATTTAGTACTAAAAGGTTTATCCAGCCTTGTGTAAATTGCCCTAAAAAACTCGCTCTAATAGTTAATTGAAGCTAAAAATCGTATACAATTTTGTCATATCGTTCCAAAATATGAACAAATTTTTCATTTTTAACAAATAAATTAACAAAAACGTGATTGTTTTCAAGTTACAATGAGATAAACCACCCCCCTTAGGTAGTTTAAAATTTAGGACGATTTTTAGTCGGAATCTCATGACCTAGGGGTTTAAAGTGACGTAGAAGTCTAAATGAGACAGTTGTAGAAAAATCAGTTTTCCATGTTTTCTTCTTTTTTCCGGTCTATATGGTCCATTTCAACAACAAATCGTCTTAAATTTCAATTTTTAGGAC
Source organism: Aspidapion aeneum (assembly GCA_963576565.1). NCBI lineage: Eukaryota > Metazoa > Arthropoda > Insecta > Coleoptera > Brentidae > Aspidapion > Aspidapion aeneum. The sequence goes on along the minus strand of OY755046.1, from coordinate 29,671,604 downwards.
ATTTTATCGTCCATACAGGTAAAAATATCAAATCAATTGTGGCTTGTTTCGGCAAAAAATCAATTTTTCCAAACCAAGGCACATTTAAATTTTAAACCTAAACCTTAAACTTAAACCAAAACCTAGACTTAAACTAACGCCTTAGTAAATACTGGTGATAAAGAATAAGTTTATATTTTTGCTTGTCCAAAACTCACCTTGGTCCGTATCGAATGACCATATTGGTCACTGCTTCTTCGATTTTAGCCGGGTCCATAATGACAGTTGGTACAAAACTTAAGAAAATATGGTTGCAGTCGGTTCTTTTTGATTGCGGATGAGAGAAAGCCACTTCCAGTTCGTCCATTGCTTCCAAAAGAACCCTTAAAACATTTATTAATAGTGCGTAGACTGCTCTCACAATTTACTTTAAATGCATGTAAACTAAGCACACTCATCATATAGCAAGCTGATAAGTGTTCTTACTGTAAACGGTGTAAACAGCCGCGCAGATAAAAGCTGACAGTTTACTTGCTTGTCAAGTATAGCGTTTTTTACAATAAACGTCAAACATATACCTAATATTATTGACATGATTCGTTAGTGAGAGACTAGTACTTATATGTTGCCACTTCTACGTGTTGGTATTAAATTATAGGATGTAATTGAATCGAACCAAACTCTGTAGGTAACGATCGAACTAGACAGATTTATATTGGTACCGACCGGTGCGGTTTTTTTTAAATTAAACTCACGATACTGCAAGTTCTACAAATTTTGAATAAACACTATTTTCGAAGATTTTTTAAATTATAGCTCTCCTGTCGCTCCGAAAGAGGTGTTAAACTACCCTTGATCAATTGATCGACAATGTATCCTAACCTGTCCAGACACGCCCAGGTTAGAATTAAGTGGTGATCAGTTGACCAAAGTTTAACTTAACATCGATTTCGGCCTCACAAAAAGAGGACTAGGAGCTATAATTTAAGGAAAAATAAGTTCGTTTAGAAGCCCTTCTTATTTGTCTATTTAATTTTTGCTAATTAAATTTTTGCACCAAATTTTTAAACTATCGGTGTGCACTCGCAGCCCCTTCGGTTGTCGCGACGATGCACTGTTGCCATTTTAGAAGAGTAATAGTCTCTCGCAAACGGCTTGTGTATTGACTTGTTCGGGTTCGTCAAAATTACCTGTTCTAATTAAAAACTTTAAAAAATACGTTTGGGTCGACCACAACTGTCATGCCTGAAAAGTTTTGTGTTCGGGTTACTGCCGAAAATTTGTCCAGAATCGGTTTGTCAATTCTACAATACAGTCCCAACAAGCTCGATGGAATAATTTTGAAATACATATTTAGGACTATTATCTGATACATGTGCAGACGAATGTTATGTGCACCCCGTAAAAAAATTCTCGAAAATATACCCTAATAAATGGCATCTACGAAAAATAATGAAAGGGCCGGAGTAATTTTTATTTTTATTAGACATTTCTATCCACGTGTATTTTCTCTGGTCTTGCATAGTGTGAGCTACAGAAAAGAATCGTTGCCAAACCTAAAAGTTAAGCCTTTTCAGCAATAACCTACATTTTGGTGTTTTGTGGGTTTTCTTATTAGAAACCTTTGGCAAATTAATAAAAAATTTCATTTTGAATGACATTAGCCAGGTTTCCTCAAGCAGTGGTGATGCTGAGGCCATTGGCAGATTTTAAAATGTAATGTGCTCAGAAACTTTATTGATGAAAGCAAAAGTTATGAAACCCAAGCTTCTTCTTCTTCTTTCAACAATGTTTAAAACCGTCAAGTTAATTACGCATTTATTCCGCAGTTCTAAAACATTCTAGGTCAGTTCTGAACCCGAACAAACCATGTCTTTGTGCTATAAGAAACATTTTCTAAGATTTAACAGATTATCTTCACTAAGATCACTATTTCATTTGTTTTGTTTTATTTAAATTTGGTTAAGCTACCATAAAACCATATAAATATTGCCAAATTCGAATGCGCTCTATTTCAGAAAATGTTTAACATAGCATAGAGTGGTGGCCAAAATAATAACAGTGCCCCAAAATTGAATAAATATTTGATCCTGCTCCAACTATGAAACATCTAGTGATACATTTAAGAACTAAACTGTCGTCGTCCGTAGTGTAGTGGTAGCAATATTTGCTTCACAAACCGGCGGTCCAGGTTCGATTCCTGGCCAGGTACTTCGATGTGTGTGATTGTTTAAAATGCTTTAACCTTGCTCTAACTTTACGAAACTGGGCGATTGATCCATATTGGATAGAAAGTAAAAAAAAGAACTAAACAGTTTACAAGCTATGGCAATTTTTCCCATAAAATTTTCTAGTAACTTTTTGTCAAGTTCAAAAATAGGTTACAAACTTTGGTGTGTTTTAGACAGAGGAGTAAAAGTTATATAAGTCCTACAAAATTTTATCACCTTGAATAAAGGATAGTCAAGATATGGATTGTTAAACTTGGCAAAAATTGCTAAAAATAATCAATTTTTCATGATTTCATGCAATTTTTGATAATTTTTAATATGGAATTTTCAGGAGCTATATAACTTTTACCCCTCTTTGGAATAATACTAGTCGCCTTTGCCTAAAACTACACACAAAAAATTGTATTTTTATATATATATATATATATATATATATATATATATATATATATATATATATATTTATCGGTTTCACAACGTTCTACGTCTTCCGATACCCAATCTCCACTCGTTTCTGTTTGCCCATAATTCATCATCTAGGCCTCTTATTCTTATTTCACTGTCTATTCCTTCTCTCCAGCTTCTCCTTGGCTTGGAAACAAGCTTTTCTTCGGCCAGTTGGTTTCCATTGTAGTATTTGTTTAGGTAGTCTTTCATCATTCATTCTTTGTACATGTCCGTACCACACCAGTTCTTTTGTTCTTATATCATCCACTAAAGTACGTTCACCTACTGTCATAAATTCTCTTATTCTTTGATTTGTAACTCTTTCTCTTTTTGATTTCCCTGCTGCTCCTCTCCAATAGTCCATCTCCGTAGCGGAAAGCATTTTTTTTGTTCTATCCTTGATTGGCCATACTTCTGAGCCGTATGTGATAATACTTTTTACAATGGTGTTATATATAAGCTTTTTGTAATGTTTTGATATATTAGTCTCAAATTATTCCATTTAATAAAGTTATTGCTTTTCTTCCTTGTACGTTTCGATCTTTTATAGCTTTGTCTAGTGTTCCGTCAGCTGTAATTTTTAGACCTAAGTATTTATACTCATCACAGGACTGAATTCGCTGCCCGGTATTTAAGATTAGATCCTGTTTCATTCCACCGATACACATATACTCTGTCTTATTGAGATTAACCTCTAGTCCCCACTTATTGTACTCTTCTATTAGTTTTCGAGTCATATATTCGAGGTCGTCATAATCCTGAGCCACTACTATCTGATCATCGGCGAAACATAAAGTATACAAGGTGGTATCGTCCAACGGAATTCCCAATGTTTTGGCATTTTCTCTTCCATACTTTAAGGACTTGTTTCAAGTATATCTTGAAGAGCGTAGGCGAGATACAGCAACCTTGTTTAAGACCTTTATTTACTTGAAAGCCTTTGGTTAGTTTTGCTTTTATTTTAGCTTTTGCCTTACTATTGCGGTATAACTCTTTGATGGCCTTAATCAGTTGTACGCTTATGTTTGTGTTTTCCAACGCTTTCCAAAGTAGATTTAGTGGTATACTATCATATGCCTTCTGCAAATCGACGTAAAGCAGATGCAGCTCTTGTCCGTATGCCATTTTCTTTTCAATAACTTGGGTTATACAAAAGAGATGATCTGAAGTCGATCTACCCGCCCTGAAACCAGCTTGTTCTTCTGCCTCCATGTCTTTATATTCGCTCTCCACTTTATTTCTTATTATTTTACCGTATATTCTGCTTAGCGTACTAGTCACAGATATACCTCTATAATTGTCACATATATCTTTCCTTCCCTTTTTGTGTATTGTGGATATATATATATATATATATATATATATATATATATATATATATATATATATATATATATGACGTTTTCCACTTTTGCGTCCACAAATGATTTTTCTTATCACTTATCATTCTTCTCACCTTTGATTGCGCGATTTTGTATTCTTGTCTGCTTCTATCTGTCTTTTGGGATAAGTAGGTGTGATATAATTTCCTTTTTTCCTCTATTTCTCTTTCAATCTCAACATCCCACCAGTATGGTTTTCTTCTTTTAGAAGTTTCTTCCACTAATCCTAGTGATTCTTTTGCAGCTTGGTGGATGCTTAATGTAATACATTCGTATTCCTCATCTGGGGTGTCACCTGAACTTGTATTAAGTTTTTCGTTCAGTCACTTTTTGTATAAGTTTTTTACGCTGTCATGTTCTGGCTTAGTAGATTATATTTACTGTGATCAATTTCTTCAATCAATGTCAATCAAGATGTTGTTGATGCAGGCTTTGGCCTTGATAAGGAAAGAGAATGTTGGACTCCAGAAAATAGTGATCACTTCCGCATGTTGATCCACCCTTTGTTCTGACATCTTGAATTTTTAGTTTTGTCTTTTGTTTAGTGATAAACAGTTGTGATTAGTATTTTTTTTTTAAATCTGGCAAAAAGGCACTATAAAATTTTATGGAAAATATCACTATACTTGTGCACTTTGAAAGTTGATGTTAATGCACCTCTAGTTTTTTATAGGAGCAGGATCAAATTTTTATACAATTATATTACAGGCCTATTCCTCTAGATCATCAAACGTAGTACCTCTACTTGCCGCTAGGTGGAGCACATTTCAAAGCTAAATTCAAGGCTTTCTTATCTCTCTACTAGCATCTACTAGTCCCTAGTAACATCATTGTTATTTCATTCTTTTGTTTGTGCTTCGTGGAAACACTCATTTTTTTACAAAAAGTCCAAAAAATTAGTTTTTTTTTTTGGAAAAATATGGGAAAAAGAAAGCTTTCAGATAGTGAAAGCGAATCTAGTGATTCATCGGAAGGAGAAGAAGCAGTACAGCAGGAAATTCGTAGGCTGAAGAAAAAATTAAAACTTATTAAAAAAGTTAAAAGACAGTCAGAAGCAAAACCGATGGTTTTGTCTTCTGACGAGGCCCAGCCCGTTGGGGTTCCGGGCCTACACTTGCCCCAGAATGTTTTGCAATGCTTAACGATGACGCCACCTCCTCCCCCATCTTTGCCTCCACTGCCCCCCGATGTAGCGGTGCCCTCAACCTCGACTAGGGATGAAGCTTCGGCATTATCTGCTGTGGCACAGTTATCTGAGCTATTCTCAGATGAGGAATTAATGGCGCAGACAGAGCAAAATACTGGTGAGTGGGTGGCGGGGCCCCTTTTTAACAAAGGGCTGAGTGTAAAGAAAATTGATGTCAAAATTGGACAACCAGCAATCAGTTGCCAGTCTCTTTTGTTTACTTTTGTGGCCGAAACTGTTTAGGCCATCTGTCCAGAATCGAAATCAGCTGTATGGTAAGCAAACATCATAACGTAGAACTGACAATATAGTACGGAGCTGGTCATCTCCACACCCTTGCATGTCAAAACATTCAAACAGCTGTTGAGCATTTGGATTGTCTAATGTTGAAAGACGTCAAGAATATTATACCTAGGCACCATTTAATATTGATGTTTGTATGTTTTTGAGCAAAGTGGGTTCCCTTATGTTCTAAGATGCCTCAAGTTGTTTATTTTGTTTTTAATTGAACGTTAACAGCTGATGGTTGTCCAATTTATGATCAGTTTATTGTTTTTAAGAGAAAAAATATTGGTTTTAGGAAGGAATACGGGTTTAAACGAGAAAGAAAATTTAAATCTCAGATTTTTACAAGCATTAGGGGACATTGATGAGGTTCCAGCTATTGAATGGCAGTTTCAAGCGAGAGTAAACACCTTATTTTTAAGAGTTTTAAAAGATGGTCTTTCACAGGAAAAAAGAAAAGATTTAATAGATAAATATCCTTTTCCTTCAAATTGTCTTTTGCTGGGTGCACCCAAATTAAATCCAGAGATTAAGGTTAATGTCATGGATTTTGCATTAAAAAGAGATGACCGAATATCAGAGACCCAAAATCAAGTAGGAGCTTCTCTTACAGCCTTGGGAAAGACACTAACAAGACTTTTGGATCAAAAACTCATTGGTGAAGAGGATGTTATAAACATGATTGATTGGCTTAGTGATGCAACTCGACTATTGGGAGATATACATTTGGGAGAATCTGTTCAACGTAAGGCTTTTCTTTTAAATACGGGGTTTAAAAAGAAATTGAAGGAAAATTATAAGGAGATCTTATTAAATACAATTACTGATAAATTTTTGTTTGGAGAGGATTTAATATCGCAATTGGATAATGTCAAGTCACTTGAGCGGAATAGTTTGACTTTAGTAGAGACGAAACCCAAAACCTCTAACAAAAATACTTATCGTGGGTTAAACTACAAGAGCCCGTCCTCCAGGAAGACTCAACAAACTATGACTCGACCGAAGGTTTACGAAACGAACATTCGATCACGGAGGGGCGGGCACACAACACATCAGGGACAGAGACGGCCAGTGCAGAGACAGTCATATTGGAAAAGAGAGGAAAAGCGGAGGCATTAGATCTAAGTAATTTTGCAGGGAGATTGTCCCAATTTAAAGATACTTGGAGACAATATTGTGCAGATAATTTGATATTGTCCTGGCTTGATGGGTATAAGATACCTTTTTTAGAAAGGGTTGTACAGTTAAACCCACCATTGGCACGATGTTGGTCGGAGTCAGAAAAAGTGTCTATTGATATTTTAATAAGTCATATGGTCAAAATTGGGGCTATATCTTCCTGTGAACCCGAACATGATCAGTTTATATCTAGCACTTTTATAATTCCCAAGTCTGATGGCACACACAGGTTTATTCTAAATTTAAAAAATTTAAATTGTTTTGTAAAGACTTACCACTTTAAGTTAGAAGATAGAAAGTTGGCAAGTAACCTAATGTTTAAAGATTGTTTTATGGCTACATTGGATCTCAAAGAAGCGTACTATCTTATACCCATTCATAGAGATCACCGCAAATATTTAAGATTTGAATATGACTCACAACTTTGGCAATTTAACTGTATGCCTTTTGGGTTAAGCAGTGCGCCGTGGGTATTTACAAAATTATTAAAACCTGTGTTGTCACATTTAAGATCAAAGGGTTTAACATCAGTAAATTATTTAGATGATTTTCTATTGATATCAGACAGTTTTGAAGAATGTCAGAAGAATGCTCAGATCACTTGTAGTCTTATGGAAAGTTTAGGATTTATAGTAAATTATAAGAAAAGTGTTTTGCAGCCGAGTAAGATTTGTAAATTTTTAGGTTTTATTTTTAATTCAGAGAAAATGGGTTTAAGTTTGTCTTTGGAAAAATGCGAATCTATTAAGACATTGATAGAAAAATATATTTGCTATAAGCAATGCACAATTAGAGATTTTGCTAAATTATGTGGGGTACTAGTTTCTGTATGCCCCGCTATACTTTATGGATGGGCATACACAAAAATTTTTGAGAGAGAAAAATACTTGGCTTTGATAAAAAATCATGATAATTATGATGCTCTTATGGACATTCCCCATAATTTAAGTGAAGATTTTCATTGGTGGTTAAAAAATTTAGAATCTCCATTTTGTCCTATTCGCAGTTTTAATTTTATGTTAGAAATATTTTCTGATTCAAGCAAAACTGCTTGGGAAGTTGTTTGTAATAATCAGAAGACTCGAGGTTTTTGGGACCAAAATGAAAGGAAGAGACATATAAATTATTTAGAGTTACTGGCAGCATTTTTCGGGTTAAAGTGTTTTGCTAGTGATAAAAGAGGTTGTGAAATTCTTTTAAGGATAGACAATACTACTGCCATTGCTTATATTAATAGAATGGGGGGAGTCCAATATTCACATTTAAATATACTAGCAAAACAAATATGGCAGTGGGCAGAACAAAGACAAATTTTTCTCTATGCTTCTTATATAAGTTCGAAAGAAAATAAAGAAGCAGACATACAGTCTAGGACCGTGGAAGAAGATACAGAGTGGGAGTTATCTCCTAGAGTTTTTTATCAGATAATGTTAAAATTTGGCTGTCCGGAAATAGATTTGTTTGCTAGTCGAACAAATAATGTAAACGTTTTGTTTCATGGTTTTGTGACCCCGAGGCGTTTACTGTTGACGCCTTCACAATAAATTGGAAAAAATATTTTTTTTATGCTTTTCCTCCATTTTGCCTACTTCCAAGAGTTTTGAGGAAAATTGATTTTGACCAGGCCCAAGGGATTGTAGTTGTTCCTTATTGGCCAAGTCAGGCTTGGTTTCCGAAGTTTAAGAGTATGCTGGTATCAGAAATCATGGTGATACCGCCGGCTAAGGATCTTTTACTTTCTATTGATAGGACCCCACACCCGCTGCACATGAAGCTTTCCCTGGCTGTGGGAATTTTGTCAGCGAAGCATTTAAGATTAAGGGGGTGCCTGCAGAGGCACTAGAAATTATGAGATCCTCAGTTACGGAATCTACATGGAAACAATACAACTCAGCTTTTAAGATATGGTGGCAGTACTGCATCCAAAGAAAAAGTGATGTTTTTAAGACCTCTGTAAAATTTTTAATATCATTTTTTGTAGATATATTTAATCAGGGAAAAAGTTTTGGGAGTATGAACAGCATTAGAGCAGCTTTGGGTATAATTTTGGATCCAAAATTAACTAATGATTACAGAATTAAAAGATGTTTTAAAGGAATGTTAAATTTAAGACCTTTAAAGCCTAAATATGCAGATACTTGGGATCCAGAGGTGGTAGTGTCATATTTAGAAACATTTTTTCCAAATGAAGAGTTAAGTTTAAAGGATTTGTCATTTAAGCTGATTACTTCAATGGCGATTATAACGGCTCATAGAGCCCAAACTTTTTCTTTGATTAAATTAGAAAATATTATAGAGACCAATCAAGGATATGAAATTAAGATTCCCGACCGCATTAAGACCACCGGTAAAAATCGATTTCAACCTCTTTTACGAATTCCTAAGAGCGATAGAGAACAAAGATGTGTGGCAAGGACTTTGTCATGTTATCTAGAAAAAACTAAGATACTTAGAGGTGATATAAGTTTTTTATTTGTAACGTTTAAGAAACCCTATAAGAAAGCTTCAACTCAAACTTTGAGTCGGTGGGTTAAGTTATGTTTAAATAAGAGTGGTATTGACATTAAGTTTACTGCGCATAGCACTCGCCATGCAGCTACTTCTGCTGCTTTTCGTAGTGGTGTTTCATTAGAAACCATTCGCAAAGCGGCAGGATGGTCTGCAAGTTCCAATAGTTTTAATATTTTTTATAATAAACCTTTATGTTAGATTGGATTATTATCACTAGATTTGAATAGTTTGGCAGTTTATAATTCTATGTTATAAATGTATTTTCACAAAATAAAATTTTTTCTTATTACTCTAAACATCTACGTTTGATGATCTAGAGGAATAAGCCTGTAATATAATTAATAGATCAAACGAACTTACCTGAAGTGAAGTTCGATCTTAATTATATGAGGGCCTCTTCCTCTAGATCATGCATCCCACCCTGATTTCCCTACCCTTTATGAAAAAATTTAGATATTTTACACTTTAAAGAAATGAAATAACAATGATGTTACTAGGGACTAGTAGATGCTAGTAGAGAGATAAGAAAGCCTTGAATTTAGCTTTGAAATGTGCTCCACCTAGCGGCAAGTAGAGGTAGTACGTTTGATGATCTAGAGGAAGAGGCCCTCATATAATTAAGATCGAACTTCACTTCAGGTAAGTTCGTTTGATCTATTAATATTAGGGCACTCTTATTATTTTGGCGACCAATGTATAACATATTTTTTATCGAAAAATAAGTTTCATTTAAAATACGAAACCTGATTAATTTCTAGGATTTTTCTAGGTTTTCCAGTAAAGTATAAACCATGCACTTTGTATATACATACCGTTCTCCTTCATTTTGAAGATATTCAAATGAAGCTTCCTTAGTAATTAAATCGGAATGTCTAATGATGCTGCGTATGAAGAACCTGTAGTCTGTCACTTCTTGACCGGGTTCCACCTATTAAAAAATAATACATTTAGGAAAAATTATGAATTTAATTTTGTACACAAGTGACAGCTAAGAAAACAAAATAGACAATCAATTTCATTATTTGGGTATGTAACAAAAATTGTCAGGCTATCCTATTCAATAAAAATGAATTTAAAGTTATTTAAAATGTCCATTTCCTATTGGTAAACATATTTGGCCGATTTCTATTGATCCAAGTATTTTGAGATTAAACTACGTTGTTCTTTACAGTAGCTCCCCTGTTCTCCTTTCAGGGTGTCGACATTGGTGTTAATCTAACCTTGGTCAATTGATCGCAAGGTTAAGATACGTTTGAGATCAATTCGTCGCTGAAAAAACAAAGGGGCGAAAGCGACAAAATAGGCGAAACTCCATTTTGTGTATGTTCGCCCCTTTGTCTGATCCTATAATATAAATAATGTCGCTTTCGCTTATAGACGAAAATTAGGTAATAAACATATTGATATATTTATGTTGTTTAAGCCGCGTAATTATTTGTGATTGCGCAAATATTTATGGAAGAAAACAGACCCACGATAAAATACGTGTAGACCTGAAAATGGTTCCGTAACGAGAGCGCGTCCCATGTGACGTCACTCCAATGCTGCTTTCTCATAGGTCAGCCGCGCGGCCATATTGCCTACGTCCTAGCACTTTGTCACGGCGCAGGAAATTTAAATTTGTGTGTTTGTCGTTTCACTAATATGCAAACACTACACATACGCTTTGCGATAAACTACAAATCCAGCTTTGGGCAAAATCCCTTAAAATAAATATTTTACCATAAAGTCAAAACAAACCCAAAGCAACAGGGTTTTGGATTTTATCACATTTTAGGAAATATAAGATAAGATAAATTACCTTTGCTTTTCCCAAATATAAATGCATTTTCTGGTTAGAGGTAGGTAGAGCTTCTAAATTGTACGATCTTAGCCTGTTGATTTCGAGTTGAGCCGCTGATGCTGGTTCTAGATGTCTGTAGATTTTGTCTTCAGTAAAGCCGTCTCTAGCCCTGTAGCAAAAAGGAAATATTAAATGCATAACTTATTTTTAAAAAGGTTTTATTTAAAAGGAAACATTGGTTTTAAATTTTCTAAAATCTGACAGTTATGTAAATATACTTTGTTTATTCAGGTAAGAAAACACCGAGCCTAAAAGTAAATTCAAAATAATATTTAAAATATGAATAAACTTCTGCCGTTGGACTAACTTATTTGCCATCTTGAAAAAACATTATCTAGCTGCGCTTTTTTAATTAGGTATACAGTTTAAGGGCTGGTGGGAAGGTCAAAAGTACACCAAAAGTTCAAATAACTTTTGGTCCAAAGTATCTTGTTTCTTCGATTTGTCATAATCAAGAAATGTTCTATTGCTTCTATTATAGGTTAAGGAGATACAGTTTGGTGAAATAAGCGTTATAATAGTTATCAATTTGTCAATTTCTTTAAAAATATTTTTTTTACAGCTATTAAGTCTACAAAAAAATTGTGATATATTTTTATACATATGTTACGGCCCCTGAATAATTAAAGAAAATAGTAATATTAGCAATACATTTAATAACAATTTTTTATTGAAATAAAAATAGATTTTGGTGCATCATTTAAATTAAACCCCGTATATTTTCTTTAGTTTAGTGAATTTGGTTCGAATATCTAAAACATTAGCTCGAAAGGTAACCTATTGATTTTAAAGACCTTTTGTTTGAAAGGTAATTTGTTGGTTTGTTGACTAAATTTCTTTCAAATTAAGTGCTAACTTTGTTAGTATTAAAGTAGAGAAAACTTAAAAAAATTTTGATGTCCTTTAAGATGATCAAAACAATTGAGCATCGCGTTTTCTATTTTTTAGAGAAAAAATATACAGGGTGTCCCATAACTTAGGGGCCATAGGCCAACAGGTGATAGAGGAGGTCATGTCTGATAAAAAAGTTTCTATAATGCATGGGTCAAAACTCTTTCTTTGTCGAGATACAGACCATCAAAGTTGGCGATTTTTTAAACTTTTTTGATAATAACTTTTTAAAAAAACGCAGTAAAAATATGAAATTTGGTAAAGTGTATTATAACAAGAGCAATAAATTGAAACAAAAATAATTTTAAAAAAATTTAGTCTCAATTTTTTTTAGAAAAAACTATTTTTTTGCTATTAACTTTAATAAATGCCATATTAAACGCAATGCTTCTTTTATATTTTTTGTTAATAAAAACAAGTCTCTAGCGAGACATAATAATAAAATATTATTGATATTTTTTAAAAGAGTAAGTAAACAAAAATATATATTTTTTTAAATTATTATTTTTAACATTTTTGGAGGTTACTTTGACAGCCTGTATCTCCTCAACTTGTAATTTTATCAAAAAAGGGAATATAACATTTTTCGTTGAGTATTTAGCGGGCTGTGACAAATTTTCTTTTGTAAAACCCTTTTCCCCCACTCCTCTGACTTTAAAAATCCTATATCTTTAAAACAGATGTGAGTTGATCTCATGTTATATAAACATTTTATCGAAAACAACCTCCTCTATCATCTGCTGCACTATGGCCCCTAAGTTATGGGACACCCTGTATATATAGGGTTGTTCAAAAGGAAGCGGCATTCTTTTGGAATGTATGACAGCCAAAAATAAGGCACAAAGTTTCTATTAATATGGGTCCGAAAATGCTTCGTCAGGGAGCTACGCCCCTTTGAATAGGACACTTTAAAGGCGATTTTTTTCTCTATAACTTTAAAACCATTTATAATTAAATTTTGAAAATTAGGCATTGAACTTTGTTTTGAATGCGTATCTAGTAATTTTAATATAAATAAACGTACTACAAGAAAATTTTCAAACTCGATTTTCTTGTGAATGGTACCATCTATCGAAATGAAGTTAAAGTACCTTTTTTGCGTAGAAAACTCTAAAATTTTATAATTTCCGAACAAAGTAGCAATATCCTAAAGAGTAAAAGAAAAGGAGATATTTTACTCCTTACACTCCCACGCATGTAACGCCACTGATCTAGAATCTTATTTACCATCAAATGTCTATCCAATACAGTAATTTTAAATATTTAATTGGAGAAGAGAAAAGAGACAAAATCCCTAAGGAAGCATTTTCGTACCCATATTAATAGAAACTTTTTGCTTTATTTTTATACAAGGATTACGCCCCAGAAAGGATGCCGCTTACTTTTGACTCACCCTGTATATAATTTTTTTCAATGCAATATCCTGTATTTTTAGATTTTATAGAAAGATTTTTCAAGTATAAACCAAATAGTTTTTGATTTTTTTTCCTAAATTAAAAAATAACGATGATTTCAAATTACTACTCCTACCAAATCAAATTTTAGTACTTGCCTTCCCATTGTAAACACAAAATTTTTTTTAACATTAAAAATGATCTTAAAATGATTAATTTTGTATTGAAATTAATTTTGCCAAATAAACAAGTAAACAACCACAGCCTTTGTCACAATTTTGACCAGCATTCTTGCTTGCTCATACGAGTTTTTACCTCTTTAATTGACAAATTAATTTTCTATACAAAATTGCACATTTTAAGCACCATTTTACATGTAAAAAGAGAGTGTTTAGAATGGGAAGGCAAGTATTGGAATTTAATTTAGTTTTTTTTTAATATAAGCCTATTTATGAATTTAAAATATCTTGCTTATTTTTAGCTTTAGGAAAAAAATTCTAACAATTTTTTTTTAGAATTAGGAGATCTATTACAAAAACTTATAAAATAAAGGGTAGTACACATACTTCCATAAAAAAATTTAATACTTAACGCAACGCACTTTTTTTGGTTTTTTCTAAATTCTACCAGTGGGTCAATTGAAACTTTTCTCTATCCTTAATAATAAGAAGTTAGCAATGGTGGACACTTAATTTGGAAAAACCTGTAAAAAGGTTTTGTTAACCTTTGTATTAAAAACATGAATAAACAGCGACACAGTGCTTTTAGGTCGCTTTGAAAGGAATATTCTGTTACATACATACAGGGTATTCCACATGAAAGTAACTACTACCGGTAATGGTTTCTAAAGTAGTAGAAGACCTAGAAAAAGTTCGGTAACGTAATTCAATTCGCCGTTTACAAAAAAGTTACAAAACTACCAAATTTTACTAACTTTATTTACAAGATGGCGACGATATTTTAATTTCTTGAAAAAAACTAATTTTAATTTTTGCTCGATATTTTAAAAAGCCCTAGAGATTTTCAATAAAGCATCTTAGTCTGCTCGGAAAAGTCTCACTTTTTCCTCATTTAACCAAAATTGTATCTCTTACTGTTTCTAAAAGCTCCATAAATGAAGCTACCTTTAGCTAGCGGTCATTAGATTTTATTATCCACGTAAAAACTTACCTATAAGAAAAAAATTTTGGGAACTGCTTATGTTTCAAAGGACTGAAAGTTATTCTTCTAATACCCCTGGAAAGTAATTCTTCTTTGTGCTTTAAACAGAATTTTGCGAACATTCTACTCATGGTCGAGTCATCTTTGTCACCTAAATAGAAATAATTATAAGATGCATTTATTTCCCGGCTACTCCTTTCTGACGCCATATTGCCAATATAAATTAGATTTAAGATTAAAGAGTCTTTGTGAATTAATAACGACAATATAAGCGGTACTTGTGAAACATATTACATCGTTTATTTATCGTAATCCATAGATATTACAATTATGTCCGAGGAGTTCATGTTGCCAAAAAGTGGTTCCTTAATTGAGATTTCTTAAATCGAGAGAACCGTCTACACTTTTTTTGCAACACAGAAAATAAGGTTAGAAATTCTTCTTCTTCTTTAAGTGGAATTTATTTAGCTTAATTAACCAGAGCCCTCCAATCTGCCCTCCCTGGTATGATTCTTCGCCATCTACTTATTCCCATATTCTTGATGTTAACTCCGAAATCGTCTTACTCTCCTTCCTATAGGTCTCCATTATTAGCTCACACTACTACTATAAGTAGTGTGAGCTAAGGTGATCCTAATTTTTTCGAAAAAAAAAGTTGCTCCGATTTCAAAAATTTTTATATATCTTTGCGTTTCAGATGATTTTGAAACTTTTTTGTTTTGCTGTCTGTCTGTCTGTATGTCTGTCTGTAACGACCAACCCGCATAACTCAAAAACCGTTTGTCCGATTTTAATGAAATTTGGTACCTAAGTTGGGTCTAGGGCCGTGATGGTCCCATTTAAAAATGAACAAAATCCACCGAACGCAAGCCAAATAAAAGGGTGGGGGTAGATTCCAAAAATTAGAGTTTATGTGAAAATATGGCGTGTGTGATATCAAACGAAAGGTAATTAAGTCTGGAGTTAAAAAAATGAATTCTAGTTTATTTTTAAAAAAAGGGTGGGGGTAGATGTCAAAAATTAGAGTTTAAGTGAAAATAGGGCGTGTGTGATATCAAACGAAAGGTAATTGAGTCTGGAGTTAAACAAAATACATTTTAGTTTTTTTTTTAAAGGGTGGGGGGTAGATTAAAAAAAATTGAGTTTAAGTCAAAACATGGCTTGTGTGGTATCAAACGAAAGGTAATTGAGTCTGGAGTTGAATAAAATATATTTCAGTTTTTGATTATATTAGCTCACACTATAACTATAGTACCTAGTGTGAGCTTAGGTGCCCATAGATTGGCAGAGTATTTTTCTTGGTGTTATTGTCTCGTCCATTCTCTGTACATGTCCCAACCAAGCTGATCTTCTAGTTTTCATTCATATCCTCACTAACTCACTTTGAAGTGATTGTGTGATAAATTTCTAGGTCTGCCTATTTGTCGGGTCTAGGACAATAAATTAAATGTCTGATTTTTGGCCAACGTTTCGTTTAATATGTTAAACTTCTTCAAGGCCTAAGAACAAAATACACAAAATTAAATGAAGAAAATATTATAAGTTGGTTTTTACTCATGTGATGTTGGAGAGAATAAAATGAGTGTTTATTATTGCTCTGTTTGTTAAAATTATGCAGTTCAAATATCTCTCCTATCCAAAAGTTTAAAAAAAGAAATTAATAACCAAAAAATATATATAGTAAAATATATATATAGTTTATAACAACAAGATTTTTACTATTGTACGTACCTCAATTAGTATTTAAATTCTTATAAACATTTTTTGCTATGCACTAAAAAATGCACTTTGTTTTTTTAATTTTACTTATTTTTTGGCTTGTTAAATTTTTTAAAAATTTTTTAAATTATTGGATAGGAGAGATATTGCAACTGCAAAATTTTAACAAACAGCCTCTGCAACATCACATGAGTTAAAACCAACTTATAGTATTTTCTTTAATTAATTTTTTGTAATTTGTTCTTAGGCCCCAAAGAAGGTTAAACATATTAATGAAACGTTGGGCAAAAATTATACATTTAATTTAATGTTCTAGACCCGACAAATACAAAGGCCTAGAAATAAATATCTTCTGTTTGCACTGGTCCAAAGATCGAATAATTTTTAAAATTATTAGCTCACACATATACTATACTATAGTAGTGTGAGCTATGGTGATCCTAATTTTTTCGAGACAAAAAAAAATGCTCCTATTTCAAAATTTTTTATATATCTTTGCGTTTCAGATTATTTTGAAACTTTTTTATTGCGCCGTCTGTCTGTCTGTATGTCTGTCTGTCTGTATGTCTGTCTGTAACGACCAACGCCCATAACTCAAAAACCGCTTTGCCGATTTTAATGAAATTTGGTACCTATTCTGGGTCTTGGGTCGAGATGGTCCCATTTAAAAATGAACAAAATCCACCGAACAGCAACCAAATAAAAGGGTGGGGGTAGATTTCAAAAGTTAGAGTTTATGTGAAAATATGGCGTGTGTGATATCAAACGAAAGGTAATTGAGTCTGCAGTTAAGCAAAATACATTTTAATTTTTTTTTTAAAAGGGTGGGGGTATATTTTAAAAATTAGAGTTTAAGTGAAAATATGGCGTGTGTGATATCAAACGAAAGGTAATTGAGTCCGGAGTTTAACAAAATACATTTTAGTTTTTTGTTTTTTTTAAGGGTGGGGATTTCAAAAATTTGAGTTTAAGTCAAAACATGGCTTGTGTGGTATCAAACAAAAGGTAATTTAGTCTGGAGTTGAATAAAATATATTTCAGTTTTTAGTTATATTAGCTCACACGTACACTATAACTATATTACCTAGTGTGAGCTTAGGGGCCCATATATTGGCAGAGTATTTTTAGTTGTTCTTCATTTGCTTTTGTGTGTGCCTAATTATTGTAGTGTAGGTTTTTTGTTTCAGAGATTGATTATTTTCTAGTTTCTTTCCTTTGTTTATGTTTGCTTTCAAGTATGTAAACTTTTCCACTTGCTCGAAACTATGCCTATCGTTGTTTTTTGAGAAATTAATGTATTTAGTTTTTGACACATTTATTTTTAGTTCTGGTTTTTTGGCTTCAAGAACTTTTACAGTTTCGGTCAAAGCTCTTTCGTCTCTACTATGAACACCAATATCATCCACGTATAATTTGGTGCCAATATATGTGCTTGTATCAATCATCTTAACAGAAGCTGCAAGACCAGATTAAACAGTAGTGAAGATAATGCATCACCTTGCGTTGGCTATTTCTTTTGGAATTCCCAAAGTAGCTAAATCCTGTATCGTTCTCTCCCGAATTACAATGGCTCTGTAATGAAAGCGCGAGTGAAAAAATCGCGAGTAAAAAATCGCGGTAACAAAAGCGCGAGTGACAAATGCGCGATGTAACATCAGCGCGAATAACAAATGCGCGAGTAACAAAACCGCGAGTGACAAAAGCGCGAGCAACAAAAGCGCGGTAAAAAGGCGCGATGTAACAAAACCGCGAGTAACAAAAGCGCGAATGTGTATTACTGACGATACGTTTATTTCCATTGTTAATAGAGCATGACTTCTTTCCCGGGATCCTAGAGGGTGTGAATCCTAACTAAACCAGTTCGGATTCACACCCTCTAGGATCCCGTGAAAGAAGTCATATTAATTATATGGAAATAACCGTATCGCCAGTTATACACATTCGCGCTTTTGTTACTCGCGGTTTTGTTACATTGGTATTCTCCGATATCCAGCTCATTATACACCAATAGTCTGTTGTATACTGTTGTATAAATAGTTTTGGCAGTTTAGCTTCTTACTTTTTTTGTTGTTGGCTGGAGGTTAGAAATTAGACAAGATCAAAAAAAGTCGCTCAAAAAGCGAATCGAGCAGCTAAATTCGCCTGAAAACTGCATAAAACAATCGAGAATCGCAATTTCTATTAAGGTCCATATGGGGCGCAATGCTAGTGTGACAAATAAGGCATACCTTCGTCCTTAATTCCCACATGCAATATATGAATAGGCTCATGGATCAAGTTCTCGTCACTTGGGATTGGTCTAGCTCCATCTATCGAGAGACTGACGTTGATGGATGTCGAATTTTTTCTTGACTCTGATCTACAGTAAATAAGTGGTTGCTTAAAAAGCGTCAATGTAATTGGGCCAAACCTTGTAAGTATTTTGTTTTGTAGGGTCGTTTGATTGACTTTTTTGCGACCTTTTTTTCCTGAAGATTATACGATAGACTAGTGTTTGTTATTTAAAATATTGACAAACCATCATCACAAATGTTTATAGGATGTGGTTATCGCTTATCGCAGCTTTGAAAATATTGTTGCAGTATATCGTATAATCTTCAGCAAAAAAAGTCAATCTTTTACAAGTGACTGACGATATCACAAACTGGTCACTTGAAGTACCCATGGCGTTATTTCTAGTGAGTGAATAGTAACCTCGGGGAAAAGGCTTAAAAGTTTATTGGACACCTGTTTAAAAAGCGGTTACCAAATAAAAAAATCCTAAACAGAAAAAATAAGTTAAAAATTTGAAGAAATTGAGTTAAGAAAACAAATTTTAAACATCAAAATCTTTCTTTGATTTTTGTAAGTTAGACCTACCCAGATTCCATTGCATTCAAATCCTTGGCAGAAATGGTGGCCGGATTGGAAAAATCTTCGATTAAATCAAATATTTCATCCGAATATTCTTCGAATTGTTGGAAATTCTCGAACGACGCTATGCAGCCGGTCCTTTGGAATGTGTCTATCACTCGAGGCTGCTCTTCCGTAAGAAGTTCTACTCGACTATTTAGTTTTTCTAACCTAGATATAAAAAAAACTGTTTTGACTTTTTACATAACCAATTATTTTTAGATTAAAAGACTAAATATAAAAACAAAATAGAAAATTAGAAAGCCAGCAAGCGAAAGACCACTTGGATATAAAACTAAAAAGTCGACAGTCATTTAATTGATTCTAGTTTAAAAAAACTAGGGTATGTATACTGAAGTAGTTGTATTGACTTTTAGTAAATAAAATCTATATTGAATTTTAGCGCTAGAGAGTTTTTAAAATTGTCAAAATAAAGTTTGATCAAAAATAATTCAATGAAATATATGATCAGGATATACCTGGTATTCCAACAGGTGATATTGGACACCTGCTATTTATGTCCCCGTAAACGCTATGGAAAACTCTTTTATTATCAATTTTAGAAAAAAAGGCTACTCTTTAGAAAAAGTTCAGCCTATTCTAAAATCTAAAATACAATCACAAAAATATTAATTTTTGACAATATCGAAATTTATTATTAAAAAAAGTTGGTCAAAACTGAAAACCGCGTTTAAATATGCAATTTGACCAATAAAAAATTGAGTTTTGTTATTTTTTTCGAAATTAATAACGTTACCATTTTGACGTGTTTTATAAATGCTAACGCGTTTTGACAGTCGCTGTTACACATTCCTTGCTATTTATTTGAATGTTAGGGCATCCTAGGTTACATGTAACTACAGTTAAATTAGCACGCTTTAAAAACAAAATAACATTATGCATTATTTGCAAATTTAAAAGTGATTTTTAGTTCTAATTAACTATTTTCTTACAATTTTCGATAATGTTAAAAATTAAAAATATCAGACAAAATTCATAATTTTTACAAACCTCTTAAAGACTAAAAAAGATGAGATCTAACTATTATATTTTAGATTTTAAACTACTTTATATGCTATGCAAGTGAAAACATTTGAAGATTTGATATCTGCAAACTTAAGGGGACACACGGTATATCTAAAATTTAAAAAACTAACAATGAAACTGAGCTAAAAGCAGTACAGGCACTCTAATAGATTTTCAAGCAAAAAAAAAGGACAATAAAAATCCGATTTCCTATCACCAAAATTATAATTAAATTTTTAAACATCGAACACATTATATACACACTTGCAAATGGAAAGTGTACCAATCAAATATACATCGTTTATTGCAACGACCATACGACAAAAATCTCAATCACTGAAACTAAGTTGTTACACTACCCCTCACACAAACAAGATATGTCAAGTTTTGGGGAAGGAATGCTAATTCTGACATCCATTAACAACATAAACTCATTCAAAGATCAAATTCCGGATAATTTTGCGGTTAACTGTAACGCAGAACTAACGGCACACACTTAAATCCGCTTTAGTCCAAATAAACATTAAATCGAAATAAATACCCAAAACACACTTTCTGCTGTTCAAGGAGGGTTAAATACTCGTAAGCTGAGAAGATATTTCCCTTTATGTTTATTTTGTCCATTGTCTTCATTTTTCCTAATAATCCGATGTAGGTATAGTGCGTGGGCCTTCACATGATGACTGTTTGTAAAATCCGATACTTAACGTATACTGCGTGTGCCATAACTCACAAACGCATCACACTCATAGTAGATTAATGCGACTTGCAAAATGGCGACCAAGAAATGTCTACCCACATATTTAATGTTTGTTTTTTCTAATATCTTAATATAAGAGCTAATATAACAAAATATTGAGCAAGAGCAACAAACGAAGCAAGCTCTCACCTTTAAAGAAAGCAACAATAACAATTTTAACAAAAAAACAATTTAAAGCAAAAACTCATTTCAAACTTACAGTTCGCCCATCACTCTGAAAATGAAAAAAATATATGTAGGTATTTCTTATTCTTTTCAATAGGCATAAAAATATTAAACATTTACTTTTACTTTTTGCGAAAAGACCCAATCAAACACGCCTTGTTTAGACATTGCTACCATTTCTGCTTAAACATGGCAATGTCAATCCATTTACCTCTCTCTTCTAGCTGACTCTATAGCTGAACGTGAGAAACAATAGGAAATCGCGTTTCTGACAGTTTTTTAGGTTTTGAAAAGGTATGCCCTTTTTGTCAGTTTAAATTAAAAACAAAACGTAAATGGACGGTTTAAACTAGATAAAATACTCTGACAATTTATGAGCACCTAAGCTTACGCGATTAATGTATATTGCAATTTTTCCCATTTTGGTCCGCGAAAATAACTCCTTATCCACCACCCGGGAATCCCCCAGTGTAACACCACTGAACAAAACAAACTATAATCAATATTTTTATCTTCATGCACAGTTACCTTTAATATAGTACTACACAAGTAATATTTTTACCAGAACTCTAATTTTTTTAAATCTACCCCCACCCTTTTTTTCGGTAGATTTTATTCATTTTTAAATGGGACCATCTAGAGCCAAAACCCATCCAGACATACAGACCAAAAAGATTCAAAATTATCTGAAACGCAAAGATATATAAAAATGTTTGAAATCGGAGCAACTTTGTTTCTAATTTTTGACACAATCACCATAGCTCAAGCTACTTATAGTATACGTGTGAGCTAAAACACTACTCAACTACAATTACTTTTGGATGGCCAACAATTCTTCTAATTAAAACATTTGATTTTTACACAAGATTTCTTAAATCTAAAAAACAAGTGATTATCAATAATAATATTTCCTTACCTATTTGGATGATTAGGTGGTAAAATAAACTGGAAATGCACCACCGGTATCTCGCCGCTTAACTCCAGATGCTGTACAGAAATGATATCATAACTTGTGTATGCCCTTCTAACGTAGACCTCTAGGGCGGCGCTGCAGACAGCCCTGTAAAATAAATATTGGGTTGAAATAATGAGATACTCTGGAAAACTTGACATATGTACAGGATGGGCCAAATTCGATGTTTTTTGGTTGTTTAGGTTCAATATTTGCAGGCGTCTCAAAAATCGAGCCCAGGACATCATCTACTCGTTTTTTTATGTATCTCGGCTAGAAATACCTAAAACCCCCAAAAAACATCGAATTTGGCCCAGCGTCCATATTCTAGTATATTGTAGAAAATTCTGCTCTGTAGGAATATTAAAAAAACCCTCACAAATGCATGAGCGACAAATTTGAACGCCCAGACATAACTTTTTTTTACCACACGGAATTTAATAAAGAAAAACGTTGCATAGCCAGATAACTATGTTTTTAAAGAAAATAAAAAAATACTACCGCTATATTAAAATTTAAGATGGCGGAGAAAGTTAGTCACGTGATAATTCACCCTTTTTTTTCTTTATCTTACATACAAAAACATTAAATTATTGTTACGCTTTTAACAAGCCGGTTTTTTGTCTAGCACAAAAAGGTATTTATCATCAAAATCGATCATGTAGTTTTTGAGAAGAAAAAGTAATTTTTTGTTTACTGATTCTGATGAGATAAGTATACTATTATATACTAAGGTAAAAAAATATAAAAGGTAAAAATAGACTTTTATCACAAACAAGCTTTATACGCAATTTTTCGTACTTTATTTATTCTCCGTGTTTTTCTTGCTATTTTTTGGTGCTTTTAGTTTTTAACTTTTTTTTTCTTACTGTTTATCTCGTCAGTCACATTTCATCCCGACTTTTATCCCTGATTTATCCATTTTTATCCAGGGATAAAATGTGACACTTTTATCCCTAAAATTCGGGATAGAAAGTGCATTTTTCATTCCAAACGTGGGAAAAAGTGTTTTCGCCTTTATAAGCTCCATTTTTTAAATTTAAGAAAATTTTCATATTATGTTAACCAGATTTTTTCAAATTTAGTAAGGGATTTCTTAAAATCGGGCAAGTAATTTTTGAAGTGTGATGATTATTATACCAGGTGCAGTCTAAATTTGCTAAATTTCCTTGACCATGACTTTTTTCTGAAACGATTTTCGAAATTTAAGATGGCGAAGTCGACTAAAATTTAATGTTTCCTTTTTTCTTGTAAAAAATTGAATTGGAATTATTCAAATTCCGATTAATTTATTCAGAAATGTTTTAAAATAAATTTTGAGACAATTAGATTTTTAGCTGACTTTTAAAACCTTAGCAATTTTTTCTGCTACATTGTAAAATGAAAAATAGTGGTCAAGTTCTTCCTTTTGTTTTGTGGTGAAAAAAATTTAATTTTTATGTCAAAGTCAAAGATGACGCACAATTTTGCTTCAATCTAAAAAGACAAGTCTATAAAGACAAAGAAAAACTTTTAGTTTCATAAAAAACATTAAATTATTATTATAAGTAAGAAAGTAATTATCATAAATGACAAACTTGGAGAAAAGCTTATTACTTACCTATTCGTGTGGTAGAAGAAGTCATGCAAAATGTCAAATATTGACGTTTCGGAGACGATCAATTTTTGGAGATTCTCAGGATGGAACTCGTGACCATACATGTCAACGGCTAAAAAAAGAAAAAATTTACATTTTTAAAAATTTTGGCAACCTTCATTGTTGCAAAAGATAACATACAATAATGTGCGTATAGTGTATCTAGATGATGTCTTTATTTGGAGATAAAAAAACCAAAAACCATAAATCTAGCTTTATAACACGGTAGGTAATCCGTGTTTATAATGGGCATTAATAGCAATAGAAAGAAATGATGAAACACATTATAAAATCTAACATTTAAGGTTTATAAGAGTTTTTAAAGAATTGTGTAACAAGGCTCACTTACCAGACAAGAAAATACTCTCCATCTGATTGTGTCTCAGCTCGTAGGCGGGTTGATGCGCGGCAATCAAAACTTGTCGCGCTCTTAAGGCCACCCTGGAATGTTCGCTTCGGACCAGTGTTGTCAGTTCTGTTAGCGCCGATGCCAGTTCGTCAGTCAAACCGGGCTCGTTGGCCCATAGGTGGTCTATGAGCATTGTGATTAAGGTATTCTTTTTGGCCACCTACAACAAAACATGACATTTATAGGGCTTTAGTTTTGTGCGCTAAAATATAATTATAAATGTATCCAAATTGGTGTGATTTCAAGCTACAGTTATAAAAATGTAGTACTCAAATTGGTAAAAATAGTTCTATACCCATGGGTCGGAAAATGCAAACTAAAGGATTTAAAGATGGGCTTAGATCAAGAAAAATCAAAAACAGGTAAAAAAAGCTGATTTCCTTAAATTTTTACCTTTTATCACCTGATAATTAAATTCATTTAAAACGCGAGTTCATTCTTAGAAAACTTTACACTTTTAACATAAAGAAGGTTGCAAGTCGCTTAGACCACGTGTTTTAGCACGCATATTTGAGATTAAGATATTTACTCATTATTAATATTGTAAAGGGTGTCTCGAAACTGGGTGCAATATTTTGAGGGAAAATAGTACTACGAAAATCGTTAAAAAAGTTTCAAGTTGCAACGAAGCTCACCCTAATCTAATATAACCACACATTCATATGCATTTTGCGACATATATTTATGGGAACTTTTTATAGCAATTTGTAGTAGTACTATTTTCCCCCGAAATATTTTACCACATTTGAATGACACCTTGTATTCAAAATATTTACCTATTATGTATAACAAAAGATAAAGTACAGGTTCATTGTTTAATTGCATAATTGTTTCTATATATTATAATTTGGACGTCCGAAATGTCAGGTGTTATTCCTTATATCAAAATTTGACAGCAACTTTATTAAGAGGGGCAGGGAACACCCTGTATATTATGACAAAAATATATGTTATTGACATTTGGATAGGACGTTTTTAAGTTAAATTAGATTAAAATTACTTTTAAAGTACATGTTTGATTTAATTGTAATATATAGGGTGTCCCATAACTTAGGGGCCATAGTGCAGCAGGTGAAAGAAGAGGTTATTTCCGAGAAAAAAGTTTATGTAAAAAATCACAAATCTGTTTATATATAGATTTTTAAAGTTAGAGGAGGAGAAAAGGGTTTTACAAAAAAAGAATATTTAGAATATTCAGCTGATTGTGATTCAAAAATGTGGTATTTCTTTTTTTGATAAAGTTGGGGAGATACAGGTTGTCAAAATAACCTCCAAAAATGTATCAAAAATAATAATTTTTCTAAAAAATTATTTTTTCCTTAATTATTCTTTTAAAAAATATCAACAATATTTTATTATTATGTCTTGCTAGAGACTTGTTTTTATTAACGAAAAATTAAAAAAAAAACATTGCGTTTAATATGGCATTTATATATTATATATAATAAAATAGTTTTTTCTAAAAAAAATTGACCAACTAATTTTTTTCAAAATAATTTTTATTTCAATTTATTGCTCTTGTTCTACCCAATTTCAAATTTTTACTACGTTTTTTCAAAAAGTGTTGGTTTTTATAAGCAATGGTGTAACCGAATAATGATTTGCTGTAAATTAGGTTGGTTGTTACCGCGAGTTCTGATTTGAATTTGGCTATAGGTTTGATGTAAACGTGCTTATGTTGTAACCATGTTAGTCATCGGCCAAATATTGGTAGTTTTTGCTGTTTACTTTTTTTATAAATAAAAATATATTTTTCTGCAATTTATGGTTGATTTTATTAACATTCAAAAACACTTATAAGACTGCGCTGCTGTCCACAATAAAAAGTTATTACAAAAAAGTATAAAAAATTGCCAACTTTGATGCTCTGTATCTCGACAAAAGACAGAATTTTGACCCATGCATTATAGGAACTTTTATCGGACATCCTGTATAAAAAAGTGCTTCACTAGATATTCACAAACTATATGCTGTCTAAAATCAGAAAAAATACGTATTCCATTCTGATGCAAAATACACAGCAAACTTCCATTAACTTAAAAGATATTGTCAACATTTGACATAATGAATAAAATCTGGAACTCCAAAGGCAGTCCAAAACATAATATTGAAAAAGTTATGCAACTTCTGTATTTTTAGTTTTTTGATATCATCTTAACACTCGATAAAAGTCACGCAAACATAATCAATGACTTTGTACGAGCTCAAGGACTTTGGTGTTGAAAATCAAACGTAAAACAACTTTGGCAATTGGTAAATTCCCTAAGATAACGTCGAAATACTGGTTGAGGTGTCTTTTACCTGTGAATGTGAGAAGATAGTCTGTGAAACCGCCTTCATGTCGTCCTTATTTTTATCCCTGAGTATTGATACACATTTGTCGTAGGAACCTTGTTGGAATTGACTTTCAACTTCAAAGTATTGATTGACGAGGTCTTGCACCGCTGCCTTCATTCGACCTCTGATACCGTTTCGGTACCTGTAAATAAATGATAAATAATACAATGCAGTTTGCACACAAAATACCGTAGTCAATACAAAACAGCAGTTATGCAAATATGCCTAAGCTTAGCTCTTACAATTCGTAAAAAGTTTAGTACAGGGTAATCCATTATATTTTGACCACGGATGTCTACACCTCGATAACTAGTGAACCGAATAATGATTTTAGTGTCAAAAGGTTGCTACTGCTAATAAATTTTAGTCTATGCTATCTGTTATTATCTGCACGAAATGTAAATGTCATTTATCTTTTTTTTTTAAATAGGACTTTATGCCTCGAGTTTAATGTTTTCTTTTTTTGTTATTAGTTTGCGACATATTTGCGAAAAACTCAAGAAATTAAAGAGAAAACGGCGCTCATGTAAAACCAAAGATATATTTTGTTTTTTTTATTATGGCGGTTCGTAATTGATATTTTCTCATTTAGCATAATGTAAATATGTCATGACGTAACCGCCAAAATAGAAAAAAACAAAGACATGAGCGCCGTTTTTTTCCTTTTAATTCTTGAGTTTTTCGCAAAATAATAAAAACCGCTAGTGTCCTGTGTGTGAAACGCTTTTTTTTAAATTAGCTAGATATTATGCACCATTATAGGGCAGTATTAACTTTAGAGTTAATTGTTTTTAAAAAAATTTATTTTGCGTAACAACTTTAAAGTAACAATAGTACGATCTTAAGTCTACAGAAGCTTTGCTGGGAATGGTTTAATTTTCTCCTAACAATTCATATAATAGTAAAAAAGTGCAAAGTTAGCAAACACGTGTGGTTATAAAAATGCTTATCTAATATAATAAAAATAATATTATGTGAATATAACTCCTCCCTCCTTAGGTCTGAAAATCACGGAGTTGAAGACGGAGTTGTTTTCAGGCTCAACTTCAGAGTTGCGGCTGGATTTTGCTTCTTCATCAGGTGGTTGCTTTACCACTGTTTTTCTTGACGTTTTGTGTCGGCAAGACTTCAGTGAAACTCCATTTTTCCAAAAGTAAAATATCATCATGGCTATGACAATCATAATCATAACTGAAGTAATGTAAGACGTGATGTGGCTGGCATGAAATTCATTTTGAACCTTGATTGGTTTTAATTTATTGGCAATATCATTTAATTTATAGATATTGGCAATATCGATTTTTGTTAAATTTGTTGATTCCAAAATTTCTGGTTGCTTAAATTTCTGGAATTCAATATTTGGTAAGATCAGTGGTCTTCCTTTTACTAATTGGTTTTCATTTCTGTATTTTCGATTTTCAACTGTTACTTCACATGACTGTGGAATTCTAATTAAAAACGGTTTACTAGTTCCAATATATTGACTAGTGCAGCATTTTGTGTGGACCATTTCAGTTTTGGCTGGCATCACCAGTAGTTGGTCTTGTGCGATTTGTTCGATTATTGATTCTTGCAGATTGATGTTAAACACAGGGCAGTTTTGTGGTTGAGAGCCCTCTGTGAGTCTAAGGGTGCATTGTCATCGGTGGTGAATCGTTCTTGGCAGTAGTACGTTTCTTCTAATTGTGGGCAGGCTTCTTCATGGAACTGATTTTAGCTCACACTACTACTATATAAGTAGTGTGAGCTATGGTGATCCTAATTTTTTCGAGAAAAAAAAAGTTGCTCCGATTTCAAAAATTTTTATATATCTTTGCGTTTCAGATGATTTTGAAACTTTTTTGTTTTGCTGTCTGTCTGTGTGTCTGTATGTCTGTCTGTCTGTCTGTCTGTCTGTCTGTCTGTAACGACCAACCCGCATAAGTCAAAAACCGCTTGTCCGATTTTAATGAAATTTGGTACCTAAGTTAGGTCTTGGGCCGTGATGGTCCCATTTAAAAATGAACAAAATCCACCGAACGCAAGCCAAATAAAATGGTGGGGGTAGATTCCAAAAATAAGAGTTTATGTGAAAATATGGCGTGTGTGATATCAAACGAAAGGTAATTAAGTCTGGAGTTAAACAAAATGAATTTTAGTTTATTTAAAAAAAAGGGTGGGGGTAGATGTCAAAAATTAGAGTTTAGGTGAAAATATGGCGTGTGTGATATCAAACGAAAGGTAATTGAGTCTGGAGTTAAACAAAATACATTTTAGTTTTTTTAAAAGATTTAAAAAATTTGAGTTTAAGTCAAAACATGGCTTGTGTGGTATCAAACGAAAGGTAATTGAGTCTGGAGTTGAATAAAACATATTTCAGTTTTTGATTATATTAGCTCACACTATAACTATAGTACCTAGTGTGAGCTTAGGTGCCCATAGATTGGCAGAGTTTTTCTGTAAGCTTCGTGCCAAAAAAGGGTATCGAGGTACGAAAATTTGGTTATTTTGGATAGTAGGTATTAATTGGTAAAATGTATATGTTTCGGGTTCAATAATTGGGACATGAAGTGCAAAAATTAATTTTAGGTTTGAAAAAGTTATTTGTGTACCCAAAAATTGATAGTAAGTTAACACATTATTAAAACTTGGAATTTGACTAGGTTTGTAAATTTTCTTTAAATATTCCATCATTCGAATCAGTTCAGTGCCTGAAATAATTAAGTTATGCAAAGTGTTTAATTTTGCAAACATTATTGCATCTTCTAAATTATCGACAAAAGTAATAAGATTTTGGCAATCTAAATTGATTTGTGATAACAAATTTTGCAAAGTCAAATAGATATTTAAATCTCGAATTGTTGTTCCCATATAATTTTGTAATCTTTTTAAACTGTTTTCTAATTTATTTTGGTTACTACTAAGAACTGTTAAGGTTTTGTTATAATCTCGAATTAAGGTTTTTGATTTTTTGAACGAGATTTGTAAATTCATTTCTTGAACAATGGTTTTTTGATTTTTCTGTAAGTGAGATATTACTTGTTCGTAACGTTCACCATCTTCGGAATCAAGGGTTCCAAAAAGCCATTTATTCATTTTTCCGACAACATTAATTAAACCTCGTTTATTCCTGATAACAGGGTGCAAATTTAAAATTTTATTTTGAGTGGTTTGTATTAAATATTCCGTTCTCAAAAGTGAGCTTTCGGAAAGACTGTTTAAAGATATCGGATTTGTATTATTGTCTTTTAAAAAGTTTTGTTTAATCATTGAGAAATATTTTTTAATTTTTGAAAATTGATCGATTATTGATTGAAGATCAATATAATGCAAAAAAGTATGTTTTGTATAAATTTGTTTTGAGCTACCTAGTTGGATAGGAAGAAGGGGGTTATTTAAGGTCGTAATTTGCACCTCATCATTGCTGCTGACTACTATTAGAGACGTCATTATGACTGCTACTATGAGGGCGTTCCTCGGGAGTGTCATTTTGAACCTGTAAAGAAGATTTCTTTTTAGTTTTTGGTTTTCGCGCACTCGATTTATGATAAGTGCCTTTTGTGGTGAAAATCTTTTTAGGAGTTTGTCTCTTTACTGCGGTTTTTGTAAATTTGGGGGCATCTTTTGATCTCGATTTCGTTTGTATGTAGGCGTCAGAATGATTTAAGAAATCTGGGGGGTCCGATCGTTTTTCGTTTGCCTTGTTTATATTTTTCTCTTTAACTTGCTGGTTTGTTTCTTTTATTTTTTCGTATAACTTTTGAGTTGTTTCTTTGTGTTTTTGGACATAGTCTGAAACGATGGCTGCGTCCGATATGCTAAAGGGGTCGATATTACTTATGTGCCCTTTTACCACTTCAAAGGGGGTAAATTTATGTACAGAGTGAATCGAATTATTATAACCAAGGCATGCGCGTTGCATGAGTTGCTCTGCGCTTGATTTTGGATTATCTTCCTTTAAACATCTAAATGCTTCAATAATGGAAGAATGGAATCTTTCCACGGGGCTATTTGAATTCGAATTTTTGGCTGTTCCTATGTGAAATTGGATTTTATGTAATTTGCAAAAATCTTGAACGCCCTTATTTTTAAATTCAGTTCCTGGGTCAACGGTTATTTTTAAAGGTAAGCCGTGGTGGCTTGAGAAGGTCAGTAATGCATCTGTGACTGATGTACCGGTCAAGGTCTTTAAAAGGGACGCCTGGCCGTATCGACAAAATGTGTCGTACAGTGTTAAAAATATTTCTTTCGATATGCGAAATTAGTCAACATGTACGTGATCAAACGGTTTTGAGCTCGTGGGCGTCAAGTTAAATTTAATCACTGGAGGATCCCTATCGTATTTATTCCTTTGGCATGTTTCACAGTTGTTTACATATTCAGTAATGTCTTCGATCATTTTAGGCCAATAAAAATTTGAAGATATTGATGTCTTCATTTCGTTAATGCCTCTATGACATGTTTTTGTGGTATGATACAGGGTGAGTTTTTCTTTTTGCTCTTCTCTTATCTCTACGTCTACTAATAATTTTGGGCAATGTATTATTTTGTAAGATGCATTTTTAAAGATATTTTGGACAGTTGTTGTAAATAATGGGGCCAAAATTGAGGTTCTAAAGAAAATACCGTATCGTTGTTTTGGTTCTAAGAATTCTTTCATAAATTTAATTATGTCTTGTTGTGCATCATTGGCAGTTAGTGTGACGTAATATCTCGTATTTTCAAAGACTTTGTCAAATTTACATTGCATCTTATCTGTATCGCTAATAGTCATTATAATTTGATTTTTATATTGATTTAGAGGTCTTTCCGATATTGGTATTGCCAATATTGGTTCTTCAGCTGATGAGTGAACAGTTTCTCCATCTCAATTTTCATCCTGGGATTGATTATTTAATTGATTTGATTTATTTTTTGATATTCTCTTTGATTGATTTGATATTGGTATCGATTGATGTGATTGGCTATAATTTTTAATGGCCGATTCAAATGTAAACATTTCAAAATAATTTTCTTCGAAGGGTTGAACTCTTAGGGGTTGTTCGAAAGTAAGGGATAAATTTCGATCAGTGGGGTTTTGAATCTCTACGCATGCCCATCCATCTTTGGCATTTGTTATTATTGGCGGTATTAAAAAATTACCAATTTTATTTCCATTCGTTAATATTTCGCCCTTGTCTATAGAAACGGGTATTAATTTTAAAGCCTTTTCCTTGGGTCCTAATGCTACTGTTGAGCTTGTGTCAAAACTTTGTCGATATATGAATGGTATTTTTACATTCGATCCAATCAATTGTTGGTTAATGATGTCCAGGTTGATTTCAAGTTGTCTAAGGTCGTTTATACATATTACACCGTCGAAAAAATCGTGGAAGTCGAATAAAACGAACTTAATATATGTGTTACAATTAAATTCTGCAAACGCAGGGATTTCTGCTTCAAACTGCGTTTCGGTGCAACCTGTTGCCGTTTTAATTTTATTTTGTTTTCTAAAAATACAATTTGGAAAAAATTCTTCAGCGATTGATGGTCGAAGAGAACGACAACTTCCTGTATCGATTAATAATTTACATTTTGGATGTTTAATTTCGATATAAGGAAGTGCGCTGTTGCCAGAGCTATTTATTTCTACTAGGTTTGATTTTGTTTGGAGCTGGCCTCTTGAAAATTTTCGGTTTTATTTTTAGTTTCTGAGATATTTAAATTTTGAGTTGAAGTTCCGGGATTTTGCATTTCATCTCCTTGGTTTTGGTAATAAATATTAGTTTCATATGACTGATCGGTGTATTGGTTATAATCATCGGTATGGTACTGGTTATAATCATGGCTATCGTACTGATTATAATCATAGCTATTATATTGGTTGTAATCATGGTCATCGTATTGGGTATAATCATAGTCGTGTATTGGTTATAATCATAGTCATTGTATTGGTTATAATCATGGCTATAATTATTTTGTGAAGATACATCATTCATGTGTAATTCTTCGAAATGAAATTGAGGTGGTTTAGGATAACGTTGCCAGTGTTGTGGTAGTTGACTTTGTTGGCTATGTACGCGTCTAAATGTATTATTAGATGTCACGGACATTGGGGTAGGTTTTGGTAATTGATCTTGTGGTGTATTTTTTGGTTTAAATACGTCTGGTTTGGGACCGAAAACTTGTTCACCTGTGAAAAACATTTTTGTGGCATTGGTCGTGGTTGAATATTTATTGGACCAGTAGGAAACCTATTTCGGTTAGCAAAATTTTGATTAGAGAAATTTTGATTTTGAGGTCGCTGCTGAAAGAAGTTTGAGTTTTGATTAAAATAATTTTGAGGTTGTCTTTGGAAATTATTAAACGGTTGATTTGGTGAGCTAAAAATGTTTCTATTAGGTACTTGTTTTGAACTTGAAGGGAAATTTGGATTATTTTGAGAACCGTACAACATTTCGAAATTTTCAAATTCGTTGACTTTAGTCATGGCTTCTTCTAACGAATCGGGTTTATTGAAAAACATATTGTCACGGATTTTACCTGTGCAATTTGCGATAAAAGTATTTAATGCAGTTTTTTCATATTCATTTTTCAAAATAGCAAATGTTTCGAGGGGTAGATTTTCTTGTCGAACCATTTGATTGATTGCGTTTGTAAGGTGCTTAAGCCGTGTACCAAAAGAAAAAAGATCTTCGTTTTTAAAAGGTTTGGTGCGAGCTAAATCTTGAATTAAGCATTCTTTATCTCTTCGATCAGAAAAACATTGTTTTAAAGCTTCCTTTAATTCGAAATAATTTTGTATATCACTTCTATTGCCTACCAATTTTTCGGCATTACCTGTCAATTTACTTTGGATGTGATCAAAAATTAATGCATTGATTGTCTCATTTCGTGCAACTGAATAGTCTTGTACTAACCTATCGCATTTGTTTAAGAAAATATTAAGAGTTTCATAACTACCATCATAAGGCCTTAAAGTATTTAACCTTGCCCTTAATAAATCCCATTCTATACGTGGTGTTTGAGGAGGTGGCATAACATTACCTTCTTGATTTGCCATTTTTGACGGTCTTATAACGTTTGCAACCGATATTCAAAATGTTTCGGTTGTTTTTTCTCTGTTTTTGATTTAAACTGATTCGAAAATAAACTACTTAAAGAATTCGAATCAGAATCACTGTCTGAGCTCATAAAAATTACAAAAAATAAATTTTGAAATGTTTTTTTTTAATACTAATTTCTTTTTTTCAAATTTCTAAAATTCAGTTCTTGATTTTTGTTGAATTTTATTTGTTTTTGTTTTTCCTATTCTATTATTAACCCAGTTGATCGCAATTGATCTTGCTCTAAATCTATTGATCCCAATTGATCTTGCCTAAATATAGTGATCCCAATTGATCTTGCCTAAACTAATGATCCCAATTGATCTTGCCTAAAATTAGTGATCCCAATTGAACTTGCCTAAACTAATGATCCCAATTGATCTTGCCTAAAATTTATTGATTGCAATTAATCACGCCCTAAAATTATCTCTACCGAAATCTTACACGATCTAGGAAGAGGCGAAAAGGAAAATTTGGCACTTACGATTTTTGTTGTCTTCTTGCGTCGAGGTTGCTTTATCGCTGTGGCCCAAATTAATCCTTCCCCGATTCACCAACAGAGGACTGCGACTTGTCACTGTTAAAGTTCTTTTTGCGTTTTAAAGAGTTGAAACTCACGAACCGATTAAAGTTTTTGTTTTTAAAAAATTTTATTTTGCGTAACAACTTTAAAGTAACAATAGTACGATCTTAAGTCTACAAAAGCTTTGCTGGGAATGGTTTAATTTTCTCCTAACAATTCATATAATAGTAAAAAAGTACAAAGTTAGCAAACACGTGTGGTTATAAAAATGCTTATCTAATATAATAAAAATAATATTATGTGAATATAACTAGCGGGTGCTGCAATTATTGTAATGGTCGTCGATATTTTGGAAAAAAAGTATGTTTTTAAAGGTTTAATTGCAAATATCTCGCAAACTAATAATAAAAACCCAGGCAGAAAAAATATATTGCAGGCATTTAGTTCTAATTAAAATTTTATTTTAAGTCTCAGAGAGCCAAAACCTAACCTTGCTGTATAAACGAATCAATCAATCAATTAACCTTTACCTTTGTACCAGCTGCACAATTCCGCCAGTAGCCAAAAAGAAGTTGTCCCTATCAGCCCTCTTGTGCAACATGGCGGCATGACTGTCAATTACGCTGGCGATCTGCTGACTGGGGAACTGTGCCAAAACTGACGTGATGTTTCTTTCGTAGAGCGCCATCAGGCGGCGGATTTTTTTCTCTACCGCCACCGGAATTCGGCCCGATATTGAGGCCATGACTTCTTGCAGTTCTAGGAGGGGCAGGCTCGGATCGCGAAGGGAAGCCATGAATTTTTCGATAATCTGTAAACCAAAATTACTATATTTTAAACCAATCACAAAAATGTATTTTAACGTCAAATATTGTTTTCTAGACAGCTTATGCTATGAATTAAAAAAATTTTTGATTGTCCAAGCAAGTTATACATAGGCATATACAGTGTGTCCCCGGATGGAGTTGACAAGAGGAAAAAATCCTTTATTTTTGATTTTACGAAAAGAACTCCCTCTTTATAAAAAATTCTGCTTGTTGAAAAATTAAGATTACCATAATAAAATCTTTGATTAGATGTACAGGGTGTTATCAAATTAAGAAAGATATAATTAATAAGAGGTACGGGTAGACCTCGTCAGATGTCTATCAGGGGAAATGAATCCACCCCTGCCATCGATATGAAAGGCGGAGAGAATGGACCTCGGTACGGTGATCATAGCGTAGGTGGCAACCCTTTCTTTTAGGGATAGTATAAAAGACAGCTGTTGCCTTACAGGATGGCGTTGGCTCGTCAAAGGCTAGAGGAGAAAAACCTTGATTAAAAATCCTGGCTCTCCAAGTAGGGAGTTGAGGCATTAGACTGGTTCTCTAATCCTTGTAAAACAAAGCAATTACCAAAAAGTCTAAACAAAGCCTAGGAGCAATAGATGGAAATTCTCAAAGACGAAAAAAGCAAAGACCAGGACTATGAATATAGCTACATGGAACGTACAGGGAGTGAATCAAAAGTTGGACCTTATTGCAACCGAAGTGCAGAATTGTAAGACCGATATTATTGCACTTACAGAGACAAAAAAGGAAGGAACAGGTACGAATAGTGTCGGCAATTTCGTCCATATATTCACTGGAGTCCCAAAAGAAAGAAGAGCAGCCAGAGGGGTATCCTTGTTAATAAAGAAAAACCCAAAAAATAAGATTCCTATGGATGGCTTCAGCCAACAAGAAATATTAAATCAATCATTGATTATGCTATAGGTGGACAACACTCGCAATTAAAGTGGTATGATGTGCGAGCATTTCGTGGTATTACCTGTGGATCTGACCACCATCTGGTAAAAGCAAAAATATTATTCCCTTTAAGAAAAACACGACGAAAGTATTGGAGAAAATGAAAACCTAGAATGCATCGAAGAAAATCAAAAATACAACTTTAGAAGTCTAGAAATCGAAAGTACTCAAAGATTGTATCAGAACATAAAAAATTAATAAACACAGAACACTCATTTGAAGAGATATATACAAACATAATAAAAAGTTTGAAGGAAGCAAGCATCGAAGCTGTTGGATACCAAGATAATAGAAATAGCAGGAAGATGTGGTGGACGGAAAAATACAGGAAATGGTCAAAGAGAAAAAACGCACATACTTGAAATGGCTCAGTACTAAAGAACAAAGAGACCTAGAAATCTACAGGGAAACCAGAAAACAGCTAAGAAATTTGATACGAACAGAAAAAATCAAATGTTCGAGCGCAAATGCCACGATATAAATACACACGTAGGAGGTAGGCAGAGTTCTGAAGTATGGAAATTCATATCTACAGTAAAAAACCCAACAAAAGAAAAAGTAAACATCCAGATCATCAAACCAGAACAATGGACATAACACTACAAGGGACTGCTGCATGAAAAGAGACCCGAATATCTGGCAGCCTCTCCGAGGAGAGACATAGAAGTACACGGAGAGGAAATAATCATCGAAAAAGAAATGATAAAAAATAGTATTAAAAAGCTTAAATCCGGAAAAGCTAGCGGACCTGGAGGAATATATGCTGAAATGCTCAAATATGGATCAGAGAAACTAATCGAAAATCTCACATATATTATCAATCAATGCATAAACGGACATCCAGTACCTGATGATTGATTGATTCATATCCTCAATACATAAAAAAGGAAACAAGCTGGATTGCAACAATTACAGAGGAATTTCAGTAACCAGTACTCTAAGTAGATTGTACGGTAGGATTCTTAGAGATCTAATAGAGAATGATTTTCATGAACAAGAAGAAGAGCAGAGTGGGTTTCGTGCAGGCAGATCTTGTAGTGATAATGTTTTTTGTCTTAAACAAGTAATTGAGAAAAGGAGCGCCAGAACTAAAGAAAATATGTTACCTTTGTGGACCTACAAAAAGCATATGATACCATTCCAGTAGAAAAACTATGGACAGTGCTAGAGCAGACTAATATCAATCATACATACATAAAAGCGATAAAAGAACTATACAAAGGGTCAAATCTAAAATTAAAATTGGAAATCGACTTTCAAAAGAATTCCTGGTAAAAAAAGGCTTAAGACAGTATAGTATATTGTATCTCTCCAACTCTTTTTAAAATATATATCGCAGTAGCTCTAAAAAACTGGAAACGGAAAGTGCACGGCATGGGAATACAACTTAACGACCGATTTACCATATACACACCACAGTTTGCTGACGACCAAGTAATTGTAGCTAATGATAAAGAAGACATGGAGTATATGATGAGAAAGTTAATGGAAGAATACCAAAAGTGGGGATTAACGGTGAACGTGGATAAGACACAGTACTTATGTATTGGAAACGAATCCAGTGAGTTAGAACTAGACAATGGACAAGTAACAAATGGCAACAGTCAATACAAAGATCAATGAGTCAAAAAAATCTGACAGAAGATGATTGTCAGGATCGAAAGAGGTGGAGAATAGGCGTCGGACAACGTAGAAAAACGTTCTAAACCGATTAAATAAAAAATAAAAATAATTAATAAGAGGAGAAATATCTTTATTTTTAATTTCAGGAAAAACATCACTCTTTATAAAAAATTCTGCTTGTCAAAAGATTGAGATAACGATATTAATATCTTTGATTAGAAGTACAGGGTGTTATCGAATTAAGAAACAATAAATAATCCATTGAGTTGTATAAAGCCCTGAAAGGGCTTTAGAGACGGAAAGACAAGGCATTTTTTATTGACCCTATCCAATTTGGTTTCTAAGGGCGGGTATTTCTTTTACAATAAAAACAGAGATATACATTATTGAACATGTGAAACGGACAAAGATAGGCTGATTTTGCATGCTAATAATACCCTAGATAATATATGGGTACTTTTATCTCTTTCACACTGACGGCATAAGTGCGACAGAAAAGCAGCTGGCTACTTTTAAGTCACCTGCCGTATTTTAAGTGATTCGACCTGCTAGTCGGTTTATACAGGGAAAACTGATAGACAATGTTGTCTAAGTACGGAGATGAATTTTTTTGAATTTCGTGCGGGAATATTACAAAAAGAAATCTTAAAAACGTTTAAAAACAAGTTTAGAAGTAACTATTTGAGTTCAAACATGGTGCAAAATTGTTTTTTGTCAAAAGAAGAAAAAAAATCGATGGAAAAACAACATTTCATGGGTAAGTCGTCTTGACGGATAGTTTTTGCTAAAACACGAGAAAGTTCAGTAGCGTCACGATAGATAGTTTTTTCTGCGACCGTGCGATTTTACCCTCACACATTTATGCAAAAACATCTTTAAAAAATCTTTTATGTAATATTCTTGAAATTTGGTTTTGTTAGAGTTAAATCCATCAAGTCGAGTGTTGAAATTTTGGTAGGTCTAGAGTTCTGGTAACCTGATAACATAAAATTTACGTTTTTGATTACAAGAATGGCGAATCCAAAATGGCGGATTTCTTTATTTTTAAACCGATTCGTCTCAAACTTGAAAGTTTGAAGTGTTTGGGATCACTTAATACAGTTTTACCCTGAAACTTAAAAAAATTAAAATGGCGGATGCAAATTGGCGGATTTTCTTATTTATGCACCAATATTTATCAAATATAGAACTTGGCGGTGTTTCAAGTCGCTGATTACGATTTTTGAATCAATTTCTTCATTTTTAAACCGATTTGTCTCAAACTTGAAAGTTTGCAGTGCTTGAGATCACTTAATACAGTTTTAACCTAAAACTTAAAAAAAATTAAAATGGCGGATTTTCTTATTTATGCACCGATATGTATCAAATATAGAACTTTTGACTCAAACTCATAAAAAATTCAAAATGGCGGATCCAAAATGGTGGGTTTCTTAATTTTTCAACGAATTTGTCTCAATTGTCTCAAACTTGAAAGTTTGCAGTGCTTAAGGTCACTTAATACAATTTGTGACTCACACTTGCAAATGGCAGACTTTTATAGCTTAATACAAAATATGACTCAAGTTTAAAGAAAGAAATGTAATATTTTAAGCTTAAGACAAATCGGTTAGTAAATAAAAAAGTCTGTCATGTTTGATTCGCCATTTTGATTTTTTTATGAGTTTAAGTCAAAAATGATAATCAGCAAAGTCCACCATTTTGGATCCGCCATTTAAAATTATTTATGAGTTTGATATTTGATACATATCGGTGCATAAATAAAAAAATCTGCCATTTTCCATCCGTCATTTGAAATTAAATGCTTTCAAGCACTGGAAACTTTCACGCTTGAGACAAATCGGTTTAAAAATAAAGAAATCCGCCATTTTGAGTTTGAGTCAAAAATCATATTCAGCGAGTTGAAACACTGCCAAGTTCTATATTTGATGAATATTGGTGAATAAATAAGAAAATCTGCCATTTTGGATCCGCATTTTAATTTTTCTTTGTTTGTGTTAAAACTGTATTAAGTGATGTCAAACTCTGCAAACTTTCAAGTTTGAGACAAATCGGTTTAAAAATAAAGAAATCCACCATTTTGGATCCGCCATTCTTGAAATAGAAAACGTAAATGGTATTTTTACCAGGTTTCCAGAACACTACACCTACCAAATTTCAACACTCGACTTAATAGATGTTGAAATTTTTGTATTAGGGCCGGCGTGGCGCCCGGTTGGCGGCGCCGAGTTGTCCCGGCGCCCAGTTGTCCCATTCCGAATTGAAATTTTTAGTTCCGAAATTTCATCCGACTCGAGCATAACTTGTAGTCCACCCAAGAAGAGAAGAGTTGAAGAAGACCCTTGTTCAAACAAAGAAAATATTTTACCTGGAGGGTACAACATTTGTAAAGTTCTAACATGAAAACAATAATTTTAATACATCCACTGCACTTAGCATGCTAACAAATTCTTTTTACTCTTTTTTTTACTGAAGAGAATTTTGTAAACACAGTATACAAGTATTCATGAATTATTTATTATTCAAACAGAAAATTGTTGATAAACAAATGCTAGTAGAATTCAAAATTTTTATTTTGCGCCGCCACTGCCCTTTTTTATCCAAGACAAGCAAATAGAATATTTTTGCGATGTTGCATGTGTTCGGACTTACCAAACCGAAATTCTATTTTCATCCCTGTCTTGCTCATTAAATTCTTACTTGTATTTGGTCAATTGCGATAAAAGCTTGATATAATGGCAATTAAGGCCCATGCCGGGTCTACCCGTAGGGTATAGAAGTCAATGAAATAATCCAAAAGGAAGAGGACCGTATTTTTTCAGTAAAGCAAAATGTTATGTAAACAAAATTGTTTGAATCACAACATAAAATGGAAGTACCAAATCTAGGAAAACAAAATCTATCTAGGTTTTAATTTTTAAACATTTGATGAAGAGACAATATAACATAATATTGAACAAAATGTAAAACCTATTACTTGAAAATCAATATGACAATCAACAAAATAAATCTATCAATGTCACATTATAAAGAGTGATGTTTTTCGTAAAATTAAAATTAAAAATAAAGATTTGTGAAACCAGCAGAAACAACTACTCTGAGGGAAAATACTCCTACTGGCATTGAATTATACTGATGGCTTGATGCTTTCGTTGGGAACTTGTTAAAACTGTTTGGTTTTCACTATCTCCAACGTCGATCACAAGGATACGAATGATCCCCGTCTGGAACACGTCCTGACAATCACGAACAAGTGATCCATGCCAATCCACGACCGGCCCGGTTTCGACCTTTTGGGCCATCCTCAGGTGAATACAGCCGATAGCTCCGTGTAGAGCATAAGTTTTGTGAGACCAACAGAAACAACTACTCCGAGGGAAAATACCCCTACCGGCATTGAATGATACTGATGGCTTGATGCTTTCGTTAGGAACTTGTTAAAACTGTTTGGTTTTCACTATCTCCAACGTCGATCACAAGGATACGAATGATCTCCGTCTGGAACACGTCCTGACAATCACGAACAAGTGATCCATGCCAATCCACGACCGGCCCGGTTTCGACCTTTTGGGTCATCCTCAGGTGAATGTAGGTGATAGCTCCGTGTAGAGCATAAGTTTTGCGAAACCAACAGAAACAACTACTCCGAGGGAAAATACCCCTACCGGCATTGAATTATACTGATGGCTTGATGCTTTCGTTGGGATCTTGTTAAAACTGTTT
This sequence comes from Aspidapion aeneum, assembly GCA_963576565.1. Lineage (NCBI taxonomy): Eukaryota > Metazoa > Arthropoda > Insecta > Coleoptera > Brentidae > Aspidapion > Aspidapion aeneum. Next base: position 29,630,499 of record OY755046.1, on the reverse strand, counting down.
GGTTTTCACTATCTCCACAAGGATACGAATGATCCCCGTCTGGAACACGTCCTGACAATCAGGAACAAGTGATCCATGCCAATCCACGACCGGTTTCGACCTTTTGGGCCATCCTCAGGTGAATGTAGGCGATAGCTTCGTGTAGAGCATAAGTTTTGACCAGACGGGGATCATTCGTATCCTTGTGATCGACGTTGGAGATAGTGAAAACCAAACAGTTTCAGGGTTCGGATCTTTTGTCACATCTTAGATTTAAGAAATATTAAATTTTATTCATACCGTGTAAATAAGTTATTTGCGTCAAAAGTCTTAAAAACTAACAAATTTTGTGATGGTATCTATCTGTCTGGGACATGTTAACACCTAAACCGAACATTTTGCGGTACCCGTGAGTAAGGTCATTAAATTTTGGTGGGAGGGCTGCAACGAGGGTGGGAGGGGGTTCACATATGTTAAAAAATCACAATTTAAGAACCACAGCAGCTAACAAAACGAGGATTTTAAAGTTAGATTATGAATAATATTTATAACGTTAGAGTTCGTCACAATCACAGTTTTTTCGTTCATCACAATCACAGTTTTTGATATAATATATATATATAAAACAAATCATATAAACCACAGCAGCAAAATAACATTTTTAAAAAATTGGGTTTTAAAAAAAGCAAATCGTATATATCTCAAAAAGGACAGCAGCAAAAGTAACATATTTATGGGTAGTGTTATGGGTCTCCATGTACACTTTTTTATTCTTACCTCTCTTAATCGTGGAGCATTGTAAGGATCGGGTAAGCAATAACCAGCCAATGTGTTATCGAGCATCAGTTTGTAATTACTGTGAATATGGTTGAGCTTTTCAGGAACACCTTGTTGTGATACGTCGATGTCTGGGAAAGGACCTATAGAAACATTTTTTAAACTACATTTTATGGGTCGAGGAAATTTGCTTGAAAACGCGTCGTTCGAAAAACAGTTCGAAAATATTTTCTTTCAACTTTATTTTTCCGCACCAATATGTGAATATTTTAAAAACCTGTATATATTTAACGTTTCTGTTAATTATATAACCTGTTTTGATAGTGTTAACTGTAAAAAATTTTTGAAGTAATTCGATGCAGTATGTTTTTTTTGTTTTCCTGATTGTCGTAGAAATATAATTGTTCCTAACGCAAAAACCTATTTTTCCGCACTAAAATACTTGACAGAACTCGCTACGCATCGTTCGGCATTTGCATGCAAAAAAATCTGCACTTGTTAGGAAAATAGCTAGGAGGAGGAGGACAGGGCAGCTAATTTAAGAACATAATTTTAAATACTTTTCCTTTTGAAAAAAATGTTTTTGAACAATTTTCTGAAATTCGAAGACCAAACTAAAATAAGCCCTTTGTTTCTATCTGTGTGAGTGTTTAGGTTGTTGGAGAGCAAAGCAAATCATAACCTCTTAAAATGTCATTTTCGTATGAGCTATCAATTTATCTTGCAACAAAGATTACAAAATTAAGCACGAATTATTATTTAATTTTAAGGACTCCAACATGGCAAAATACTTTTTTTTCAAGCCAGGCACAACGCTATTAATTTTAAAAGTAAGAGTATTTTTTCCTAAAGAATAAGCATATGGAAGCCGACTATTTTTTCACACAAAGCTTGGCACCACACACACATTTTGAACATAAATTTTATACTGTCATATAAATAAATAACCGCTTTTTTAACAAAAACATTTTATTTGAATTTTACCAACCCTTGTATAGTTCAGTCTTTGTAACCAAATTGGGATCATCTAATTCGAGATTGCCAATGACAGCGCCAGGGTCTAAAACAGCACCGGGTCGTTTGACGTATGTCACTGTTCCTGCCTCACTTGATGTCAGTGTCATCACCATCTTCATTACTTCGATTTCTGCGTATGCTTGTCCCTAAATTAAATAAAATCGTTTAATGGGATATTGCATGATTTAGTTGCAAGTTGACACTAACCAACATAAAATGTTTGCTCTTGTATTTTTCAGTTATTGCCTGCTTTTTGTTTTGTTCGTTAGTTTTCACTTGTAAATTCATACGATTTTGCTAGCGTTTCATATTATTATATTATATTGCAGGAACCAAAAAGATCTACTATCACAAATCTAACAATTTTCGCGCAATAGTTACATGAGGCTTTAAATACAAAGAGTGAAGTAGATGTTGTTTACGCCGATTTAGAAAAGGCTTTTGATAATGTAAGTCACAGGACTATTTTGGATGGACCAATTAGAATGGATGTTTCTTCATACTTAACTAATTTAATTCAATCTTATCTAGAAAGTAGGTCTACTATTTATGTAAATTATTTTGATGTTGAACCTTCAACAAAAATTTTTGTAAAGTAAAAATTTTGAATAATTGGAATTTGCCAATGATTTTAAATTGTTTGTTGAAGTTTTCTCATTGGAGGATTATGAATGAAACACTCCAAAGAGAATTTCAGGACACCGCCTTATTTATCAACTTTAATTTGTGTAAATGCTTTTGTTTGACATTTAGACATAACAAAAACTTAATTGAATTTGGTTAGACAATAAAACCTAAAACTTGTTTAAACAAAAAGAGTTGGGTGTAAACTTGGATGCTAATCTTTCATTTTTATCACATAATATTTCCAAAACTTAAAGTGCCCAAAAAGTTGCTGGGTTTAATTGTAGAAATACTAAAAGTTTTAACATTAACGTTAGCATTTACTTATTTGATAGTCCAGTCTTGCCAATACTGGAATATGGAAGTGTTATCTGGCTTCCTCAATATCACATTTAGATCGGTATTGAGGTAGTTTAAAGGAATTTTTTGAAAGGCATGCACTGTAGAAGGTTTGGGTTTTATCCACAAAGAGGCTGTGATAACTTTTTATTAGGAATATTCAATAGAATGTCACTAAACCAAAGAAGGATTCATTATTTCTTTTTATCAACAATGTTGATTAAACAACTTTTGCCATAAATTGAATCAATTTAAGAACAAAAAATATGTTTTAATTAGCGTATCCACGAACTAATCTATTTAAAAGCTCCCCTATCAACAATTTATGCAGCTTATTTAACAGGTATGCTTCATATATTGACAATATTGACAAGAAGAATTCAAAAAAAATGATAGCAACTGCGCAATACTTAATTAATTTCTTACAATAGATGTCTTTTTAATGTAAAGAAGTATCTATAATGGACTTTTTGCTGTAGATACTGTTGAATAAATAAATCATCATACCTTGTCGACATGTCCACCATCTTCAACTAATAATCCAATCAATTTACCACCAGATGGACTTCTTAGTATGCTTGGATCATTTTCTTTTTCGAATATGCAAGTTTGATTGCCGATCACTATTCTGCAATAAGCAAACGTAGTTTATCAAGTTCAACTTTATATCAGTCGATTATATTGTAATACAGTAAGAGTACTTTCATAAGGTGAAGTGGGGTTAGAGGGACTCAAAAACTTTTATAGTTGATTTTATCAGTATATAAAAATTAATTAAATAGTGCTTTTAAGTAACTGAGAATGTTTAGTTTAAGTTTCTGTCAGTTAAATAGCTAGGTTTCGCTTAAATATTATTTAAGAAAATCATGCCTAAAAAATTATTTAGTTTATATAAGTCAATAGGTCTTACTTATCCTGATATTACCTATTCCAATATAAAACATTATCCCCATAGCATTCTGTACGTTTTTACTCACCTATATCTGTCCACTTCTTCTTTCATGTAAGTTGTGAACGAAGAGCCATCTACTGACAAAAGAATGCCGTCGTCACTAAGTCTGTGAAGCTCGATTTCTTTGAAGGAACCATTCATCTAGTAAAATTAATGTTTGTTCAGGTTACTTTATTTTAGATCAGATTCGTTTGAGTTATTTACGACTGATATTGCCGCCTACGACATACACAAGGTTTGGGGAATTTAGAAGATGACAGGTAATTACCGAATTAACGATTTCTAGAAACCTTATTTATGGTGTTCATGTTGCAAATTGCTTCCGAATTGAATGAAAATCGCCTGATGAGAACAAGCTTTAAGCACCCCCATATTTGTTACCGTATTAACATAGATTAAAAAACATACATTAATAATCAATTTGGGACGTACCTGTAAAAAGTAAGAAGTTGGCCCACTTTTGGTCGCTTGGACTTTGTACTTGTTTCCACTATTAATTAATTCTACATCTACTACATTTGTTAATATGTTGGCACCCTGAATCTGTCCTTTTTCTAGAGAGCTAACGAATTCTTGGAACCCTGTAAAAAAATTATTATAATAGTTAATTTTATTAGCAAATCGAAAAAAAAGTTTATGGGTCAACTTCTAAATTGGATTTTACAACTAACACAAATTTCCCTTTCTTAACAAAGAAATAGCGTTTTCTTTTTATTTGAAGAAAAGAATATTAAAGCAAGAGGACAAAACTGTGAGTGACCAGTAAATTACAAATTAACATTAACATAAAAAAGGGGGAATTTATAGCAATTTTTCAAAATTATTCGGGCAAACAAATCATTAATATTTATTTTCCCAAAATAAAAATAAAAACAATACAAACCTAAAAAAATAACTGTTAAGCAAAGAGACAGTTTCAAGTTACCTCTTGCTTAAAGAGTAAGCTTTTTGCGCGATAATTTCAAGAGTATTTTTATACATTTTCACGAAATTTGAGTACAACAATTTTTGTGGATCTTAAACACGTCAAACATAATTAAAATATGTTAAGATACAGATTTATTAAATAAATAAATGTCGGCGACCATTTCCTTCTCTTTCCTTTGTTAAGGTCTAGTAAAAAAAATCGTATTTGTCACGGAAGAAGGGCTACCCAACGCCGTACATGGTACATTCGTCCTGATGGCTCTGGGTTTTGTTGACTTCTAAGAGTTCCTAGGGGGCCAGAAACCTATTACCCAACGAGTAGTTTACATTACTTGTTTAATTATAAATACCTGTTTCAATAGTCTTATCAGCAATGTGCAACGCCCCGCAGACAACCGCCAACATAACGTCTGGCTTTTCAGCCTGAACCTTCTCGTGAATAAGAGCATCGAGCCATGCAGTATCCGTGGTGTTTTCTTGAAAGCTTTTCGTTTCCAGAAGCGTTATAAGGTATTCCACTGTTGTCCTATAAAAATATATTGAAATCATTTAATTTTTACATTAAAATGCTGAATAGATCGTGAGTAGGAAAAAACAAAAAAAAACCTGTGCCACACGCTGGCACGCCTGACCCATTATGGTGGCACGCTAGGTTTTCCACAAATAACGAAAAAATTACAATATGATTAAACCAAAACTCACTTAGATGACGAAACCTCAATATTCAAGTGCAAAAACCGCATTGAAAAATTCATTAATTTGTTTGACTTTGCTATTTTTTATTTTTCACAAAAATGATACGTTTTTGTTTTTTTTTGTAACTTAAAGTAGTTGAGATTTTGTTTTAGATATTAAACTAGTAAATAGCATTTTTTTATTATTATGAAATTAAAAATAACAAAATATTGCTTTAACAAAACTGAGTGGCAAGCGCAAAATTTTTGGAGTGAAAAGTGGCAGAGCTTACTAAAAGGTTGGCCAACACTGCTATAGAGGGACCTTAAACGGTAAAACCACAAAACAATAGGGCAAAAGCCATCTAATTTGAAAAACAACACAAAATTAAATTTAACATACTCCCAGTGGTTCAGGGGCTAGATGGTAAACAACCGTACATAAAAGTATTTCGCTCTCTCACTATTGTTTTCATGCCATTTTTTTTTCTCTCTCTCTTTAGATAATTTGGTTGTTTTTAAGTAAGGTCATATTGTTATTTGTGATTAGTAAAATATTAATTTAAATCAGCAAAACCTAAACAATGTGTTCCAGAATCATATTTTATAAAAGGTGGTTGATGTGACTTTATTGACAGTTCAGCTATGCTAAAAGGGAATTGTATTTTTACAATTAAACTAACCTAAAATCACCCCTAATAGAGAGTTCCTTTAGAGCGAAAACCAAATTCTCCCTGGCTTGATCACGATTTTCACCCCAAGAAAAACAGTGACCGAACTGTGAGTCGGCGAACTCGTGCAGTCCGCCAGATGCCGCCACTGAAAAATAACCCCAGACGTTCTTCGACGAGCGGAAGTTAAGTTCTTGTACTGTACCAGAACTTGGTTTGAAACCTGAAAACAATTTGAAAATTAAGAAACTTATTTATGTTGTAATAAATGACATTTCTTGATGAATGGGCTGTTCACCATCAAACAAAAGTTACACCTATAAGATGTTCTTTAAAGTTGTAAAGTGATTGAGGTTAACATTTAAACTAATTTTAAAGGCTAAAGCTTAAGGTGATGCAACAAATTCTAACAGAAAGTGTTGCCTACCTTCATCTGGATTTTCAGAGGTAATCCTGGCAGCTATCACGTGGCCCCAAGGTTGAGGTTTTTGTCTGGGCGTGTCAAAATCGATTTCTGTCATCGCCCATGGAGATTCACCATAAAGTAACCTAAAGAAAATAATAGAAGAATGTGGGTAACATATTGCTGAATATTTCGCCATACCATATGCAAAATCTATTTTGTTTCGCGATTTATTTTTGGTTCAATATCTACTCAACTGAAAACTAAACCGGTACAGGTACAACTAAAGTATTATTAGGGTATTAACACATTGGAAAACAACCCTACCGGAAAATTTTTCATCTTTGACTTCTAGAGGTAATTTTTTCGAATAACTAAAACAAATTTTAAAGCTTTTAAGTACCAGGAACGTAGCACAGGGATTATAGGGTTGAATATGAACTACTCAGGGTTCGTAACAAAATATAGAAAATACGTGCACGTTTGCAATGTTGCCTTGTTTATGTCCATATTGGCAGGCATACTACAAAAGTGTCAAATAATAATAATGTAGCGAAAAATCTGTAAGCATGACCAAACTCATAGGGAAAACTTACCTAATATCCTTAATATAATGCAGAGGCAGACCCATTGCGATTTGTAACTGTGCCGCTGGTAAATTGACGTCCGACACCATTTCTGTACAAGGATGTTCCACTTGCAGACGAGGGTTTAATTCTAAAAAGTAGTAGTCACCGGTAGTTTCGTAGAGGTATTCCACTGTGCCCGCCGACACGTAGCCTACCATTTTGGCTAGACGGACTGCAGCCTAAATACAGAAATAAAAACATTTAAATACTATGAAATTCAGCAGTAAATGGAACGTTAAAAAACCTATACAACGTAATATCGTTGAGCTGCCTGGGTGCTGCCGTTGACGTTGCTCAGAAACATATGTACAAGCTGTCCTAAGTTCGATATTTTTGGGCGGTTTTGGGTATTTCTAGGAGAGATAGAAAAAAAAACGAACGTTACTTGCGAGGCCCGATTTTCAAGAGAAGCTTAAAGGTAAAAACCGCATCTTGATATAGCAAACCGTTTTTAAGTTACAGGGGGTTTTTGAAAAGTCTGCATTTTGGGAGGGAGCCTATAACTTTATTATGAATGAAAATTTTATTTTGGTGTAAATGGCTTTTTTAATAGTTTTTTCATTGAATTCAGAATCCAACTGTTAAAATAAAGTTTATCTGTAACTTTCAGTTTTTGAGACATTAGACACAGTTGTGATTTTTCTTATAGAATGACCCTCTTTTTATTTATTTTTTGAAATCAGCATAAAATTTTCTTTAAAATAACGTATCACACTAAATATGTATTTTTTTTTTATTGCTGTTTATATTTTTATTTTTTAATTACCTCTTTATTTTTAATTAATTGTCAAAGTCAATTAAGTTCCTTTGAAATAATACACACACACAAATTATGTCAAAATCTCAAATTTTAAATTTCCTTTTTTAGGCCTTTTCAGTTGTTGGCAACCTTACATTATATTTTTATGTACCTTTTCCATTTCTTCGAAAATCTCGGGACTAGCAATAGCCGCCGGCGCTTCTTCGATAATCTTCTGATGTCTTCTTTGAATGGAACAGTCACGACCGAAGATAGAGATGGCGTTACCGTAGTTATCGGCCAGAAGTTGTACCTCAAGATGCCTCGCGCCCAATGCCAGCTTCATGACAAAAATTGGAGAACCGGGTATTTCTGCTTGAACCTTTTGAAAAAAAAAACGTTTAAATTTACAAAAAAAATAATACTAGGTTATTAAAGGTACGTGGCTATTAGGCATATGTGGCTCAAATATTCTTTTCAAGTTATCACTACTACTATAGTTTTCAATTTTTGTGGTGTAACGGTTGTGTATTTTTATAACGAAGTCATTAAATTTTTATGTAGCACGAATATCCTTTTCAATTTATCACTATTCACTACTCAAGTAACATTACATTTTATAAGGGATTTTTATAAGCAAACTATTATATTTTTGAATAATAAGGAAAGCTTAACCCGAGGGGTGGGACACTCCTTAAATAGGTGTACAAATTTGGTAAAAGTATTTAATAAATACATTTAAATAGCTTTTAAATACTTCTAAATACAATTAAATACTTTTAAATATATTTAAATACCTTTAAATACTTTAAATACATTTAAATACTTTTAAATAGTTTTAAATACTTTTAAATACATTTAAATGGCACCTATTTGGCCCTTATAACTCTCTCTTAAACCTGCTTTTTTACATTTCCTTTCCGGATTTTTAGAATATATAAGTAAACACACGTAAAGTTTAGTGTGTATTTATACCCAAAAGTGTGTATTGTAATTACAAAATAAGGTTGGTAAATATCTTAGATTTTATTAAATTATAATTTCATCCCTTCTTTAACAACGTTTTTAGAGTTTAAAAAATATACCACCCCAAGGTTGCTAGTTTTTAAACTCCTGTGGAGACATTTCATTCAAAAACTATCAGTTATGTATTTAAAAAATATAAACATCTCACCTAGGTCATAAAGCGCGGAATGGGACAACTGGGCGCCGCCAACTCGGCGCTGCCAACTGGGCGCCAGGCCAACTGGGCCCCGGGCCAACTCGGCGCCGGACTAAATTTTTTTTTTTGATAAAATGTGTAGATGAAAAACAAAATATATTATTTTTATAAAAAATCTTTAAAAAATCCTTTACACAATTTTTTTGAAATTTATTTTTGTTAAGTAAAGTTAAATCCAATAAGTCGACTGTTGAATCTTGGTAGTTGTAGTGTTTGGTAACCTGGTAACACTACAATTTACGTTTTTTAGCTCACACATATACTATACTATAGTAGTGTGAGCTATGTTGATCCTAATTTTTTCGAGAAAAAAAAAGTTTCTCCGATTTCAAAATTTTTTATATATCTTTGCGTTTCAGATGATTTTGAAACTTTTTTGTCGCGCCGTCTGTCTGTCTGTATGTCTGTCTGTAACGACCAACGCGCATAACGCAAAAACCGCTAGGCCGATTTTAATGAAATTTGGTACCTGGGCTGGGTCTTGGGTCGAGATGGTCCCATTTAAAAATGAAGAAAATCCACCTAACACAAGCCAAATAAAAGGGTGGGGGAAGATTTAAAAAATTAGGGTTTATGTGAAAATATGGCGTGTGTGATATCAAACGAAAGGTAATTGAGTATGGAGTTTAAAAAAATACATTTTAGTTTTTTTTCTTCCTAAAGGGTGGGAGTAGATTTCAAAAATTAGAGTTTACGTGAAAATATGGCGTGTGTGATATCAAACGAAAGGTAGTTAAGTCTGGAGTTAAACAAAATACATAGTTTTTGTTTTTTTAAGGTTGGGGGTAGATTTCAAAAATTTGAGTTTAAGTCAAAACATGGCTTGTGTGGTATCAAACAAAAGGTAATTTAGTCTAAAGTTGAATAAGATATATTTCAGGTTTTAGTTTTATTAGCTCGCACGTACACTATAACTATAGTACCTAGTGTGAGCTTAGGGGCCCATATATTGGCAGAGTATTTTTACAGTTAGCAGTGTCTGAGATCACTAAATACAGGTTTATCCTCAAACTTAAAAAATCGAAATGGCGAATCCAAAATGGCGGATTTTCTTATTTACGAACCGATTTGTCTTAAAATTGAAATATTACATTGCTTGAGGTCATTTAACAAAATTTTTAACTCAAACTTAAAAAAATCAAAATGGCGGATCCAAAATACGAGTCGTTAAATACCGAGATGAATTCCAAGACGTGCGCAAGCGTTGATCTGTCACTTCTGCCAACCAATCAACTGAGAGATATTTCAGTATAGTTTTATACAGCAAAACTTTAATAATTTCCAGTGCTATTTGATGAAAATTCGTCGTTTTTGTGCTGGGAAAATGCCGGTGACGTGCAAGTTGTGTGACAAATTATTTAGTGCCCAATTTAATTCGAATAAACACTGTCAAAGTAAACATGGCATACAAAAACAAAGGTATTCCTATGCAGAAAGTGTTTTTATGTTTAGATGCCTAGAATGTAAATGCTCCTTCCCAAAAAACTTGGATCTGTGTGATGATTTGAAATACAAACACAATCAAGAAATACTTGAAGAAACATTGGAGTTGAGAGTCAATACTCCCATGACAAAACAAAATAAACGTGAAATGCATAAGATCATATAGAAGAAATACTGCATATACCTCAAAAAATATTAATCGCAGCACGTAGATATTGTATATTTTTGAAATCAGAAAGAAAAGACGAATCTTAAAATGCAAAAATATACAAGGTGTTCCCTCTCAAAAAATCGACTTCATTGTCACACCCTGTACGTCCCAAATTCGTTGTTTTTTTGTGGTGTCGAGTATTTCTAGGGGAGATAGAAAAAACTGACCCCCTTTGCGACGCTCAAATTTCAAGAGGAGCCTAAAGGTGAAAACCACATTTAGATATAGCAAGCCGTTTTTAACCTACGGAGTGTTTTTGTCTGCATTTTGGGAGGGGGTCTATAACTTTTTTGTTTATGTGTAAATAGCTTTCTTATAGACCTTTTCTTGAAGAATTGACAGATGTAAACGGTTTTTATTTATCTCTTTTGGTTTTTAAAATATTGCATAAAGTTGTTATTTTTCTTACAGAATAACTCTTTTTTTATTAGATTTTTAAAATCAGCTTAAAATTTCCTTTAAAATGATGTATCACACTCAATATTTTATTTTTTTATTGTTTTCTTTATTTTTATTTTTTATCACCTCTTTATTATTTTTATAATTTTATAATATTAAAATATTTTAAACCCATTAATCAAACTAAAATATGTAGTAAAAATAAAAAAAATACAAAAATATAAAGAAATAAAGGGATCCTCCCATAAAGCAAAATTAATATTATATCTAATATTATATCTCAAAAACTAAACGTGACAAATGAAATTTAATTCCTCTTAAAAAAGTGTCTTAAGAATGTTTTCACAGAAATAAAAAATATTAATAAATACACAAGTTATAGACCCCTTCCCAAAATGCAGACTTTTTAAAAACACCCCGTAGTTTAAAAACGGCTTGCTATATCAAAATGCGATTTTCACCTTTAAGCTTCTTTTGAAATTTGAGTGTCGCAAAGGGGGGATCAGTTTTTTTTAGCCCGTCTAGAAATACCCGAAACCCCCCAAAAACGTCGAATTTGGGACACTATGTACATGGTGACGGATAGAAAACAATTATGTTGGCTTTTAAAGTTGTCATAATTAACCAAAAAAATCTCAATTTATTTTCAATGATAAAGTTGCTGAGTGCTCCGGTTATAAAAAACCACCCGGTACCGATATAAAATCATACCTAAAAATTAGAATTGATTATTTTATACCTTGAATTTTTTATTATACGTTAAGCTCTTCGAGCTCGCGCCAATCACGGTATTCGCGCCAATAATTTAAATTAGACATTTTGACGTTAATTTTGGCGCATGCTCCTTTGATGGAATTCATCTCGGTATTTAACGACTCGTTCCAAAATGGCGGATTTTCTTATTTACTAAGCGATTTGTCTGAAACTGGAAATATTACATTGCTTGAGGTCATTTAACAAAATTTTTTACTCAAACTTAAAAAAATCAAAATGGCGGATTTTTTTATTTACTAACCGATTTCTCTCAAACTTAATATATTACATTGCTTAAGGTCATTTAACAAAATTTTTTACTCAAACTTAAAAAAATAAAAATGGCGGATCCAAAATGGCGGATTTTCTTATTTACTAACCGATTTGTCTCAAACTTGAAATATTACATTGCTTGAGGTCATTTAACAAAATTTTTTACTCAAACTTAAAAAAATTAAAATGGCGGATCCAAAATGGCGGATTTTCTTATTTACTAACCGATTTGTCTGAAACTTGAAATATTACATAGCTTGAGGTCATTTAACAAAATTTTTTACTCAAACCTAAAAAAATCAAAATGGCGGATCCAAAATGGCGGATGTTTTTATTTACTGACCGATTTCTCTCAAACTTAAAATATTACATTGCTTGAGGTCATTTAACAAAATTTTTTACTCAAACTTAAATAAATCAAAATGGCGGATTTTCTTATTTTGTAACGTGTCATTTTTACGTTTAAGGCAACGTTACATATTTGTTTATTTAGGTAAATAATCAAGGCTCTTCGACTCGTCTTTCTGTACACAAATTAAGGGTATTTTATAGAGCTAGGTTTGGAGGTTATATAGTGTCCAAAAAGTTACCTTATAAAGGAGACATTACATCGAATTACTGTGGACACTACGCACATCGCATTATCTGGACATCGTAATTGGAATTTAAGATCACAGGTTTCGGGAAAATCACATTAAAACTTTTGTTTGTTTTGTTTATTTCTGTAGTTTCGTCGTTTACTTGACGTTCATAAAGTTAAACAGCTGTTATGCTGGGGAATGGCGGCGTTGCCGCATCACAAATGGTTTCAGTAACAGGAAGGAAACATTTAGATGAACATTTCATTCGCTTATGTTCTAATTTCTCTTCCGAACCTCATATCCTCCACGGATTAGCTAGTTTTGATAGCACGAAAACATAGTTAGGTCCACGGTTTGACCAGGAACAACCGAGGCTCCGCCCCCTTTGATATCTTTATTAATTTGATGCGGAGAAGATAAAATAAATACGAGTTATGCACTTTTGTAAATGGGAGATAAACGGGGAATGGAGGCCAGGACTAAAAGAATAAACAAAATCGTATTTTTATATTGTATGAATTTATATATGATCAGGGTTGGATAGGGTTGGTAACTGACTCAGTCGGATTGAAGGGTTGTGTAGGGCTAGCTAGTGGTGAGCAGACTTAACATCTGAACACTCTTGTGCCGAGTTTGAGCAGTGGTTCAATGTGTATTTTTGGGTTCAAGTTCGGAAACAACTTTATTGATGTAGAAATGTTTTACAAGAATGGCGTCAAACCATATGAATCTTAGAGAAAACATATATAAAGAGCAAAGGAAACTTTTGACTAAAACTGTAACTAAAATACAACTAAATTCTACACTTAGTATAGCTTTACCCATATGGGAATTGGTTGAGTCTTCGAATATTCCTGGGTTTGCTGCATGCTCTGATCTCCAGTAATTGATTTTACAGTTGATGGTTTCAATGCTGAGCTTCTTATAGTCCTGCTGGTTATTTTCCTCCTACTTGCTATGTTGGCGGGGGTCCGGTAGGCAAATGTTCGGTCTATGTATGGAGGGTGTCTCGATGTCCTTGTTATAAAAATTTCAACCGTGGAAATAGATCCGACAACACCTCAATGCGCGTTTTACGTATTTTCAATATCCCCTTGGTCGATGCTGCCCCCTATATACCGGTACGAAAGTATTAATGTATTTCCTCATTGGTTAGTTTGAAAACCGCGGGTTTTTTCCTCCAGTTTCGCAAACCGGAGTTAGTAATTTTTCGATGAGAGCGTTTTTTTTATAAATAGGTTTGCATCCTTATTTGAATTTAACCGGGAAAATTTGGTTGGTACTGTGTGTACTGTCCCCACCAGATCTACGAACGGTTTCCGGCGGCTTCATTTTTTTTGTGTTCTCGACGGAGTGCCTTGTCTCTTTCCTAACGAATTTTGGCTGGGCTGGTGGCCGTCTATTGGTGTCGCCATTGTTTTGTGGTTATTGGCACTTAATTGCACTGCAGTAGATGCAGATTATACCAAAGACGGTATAATTGTGAGCCGTCGTTGTTTAGGCGAATCTAAGTGACGCTCACACCCTTGAGAGGGATTTAAGGCAGCCTACGCCATTTCTACGGGAACTAAGAGCGGTAAGTTCGATTTTTTATTTATTTTTTTGTTGAATTCTTCAAGACAATATTTGCCTCCCAAATTGTAATTGTTTTTCGTGTGAAATGTACTTTTTCGACAAGAGACGTGGGGAATTTTTGGAGTTTTTTTTTATTTATTTTTTAAACCACGTTTTGGATAAAAACTATATATTGTTTTTCTCCTTTGTCTACAGCCCTGTCCATTCCATCGACGGGACAGTTGTGCTGGACGCTGGTGTGAAGCCGGGTGTAGCACTGTAACCCTGGGAAAGGTACGTTAGGATTATTTTAGTTCATCTGTTTAAATCTACTTAATTTTATTGAGTCGACAAGGGGTTCTCGATTTGGGTTAATCGGTGTAGGGGAACTTCGTGCAAAATAGACGAATTCCAGGAAACTGAAACATTTCATTTTCCACAGGGTTTTTACGCTCGGGCAAGGATCCTACAACCTTTTGACCACCATGTCCTGCCCTGGCGTGATGTGCTAAGCAGGCACTAGGGGAGGCGCGGGCAAACCAGGACCGGAGTAACAAGAGGAATATCAGAACACAACCCCTACCAGGTTTAATAAAACACCAAACTAATAAAATTAAATAATTGCAGGACCAAGGTAGGAGCAAGCCTTTAGACATAATCATTTCATATAATTTTTGAATATAATTTAGACATAATCTTTTCATATAAATTTTTATATAATTTTTCACAGTATAATTTCAACATTGTTTGTAAACGCGTAAACGGTATGACGCCATAACCACAATTTTGCGGCGTATTTACTAAATTGACTTGTTTTCATTTATTTAGGATAATTTTCCTGTCAAATTTGGAGTGCCTTGCTATTTTGGCCCTAACTTATTTAGTATTTTTCTCAGATCTAATTATACAAGATGAACTAAATCTTTGTGTTATTTGTACAACCCAATGAACCAACTTTGCAGAGACAAAAGAGAGATGAGGTTATATTTTTTTGCGGTTTCCTTACATTGATTTACCTCATAGGGTAGATCTCGGACTGGGTTGCTGTCTGTCTCATTCTACCCAACGTAGAATGATGACAGCAGATATTTGGTCCAGATCTCCCCTATGACAGAATAATTTTGGAAGTATGTTTTTTTTTACAATCATTTATTTAAGTGAGTCTTACACTACTGACTCAAATGTAGGTACACTGTGACCTATTGGGAATGTGCATCTACCTATAAGGAACTTTCTATTTGTGTCATTTTGATTCATTTAGGAATCTTTTAGAATTTTATTTTGTTTATTAGTCAATTTTTTTTGGTTTTTTAATTACGCAAATATTCTGGAAGCCTCGGAAGTAGGTAGAATTTCATTGTTTGGCTACAATATTTGGGTTGAACTGTATTTTAATTAAGATCTTCTTTGTAAAACATTGATATTAAAACACTGTGGCGCACTTAAAATTTTCTTATTTCTGAACCCCCCTTCTCCACTGTATAAAAGTTACCGGGCATATCAATGTTTTACCTAGCTGAAAAATACAGTTCTGCTTCCAGATATTTGTTTAATTACTCAGTGGGTTTTTTTGTGTCACAAATTGGCACAGTGGTACCGTTCTATTTACAGTGTCACAAAATGTCATCCCATGCATTTTAATTGGCCACAAATGGCGCCCTACGTGAGTTTTTTGGCTAGTTTTTTTAACATCTGATGTAATTTTTTTTGGTTTTTTAAATTTGGAAAAAAGAAAAAAGTTTTTTGAATTTTTTTTTGGATTTTTTTTTTGTGTTGCAGCTAAAGCCTTTCAGTGGCTGTCGGTGTTTTTGATACCCAATCACTTTTTTTTAATAAAAAACAAGATTTTTCGTCATCGTTGGTTTTGATAACATTATTTAAACATTTTTTTTGGTAATATTTAAGCGTTGATTTGGAATTCGTTTTGTTGTTTTAGTAATTCTCATAGTTTTTTGTTAGCTTATCTTCACAAGTTTTTTCTTGGAAAATAAAATATTAATTTTTATTTATTAAGGAAGAATAAGTGGATAGAAAGCATGGGAGTTTTTATTCAACAGCGTCCAAATCATGTTCTTAATTCTTTAAAGTTTTTTGTAGGAAAAACACGTTTTAATTTTTTTAAAGAAAAATAAACACAGTAATGTAAATTTACTTAAATTTTTGTTGATTTATAGGTGGATGGACCTCTAGACATGGTCTTTTTATGTTTTAAATATATGACATAGGTAGTGTTTTTTTTCTAACAAATTTTTTTTGCAGGTTGCCTACTACTAATATGTTATTATTTCCTGCTTGTGATAAGATAGAAATTGTTTCACCAATTATTTTTTAGTGCAGTCAATTTATTTAGGTCAACAAGTTATTTTTTTTTGGTGATTTTAATTTTTTGTGGGATATCACCACTTGGAAGTTGGAATATTTTTACAGGGTTTCACACAAATTTTTCTTGGCTAGGTTATTTTAAAGTAAATATAGCTTAACAGCTGGTAGCTTTGTTTAGTTGAAAGTATTAATTTAGTGTCAGCTCGGGACGTTAGGAAACACAAGGCTAAAATCCCTAGAGCAACACAATGGCTGAACATCAATGGCAAAAGTCCAGTTAACATTTTTTTTGGGTATTTTTTTGGGGCAGTTTTTTTAGGTCTAGGGTGCCAAGTCTAGTTGTCTAGTTGTGTTTTCGTGACTGGTCAATTTTTTTGGTAGAAAATACAGCGTTGGGCTTTGGAGTGCATTTTTTTAAAAATGACCTACGGGTATTTCTATCAATTAAAGTTTTCTGGTTCACAATTATTTCTTTCTGTATTATTTTTCTGCGTTCAGGTCATAGCTTGGTCATGGCCAATGGAGAGCAAACATTTATGTTTGAGCCTTGAGAAGTTTTGCCTGCTCCAGATTGAATACAGAGAAAATGAATTTGAAGCTCAACTAGATATAATACCACAAAAGAAATGTTTAACTGAGACAGATATAGATATAAGTTTTTTTTGATTTTTTTTTTAGTTCATTTGTAAAGTTCAGTAATTTTTTTAAGTAATGTCATTTTGAGGCCGTGAAATTGTTCAGTGAATTTAAGAGAGACTTTCAACTAAATATAAATGCTAGGCGGTGGTAATTGGTAAAAATATTTCAAAATTTTATTTTTTTTAAATGATTTAATTTTTTTGAAAAGATTATTTCTTTTTGTAAACATAACTTCTCGAATTCTTGTTTTGGTCAAAACGGTTTGTATAGTGGTCGTAGTTTTAAAGGGTGACCAGACAGGTTATATTTTTTTAGGAGACCAAACGGGAACTTCTTGAGTTACGAAAGGGGAACTTTTTTTGTCTTAGTTGATCAGGCAGGAATAAATAAATCTTTTACTTCCAAATCATAATTTTAAATAACAAGATTTATTAGTTAGGTGTTTGGGTCTTATAATAAAAAACGTTTTGTTTTTGAGGATACTAGTATGATATGGAATTATTTTTATGTCATGCCAAATGTTGTTTGACGGCAGATATGCTAGTCTTCAGTTTTTTTGATAGTTTGCATTTCAGGACAGTGGCGTGTACTTAAGGGGGCCTGTCATCTGCGCCCATTGTAAAGCAACTTCCAACTTACTTGCTTAGCTTTTTCACTTCATCTTCGTTTTGTTGCTTCTGAAATTAAAGTGTTATGTTGGATAACGATGGATGGTGTTAGACTAAGAAAGTACCTATTTAGGGATGAAGATTTGGAAGTTGTGGACAATTGGGAAATAATTTTTTTTTATTTCATTATTTTTAATTTTAAAATAACTTCATACTGATGACCTCAAATAATGAAGCAAATTTTTAAATTACAATACACTGTTGTGGAATAAATGGGAAAGTGTTCAGGTTAAACAATAAATTTAAGATCATTGATTTAAAAAAAAAGATTTCAATCTAAGAATAAATTTAAAAACAATAGGTTTTCCTTGATGCGACTAAACATTGATGAGGGCATCTATTTTTTTTTATCTGATAGTTGTAGACGGTATAAAAAAACTACCTACCTTTCATATTGCAATAATTAGGGTTTTTTCTCCCGCGAGCTGGGTGGAAATGGAAGGAATGTTTGGTTCGGAGTGTAGAAATCGAGGAACGAGGACTTCCTACTAATCTTTTTAGGATTTCGCAACTTCGGTTTTAGCTAAATTAAAATACATCAAAATTGGGCCTACAGGCTGAATTTCACATTTTCCAGGACCTTGCAGATTTGCGGAGAAAGACAAATTTTATGATCTGTTTAGTTATGAGAGGAATTAAAATAGTAACATGTACATGAGGGAACTAGATATATTTAGGTTAAATATTAGTAAGAACACTGATCTGAACAATTTTCCATAATAGTGTCCTATTTTCACAGGGTGCTTCAAAATATCTTCACCTTTCTTTGAAATAAGATACTGTTTCGCCTGTGGGCGTTTAACCGTTTGAAAAATATATAGGGTCCAGACGGGATTGGAATGGAAATCACAAGTTTTTGGGTTTTATTGACATTATACTTAGGGAATAGGGGAAATGTCTAATAAAAAGTTTTTTGGTTTTAGGCCGAGTTTTGTTGAGTATAACAAAAGTTTATTTGGGGCCGGGAGGTTATTATGCTCTTTTAAAATTAATGTAATAGCTTTGGCTTCTTGATTTTTGGTGTCTAGTTTTTACGCAGGATTATTCCCAACTGGTTCATTTCAAAATATCATTTGTAGGTGATAGGGTCTCATTAGCCCTTGGACATTTGATAATTTTTGCTTTGACTAATAGTTGTGGGAAGGGCCCAACTTAATTTTATATCTCGTGAACACCAGGAATAAGGATCTGAGAATGCATTAAGCAGTATTTTTTTTTTAATTAGATGTTGTGTGTAAAGACACTTGAGTAGGTAGATTTAGTTTTACAACGTTCTTATAGGTGAACCTTGGAATTGTTTTCATAGTTGTTTTTCTGAAAGTGCACACAAGATAATTCTTTACGGGGTTGAGTGCAAAGTTTGAAATTTAGGTTCTTCACATTATAGTGGTACAGTAAATAAGTACTAACGTTGCTTATTTCCTTAAGTAATAATTTTAAACAAATACACTAACATCGTTTGGTTTTTTTGGAACATAAATATTTTTTTTTCTTTTCCTAAACTGATTGTTTTTTTTGCAATTACGATTTTTTATACCTTATGATTTTTAAGTAAATTTACTTTCCAACAACTTTTTTTTTCGGATAATAAATTAATTTTTCTAGCTCATTCACCTTTCACATTCACACAGTTTCGGGAGAGGAAAGGGAATCTACAACTGTTTTTTAAAGGAAAAGAACAAAACTGTTGCATGACATAACTCTATTAAGATTTTTCTAGTGCTAATTTTATTTTAATTCTTTTAAAATCGTTAATAGGAGCTGCAACCCCACTTAAACATTTTAAATTTTTTTTGAAAATATTTTTTAAATACTTTTCTTTAATATTTTTTTAAGGAAGGAAACTTGATTTTCTTGTTGCAAATTTTTTTTTTTGGTGCATAGTAGTACCTCGCCCTACAATGATTTTACCAGTTTATTTAAATATTTTTTTTCCTGAATTAAAATATAATATCATTTCAAACACTCGCGTTTTAACAACCTATCATCATTTGTTTTATTTTTTTTTCTCCCTACTCCAAACCACCTATCAGAGTGGAGTAATTTTTGAAAATTTTAGTGAGTCACTAATTAATTTTTTTTTTACTACTGTGGTCGACACTAAATTTTTTTTTTTTTTGGACACCTTTCGGTATGATCCTAGGGTCTTTTGACCATGGTTTGCATCAATTTAGTGTAAGTTTTGGGAATTTCATTTTAATGAGGATTAGAGAGTTGCAGTCCTACCAAGACGTTATTTCTGTAAATTTTTTAATAACATCGGTAATTTTTTTTAATTACACACAACATCCTTACTAGGCTAATTCGACGCAATTTTAACGAGCGGATTTTTTTTTTAATTGAGCATATTTTACGATTTCTATAACATGAACATCTGTTCCGATGTTTATTGCGTTCACGTATATATTAAGGGATGATGTTGCCTTAAGCAATGCATGGTTCGTGTAACTTCAGAATTAAAGTGGGTTTTGATTTATTCTTTTGAGAAAAATCATTGTATACGGCGATTTGGTTTTTCTTTGATTATTAGTGGAGCCGTTCTGCAATAGCAGGAGTATACCCTAGCGTTAACTGTGTACAACAGCTTTGGGATTTTTTTTGTTATATGTAGTCTCTTGTACGTTCCATTTAGGGATAAATTTACCTATTCGGTTGCTGAGGTAAACAAACATAACTTGGCTTTAATTTTAATCCAGTTCAGCTAGGATAAGCGCAATTATTTTTTTTTGGTTTTACTCACGCAGGAGTGAGTATAAGACCTAAACACTGCCAAAGCTCTTGTCTCTCTTTTATTTTTTTAAAATTTTTTATGGCTACTTGTTCATTCTAATTTAGGATTTAAGTAGTTATTTCTCTCTGCCAGGTTGGACGTCATAGTTGGTTGTGCAAATAATTAATATAAACCATGATTACATTTTTAAATACAAATCAATTTTATTTTCTTACTGCTCCGGTGTTTTTCGGTTTTGTTCGCGTCTGCTTGTATTTAAGTTTTATATTTTCTACATTTGTGAGAAAATTTATAGTGATTTTCACTAGTGAATTTAAAGTGAACTTTGTGTTTGTTATTGCGTGGTTTAGTTTTTATAATTGGGAGTTATAATTAACAGTTTTAATTAAAGTTTAAAGTTTGAATATAAAAGGCACCATGGCTATTTCTTTGAGTCGGTTGTCTGACATAAGGTACTTAGTCAAGGACGAGTTAATCTATGAATTAACATGGAGAGGCATAGCCATTGGATCGGTGGAAGAGATGAAATAACAGCTTATACTGATCAAACAAAGAGAAAAGACTGAAGCAAGTATGAGATACCCTCCGTATCCCTTTAAATTTGGCCAAGATGCTTTTAGCTGCATGAAGAAGCTTGATAGTCTGGTACCGCTGGTAGAGAAGTTCTCTGGTACGAGTAAAGGGGGAGAGTTTAGGAAAATCGCTGTAAGGTTGGAACACCTGTTAGCCAGGATTAACAACATGAATCCGTCTAACTTTGAAGAAAGTCAAACCAAAGGCATACTGGTTGCGGAAACCTTGAGTTTGATTGGGAGATTGCAGAGCCAAGCAACAGATTTACTAAGAGTTGGCGTTACCTCAGATGATGATGAAGCATCTGAAACCCAATCAACGAGTCGAAGCTCAGACCACTCGACAAATGCTGGCAACACACCTAACCAGTCTCATTTCCCGCAACCACAGCTCTCAAGCACACAAAGAACAGCTCAACAGCCCACAAACCAACCGTCGGTCATTGCTCCATTGCAAATGCAAGTGCTTACAAACCCGACTCAAACACCAGTACAACAGCTTTTCAGTATCAACAACCGTCTACCGTTCCTTTGAGTTTAGCTGCCCTCCAAAGTAGCATTGCACCAATTGCTCAGTCCCGACCTTTTTCATGTTCGTCGCCAGTACCAATGTCAAGTGATCCTGGTACCTCATATCACGTTGCACCTGTACCTCCGCATAAATGGAACCTAAAGTTTACAGGCGAGAGGGGTACAATCTCCGTCACCGCATTTTTTGAGAGAGTGGACGAGTTGAGTCAGGCTAGAGGAGTTAGTAAAAAGGTTCTACTGAACTCAGGCATTGATCTTTTTGAAAAGTCAGCTTATACTTTTTATAAAGATGTTCGTAGAGAAGTCCATACATGGGAACAGCTGGAACAGAGGTTCATGGCAGAATATCTTCCTTCTTCATATGGCGAGAAGCTATTGAAGGAGATCCAAAAACGTAAACAAGGCCCTGGAGAGTCTAAAGGGACCTACATTGCTGTCATGAACACATACTTCCAAAGACTTGGCTGTCCTGTTTCTGAAGAGGCAAAATTAGCTATCGTCTTCAGAAATATCGCGGACATCTATAAAAATGGGTTAATTGCTACTGAGGTCAATAGCCTATCACATTTAAAGGATCTGTGTCGTAGAATAGATCAGAGATATGGGTTAGAAGAGGAGAATTTTATTCCTAGGAAAAACCAATCAATCGAACCTTGGCCTACGTTGACGTAGAGAGCGACAGTGACGATTTTCCAACAGAAGTCAGTGCAATTCAAATATCAAGTACCGCGACATCTAACTAACGGAATTCAAATCATCATGCTGATAGAATGGACAGAAATAGGCAACAGCCAGCAAGCAATTGCGCTGCTAGAGCTGATAGAGAGAGACAACAACCACCTAGTGGTCAGTCTAGCGTATGTGACAGGGATGTACAACCACCACAAGGTGCTAGGTCTGGTAGGGCGAACAGGGACGTTGTTTGTTACAGATGCAACCAAACAGGGCACATGGCGATCGGGTGCGCATTACCTAGAGGTAAGCAGTGTTATTCGTGTGGACAAGCAGGGGTAACAGTAAGAGAATGTCGAAATTGTAATCGTCAGGGAAACGGACCCAGGCGCTCGTAGGCGGTCGACCTTCGAGTCAGCCTGAACAAGCATCGACCGATAGGCTAACGTACGTTTTAGATTATGTGATAAGTCATGCTCGTAAAGATGAAAGGCCTTATTTAGAAGTGGATGTGCTCGGAAATAAGTTATCAGGTTTGTTGGATTCCGGGGCTTCACGTACCTTTTTAGGGAATCATGGTTGG
Organism: Aspidapion aeneum; assembly: GCA_963576565.1. Lineage (NCBI taxonomy): Eukaryota > Metazoa > Arthropoda > Insecta > Coleoptera > Brentidae > Aspidapion > Aspidapion aeneum. Next base: position 29,607,614 of record OY755046.1, on the reverse strand, counting down.
TCAATCATCGAGAGGTTTGGTTTTTCACTTGATACGACGAAGAAGACGAGTTGTATTGTGGCAAATGGTCAAAGCACGAGTAGTATTGGGACAGTGCAGCTTCCTATGCGAGTTCAGGATAAATTTAGGTTAATAGAGGTCGTCGTCGTTCCTGAGTTGCCGCACACTTTGATTTTGGGATTAGATTTTTGGATTTCGATGGGGATAGTACCGAACTTAAGTACTAAATAAGCACTTTGCCGATAATAAAGATGTGATTTGTTCTTTAGAAACATGAATCAGAACGACTAGAGGAATTGGTCGTTAAATATAAGACTATTATGGGTGACTCACTGGGATGTACAGACAGAGTAGAGCATAAGATTACAACAGATGCAGCACCGATAAGACAACGTTCTTATAAGGTCTCACCGGTCATTTAAAAACTTATTGATGACGAGATCGACGAAATGCTGAAAATGGATGTAATAGAACGTAGTAGCAGTTCATGGGCTTCACCAGTGGTAATGGTACAAAAGAAAAACACAAAGAAATATCGGTTCTGCGTAGACTACCGCAAATTGAACTCAGTGACGGCGCGTGATAGTTATCCTTTACCACTCGTATCCGAGACTCTCGACAAATTGAAAGATGCTAATTACTTGTCAACTTTAGATATTAAGAGTGCTTACTGGCAAGTACCAATGGAAGAATCTTCAAAGCCGTTAACAGCATTCATCTGTCGACGAGGTCTCTTCCAATTTAAGCGTTTACCTTTTGGTCTTCATAATGCACCTGCAACTTGGCAGAGACTCATAGATAGCATCATAGGAAACGATTTAGACCCTTACGTGTACGTATATCTCGATGACCTCGTAATTGTCACACAGAGCTTTTCTGAACATCTTAGAATTCTCGAGGAAGTCCTACGAAGATTGCAGAATGCAAAGATAACGGTAAGTTGGGAAAAATGCCAACTGTGTAGGCCAGAAATGACTTATTTAGGATTCGTAGTGGACCGTCGAGGCATCCGAGTTGACCCTAATAAAATTAAAGCCATGTTAGAGCTCCAGAGGCCAAGAACTGTCAGAGAAGTCCGTAGAGTTGTAGGTACAATTTCCTGGTATAGACGTTTCATAGAGAATTTTTCACCGATAATAGCTCCAATTACAGCTCTAAGAAAAATCAAAAGTTCCATTGGACTCCAGACTGCGAAAAGGCATTTATTAAGATTAAGGAACTTTTAGTGACTGCACCGATTCTTACATGTACAGATTATACCAAAGAATTTGTCATTCAAACAGACGCATCAGGATATGGAATAGGAGCATGTTTAACGCAACCTTATCCTGAAGGAGACAAAGTCATTTGCTATTTGAGTCGATCTTTGACTAAGCAAGAACGTGTTTACACGACCATCGAGCGAGAATGTTTGGCATTGGTTTGGGCGATAGAGAAGCTCCGGCCTTATATTGAGGGGATCTCATTTAAGGTCATAACAGATCATTTTAGCTTAAAATGGCTTCATAGCTTGAAAGAGCCCAGTGGAAGACTTGCTCGTTGGTCTGTAAAACTGCAGCAATATGACTTTGAAGTAATCCATCGGAAAGGGAAAGATTTAGTTGTCCCGGACATGTTGTCTCGCGCAGTACCTATGATTGATACAATTTCGCAGCCCAGAGACGTTTCAAAATTAATTAAAGATCGATGGTACCAAAAGATGGTAAAGAGGGTCGTAGAATCACCATTAAAATTTATGAATTGGAGATACAATGATAATAAGTTGTATAAATATGTCAAACAAGAATACCCTCAACTTTCACCATCTAACGAATATTGGAAAGAGGTAGTCCCCAAAGATCATAGGCGTAGAATTATTGGAGAAGCTCACGATCCTCCTACCGCAGGACATATGGGTGTGTATAAAACCTTCCACAGACCGGCAGAAAAATATTATTGGCCAAAAATGCGCCAGGACGTGGCAACTTTTGTAAAGAAATGCTTTGTCTGTGCAGCTCATAAAGGTGATACACAAGGTGTATCTGATCAGATGATATCTCACCCAAAACCAACTCGTCCTTGGGAAATTATCTCAACAGATTTATGTGGACCTCTACCTCGTTCGACAAAGGGTAATTGCTGGCTTCTCGTCGTTACGGACTATTTGAGTAAGTTTTCCTTAGTTTTTCCAATGCGAACTGCCCCTACTCAAGCTGTTGTCAAGCATCTTGAGGAGCTAGTATTTTTAATCTTCGGAGTACCCCGTTTGATACTTTGTGATAATGGACCTCAGTACAAAAGTAACGAGTTTAAGCGTTTTGCTGAGAGTTATCAGGTTAAAATTCTGTATAATCCGTATTATCACCCCAGAGCGAATCCAACAGAAAGGACGAATCGTACGTTAAAAACCATGTTATGTTGTTATGTGAAAGACAACCACAGGAAGTATCTTTTCTTTGTTAATTTTGGTAGGAATATGTGTCTGTCAGGAAAAGATTACTCCAACCCAGTATTGTTATCTGAAGAGAATGGTGTACAAACTGCAGCTGAAAGTAAGAACGAAGGTTTCCGGAAGCTCTATGCGGATGTTAAGAGAAGGTTAGAGGTGGCGGGAGAGAAAAACGTAGTTCAGTATAATTTGCGTACAAGGGTACCCAACTTTGTTGTGGGTCAGCGTGTTTGGAAGAAGAATTATGTGTTGTCAGATGCTGCGAAGTTTTTCTCGAAGAAGTTAGCACCGAAATTCGTTGGTCCTTATGTGATTAGGAATAAAATTTCTCCATGGATATTTGAGCTTCTGGAACCATCGGGTAAAGTACTACCAGGGAGCTGGCATGCCAAAGACCTTAAGTCGGCAGCGGATCTCTCCGATTAACCTTTTTAGGTTAATCGTCTTGAAGTTGGGGGGGGGATTATGTAACGTGTCATTTTTACGTTTAAGGCAACGTTACATATTTGTTTATTTAGGTAAATAATCAAGGCTCTTCGACTCGTCTTTCTGTACACAAATTAAGGGTATTTTATAGAGCTAGGTTTGGAGGTTATATAGTGTCCAAAAAGTTACCTTATAAAGGAGACATTCCATCGAATTACTGTGGACACTACGCACATCGCATTATCTGGACATCGTAATTGGAATTTAAGATCACAGGTTTTGGGGAAAAATCACATTAAAACTTTTGATTGTTTTGTTTATCTGTAAAATTTTGTAATTTTCTTTGACGTTCACGGAGATAAACAGCTGTTCTGCTGGGGCATGGCGGCGTTGCCGCATCACAAATGGTTTCAGTAACAGGAAGGAAACATTTAGATGAACATTTCATTCGCTTATGTTTATTTTCGAGGATATTGGGAAAATAATTTCTCTTCCGAACCTTATATTCTTCACGGATTAGCTAGTTTTGATAGCACGAAAACATAGGTCCACGGTTTGACCAGCAACAACCGAGGCTCCGCCCCCTTTGATATCTTTATTAATTTGATGAGGAGAAGATAAAATAAATACGAGTTATGCACTTTTGTAAATGGGAGATAAACGGGGAATGGAGGCCAGGACTAAAAGAATAAACAAAATCGTATTTTTATATTGTATGAATTTATATATGATCATGGTTGGATAGGGTTGGTAACTGACTCAGTCGGATTGAAGGGTTGTGTAGGGCTAGCTAGTGGTGAGCAGACTTAACATCTGAACACTCTTGTGCCGAGTTTGAGCAGTGGTTCAATGTGTATTTTTGGGTTCAAGTTCGGAAACAACTTTATTGATGTAGAAATGTTTTACAAGAATGGCGTCAAACCATATGAATCATGGAGAAAACATATATAAAGAGCAAAGGAAACTTTTGACTAAAACTGTAACTAAAATACAACTAAATTCTACACATAGTATAGCTTTACCCATATGGGAATTGGTTGAGTTTTCGAATATTCCTGGGTTTGCTGCATGCTCTGATCTCCAGTAATTGATTTTACAGTTGATGGTTTCAATGCTGAGCTTCTTATAGTCCTGCTGGTTATTTTCCTCCTACTTGCTATGTTGGCGGGGGTCCGGTAGGCAAATGTTCGGTCTATGTATGGAGGGTGTCTCGATGTCCTTGTTATAAATGCAATGGACTGTATAAATTTTAATTAATGATAGCGCGAACAAACATAAATATTGATATGAAATTACGAAATAATCAAAACGTCCATAGGAAAAATATTGGTGGCACACAACGGTAATCAGGTAAACCGTGGAAATAGATCCGACAACACCTCAATGCGCGTTTTACGTATTTTCAATATCCCCTTGGTCGATGCTGCCCCCTATATACCGGTACGAAAGTATTAATGTATTTCCTCATTGGTTAGTTTGAAAACCGCGGGTTTTTTCCTCCAGTTTCGCAAACCGGAGTTAGTAATTTTTCGGTGAGAGCGTTTTTTTTATAAATAGGTTGTTTGCATCCTTATTTGAATTTAACCGGGAAAATTTGGTTGGTACTGTGTGTACTATCCCCACCAGATCTACGAACGGTTTCCGGCGGCTTCATTTTTTTTGTGTTCTCGACGGAGTGCCTTGTCTCTTTCCTAACGAATTTTGGCTGGGCTGGTGGCCGTCTATTGGTGTCGCCATTGTTTTGTGGTTATTGGCACTTAATGGCACTGCAGTAGATGCAGATTATACCAAAGACGGTATAATTATGAGCCGTCGTTGTTTAGGCGAATCTAAGTGACGCTCACACCCTTGAGCGGGATTTAAGGCAGCCTACGCCATTTCTACGGGAAATAAGAGCGGTAAGTTCGATTTTTTTTAATATTTTTTTTTAATTCTTCAAGACAATATTTGCCTCCCAAATTGTAATTGTTTTTCGTGTGAAATGTACTTTTTCGACAAGAGACGTGGGGAATTTTTGGAGTTTTTTTTTATTTTTTTTTTAAAACCACGTTTTGGATAAAAACTATATATTGTTTTTCTCCTTTGTCTACAGCCCTGTCCATTCCATCGACGGGACAGTTGTGCTGGACGCTGGTGTGAAGCCGGGTGTAGCACTGTAACCCTGGGAAAGGTACGTTAGGATTATTTTAGTTCATCTGTTTAAATCTACTTTATTTTATTGAGTCGACAAGGGGTTCTCGATTTGAGTTACTCGGTGTAGGGGAACTTCGTGCAAAATAGACGAATTCCAGGAAACTGAAACATTTCATTTTCCACAGGGTTTTTACGCTCGGCAAGGATCCTACAACCTTTTGACCACCATGTGCTGCCCTGGCGTGATGTGCTAAGCAGGCACTAGGGGAGGCGCGGGCAAACCAGGACCGGAGTAACAAGAGGAATATCAGAACACATCACTTCCAGGTTTAATAAAACACCAAACTAACAATTAAATAATTGCAGGACCAAGGTAGGAGCAAGCCTTTAGACATAATCATTTCATATAATTTTTCAATATAATTTAGACATAATCTTTTCACATAAATTTTTATATAATTTTTCACAGTATAATTTCAACATTGCTTGTAAACGCAAGGTAACGGTATGACGTCATAACCACAATTTTGCGGCGTATTTACTAAAATGACTTGTTTTCATTTATTTAGGACAATTTTCCTGTCAAATTTGGAGTGCCTTGCTATTTTGGCCCTAACTTATTTAGTATTTTTCTCAGATCTAATTATACAAGATGTACTAAATCTTTGTGTTATTTGTACAACCCAATGAACCAACTTTGCAGAGACAAAAGAGAGATGAGGTTATATTTTTTTGCGGTTTCCTTACATTGATTTACCTCATGGGGTAGATCTCGGACTGGGTTGCTGTTTGTCTCATTCTACCCAACGTAGAATGATGACAGCAGATATTTGGTACAGATCTCCCCTATGACAGAATAATTTTGGAAGTATATTTTTTTTTACAATCATTTATATAAGTGAGTCTTACACTACTGACTCAAATGTAGGTACACTGTGACCTGTTGGGAATGTGCATCTACCTATAAGGAACTTCCTATTTGTGTCATTTTGAGGAATCTTTTAGAATTTTATTTTATTTATTAGTCAATTTTTTTTGGTTTTCTAATTACACAAATATTCTGGAAGCCTCGGAAGTAGGTAGAATTTCATTGTTTGGCTACAACATTTGGGTTGAACTGTATTTTAATTAAGATCTTCTTTGTAAAACATTGATATTAAAACACTGAACCCCCCTTCTCCACTGTATAAAAGTTACCGGGCATATCAATGTTTTACCTAGCTGAAAAATACAGTTCAGCTTCCAGATATTTGTTTAATTACTCAGTGGGTTTTTTTGTGTCACAAATTGGCACAGTGGTACCGTTCTATTTACAGTGTCACAAAATGTCACCCCACGCATTTTAATTGGCCACAAAACAAAATTTTTTACCCAAACTTAAAAAAATTAAAATGGCGGATTTTCTTATTTACTAACCGATTTGTCTGAAACTTGAAATATTACATTGCCTGAGGTCATTTAACAAAATTTTTTACTCAAACTTAAAAAGATCAAAATGGCGGATCCAAAATGGCGGATTTTTTTATTTACTAACCGATTTGTCGCAAACTTGAAAATTACATTGCTTGAGGTCATTTAACAAAATTTTTTACTTAAACTTAAAAAAGTCAAAATGGCGGATTTTCTTATTTACTAAGCGATTTGTCTGAAACTGGAAATATTACATTGCTTGAGGTTGTTTAACAAAATTTTTTACTCAAACTTAAAAAAATCAAAATGGCGGATCCAAAATGGCGGATTTTTTTATTTACTAACCGAATTCTCTCAAACTTAATATATTACATTGCTTGAGGTCATTTAACAAAATTTTTTACTCAAACTTTAAAAAATCAAAATGGCGGATCCAAAATGGCGGATTTTCTTATTTACTAACCGATTTGTCTCAAACTTAAAATATTACATTGCTTGAGGTCATTTAACACAATTTTTAACTAAAAACTTTAAAAAATCAAAATGGCCGATCCAAAATGGCGGGCTTTCTTATTTATGAACCGATATCCAGCTTTGGTTACTTTCGTAATAAAAAAAAACTCTATAACTATACGATTTGGAATAACTAGAAGTGGCAGGTTCAAATTAAAAAGTTATTCAAAAAAAGTCTTATTTAGTACAGAAAACACTAACGCAAAAACGTTCTTAATCCTATTAATAATTAAATTGTTTAAACAATGTTAAAAAAGTAACACGGTGCCAAAAATATACAGAATGTTTAAAACTTATCCGACAAACTGTGAGTTAAAAATTGTGTTAAATGACCTCAAGCAATGTAATATTTCAAGTTTCAGACAAATCGGTTAGTAAATAAGAAAATCCAATATTTTGGATCCGCCATTTTGATTTTTTTAAGTTTGAGTAAAAAATTTTGTTAAATGACCTCAAGCAATGTAATATTTTAAGTTTGAGAGAAATCGGTTAGTAAATAAAAAAATCCGCCATTTTGGATCCGCCATTTTGATCTTTTTAAGTTTGAGTAAAAAATTTTGTTAAATGACCTCAGGCAATGTAATATTTCAAGTTTCAGACAAATCGGTTAGTAAATAAGAAAATCCGCCATTTTAATTTTTTTAAGTTTGGGTAAAAAATTTTGTTAAATGAACTCAAGCAATGTAATATTTCAAGTTTGAGACAAATCGGTTAGTAAATAAGAAAATCCGCCATTTTGGATTCGCCATTTTGAATTTTGTTTGAGGATAAAACTGTATTTAGTGATCTCAGGCACTGCAAACTTTTAAGTTTCAGACAAATCGGTTTAAAAATAAAGAAATCCGCCATTTTGGATCCGCCATTGTTGTAATAAAAAACGTAAATTGTAGTATTACCAGGTTACCAAACACTACAACTACGAAAATTCAACAGTCGACTTAATGGATTTAACTTTACTTAAAAAAAAAATCAAAAAAATTGCGTAAAGGATTTCTTAAAGATGTTTTTATATATTTTGTTTTTCATCTACACATTTTATCAAAAAAAAAAATATTTTAGTCCGGCGCCGAGTTGGCCCGGCATCCAGTTGGCCCGGTGCCCAGTTAGCGGCGCCGAGTTGGCGGCGCCTAGTTGTCCCATTCCCCAAATAAATACATTTATGTTGATGGGGTAGATTATTATTTTAATAAAAACAGTTTATTAAAGGCTATAATTTGTTTTATAACACTTCTTTTTTCTTACCAACCATTTTTCCAAAGCGTCAAAGAGAAAGAGAAAGAGAAAGAGACTTATTTACAACCTCTGAGAGGGGGCTTTATCCTAGAGTCCCTGTATATTGACATATTTGGATATAATATATCCAAATATGTTAACATCCAGGGACTCTACTTTATCCTAAACTTATTGTATATAGAGAGATCGACCTAGAGCATGTTCTAAATTATTTTTTGGAGGATATATGATAAGGATAGTATGACATGTGCTAGAAAAGGTAAGTGTATGAAGTTTAGCATTTTGGAACATTCTCGGTCAGAATTAAACCAAAAATCAATAGTCAAGTATGGAAGGAGACATTCTATTGGTTGTTTAAAGGGGGTGTGCATATTTAAAATAAAACGCGGCAAGATTTGAATTTGGCGGTAACACTTAAAAAATATTTGATTTAATTAATTGTTAAAAAACTGATTTTGTTTAGTCTTAATTTAAGGGATTCTAAACTCGTTTCGGTTAGTCGGTATCTCTAACCGTTTTCAAGTGTAAACTTACTTTGAAATTTTGTATCTACTCAATCATTGTCTCCAAGTGTTAAACAAAAAATATACAATATCGTCACCCTAATTCTGAAACGTTGTAATCCACAAGAAAATGAAAATTCATATTTTTTCGTCAATTATGCATACCTATATATGCTGGTAAATCCTCGCAACCAAAATAAAAATATAAAACGGTCATTCCCGCGATTTCTAATAAGCTTCTAACTTTTCTTATTCCTGTAAAATTTTGTTGAGTTGGGTTACGAAGTTTCAGAATTAGGGTGACGATATATTAAAAAAGCATTAAGTGTAACGCAAGGCTTAACGCTTAATAAAATCTTCCTCTCACTAACCTCCCACATGCTTTCAAGCGAATAACAAGTAAGTACCTCTGGTTATCCCTTGGTTGACATTTAAAATGTTGAGGCCCTTCGCCTATTACCACAGAAACACCGCTTGAATAGCTTTATTTATAACCGGTTATTGTTTGTTGTTGCTGTTTTAGTGCGCTTTTTAAAAGATGAATAATAATATTCTTGCCATTCTTGAAATTTGAGTTCTTCTCGACCGACTCTCAAATACTGGCGTATTTGATTCGAAATGGGCATAATTTGGAAAAAAACCTTAAATATAATAAACAGTGGTTAGAGGAATACAATGATACTAATTTTTTTTAATGATATTTCGTGTATCAAAGTCTACAATGAAAAAATTAGAGGAAGCTAAAATTAACACAAAAAGAAACAAAACAAATTATTGTGAGGTTAGAAATCCCAATAACCTTCCTCGAAAGTGTGGTAATTACCGGTAATACACGATGACGTACAAAGGGCTCATTCGTGACGTCACTCTTCAAGGAGTGGTATTTACCAAGGCCGCTTGAACGCCAATGGTAAATACTAGTAATTACTAGTTATTCGCTTGAAAACGGCTTTTGTTTCCGTTCGTTTTTTCAACTGCTAGTATAAAGTCTGATACTTTGGTCAACCGAGATTTTTATAAGATCTTGGCATGTAATTAAATAAAACACTTTGTTTCCGCCATTTGTTCAAAATGACACTCATTGCCATATTTGATGGTAAGAATTAAAAAAAGTATTTCTAATTATAAGATAACTTGACCACTTTTTGCCAGAAAATTAAAAAATCTGAAATAACTTTTTTATTTTATTATCTTACCTGTCTAAAAGCGGCATGAAAATCCTCAGGGTTCTCAACCTTCCTGATGCCCTTACCCCCACCACCCTCCGATGCTTTTATCATGACAGGAAATCCGATTTTGTGCGCTGCTGTCAAACCTGCCTCCGCCGTTGCAACGCAGCCTTTGGCGAACAGTTCCGAAGTAATTTTGATCTTTTTACCCGAATACTGAGCTTTTAGTCCTAAGGAAAAAATATTAAGAAATTACTAAAACGCAGGTAAGCCTTACTTAGTCTAATCTTCTGTGGGAAACTAAACTAGAGGACACTGAATGAAAGGTTTTTCGTGAGTTATGGGATAAGGCAAAGAAAAAACTCCTAGTATTCTTTGGGACGTTTTGTATAATAAAAAAAAACCAAACCCTCATTTAAATATACAACTTTAAATTATAAAATTAAGGAAAGTAAATCACAGTAAAAAATTTACTTACGTCAGAATTTTTTAAAGTTTTGACAAAAAAATTCTGACGTAAGTAAAAAAAAAATTCTGACGTAAGTAAACTTTTTACTGTGATTTAATTTCCTTAATTTTATAATTTAAGGTTGTATATTTAAATGAAGGTTTGGTTTTTTTTTTGATCATAGTTATAGGACACTGTTTTTATCAATGTTTGCCAAATTAGGCATATCTTAATAAACAGGGTGGTGATTTAAAATAGAATGCTGTCCCCAGAGTGTTTTTTTTAAATACGTCAATTAAAATGTCAATTTTTTGCGTTGACGTATTTTTGCTTTATTCCAAAAAACCAAATACTAACCCGCTAGAGGCAACGTTCGATTTACGCCAACCTGTATATTGTTGGTTTTCGAAAAAAGCCCTATACAAATTTGCCTAAAATTTTCACGAAAATGGTTCAAAAGTTAGAAAAACTGCGTTAGTGTTCTTATTTTTTACACTTTTTATGTATTAGCAATAAATATTTTAAAAAATTGTAGAGAATTAAATTCTCTACAAATTTGTTCCCTAACATTTTGCGTGATTGCATAATAAGTTATTTAATAATCTACTCCTGGGAGGCCATTTAACTCTGTCAAAACATTTCTTCCGCTATTATTTTCCATACATCAAATTAAATCTAAAAACACTGGGTTAAGCCCATAATGAAAAAAAAGTGGCGTCGATAAAACTAATTATTAAATTGTTTATTTTCAACCAACTGTAACACTACAGTTCTTTACAGGGAAAAAAGTAACCAAACTAAGTAATAATTATTAATTATTGAAATTGTCATTTCAAAAGTTCTTTACCACTATTTTAGTATTTAAAAATGTATGTTTTTTATTCCAATATCTGTAGTAAGCAGTTGTTTTTTAAAGTATTTTTTTAATTTCATAATGTTTTGATTTATAATAGTTCTGGTATTTTGTTAGAAATTGTTATACCATCACCAAGAATGAAGAATTAAATTATTGTTATTTCTTCTTTGAAAATATTTAAATTTAGCGGAATTTTCGAGCCACAAAATATCCGAAATTTTCATTTAGAAACAAAATAAATTAAATATTTATTTATTTAAAATAATTTTATTACGCTTGTGTTAAAAGAAGGAAGTTTCGTGAAAAAAAAATTAAATAGTAACACGGTAAGAATAAATCATGTAATACGTACATTTGTATTAAAATGTGCCAATTTCAACGTTGAAAAAAACTATCTATAAGAGAACAATTATTTGTTTTGGAGCTTCTGTGGGGAATTTGACACATGACCACCGTTTGTGTTTTTTGACCACGCTTTTTGGCTTTAATGGGAAGCCGTCGGCGTCGCTCGACAGACTGCATTTTTTGTTGATAAAAAAAATCGGGCGCGTGCCATAGAAATTGTGAGAACCAGTGCTGGCAAGTCACAGACGACCAGAAAAAAGGTAAGCCAGGGAGAGGACCGCGTTCTCTGTTAAATTTGAAATATTTTATAATGGGCCTGTTGGCAAAATTCCATTGTTTTTTCCCTTTTTGAATTCCCTGCGATGTGAAAAAGTGTGGAATAAAAATTTACAACCTTTCTTAAAATTTTCAGAGTTTTGCGAAATAAACACAATATACTGTTGATTTAATATTTTTTTTGTATACGTATTATTAAGCTTTGTACACACCTAAAGATTTCGGCGCACAACGAACAGAGCAACGAATCGAACCGCAAACAACACACAAACGTTTTGTTCCTTGTTCTGAACGTTAAAATAAAAAAACCCATTCGTCATTTTGTTTGCTGTTTTAGTCTGTAAGAAGCTTGAAAGTTACCTGATCCAGACCAAGGCATAGTCGGAACCTCGGCTGTCTGCGCAACAATAGACGAAGCGATTTTGTCACCCAGTGCCCACATGGCTTTTTCTGACGGTCCGATGAAAGCAATGGAATGTTTACCTAACATTTCGGGTAGTTTGGGGTTCTCGGACGCATGACCCCAACCTGCCCACACAGCCTGAAATCAAAATTGTTAAGGTTAGAAGGAAATACGGAATACACGAACTTAAACTTGGATACACAATGCAATAAAAGTTTCGTGGATCTTCATTTTGCATCACACTTTAAGGTAGCAAGCAGGATCTAAGGATTTCTTTCAGCAGCTATCCACTTATAAATACTCTGCCAATATATGGGCCCCTAAGCTCACACTAGGTACTATAGTTATAGTGTACGTGTGAGCTAATATAACTAAAAACTGAAATATATTTTATTCAACTCCACACTAAATTACCTTTTGTTTGATACCACACAAGCCATGTTTTGACTTAAACTCAAATTTTTGAAATCCACCCCCACCCTTAAAAAAAACAAAAACTAAAATGTATTTTGTTGAACTCCTGACTCATTACCTTTCGTTTGATATCACACACGCCATATTTTCACTTAAACTCTAATTTTTGAAATATACCCCCACCCCTTTTTTAAAATAAATTAAAATGTATTTTGTTTAACTCCAGACTCAATTACCTTTCGTTTGATATCACACACGCCATATTTTCACATAAATTCTAATTTTTGAAATCTATCCCCACCCTTTTATTTGATTTGTCTTCGGTGGATTTTGTTCTTTTTTAAATGGGACCATCTCGACCCAAGACCCAGCCTAGGTACCAAATTTCATTGAAATCGGCCAAGCGGTTTTTGAGTTATGCGCGTTGGTCGTTACAGACAGACATACAGACAGACAGACATACAGACAGACAGACAGACAGACGGCGCAACAAAAAAGTTTCAAAATCATCTGAAACGCAAAGATATATAAAAATTTTTGAAATCGGAGCAACTTTTTTTTTTCGAAAAAATTAGGATCACCACTATAGTATAGTATATGTGTGAGCTAAAATAATTATAATGTTTGCCAATAGCTGGAAACACTTATTAAAGTAGGATGATGTTGACTTGAGTCATTCATTGTTCCAAATACGTGTTGAGTTTCAAAATTGTAGGTCTAGAGGCTTATAACGAAATTTAGTCAATCAAATTTACTCAGTGGTCTGCATCCACCAAAATCACATAAATTTATTTCTGATATCGATTTCTTATAAATTGTCAGCAGTGTGATAGTATCCAAATATATATATTTTTTATTTTGTATAAAATTGCAAAATTTAAAAAAATAATTTTTGATGCGTTAATGGTCCACAGTATACCATTTCAAAAGTAAATGGTAAATCCGACGCTCCAAAATCGCAATTTTTGCAGAAGAAAAAGTTTACCGTCTCAACAAAATCAAAGCTATTTACGAAAATTGAGTCTGTTACTCATCACTTAAAAAATAGACCGGTGTACTGTAGACTATTTTTTAATATTTTTTGTACTCTCACCTGTACTTGCAGTCTTACAGCAATATCAACTATTAATTCTACATTAGCATAATTGTTGTTATTGGTTCCTCCGGGAACTGGAACGTAGTGGTCAGCCATTTTGATATATTCTGAAACAAAATATAAAATATGTAGGCAAAAACAAAAAAATAAAAAGTTTAACAAATTCTCAGATTTTTGCCTGAATTTCTCCCAAAATCACCGAATTGTCAACTTTCCACTGTTATTTCCACTTGTTAGTCATTGTGGCAACCCTGGATAATGAAGTCGATTAATAGAGAATTATTAGGAGTGCAATTTTCTCTACTGTTATTAACGGAAATTCTTATTTGACATTTAAGCAATGGGATTTTAGTTTTTATCAAGGAAACCATAACATACTGTCGTCTTTTATTTAGATATTATAAAGGATAGATACGATAATGCGAAAAAAAAGACGACTTAACTGTTAAATGACTGACTTCCCTTATTAAGGATGGGCAACAATATACGCCCAGTAAGCTCATAATAACCTGTCTTGGCCTTTAAATACACAAGACTTAATGTAACTACCAAGAGCACGAGCTTCGAGACTATGATGTCACTTGGTCATAGCCTTTAAATATGTTATGTTACCATGTTACATAACATAACATTAAACCGCCCAGTGCTCGAGCCCAAAAATGGCGCCGCAGTCGTTCTGGCTGTTGAGGTAGCTTTTTTGTTGTTGAAAATTAAATTTTCAATCAATTTATAGAAAAGATATTAAATTAGCTGCTGTCGTTTTTGAGAAATATGCGATTTTCTGTTTTTAAAATTTGTGACTAGCAATCATTGACGCTATGACAAATTTTGTTGAAAATTCCACACACCAGTATGTTTTACCCAATCAAAATGTGTTTTTTTTTTTAATTCCACACACTAGTATGTTTAAACCAATCAAAATGTGTTTTTTTTTTGGTACCCAACAGCGAATTACAATGGAAATTTTTTGACGTTGTAATGACAGGATAATGTTTTTGAGTAGGAACTGGTTTTAATTTATTTATTCAATTCTTATACATTTCAATTACATAGTGAAGATTTTTTCTGTATTCTTTGAACACCTTCTTTCCTCTTAAAGGCAAAGAAGCTGGACTTTGAATAAAATGAATTAAATATCTATGTTCAACAAAATATATAATAATATTTAAACCCAATTTTATTCACCATTATGAATGATATAATAATAAATCCCTTATAAGAAATTGATAAAAACGAAAAAAGTAAATTTATAGCATTTGTAGTTACAGAAAACTTTAAATGTACTGTGTTGAGTGTTAAAACGTTATTTCCGCGCAACTACAACAAGTAGAAATCAGCAATTTATATAGCTAAAATTGCTGCCGAAACTGTAACACAAATTTGTTTATGTACCTTTATAAAAATCGTAAAATTTACAATTTTCTACCACTTGTAGTAGCCCCAAGTAACTACAAAATGGAAGATAAAATATTTTATATCCAAAAATTGAATTTCTGTGCTACTATAATGAGTAGAAATCAACAATTTTAGGCTAACAATCCAACTGAGAGCAAACTAAACGTGTTCTAGTACCTATATTTATTTTCTACCACTTGAGTAACCCAAAGTTACTCAAAAATTATCTTGTAAAATGGTAGTTCTGTGTAACTACAATAAGTAGAAACTAACGTTTAAAAGGCTAAGGAGCCATTACCAAACTACAAAACACACTAAATTTATTTATGTACACCTAATTTCAAAAAAATCTGATACAGTATTATTATATTAAATCTTGTCAAAATTTTGACCAACGCGCATAACTCAAAAACCGCTTGGCCGATTTTAATGAAATTTGGTACCTAGGCTGGGTCTTGGGTCGAGATGGTCCCATTTAAAAATGAACAAAATCCACCGAACACAAACCAAATAAAAGGGTGGGGGTAGATTTCAAAAATTAGAGTTTATGTGAAAATATGGCGTGTGTGATATCAAACGAAAGGTAATTGAGTCTGGAGTGTAACAAAATACATTTTAATTTATTTTAAAAAAAATGGTGGGGGTATATTTCAAAAATTAGAGTTTAAGTAAAAATATGGCATGTGTGATATCAAACGAAAGGTAAATGAGTCCGGAGTTTAAGAAAATACATTTTAGTTTTTGTTTTTTTTAAGGGTGGGGGTAGATTTCAAAAATTTGAGTTCTAAGTCAAAACATGGCTTGTGTGGTATCAAATAAAAGTTAATTTAGTCTGGAGTTGAATAAAATATATTTCAGTTTTTAGTTATATTAGCTCACACGTACACTATAACTATAGTACCTAGTGTGAGCTTAGGGGCCCATATATTGGCAGAGTATTTTTATGAACCTACTACAATAAGTAGAAAATAATCTAATTGGTGCTGAAACTGCCACGAAACTAAGTTTTTGTTTGTTTTGTAGTCATAAAAATAACAAATCAGCTATTAGTTTTTAATTTTCATAGTAACTAAATAATTAAGTCAATCAAAACTGTCCATGTTTTGCTGGTGTATTGTCAAATAAAAAATTGGCATTGTTGTGTCAAAAAATAAATTTAAAATTTAATAATTTTTAAACGTAATTTGGTGTGGAATTTACTCACCGAATACCATATATATATTTAACGGTTTCACAACGTTCTACGTCTTTCGATACCCAATCTCCACTCGTTTCTGTTTGCCCATAATTCATCATCTAGGCCTCTTATTCTTATTTCACTGTCTATTCCTTCTCTCCAGCTTCTCCTTGGCCGTCCTCGTTTTCTTCGGCCAGTTGGTTTCCATTGTAGTATTTGTTTAGGTAGTCTTTCATCATTCATTCTTTGTACATGTCTGTACCACACCAGTTGTTTTGTTCTTATATCATCCACTAAAGTCCGCTCACCCACTGTCATAATTTCTCTTATTCTTTGATTTGTAACTCTTTCTCTTTTTGATTTTCCTGCTGCTCTTCTCCAATAGTCCATCTCCGTAGCGGAAAGCATTTTTTCTGTTCTATCCTTGATTTGAGCCGTATGTAATATTACTTTTTACAATGGTGTTATATGTAAGCTTTTTGTTATGTTTTGATATACTTTGGTCCCAAATTATTCCATTTAATAAAGTTATTGCCTTTCTTCCTTGTACGTTTCGATCTTTTATAGCTTTGTCTAGTGTTCCGTCAGCTGTAATTTTTAGACCTGTATTTATACTCATCACAGGACTGTATTCGCTGCCCGGTATTTAAGATTAGATCCTGTTTCATTCCACCGATACACATATACTCTGTCTTATTGAGATTAACCTCTAGTCCCCACTTATTGTACTCTTCTATTAGTTTTCGTGTCATATATTCGAGGTCGTCATAATCCTGAGCCACTACTATCTGATCATCGGTGAAACATAAAGTATACAAAGTGGTTTCGTCCACCGGAATTCCCATGCTTTGGCATTTTCTCTTCCATACTTTAAGGACTTGTTCCAAGTATATCTTGAAGAGCGTAGGCGAGATACAGCAACCTTTTTTAAGACCTTTATTTACTTGAAAGCCTTTGGTTAGTTTTGCTTTTATTTTAACTTTTGCCTTACTATTGCGGTATAACTCTTCGATGGCCTTAATTTGTTGTACGCTGATGTTTGTGTTTTCCGCTTTCCAAAGTAGATTTAGTGGTATACTATCATATGCCTTCTGCAAATCCACGTAAAGCAGATGCAGCTCTTGTCCGTATGCCATTTTCTTTTCAATAACTTGGGTTATACAAAAGAGATGATCTGAAGTCGATCTACCCGCCCTGAAACCAGCTTGTTCTTCTGCCTCCATGTCTTTATATTCGCTCTCTACTTTATTTCTTATTATTTTACCGTATATTCTGCTTAGCGTACTAGTCACAGATATACCTCTATAATTGTCACATATATCTTTCCTTCCTTTTTTGTGTATTGTGGATATATATGACGTTTTCCACTCAGTTGGGACTACAGTTCCATTTAAATATTTTTGAAAAAGATTCTGTAATCTCCAAAACAGTTCTTCAGTGCCATATTTAATAAGTTCGGCTGGGATATTTCCGGGTCCGGCAGATTTACCACTTTTTAAGGTTGTGCGGTTCGGTTCGGTTGTGAGGGGTACTGGAGATCCCATCGTTCTAATTATATTGTCTCTTGCATCTTCCTTGAATTCTGCTCTATCTTCAGTTAAAAAAATTTTAAAATGCTCATCCCATTCTTTGTCTGGTATTGGTGAAATGATATCTTTTTTAATCGATCTTATAGTTTTCCAGCTTTCGGTACTTCTCCTACCTCCTAAGTAAGAATCTATTTTCTGGCACTTTTGTGTCCACGAATGATTTTTCTTATCACTGATCATTCTTCTCACCTTTGATTGCGCGATTTTGTATTCTTGTCTGCTTCTATCTGTCTTTTGGGATAAGTAGGTGTGATATAATTTCCTTTTTTCCTCTATTTCTCTTTCAATCTCAGCATCCCACCAGTATGGTTTTCTGCTTTTAGAAGTTTCTTCCACTAATCCTAGTGCTTCTTTTGCAGTTTGGTGGATGCTTAATGTAATACATTCGTATTCCTCATCTGGGGTTTCACCTGAACTTGTATTAAGTTTTTCGTTCAGTCTCTTTTTGTATAAGTTTTTTACGCTGTCATGTTCTAGGCTTAGTATTAGTTCAATTTTTAGTTTTGTCTTTTGTTTAGTGATAAGATAATCAATGACGGATTTCAGGTTTTGTGAGGGTTTGGTTTGAACCGAACCGAACCGAATACCAGGCGAGGTTAAATTAAATCAATAATTTTTTTCTCGCTTATGAATATTTTTAGAAAATTATCTATAGTCGAAGACGATTTTACCTCTGGATACGTATTCTTGAATTTTTGGGAGGAGAATGTGAGTAGTCCTCACCGTAAAAAGGTGACTGCTCTATTCCCCAAAGCACACTCCCGTGAATTGAAGTTCACCACCTCTCACGAGGTGAAAACGAGTTCCCGGGAAAGTTTCTAACCTCACTTTTTTGATTTTATATAAGCTTGTCTAACGAACTGTCACGAACAGCTGTTCGATAGTTGCGGGAGGACAAGCAAAGCGTTTTCGCATAAGCCGCAATACTAACATAAACGTAAATTTTAAAAAAAGTGAAACAATTTAATTTACAACAAAGATGCTGTTTGTATTGACCCTTTGTGCACATGGGAAAAATGCGTTTTTCTTAAAAAAATCAATTAAAGCCAGTAAATCTCAAATAAAAGAGACCATGTTTTGTTCAAAAAGTCAGGTGATGTTTTTATTTACTTTTGTTTTTTAAACTTTTTTTCAGTTTTTTACTCAGTTTGAATCATTATTATTAGTTTTTGTACTGTTATGGACTGTGGCAGCTGGGGAGATCTTGATAATGTTAGTTTTGATGGAATGCCAAGTATTTTGACCTTAAAAAAATCATCCTGATTTAAATGAACTAGGTATCAGCTCAAAGAAGGGAAAAGAAAGTGGATGTTAAATATCAATAACTTTTTATTGTTGATTATTATTGATTTGCAATACTTTTATTTATATCATTGTACCACATTCACCCGTTATAATGACAAAGTCACGATTTGATTAGAGATCGAAAATATATAACATTGTCAAAAACAAATAATTTTTTATTCATAATTAAAAATCAAGATTTCAAATAGTCAGAAACAAAAAACAGAAATCAAAATATCCACACCAGCGTCCTATGCGTCCACTGCATACATCTTCACACATCATATTTTTGGTCGTTCGAGCCGGATCTTCGCAGAAACATATTTTTGGTCTTCGAGCGGATCTTCGCAGAAAATCACTTCGAAAAACAGCATAGCGTAATAAGACATCAGCGGATCAATTATCAGGTGGGCTCGCTCCATAAGTGGGGCTGTGTTAGTTTTCTTGCAGCTCAGGTTTCACATAACTTATTTTTATTATAAATTGTTGTTATAATGACAGAAAAGCAAGCAAAGATTCTTCAGTTGGTAGAAAGACGGGGAAGTTTTAAAAACATTATATCTAAATTTGAAAAATTCATTCAAAGCACAAGCAGCGATAGTCTATCAATTTCGGAAGTAAAAATTAGGTTGGAAAAATTAAACACGGCATTTGGTCAATTTGAAAAAATACAGGAAGAGCTCATTCAGCTTGATCCCACGCAACAGTCCGAGGGTGATTCTTACGAAAATGCTTATTTTGCAATTAGTGGAATTGCGCTTGACATTATTGATCAAAATGCATTCGAAAAACAATAAATTCTGCAATCGTTGCCAAATACATCTGCACCGGCAACAATACAATCAATACCGCAAAATCCATCCACATCAGTCGTTCATGTCCCGAATCATAATATGTTCAAAATTACTCCTCCTTCATTTTATGGAGAGCATGAACAATGGGAAACTTTTTTTCAGGTATTTAAATCCATTGTAGATATTGATCCAAACATTCCGATAATTGAGAAATTTTTTCAGCTAAAACAGTGCATAAAAAGTGATGCAGCAGAGGTTCTCAAATCACTCAATGTGACGGAGAGTAACTACAGTATTGCATTAACACTTCTTCGAGAAAGGTATGAGAATAAAAGAATATTAACACATAAGCATTTAAAAAATCTTTTTGATTATCCTGCTCTGCTAAAAGAGTCATGTCAATCATTGCGCAAGTTCATTAATCATTGTACTCAGAATATTCGCGCGCTCGAAAATCTCAATGAACCGGTAGAATATTGGGATACTATATTGTTGTATTTGTTAACAAGTAAGTTAGATATTACTACAAGACGCGAATGGGAGATCACAAATAAAAGTGAAAGACCCAAGTATACAGATTTTATGAATTTTCTCAAAAATAGAGTTCAGATTCTCGAAACCATTGATACAAAAATTTACAACAAAAACATTAATACAACTACAACACCTTTAAACCAAAACCAATAAATCAAACATTTTCAAAAAACACTATTCAGCAAACACAAAAATCATTCTCACATGTAGGCATAGATAACGAACAAATAAAACAGATAGACCATGCAGACTTCTCTTGCTCATTTTGTCGCTTAAACACACATTCTACCTACAAGTGTTTTCGATTGTTGGCTTTACCGATAAAGGTTCGCAAAAGTGAGCTAGTAAAGCGAGGTATTTGCACAAACTGTCTTCATACAGGCCATGAATTAAACTTATGTTCATCAAGAAACTGTAAATTCTGTTCTCAGCGTCATAATTCAATCCTCCATGAGTCTAAATTCATACCTGTGCATTTGTACAGGAAAATGAAGAAGTTTCACCGGAAGTACATTGTGAAAATGAAAAACAAACACTGCGGGATAATTCTGACATATATCCTGAAAACAGCCAGACAGCATACTGCGAGATTCATGGCAAACAAGCATTTTGTCAACCTCTTCTTGCAACAGCGATCATAGAATTATTAGACAAGGATAGGAAACCTATCAAATGTCGTGCCATGTTAGATTCAGGTAGTATGAATAATCTTTGTACGACTAAACTATACAATAGACTGAACATTAAATCTCAACCAGTTCATATGACAGTTAATGGTATTAACCAAGCACCAATCAAAATCAATAAATCATTTTCGACTGAGCTTCAGTCAACTGATCATTCACTTAAGACGAACATTCATTTGCTCGTTATCGATAAAATCACTTCCAAGTTACCGCAAATTTCTTTTGATCCCAGCTTACTTAAATTCCATCAAACCTGCAACTAGCAGATCCACAATTCCACGAATGTCAAGAAATTGATATTTTGCTTGGAACCAATTTATTTTTTAATTTGCTTGAAAGTCAACAAATCAAACTAGGAGCAAATCAACCTATCATACAGAATTCCAAGCTAGGATGGTTTTTAGCCGGTCCTTTACACACTACACTCAAGCAATCTAGTTCTCAGTTGAATTCTCTGTCATCTTTCCATCAATTCATTGCATGATACCGTACGCGATTTCTGGTCTATAGAAAACGTACAGCGTGATCAAAATAAGCTGAATGAACTGAAATGAACTACTGAGGAGCTAGAATGCGAAATACACTTTAGACAATTTTAAACAAGACAGTACCGGACGTTACGTAGTAAAATTACCATTAAAGGATAATTATCAAAACTTAGGAGATTCTTTTGAAAATGCAAAAAAATGCCCTTTTTATACAGAAAACCGACTTTCAAAATACTCAGAACTTCGCAAACAATATTCTAATTCTTTAAAAGAATATGAAGAGATGGGACATATGTCACAAATTAATCCAAATCTTCATCATCAAGACAAGATGTCATTTTACATTCCTCATCACCCAGTCTTTAAGGACACTAGTGAAACTACTAAGACCAGAGTAGTATTCAATGGAAGTAGTTCTTCAAGTTCTGGTGTAAGTTTGAATCAGGTTCTAAAAGTAGGTCCCAAGTACAAAGTGATTTGTTTGACATAGTTTTGCGCATGCGAACTTATCCGATTGTTTTAACAGCTGATGTTGAAAAAATGTTTCGCATGGTATTAGTCGATAAATCAGATAGATCTTTTCAACGCATACTTTGGCGTGATAATCCATCTCAAGAAATAAAGCACTATGAATTAAACACTATTGTTTATGGTTTAACCAGCAGTTCCTTTCTTGCTACACGTGTTTTAAATGAGATTGGTTTTAAATGTCAGGAAAATAATCCTAAAATTTCACAAATTATCAAAGAAGATTTCTATATGGACGATCTTATTACCGGTAATAACGACCTTCAATCAGCTATTCAGCTAAAAAATGATATTTCACAAATCTTACATAATTCTGGTTTTAATCTGCGAAAATGGATGTCAAATGATGCAGACTTTTTACAGCTATCAACGATTCTTCAGAACCTTTTTTAATTAAAGGTGACAGAGAGATCAAAACTTTAGGTATTTATTGGAATCCTAAAGATGATACACTAAGTTATATTTTTCAGATGAACACTGAACCATCTATCATCAGAAAAAGAACTGTGTTGGCAGGTGTAGCCCAGTTATTTGACCCTTTAGGATTGGTCAATCCAATCATTGTCCGAGCTAAACATATTCTACAGGACATCTGGAATAATAAGCTAGATTGGGATGATAATTTACCAGATTCTATTTCCTTAACTTGGCTAGAATTTTTAAAGCAGATAAAGGGTATCAGTGCTATCAAGATTTCAAGATGCGTACTACATTCTACTCTAGCAGATAACATACAACTTCATGGCTTCTGCGATAGCTCTCAGTTAGCTTACGGAGCAGCTATTTACCTGGTTTTTTGTGACGATAAGGGTAGAATGTATTCAAATCTTATCTGTGCTAAGAGTCGGTTAGCCCCTCTTAATTCTAACTTAACCATTCCGAAGCTCGAATTGTCTGGTGCATATTTATTAGCACAACTAATGGACAGAGTAAAACGTACATTACGTGTTAGGATTTCTAACATCACTTATTGGACAGATTCTACAATTGTGCGTGGTTACAAAAAGAGCCTAGCCATTGGAAAGTTTTTGTTAGTAATCGCGTAGCTGAGATTCAGCGATTAACCGAAAATAGTCAATGGAGACACGTGACAACTGATCAAAATCCAAGCGATATTTTAAGTCGTGGTTGTAACCCCCAATTTTTAGAAAATTCTTTGCTTTGGTGTCACGGTCCTTCTTTTATTGGTCAACCAAAGGAAAATTGGCCTAAAGCAATAATAACTAAAATTGATACTGTTCCTGAAGTTCGAACAGTAAAAATTACTTTAACTTATACTGCCATACAAAAACCAAACAGTCACAGCTTTATATTTGATCTTTATTCCTCTTACAGTAAATTAGTTAAAGTTACAGCGTTTATTTTAAGATTTTGGAATAACCTAAAAGCCAAAAAATCTAATCAAAGATTGGAGTTATCTAAAACTATGACTATTCAAGAGCTAGATAAGGCTGAGCGTACCCTTTGTTCTTTAGTTCAACAGGAATTATCTTACCTCCAAAACATCAATTTACTACTCTATTGATTAGACATTACCACTTAAAATATTTACATGGTGAAACTCAAATTATTTTATCTCAGATTAGAAATAAATTTTGGATAGTCAATGGTAGAAATGAAATTCGATATTTACTTAGAAAATGTATTACTTGCTTTCGAGTGAGACCTCGTGATATTACTCAGCTTATGGGTTCTCTGCCAGCTTCAAGGGTTACCCCTTCCAGTCCCTTTAGTGTATGTGGAGTGGATTTTGCAGGTCCTTACGCTATCAAAGATGGAAAAACGCGCAGTCGGGTAACACTTAAATGCTATATAAGCCTATTCGTATGTTTTTCAACTCGTGCTGTGCATATTGAACTTGTAACTGATTTAACAACTGAAGCATTTTCAAACGCATTTAAAAGATTTGTGTCAAGGCGTGGCTTATGTAGTCACATTTATAGTGATAACGCCACACATTTTAAAGGTTCAAGCAACGAACTTGATAGATTATGCGCGGTAGTTACTGATTGCGTCAATCAATATCAAACTTTTTTCTCTGACAACAAAATTAATTGGCATTTTATTCCCCCTCGTTCTCCCCATTGTGGTGGTCTTTGGGAAGCCGCGATAAAATCTTTCAAGTATCATTTAAAACGAGTCCTGGGAAGTGTGAAGCTTGACTTCGAGAATTTCTACACTGTCCTCACACAGATAGAGGCAATCCTCAACAGTCGACCTTTGACCCCTCTATTCGATGATCCTATGGATTTTCAAGTACTTACGGCTGGTCATTTCCTTATTGGAAGAAGCTTACTTGCCTGTCCACAAGACTATGTGACAGACGTTAAGCCAAATCGTCTGAACAACTTTAAGCAGCTGCAACAAATCGTACAACAGTTTTGGCATGTTTGGAGTACAGACTGTATTCACTCCTTGCAGCAGCGCACAAAATATCAAGATGGGAACAATGGTCCTTCTTAAGACAGAACATGAACCACCTATGAATTGGCCATTAGGACGGGTCGTTGAACTACATCCCGGTCATGACAACCTGGTCAGAGTTGTATCCGTTCAAACGCAATATGGTATTTACAAACGTGCTATTCCTGATCTAATGTGATAAGGGATGATCCAGAATATGACATCGAAATCCAGAAGTTGCCTTTTTGTGTAAAAACAAGGACTGTAAAAGTACAAACTGTTCTAGAGTTAACAAAATATTAGATAAGTTGGGTTTAGAGAGTTTAAAATTAACCTTAATTTTATTTGTAAAACTTTTATTGTTGGGTAATTTTATTTATTATTTTTGAAATTTGGACATTTCAACGGGGGCGGCATGTTAAATATCAATAACTTTTTATTGTTGGTTATCATTGATTTGCAATACTTTTATTTATATCATTGTAACACATTCACCCGTTATAATGACAAAGTCACGATTTGATTAGAGATCGAAAATATATAACATTGTCAAAAACAAATAATTTTTTATTCATAATCAAAAATCAAGATTTCAAATAGTCAGAAACAAAAAACAGAAATCAAAATATCCACACCAGCGTCCTATGCGTCCACTGCATACATCTTCACACATCAGTGGATAAGTGCTCTAAGAGCTGACTTAACAAAGCAAAATTGAAAAATTCGAAAGTTTTTTGTCAGGGTTGTTTTGGATAAATATGTAACTGCCATTTTTGCAACATTTTCTATTGGGATCTTTTTTTGTACTCGAATGAACCTTTTGCAGAAGTGTAACATAGAATTGTGTTAAACTATAAGAAATATTTCACTATGATTTTTTTACTATTCTACTTTCAAAATTAGAATACAGCAATGATCCCTCCTGAATGGATTGTTTTAAAACAGTTGAAAAATTTAAAAAATGATGGTTAAAAAAAGGGTCTAGGGAAGAAAGAAGAGGAAAACGATATGAGGTTAAAGTGTGGGTAAAAAGCTAAACCAAATTCGTACACCATCCTACAGAACTCTAATAAATTCATGGTAGCGTAGCATCCTGTATAGTGTCCAGTGGAGTCCTGTATTGTGAAAGTTTCTTTTTCTTTAATAAATATTTATTTTACAGACCTCAAAACAGTTTAGAATAAACTAGTGGGTTTGACAAACTCCCTAACTCAAACCTCTTTTTATCTTAAACTATTTTGGTGCGAATTTGCCTTTATTTCCTTGCTTTATGACATCTTTTTATAACTTGTACACTGTAAAATTTGTACAGCATCTGACCGGACCTATTACAAGTCCTGTTGTGATATTTCTACAGTACTGTTCTGAGCTTATTACCAAAAAAATTTTTATGACATCAAAAATAGATGACAAAAAAAGTCATCTTTGTTGACATTAATGACCACAAGAAAAACAAAAAAGTTCTCTCAGATTTTTTTTTTATTTCTTTCAAAAAAACTATTCTGTTATGCCCAATTGTATAGTAGAGTACATACTTATCTGCATAAACTTTTAGATACATAATTGAGAGAATATTGTTACAAAAAAACAGTAAATAAAAGTACGGTGTGTGAGGCCAATGACAAGGAAAAACTGTATTTTGATTTTGCAAGTTTTTTTTATATAATGTTTACTTATATTTTTTATAAATAAAGATATTTTGTAAAGTACTTATTAGAAATTTGCTTGACCAACCTCGGTTGGAACCCATATGTGCATATTGATCTGTTGGACTGACCTACCTATAAGTTGTGCCTCTTTTTCATGTCACCACTGGAGGGTTAACACAATTAAACTTTGTCTAAACCTAAAAATCATAGTGAAATATTTTTCACAGTTTAACACTATAGAAGGCTTATTACTTAGCAAAGGTTTAGTCAAGTAACACAAAAGATATAGAAAACCTTAATCTGACGAGAAATGTTCAGAGGAGAGTTTAGTCTATTTCACTTTCTTCTCTGTTAAGTGAGCTCTTCGAACAAACTACTTATCCACTTTCCCCTTCGTTGGGCTGATAGTTCATTTAAATCAGAATGATTCATTGGTCAAAAAACTTCATATTCAATAAAAACTAACATTATCATAACCTCCTCCGCTGCCACAATTCACAACAGCAAAAAAACTTGGCATAATAATCAGTGGCGCACCCAGAAGTATGTCTTGGGGGACCCAAAACCTTTGGGAGGGGGTCCAGAGGTCTCATGATGTCGTACTTTATGCTATTTTTTTTTTGTTTATTCATGAAATATATGGAAAATATCCCAAAAAATATGTGGTTTGGGGGGTCCGGGCCCCGAGCCCCCCGGCCCCTTGATGCGCCGATGTAAAAATTCAAAATAAGTAAAAAAAAACTAGAAAAAAAGATTAAAAAGACTAAAATAAATAAAAACATAACCTACTCTTTTGAAGAAAAAATAAAAGGGACCATTATTTTAGATTTACTCGCTTTAGTTTAATATTTTTAAGAAAAACGCATTTTTCCCATATGCACAAAGGATCTTAAAACTGAATGTTTTTAAGACTAAATCTCTTGTCGTTTTTGTAAAATTTACATTTTTGTTAACATTACGGCTTATGGGAAATCGGTTTGTTGTCCTCTGGAAGACATCTTGGATTGGATCATATGTTTTGTTGGACAGCCCTATTGTCAAAGTGATTTGTTTTTTTTTAGCAAAGTAAAAATAGAATTTTTAGGTAAAGCCTTATTTATAATATGTATATGCCTTGAAACTAAATTGCTATACTGCGGTGCCTAGGTTAAAAAGAATATCGCCACTTTCAGACCCAATTGAGTGAGAGTGTTTAATTTAATGCATAATATAAATTATCCTGTTTTAACACTCAACAATCGCAATTTTTTCCACAAAAAAATAAAAATATTTTTATAAACAAAAACGGAAAAAAATGCATGGTTAACTAACCTAAAAACGCACTTTGGTTAGTTGCGAGATACGCGGCAACACTGTGCACTTTTTTTTTTACGGGTATGCGCACTCGCAAGGAGATCCCTATCACGCTCGACAAGCGGCAAGTGCGCGGAAATGTTGGTGTGTGTTGGTTTTGAAACGGTTCAGGTTGTAACCTGCAGGGAAAACTGTCGCAGGGAGTTTATTCCACAGCGATGCTGTTCTCCAGAGATATGAATTCTGATATAATGAGGTTCTTGGTGCCTCTATTTTGACAGTAAATTGATGTTTACCGTCTGTTTGACGTGTTCGCCTAGTAGGTGCTACTCCCGGGGGGATCATACGTGCCAACTCTTCAGAGCATTTTCCGTGATAATACCTGTAGAAGAGAGATAAATCGCCCACAGTTCTTCGATGTTCGAGACTATCCAAGCTACGGGTAAGTGCGGGGTCATTGATCAGCTTGATAGCTCGCTTTTGCACGGTGTTCAAAAGCATTAAGGTATGTTTGGGTGCCGCACTCCATATATGTGAGCAGTACTCCATAGTTGGTCGAATCTGGGCTTTGTAGAGTGTCAGCAGTTGGCTTGGTGTATACAGATGTCTTGTACGAAATAGCACCCCAAGCTTTTGGGACGCCCTTTTAGCTATATCTGCCACGTGACTGTGCCAAGACATGTTGGTCTCTGCAGTGACTCCTAAGATGTTCAACTGGCTCTGCAATGTGACAGCACTTCCAGATAGCATGATGTTTGGCTCACCGGTGCTGGTATTTTTTGAAAACAGGGCTGCTTGGGTTTTCTGCGCGTTGAACTGTACAAGGTTTTTGTTGCCCCAGTCCTCTATTATCTCCAGGTCGTTATTTATCTGCGATATTTGAGTTAGTCTAAGATGATGGAATTCACGTGCGGATAGACACTGAGTGGGTGGTATGACTGAGGAGACTACATTGCCATCATCTGCAAAGCAATAAAGTGGATTTACTGTTTTATCTATGAGGTCATTTATGTAAATCAGAAAAAGTGTTGGCGAAAGGATGTGTGGCACACCAGCATTTATTTGGTAAGAGTTGGAGTTCCGGCCATCCAGGGCAACATAAATGGATCTATCCTTAAGGTAACTTTCAAACCAAGTGCAAAGTCTCGGCGACAATCCCGTTGCTTTGAGCTTGTTGAGCAGATTTTCATGCCAGACTTTATCGAATGCTTTAGATATATCTAAGGCAATTGTTCTTGTTTCACCTCGCAACTCAATCGCTTTTTGCCATAAGTGAGTGACGTATGTAAGTAAATCGCCAGTTGACCTATATTTTCGAAATCCGTATTGCTTGTCGTTGATAATTTTGTATTTTTCCAAGTACTTGGTTAGGTGATTGTTCACAACTCTTTCCATTACTTTTGATATCACCGGAAGTAGAGCAATTGGTCTATAGTTTAACGGATCTGTCTTTTTTCCTTTCTTTGGAATGGGTTGTACTGCGGCAGACTTCCATGATGATGGATATACTCCTTGCCTATAAGATAAATTGAATAATTTTGCGAAAGTTGGGGTGAGTTCGCTAGCACAATTTTTGAGTACTATCGCGGGAATGCCATCTGGACCCATTGCTTTGTTTGTATCCAACTTTTTAAGGGATTTTTGTATTTCACTGTGACAAAAGGGTACCTCTCTTTGGCACTGTTAGGTTTGAGTTGGAGGAAAAGATTTTGGCCAGCATATTGACTTTTTCCTCTGATGTTGTGGCTAAGTGAGTATTTTTATCTGTAAGTGGTGGTATGGATGACTTGGTGAAGTTTGATCCAACGGCTTTTGCAAGAGACCAAAAGGACCTGGAACTACTTGGAGAATTCAGCAACCTGTTTTTTATTCTTTGATTGTATGTTTCTTTGGCGGCGTCAATAGTAATTTTGCAACTATTTCTGGCTTCTATAAATTCTGTGTGGTTTTGAGCGGTTTGTTGTCGTTTCCAAAGGTTATATGCTCTGTGTTTTTTCTGTACAGCCGTTTGACACTGGCTGTTGAACCAAGGTTTTGCATTAGCTCTGCGTTTTATTGTATGTGGGATATATGCATCCATTCCAGATAAGATTACTTTTGTTATTTCATTACAGCAAATAGTGGGATCAGCTGTTTTAAAGCAAACCTCTTGCCATGGAAAATCCAGGTAAAACTGTTTAAGGTCATTCCATTTTGCCGATTTATAGTGCCACATTTTACGAGGAAGTGATTGTTGGCTTGGCGGTATGAACATTTCGCACTTTGTTCTTATAAGTTTATGATCGGATGAACCAAGTGGGGGATCTACTTGAATTGTGTACAAGTCAGGATTTGTAGTTAGGAACAAGTCTAAAAGCGCTGCAAATTCACCCCTTTCTGAGATACGGGTAGGTTCATCGACAAGCTGCGTTAGACCACATATATATATATATATATATATATATATATATATATATATATATATATATATATATATATATATATATATATATATATATATATATATATATATATATATATATATATATATATATATATATATATTTATCGGTTTCACAACGTTCTACGTCTTCCGATACCCAATCTCCACTCGTTTCTGTTTGCCCATAATTCATCATCTAGGCCTCTTATTCTTATTTCACTGTCTATTCCTTCTCTCCAGCTTCTCCTTGGCCGTCCTCGTTTTCTTCGGCCAGTTGGTTTCCATTGTAGTATTTGTTTAGGTAGTCTTTCGTCATTCATTCTTTGTACATGTCCGTACCACACCAGTTGTTTTGTTCTTATATCATCCACTAAAGTACGTTCACCTACTGTCATAATTTCTCTTATTCTTTGATTTGTAACTCTTTCTCTTTTTGATTTCCCTGCTGCTCTTCTCCAATAGTCCATCTCCGCAGCGGAAAGCATTTTTTCTGTTCTATCCTTGATTGGCCATACTTCTGAGCCGTATGTAATAATACTTTTTATAATGGTGTTATATATAAGCTTTTTGTTATGTTTTGATATACTTTGGTCCCAAATTATTCCATTTAATAAAGTTATTGCTTTTCTTCCTTGTACGTTTCGATCTTTTATAGCTTTGTCTAGTGTTCCGTCAGCTGTAATTTTTAGACCTAAGTATTTATACTCATCACAGGAGTGAATTCGCTGCCCGGTATTTAAGATTAGATCCTGTTTCATTCCACCGATACACATATACTCTGTCTTATTGAGATTAACCTCTAGTCCCCACTTATTGTACTCTTCTATTAGTTTTCGTGTCATATATTCGAGGTCGTCATAATCCTGAGCCACTACTATCTGATCATCGGCGAAACATAAAGTATACAAGGTGGTTTCGTCCAACGGAATTCCCATGTTTTGGCATTTTCTCTTCCATACTTTAAGGACTTGTTCCAAGTATATCTTGAAGAGCGTAGGCGAGATACAGCAACCTTGTTTAAGACCTTTATTTACTTGAAAGCCTTTGGTTAGTTTTGCTTTTATTTTAACTTTTGCCTTACTATTGCGGTATAACTCTTGGATGGCCTTAATTAGTTGTACGCTTATGTTTGTGTTTTCCAACGCTTTCCAAAGTATATTTAGTGGTATACTATCATATGCCTTCTGCAAATCCACGTAAAGCAGATGCAGCTCTTGACCGTATGCCATTTTCTTTTCAATAACTTGGGTTATACAAAAGAGATGATCTGAAGTCGATCTACCCGCCCTGAAACCAGCTTGTTCTTCTGCCTCCATGTCTTTATATTCGCTCTCTACTTTATTTCTTATTATTTTACCGTATATTCTGCTTAGCGTACTAGTCACAGATATACCTCTATAATTGTCACATATATCTTTCCTTCCTTTTTTGTGTATTGTGGATATATATGACGTTTTCCACTCAGTTGGGACTACAGTTCCATTTAAATATTTTTGGAAAAGATTCCGTAATCTCCAAAACAGTTCTTCAGTGCCATATTTAATAAGTTCGGCTGGGATATTTCCGGGTCCGGCAGATTTACCGCTTTTTAAGGTTGTGCACACGTTTTTGACCTCAGAGATTGTGAGGGGTACTGGAGATCTCATCGTTCTAATTATATTGTCTCTTGCGTCTTCCTTGAATTCTGCTCTATCTTCAGTTCGTTAGACCACAACTTATGGCAAAAGCTTCTGCTTCCCTGCCTTCATTATCTGTTTTGTTGTGGTGTTTTAGCCAGGGTATATTGTGGACGTTGAAATCGTCTAAAAAAACAATTTCCGCATGTGGATAGTTAGACTGTATACTATCACAGTTTTCGGAAAATGTCGCAAAAAAGTTTTGATACTCGGTGTTACTTGGCGGTCGGTAGAGGCAGCAAATGAACTTGGTCGATGACTTTGAGGTGAATTTCAGCCATATGATATCGAGGTTCGCTGGTTCTAGCTTCTCCTCTCGATGACATGAAAGGTCATTTTTAATGTACACACAAATCCCAAAATTATGTCGAAATCGGTGGTGTAGGTCATAGCCGGGATAAAGATAGTTCACAATAGGTGTTGTAGAACTGATTTTAGTTTCGGTGAGAACAAGGATGTCAGGTCTTTGTTCTTCAAGATCTTGGTGAACTGAATTCATATTGGTACTTAATCCTCTTATATTGCTAAAATCAATTCTGAGTTGAGTTTTTGGTCTTCTTTTAATATCTTTGCATGAAGGACCCCCAGGATCACCCGACGCCCGGAGATCCGAGTGGTCGGGTATTTTACCTCCGGAATATTTTGATCCTGGAGGCGCCATCATGCTATCTGTTACTCATTGTTGGAACCGGATTGCCAGCGCAGTAGCGGAACGTGGTGATACCACTTAGCGCTACTCACTTCTGGCATGGTGGTATCTCACCGGTCGACGCCCAATGAGTAAAAAGCGTCTACCACCTACCCACTTTGGTTAGTTGCGAGATAGGCGGAAACACTGTGCACTGGAGTTGCACGGCGTGATTCTAAACCCTGCACTCACAAACCGCTTCGAGCGTTCAAGAATACGACATTTTCATTCCCGGGAGAAAAAGTGAGTTTGATTTCCCGGGAGCACTCCCTTCACAAACTTTGAAGAATACGCCTCCTGGTGGTATTACAATTGTTAATCTAAATTTGAAAATCGCGTTTGGCCAGCTACTGTGGTTCGCAAGATATTATTTTTTTAAACAATTTTTATATCTAAAAAACCCTGAATCTAACGAATTTAAACGTAATGAAGTTCGTTGAAAAAATATAAAAAATCTCGATTTGCTGGCTGCTATGGTTCTCAAAATTATGATTTTGTACAACATTTAAACCTTCTACTACTTACTTGCAGCTCACCCGACCAAAATTTAATGGCCACATCCGCGGGTACCGCCAAATTTATTTAAAATCGGTTTTTGAGTTATCGTGTCTTAGACAGACGGACAGATAAGCACAATCATAAACTTTGGTAGGCCTTTTTTGACCCAAATAACTTATTTTGAGTGAAAATAAAAAGTTTTTTTGACAATCCTAATAGCCTACGGTATCGATGGTAAAAAATAAATTGATACGATACTTTTTCTCGGATTATTCCTAACCCGTATCGCTATTCTTCAAATTAGAGAATAATGTAAAACCTCCGTGAAATGCACGCATATATGCAGATTATAGTTTCTCCCTCCCTAAAAACAAAAACAGCTACAAACCCGCACTTTTTTATACCAATTTCTTGCATTTCAGATGTTGTCGCAACCTTGAATAATATGCTTTACTAACCTGCGTTGGCTTTTAAATCCTCTGGTGTAACCATAACAACAAATCGCACAGCCCTCTCATTTTTGAACATTTCGTAGGCCCATCGTCGAACTGAACGCATGCATTTTACCGCTGCGATACCGTTGTTGGCAATAAGAACCTAAAATATACAATTTAAAAATACATAAATATTAAAGTTATACCATTCCATGTCTATAATTACAGAAATACAATAGCTAAGTCAGTTAGTCGCCTCTTATCCTGGGAATTCAAGATGTAAAATTGTGAACTGGATCGGTACAGGAAATCTGGTTTATAAGCTAGGGGCATTGCTTGGGCATTGGTGGCATTCCTCAATCATTGCGGAAACGGCCCCCAATATGATAGTACTGCCTTAATTTCGAGGGAAAGTGCAACTGCACAAACGATCTCACTTGATTCCGTACAGTGAGATAAATGTAACTCGTCTATATTCTCCCCCAGTTGAAGAATTTATGCACAACCACTATCGGCGCAATGAAAGTGCCATTAAAACCATCCTGTCATATGCTTCAGAGTTGGCCAAAAAAGCTATGACGACCTACATACCTTAGACTGGGAGACAAGGGACTGTGAAACGGAAGAGACAACGTCACGAACGCCGAGATAACGGCATATACAGCGTGGCCAGCCTTCTATCTAGGGGTAGGATTTTTGTATGGGCCATAAGGATTGCATGGGAAAACAGAAAGTGTAAAACCAACGTTGCCAGTTTTTGCGAAAATATCAGTATAAGCCGCGAACCGGTACGCGAAAGGTCAAATAAAGTTTTATGTAGGTGCATTTATTAAATGGAGGTACACAACCAGAATAATAACTCAAAATTTTGCTTGTTCCTAAAAGTAAATAATTCACTTACTTCTACAAACAAGCAGAATTGTGTTATTGTGGTGGAAAATGAATTTCTTATTTACGAAATTTAATTTTGTTTGAAAGATAACTTATCACAGTTTACCAATCTACAGGTTAGCTAACTATATCCATAAAAATGGTTATGGTGGACCACATTAACGCAGCGTGGGTAGGGCTCGCGGGAGAGGATCGAGACCTTAGGGGGCGGCAGAGATGGTATGAAGCCAAGCCAAAAGTAAGTCTGGTGAGCTCATTGAATACTTTTCTCTTCTAGAGAAATAAAATTATGATTACTTGCCAGCTGTTCATTAACATTTGCCCATTTCTTCAAATTTTGACATGCTTCGTGGACAAACTACCGCTGAATGTTCTCTAGAAAACCCATGCTTATAAACCAGTCAATTCTTATCCAAGTGTTCTAATTCAAAGTGACGTTTTTTCGACTCAATTTAATTAGTATAGTGTTGATTGGTTGAAATGAAGCATGCCAAAATTTAGAAATAGGCAAACGTTAATGAACAGTTGGCAAGTGCCATGAGGACGGCCCAATAAAGGGTGAAACGTCGGCGTAGAAAGAAAAAGATTTCTTGTTTAACTTGACCCCTTCCAACCAACCAACACTATACTAATTAAATTTGATCGAAAATACGTCACTTTGAATTGGAACTCTTGGATAAGAATTGACTGGATAATAAGCATTCTAGAGAACATTCGGCGGGAGTTTGGCCACGAAGCATGTTAAAATTTGAAGAAATGGGCAAACGTTAATGAACAGTTGGCAAGTGCCATAAGGATGGCCCAAAATTATGATTAGTAGTTCCTTTTAAACCACAAACGAAACTTTAAAAAAGCAGCAGAAATTTCTTAAGTAAATGAGTTGGAGGCAAAATTTTCAGAACATATTGAAGTAATATTACTTTAAATGGCGGAAATAAAAAGTTTGAAATCGACAGGTAGGAAAAATCTTTTCTCGTTAAACTGATACCTTAGGAATTTTTTATCTTTCTAGAACAATGCTGCTCGTTTTGTCAAAGAGCGACATGCACCACAGGCAAAAATGTTTTAAATACAAAAGGAACATTTTGAAACAAAAATCGATACAACAAGAAAAGTTACATAACTGATAGTTTTAAGGTAAAATGGGTTAATTAATACTTTTAATCCTTTTTTGTTGTGTATCATATTGAATTAAAATCGTTTCAGGTGTTGTTGAGTTATCGTGTATTCAGACAGACACAAAATAACTCACATTTAATAATTAATTGTATGGTGGACTAAAAAAATCAAGTCAAGTTGTGTTTGTCCTCTTATGGAAATCAAGCCTTCTAGATGTGGACCTGTTCACGCGGTATACACATATGACGGAGAAAGCTAAAGAGTTACACTTCTCTTTGAAAATTTTCGACAGTTTTTCAATCAAAAATTTATTTTAAAATTAAAGGTAAATTTTTAAAAATTCATAATTGGAAATTGCATCTGGAAATTTTCTTGGGAAATTTTTAGAAATGCCATTTGTTCATAACATTGTAAAAGTCACCAATCAAAATGTTAAAGAGTTTTAAACAAA
The DNA here is from genome assembly GCA_963576565.1 of Aspidapion aeneum. Taxonomy (NCBI): domain Eukaryota; kingdom Metazoa; phylum Arthropoda; class Insecta; order Coleoptera; family Brentidae; genus Aspidapion; species Aspidapion aeneum. Next base: position 29,571,962 of record OY755046.1, on the reverse strand, counting down.
CAAAAGGTTAAATTTACATGAACGTGTGTAGTAGGCTGTTGCTACCTATTTCTTATCAAAACTGTACATTTTATTGTAATTAGTAGTCAATACTAGAGGCGCTCAATACATTTTGACAGTTGTTATCTGTCAAATGTATCCGGAGCCTCTAGGCAGGGCTAAGTTTAGTTTTAATGGTTACCAACTTAATTAGCATTAGCACAAATTTTATTACCACTAAATAAACTCGGGTAATTTCCGATCAAAACATAACACGTGCATAAAACAAATGTAATGTTTTTTAAAATTTATAATCTTTACCCAATTAAAAAAAAACATTAGTGTGTCACAGAAAAAAATCAATCTCCACCCTGCGGGATCGGAATTTTTCGGCACTCATGCTTGAAGAAATAAAATTTCGGACTTCCATTATCTTTATTTATTTTAAAACACGACGTTTCGGTTAGAAAGTATAAGTGTAAACTTGATAACGGTTAGAAATACTTACTAACCGAAACGTCGTGTTTTAAAATAAATAAAGACAATGGAAGTCCGAAATTTTATTTCTACACAATCATTGTCTACGAGTTTCAAACAAAGACTCATGCTTGCCTTAAATAAATCGATCCATGATGGATCTGATACCTTCCTAGCTAGCCTATTAGCACACTTCAAGTGAATGAACGCCATGATATATTAGCCTTGAAAACAGTTTTTTCTAAATATCTCAGACACGAGAGCACCTAAATAGTTTTTGGAAAAATTAATAAGAAAAATGTGGACTACTATAATCCGAAAACCGCATTAATGGATTTCAGCTCGTCACAGTGTCGAATACTAACCTTACCTTAAAATTTTATGAAAATCGGTTCAGCGGTTTAGGAGCTATCGTGTTACGGACAGACGTACACACACACACAAATTAAGTAATCGAACAACCACTTCGAGTTTATGCTTTATAATAAATCTAAATATTTTATTGATGTGAGTACAATAATAGACTTAAGAATACTAAAGGTAAAAACGTTTACAACAAATCAACTGAAATGCAACTCCTCATCGCCGGTAGGTTTAGAGGTAGTCGGGTTTCTCTAGACGATTACAGGTAAGGTCGACGTCGGTCGTATAACTCCTCCACCCCAAAATTAGACTTTACATAGGCAGGTGGTTGCTGGCCGGATCAATTTTCTGCTCACATTGTTTTAATTGTGAAGGAATGACGTTAATGCTGTCTTGTGGAGTTTGCATTTGAATTACAACTGGATTTGTGTTTTTTGATTGTTTGCATTTCCGTACTCTCTTATAGATAAAGTATAAACATATAAGTGTAAGTATTACATATACAAGTAATGTCCATATACTGGGTACATGATAAATGCTTGATGTTTCGAAGTGCGGATAGTTTTCTTGAATTTCTCTTTTTAGGTTGTTTAAGCTATCTAAGTCAATATCTTTTATACTGTTTGATAGGTTCAACGGATGTATAACAGTTGGTGCATCTTGTATTTCAGGAAAGATATACGGCTCAACTATTGCTGCTGTTGTTTTGTTGTTCGTAAAAATTTGTCGTTTGATCTGAATTAGGCAGTCGTTTGGCAGTCTGATAAGCTATGTTCCCAAAAGTGTATGTACTTCTTCTTGATGTTGACAGGAAGTTTTAGCGTTTTCTTCATTTGGAAGAACAAATATCCATTGGTTTGATTTCTCTAGTTGGTGAATGATTGGTGTGGCTAATTTAATTTGTGTTTTCTGGCAGGTGGTTGGCTGATTTAGGAGCATGCTGGAGTCAATTAATGAAATTTCGCAAGGACTATCGGGTTCGCTGTTTTTGAAGTCTTCTTTTTTGCAAATATATTCATTTCTGGTTATTTCTGCGCATGGTTCTTGATAGTATGCATGTTGCAATTTGTTTTTTATCAAAAAAATTTTTCGCGGGAAAACAAGTTTAAACCAACTGCTCTCAAGTTGTATTGGCACGGGATATAAATGAAAGTAGTCAAAAATGTCTTCAGATGTGATTGGAATGTGTAGGAGATAAGTAATTTTATTATTTAGAATAAAACAGTCTAAAGTGATAAATTTTTCATAAAAAAATACATTTTGAAGAGTAACAGTTAATAACATTTCTTGTTCTCCTACTTTTTCTTGCAAAGACAATAATTCTTTGTGAAGATCAGATAACTTTATTATACTTGGATGCATGACTTTTAGTTTAGAAAATGTAATTGAATTTTCAACATTTTGCAAGATTGATTGAATAATTTCATAGGAGTTTATAAGTTGAAGCAAAATATCTTTGATAAAAAGGGAATTTTCTCTGTAGCCAGAATTTTTAACAATTGAAGCAATCTGATTGATTTTAGACTCTAAAAATTTTTCATTTTGAATTATTTGTTGAACCGTTTGATTAAATTTAGAAACAACACTAATCGATAAGGAATTCTGTTTTAAAATTGTCGTCGACAATGTTTTTTGATTATTTTGTAACTCATGAATCATTTTTTCATAGTACTCGCCATCCGATGCGTCTAAATTGCCTGTAACAGCCTTAAATACAGACCCTAACATGTTAATCATCCCATGTCTTAATCGTTTGGGATGAGGCAAAATTTATGATATTTTGGTATCGATCCTGGTTTGTGATATTTTTAAAAGTTTTAGGTAATTCTGTGTATCGTTGGAATATCCAGTATGGGTATCTATTAAAGTCGTGATATTATTTACTTTTAAGTTTAATTTATTGGTTTCCCACAGTATGGGGTCTAAATCAAAGTAATGAATTAAAGTGTAGGTATATTCTATTGTTTTTGCAGTTCCTAATTTTATTGGCATTATTCCAAGCTTATTATCCAGTTTTTTTATAATCATTTCATCCTCAAGACCCGAAGCAAGGCCGAACCTGAAATACAAAACCCAAAGATAAAAGTTATCCAAAGTCATATTTATTTTTAATTAGCGGTCTTTTGAAATTAGACATATGAATTTTTCCGTGGAGTTTGTTGATATTGTTTTACTTGCTGGGTTTACTGACACCGTTGTAGTGGGTTCTAAGAATTTGTTTCCTAGTTTTTTCCGTTCATATTTACGTATATATACTTCTTGATTGGGTTGAAATAAGATAGGATCATCCCGTTTTTTGTTTAATTTTTGAGTACAGTAATTTAGATTTTTTTTTATGATCATTAACATAGTTACTCATGAGAATATGGTCTAAATTTTGGTCGAAAGGGTCGTCTGACGAGATATGACCGTTTACAATGTCCATAGGCTTCATTTTTGTTACTGAATGTATAGTATGGTTATAGGTTCTTTCGAAAATCCTTGATTATTTAAAAGACAAATATGTTCTGCCAGTGTTGAGTGAAACCGTTCAATACTCCCATTTGAATCGGGGTGATTTGGAGAAATAAAGTGAACTTTTAATTTGTGTAAAAGTAAAAGTTTAGTAATTACGCTATTTTTAAACTCTGAACCATCAAAATTAACTAAAAGGTTTGGTACGCCGTGATGTGAGAAAAATGTCAATAATTTGTCGGCGATATCAGAGGCAGTCAGTGTTTTGAGATAGTATGCCTGAGCGTATTTAGAAAAGCTATCTATTACTGTTAAAAATTTATTATGTTCCGCGGTATAAGTGTCGATGTATAGGATTTCAAAAGGTTTAGTTGGGGTGGGGGTAATATTCATATTTACTTTAACCGGGTGTCGTTCGTACTTGCTAATCTGGCAAATTTCTCATTGATTTATGTATGTTTGAACGGAACTTGTAAGATTTGGCCAGTAATATTTTATTTTTATTTTATATTCTGCTTCGTGATTTTCGGTGATTGCTTTTTCCTTCATGATAGTTTTTTATAATTTCTGGAATGTCATTTTTTTCGGTAACGTCTAGTAACTTGATTGTACATTTCTTAAAGCGTAATGAAGGATATTTAAAATTCTTTCTGACGACTTCGCAAAACGGTTCATAGAGGTCAGGTTCCTGGAAATATAAATAATAAAGTTTGTTCGGCAAAACATTTTCTTTTATGAAATTGATAATGTCATTTTCAAAATTAATCTGTGATATTTGAACTAAATACCTTCTTTTTGTCGAAAAAAGTATTTGTAATTTTGGTTTTACAGGAGAGTGCAATACTTTAGAAAAAATTATTTGGTTGGCCCCATAGTTTACGGCTGTTTCTATTATTGAAATCCGCGCGATAGGTCTTCGTCGTTATTAGTATATATAGTGATATCATCGTCGTTATTTGGGTTTGGTCTATTTGCTGTTTTTTTCTGTGTGATGGTCTTATCTACTTGTTGCTGAAATCCTGTCGAACGGGTTGACATGGCGTCTGCCTGTGCGATGTGTGATATTTGGTCCAGATTGTCGGTGTCTACATACATGTAATTCTATTCTTGAAAGTGCGTCCGCGTTAGAATTTAATTTTCCAGATCTGCGGATCAAAGAATAACTATATTCTTCTAAGTTTAAACGCCATCTGAGCAATTTGGAAGAAGGGTCTTTTATGGAATGAAGCCACTGGAGCGGCTTGTGGTCCGTGATAATAAAAAAGGGACGTCCAAAGAGGTATGGCCGAAAATATTTGGTTGCCCAAACGATAGCTAATAATTCACGTTCAATTGTGCTCAGTTTGGTCTCACTGTCATTAAGAGTACGCGAAGCGTATGCAACGGGAAGGTCTTGGCCAATGGGCCCTTGCGAAAGTACTGCACCTAGTGCGAAGCTTGAAGAATCGGTGGCCAGGTTGAATGGTTTGCCAAAGTCTGGATATTGTCATATAGGATCGTTTGTAAGAAGTTTTTTGCATGTGTCAAAACAAGTTAAAAATTCTTCATTATGGACAATTTTTGCGCCTTTTTTTAAAGGTTTTGTGATTGGGGCAAAGTCCCGTATAAATCGCCTATAATATCCGAGAAGGCCGAGAAATTCGCGTATCTGTTTCTGGGTAGAGGGAAGTGGCCAATCAAGAATGGAACGGATTTTATCCTCATTGGGTTTTACTCCATCTGGGGTCACCACATGGCCTAAATAGGCGACTTCTTTCTTTAGAAATTATGATTTTTTAAACTGTGTTTTAAAGTTTGATTCGCGCAGCCGTTGAAAAACAGCTCTTAGGCGGTCAATGTGTTCTTGTAGTGACGTACTAAAAATAATTATGTCATCTTGATATACCAAGCACATTTCATTCTGGATGCCTCTTAAAACATTATCCATCACTCTTTGAAAAGTGGCGGGGGCGTTCTTTAAGCCAAACGGCATTCTCTGAAATTCAAAATGGCCGTTTTCTGTACTAAAGGCGGTTTTTTAGATATCTTTTTCTGACATCTCAATTTGGTGAAACCCACTTGCCAAATCTAAAGTTGAGAAATATTGACATTATCCAAGTTTATCAAGGAGATAAGTGACGTTAGGAAGGGGATAACGGTCATCTACAGTTTTAGAGTTCAATGACCTGAAGTCAAGAACAGCTCTATACTGTTGTGCCCCTGAAGCGTCCATCTTTTTTGGGACCACCCATAATGGAGAGTTCCAATGAGAAGTGCTGGGTCTAATAATTTTTTGATCAAGTAACTGTTTCATTTGTTTTTCTACTTCTTTTTTGTGAGCAAAAGGTAATGGATACGATTTTTTGTAGACTGGTATTTCATCGGTGGTCCGTATATTATGTTTTATTTTGTTAGTAAAAGTAAGTGGCGTATTTTCTTGATAAAACACATCTGAAAAGTTATTTATTAGTGTCAAAAGCTGATTTTTTTCCTCCGAATTTAAATGGTTTAAACGAAATTTTGAAAAGTCCGATTTTGTTTCATGCGTGTCAACAATATTATTAAAATTGATTTCTTCAATTTCTTTGCGGTTCCATTTTTCTACTTCAAATGGTAAAGAAAAATCCATAGTTACGCTTTCACATGTATTATTTAGGATTGGGGATTCTGGGATTTCGCAATTGTGTATTTTTTGATATGGGAGAATTATCTCACCATTTTTTACGTTTACAGGTACTCTTATTACCTGATGAACACGAGGTGGTATTGTAATACAATTATTTATTTGTGACTTGGTTTTATAAAATTGTAACTGTAACTGTAGCGAGAATTCCAGAGTTAAAATCAAGATTAGCTTGCAAAATTTTCAGATTGTTAATCCCAATAAGGCCATTAAAAAAATCGTGAAATTTAAACAAAAAAAATTTTAGATTTTGGGCTTTTGGCAAGTTAAATAATTTTGAGCAGGGCAGATGCGCACTAAACTGATGAGCGGACTTTTGAAATACTGTTGAGACTACAAAAGGATCTTTTTTTATGTGGTTCGGGTACAATTTTTTTGTTATATTTGGATCTAAAAATGACCTTGTCGAGCCGCTGTCGATTAGTATTTTTAGGTTGTGTTCCGGAAATATATTGTATGGTAGCTCACTAGAGCTATTCATATTAAAGGGTATTTCTTGCGGTGTTATAGTTTGCTGTCCCGACTGAGGACCTCTGTAAAATTTACGGCATCTAAATCGGTTTGCTCGTTTGCGTTGTATAGTAAAAAATCATTATCACTGGACTCGGATGTAAAGATTTGGCAATCCAAACGTTCCGAGAGGCAAAATTGATTATCCTCGGGGTAGTAACCGTTTTGTTGGTAATATTCATTGTAATACTGATCTGTAAAAGTTTGATCATATTGAGAAAGTTGGTTGGCTTCGGTATTATACATTTCTTCCACTTCCATTTTTTGCATTTGTGAAGTGCTTGGTTGGTAGTTATTATGTTTATAATAGCTGCTATTTGGCGTTATTTTTGAACTATTGCGCGTAGATATTGACATTAGTGTGGGCGGCGGTAAGGCTTTTTGGGGAATTTGTTGGGAGCGAACTATGTTTGTGGCCAAATGAAATGCGTTGGGTGACAATTGTGGCAAACTAAATACGTTGCCGCCATTTTGTGACACTGTAAATAGAATAATAACGCTGTGCCAATTTGTGACACTAAAAATCACTGAGTAATTAAACAAATATCTGGAAGCAGAACTGTATTTTCAAGCTAGGTAAAACATTGATATGCCCGGTAACTTTTATACAGTGGAGAAGGGGGGGGGGTTCAGAAATAAGAAAATTTTAAGCGCCACAGTGTTTTAATATCAATGTTTTACAAAGAAGATCTTAATTAAAATACAGTTCAACCCAAACGTTGTAGCCAAACAATGAAATTCTACCTACTTCCGAGGCTTCCAGAGTATTTGTCCAAATAAAAAAACCAAAAAAAAATTGACTCATCGACAAAATAAAATTGTAAAAGATTGAATTAAGATGACAAAACTAGAGGCACGTTACAGGTAGATGGACGCCTTTAACAGGTCATAGTGTACCTACATCTGAGTCAGTAGTGTGAGACTCAGTTATATAAATGATTGTAAAAAAAAATATACTTCCAAAATTATTCCGTCATAGGGGAGATCTGGACCAAATATCTGCTGTCATCATTCTACGTTGGGTAGAATGAGACAGACAGCAACCCAGTCCGAGATCTACCCCATGAGGTAAAGCAATGTAAAGAAACCGCTAAAAAATATAACCTCATCTCTCTTTTGTCTCTGCAAAGTGGGTTCACTGGATTGTACAAATAACACAAAGATTTGGTTCATCTTGTTTATTTTAAAGGTAAAACTGGAAAAAAATACTGGAGACATGAAATATGCAAAAAAATGAAACAAGTTCGGGCCAAAGTAGCAAGGCACTCCAAATTTCACAAGAGAAATTGTCTTAAATAAATGAGATGAAGGAAAACAAGTCAACTTAGTAAATACTCCGCAAAATTGTGGTTATGACGTCATACCTTTACCTTGCGTTTACACGAAATGTTAAAATATACTATAAAATTTATGGAAAAAAAATTATATCTAAAAAAATGGTTGCTTGCGTGAAATTGAAGAAAACTCCTACCTTGGTCCTTGATTATTTTAAACCTGGAAGTCCCCAAACATCTTCCTGGCAACTCCGGGTTCTGCTCTGGTCGCGCCTTCCCTTGGTTGCTTAGCACATGGTGCGAGGGCAGCACATGGTGGTCAAAATGTAGCTGATTCTTGCCCGAGCGTAAAAACCCTTTCCCAGGGTTACAACTGGCTCGAACCTCGTTCCACCAGCAAAACTGTCCCGTCGATGGAATGGACGGGCACGCTTCTTTCCCGTAGAAACGGCGTAGGCCGCCTTAAATCCCTCTCAGAGGGTGTGAGCGTCACAGCTCACAGTTATACCGTCTTTGGTATAATCTGCAACTACTGCAGTGCCATTAAGTGCCAATAACCACAAAAACAATGGCGACACCAATAGACGGCCACCAGCCCAGCCGAAATTCTTTAGGAAAGAGACAAGACACTTTTTCAAGAATACAAAAAAATGAAGTTGCCGGAAATCGTTTCTAGATTTGGTGGGGACAGTACACAGTACCAACCAAATTTTCCCGGTTAAATTTAAATAAGGATGCGAACCCATTTATAAAAAACGCTCTCGCCGAAAAATCACTAAATCCGGTTTGCGAGCCTGGAGGAAAAAACCCGCGGTTTTCAAACTAACCAATGAGAAAATACATTAATACTTCCGTACCGGTCTACAGGGGGCAGCATCGACCAAGGGGATATCGAAAATACGTAAAATGCACATTGATGTGTTGTCGGATCTATTTCCACGGTTGAAATTTTTATAACAAGGACATCGAGACACCCTCCATACATAGACCGAACATTTGCCCACCGGACCCCCGCCGACATAGCAAGTAGGAGGAAAATACCCAGCAGGACTATAAGAAGCTCAGCATTGAAACCATCAACTGTAAAATCAATTACTGGAGATCAGAGCATGCATCAAACCCAGGAATATTCGAACACTCAACCAATTCCCATATGAGTAAAGCTATACTGAGTGTAGAATTTAGTTGTATTTTAGTTACAGTTTTAGTCAAAAGTTTCCTTTGCTCTTTAGATATGTTTTCTCTAAGATTCATATGGTTTGACGCCATTTTTGTAAAACATTTCTACATTAATAAAGTTGTTTCTGAACTTGAACCTAAAAATACACATTGAACTACTGCTTAAACCCGGCCTAAGAATGTTCAGATGTTAAGTTTGCTCACCACTAGCTAGCCCTACACAACCTTCCAATCTGACTGAGTTAGCTATTAACTTTATTTAACTATGATTATATATAAATTTATATAATATAAAAATACGATTTTGTTTATTCTTTTAGTCCTGGTTTTTATCCCTCGTTTATCTCCCATTTACAAAACTGCATAACTCGTATTTATTTTATCTTCTCCTTATCAAATTAATAAAGATATCAAAGGGGCGGAGCCTCGGTTGTTCCTGGTCGAACCGTGGACCCACATATATTTTCGTGCTATCAAAACTAGCTAATCCGTGAAGGATATGAGGTTCGGAAGAGAAATGATTGTTCCAATATCCTCGAAAATAAACATAAGCGAATGAAATGTTCACCTAAATGATTTCTTCCTGTTACTGAAACCATTTGTGATAAGCAACGCTGCCATGCCCCGGCAGAACAGCTGTTTATCTTCGTGAACGTCAAAGAAAACTACGAAATTTTACAGATAAACAAAGCAATCAAAAGTTTTTATGTGATTTTTCCCGAAATCTGTGATCTCAAGTTCCAATTACGATGTCCAGATAATGCGATGTGCGCAGTGTCCACAGTAATTCGATGGAATGCCTCCTTTTTAAGGTAACTTCCTGGACACTATATAACCTCTAAACCTAGCTCTATAAAACACCCTTAATTTGTGTACAGAAAGACGAGTCGAAGAGCCTTGATTATTTACCTAAATAAACAAATATGTAACGTTGCCTTAAACGTAAAAATGACACGTTACATGTTTTGTGGCCTAAAAACTTGACTATTTGTAGCAAATCTTTGTTGTGGTCTGTACGCCGGTTGAGGATAAAAAGCCTGAGGCCTAAATGTTATCGTTGTTGTCTAAAAATACGACTTGGTGCATAAGCATTAGATTGTATGGAACTTGGTCTAGGAGAGAAAAATCTTTGGGGCGTTTGAATGTGATTAAACGGAGGTTGAGGCAATGACACGTTTTGTTTCAGATAGGAACTATTCATTTCATCGGTGACATATTGCAAGGCTGTTGTTAGATCGTGAGGCTTCATGGATCGGATGGCTCGTGCCAAATCTGTGTCAATTAAACCTGACAAAAATGTCTTAAGTGCAAGGTTTTTACAAAAATCAATTCGTGACTTTCTATTTTCTTCAGTGCCTATGTGGGTGTTTATGTACGAGAAGAGCAAATTAAGAGTGTGTAAAACTCTGTTATAAAATTGTGTGTAACTTTCATTTGAATCGAGTTTTCCTATTAACGAGTTCAACAAATAAATATTTTGAAAACATCCCGGGTAGGTTGTATTTAAAAATGTTTCTACAATTTTGTCACAAATACTGATATACCTATATAAATCATTCGGATTGCCGTCAAATTTGGATACGCAATTGAGATATTCTGGTTTAAAACTCATTTTCACTTTTTATCAAATTTGTTAGAAAGGTCTGGCTTTCTTTAGAAGCTGACAAAAAATCGAATTGCGGAGATTCGCGCGCCTGCAATGTTTGAGAAGGATTACTGAATAAAGAACTTTGCGCCTTTAAGTTTTGAGGGAGGTTGGTTTCAAGTCTTAAATTTTTGAGCCACTCAATTATATCTACTTGATCGTCGGAATCAGACATAAATTGCAACTTACATAAGCAGGTAAACAGCGAAGGTGGTCATTCCTCTATAAGAACAAGGTTCTGCTAGGCGATTTTGTCCTCACAAAAGTCCTTATCCTTGCGAAACTAGACGATGCTGTTCTAGTTCCCGATGATTGTGCTTCACAGGTCTTCGAAAGACTGGGATTTTCAATTTTGTAAAATCCACACTGCCAATCGCCAATCACCAAAAGCCGAATAAGCCGATCGCGATGCGTTTGAAACTTCGAACCCGTTGACTGCGCCAATTAAGTAATCGAACAACCACTTCGAGTTTATGCTTTATAATAAATCTATATTTTATTGATGCGAGTACAATAATAGACTTAAGAATACTAAAGGTAAAAACGTTTACAACAAATCAACTGAAATGCAACTCCTCATCTCCGGTAGGTTTAGAGGTAGTCGGGTTTCTCTAGATGATTCCAGGTAAACAAAATTACCGGAAGTATTTTAAGCACTAGTAACACTGAAAGCAATTGCCAGGTTAGAACTGTAAAAAGGTAGGTTAAGCTGCCTTAGGCAATTACGTATACAAAGGTGACCTGAAGAAAGACTGGCAGAAAAAAAACTGTGTTTACGGTGTCAGGACAAAGATGTATTCGAGGCGATCAAAACGCTAGTGAATTATAAAGACTAGGATCCTTGATAAAGTTTATTGGACCAGAAGGCGATATAGGAAGTTTCAAGGAGATCCCGATTCAAGCTCTGGGCAATGGAAAAAAAAGTACCTGTTAGAATGAGAAGGCAAAAGAGATAAGGCGGGTCAGACTGATGTACCGATAATCTAAACTGGCTGTAGTCATTTCGCAGTCACAGGTACATTCAAGTGCGTCATGCAGTTTCTTTTGCTAATTTTGACAGTTTTAGTGGTTTCACTATGTTTATGATTTTATATCGAGTCGTCGTCCTTATAGTGGTAACATTTGCTTCACACACCGCTGGTCCGGGTTCGATTCCTGGCTAGGTACTTGGTTATTTGTGATTGTTTAAAATGCTTTAACCTTGCTCTCACTTTGCGAAACTGGGCGATTGTTCCTGATTGGATGGAAAGTTCCAGTATAAACAAAAAAATTTTTTTTTCTTTATTTATTTTTGAAGAAAATACTATAAAAACATTTTCCCAACCAATATAATAATTTGAGAGTATACTGCATGTACAAAACTTGATGTTTTAGATAAAAAGAAAGACGTACGTAGAAAAGCAACAACGCAACGTTGCCAAAATAGAATAAAATCTGTATATTTTTCCAACTTAATAATTTTAATTGAGATAAAGTTTCAAAGCAAACCTAGATTTAGGAATGAAATATTGCGCTATTCCAAATCTAGTCCGACACGTCAATGGCTGAGAACAGCATGGTCCTTATTACAAAATCAAGTGAGAGTCCTCTTACTGAGGACAATAAAAGGCATCATAACTGGTTCTCCGGTCACCAAACTATACAGAGTTATTGGTAAATAAACTAAAGTAAATTTACCCTTAATTACATTATGCAAAAGTTAATAGTTTTTGAGATATTTAAATTTTTCTGTGTTTCTCCAAAAGGTAGACCTTAACACGAGTATTTAATAAAGGATTAAAAATGCTAAAGTACTGAAGTCCTTAAAAGTAGGTATAGATTTTGGTTAAAGTTTTAACTGATTTTTGTGCCTTGAATGTAATAGTTTTGAAAATTAATATAATTGTTCATTAAAGTTAGCGATTATTAAACCGATATTTAATTGTTTCTATTCTAATATGTCTTGCGTTTTTTACAATATTTAAATACGTACATATTTAAGACAGTAATGCATCTACAGGTGTAGTTTTAAGTTATTTATGTACTATTTAGCTTCGAAAATTTTTGTATATAAGTTTTTTTTTATCGATCATGGATTATTTCTATATTTTTTCGAATTTTAAACCACCCCTCAGCAGTGGTACCTAAATTTCCAAAAAATGATATTTCGTTACAAATTTTTCATGTAGTTTTTCTTTATTTTTATAGTTAATTTATATGTTTGTAAGTTAAAACTCACTGCGAAATACTTATTGTGGTATTGCACGTTAGCGTAAACCAAATCTTTGGTTTACAGACTTTAGTACTAATAAGTGCTAAGTTTAATCTTAGTAAATACTGGTGTAAGGGCTTAAAGTTCCCAAAAATCAGCTGTTCATATTTTTAATATTTTAAGCAGAGTACATGCTTAACACTGACCTTGGTCTGCAATGAAAAAAATCAGGAAAAAATTTATATAGTAAATAAGTTGTAAAGTCGTAGTTTTTTTTTTAATAGTGTTACACTTTTTAGCGGATATTTTTCCAATAATGTTTAAGTTACATTTGTTAAAATTTTGCTAAAACTTCCCTATTGCCATAACTAGCTAACAGACAGGCATTCGCCTTACTGAGTTGATTTCTGTTATAAAGCACCACATCAGTCGACAATTTCTCGTTGGTATGGAGAATTCAAACGTGGACGGATTAGCCTTAGCGACGATCCAAGGCCAGGTGAACCAAAAACGGAACGCCTGTCATACGCCTAGGAAAACATCGATGCTGTGCGCATGGTCATCAAGGAAGATCGACATGTGACATATGAATTGAAAATGCTTTATTGAACCAAGAAATATTATAATTTATACAGGTTCATACTTAAAAATCTAACTAAATTTACACTAATTGTTCTTTAAGGTTGAAACTTTTTTGAACATAAATATATTTTGATAAATCTTATTTTTAATTTTAAGAGAAAAAAAATATAGTAACAAAGAACAGTACTTGAGACTAGTATTACAATACAAGGAACATACCACTAAGTTTACTTATAAGTATATCAAAGAGTAGGAAGTCTACAAGACTTGAAAAAACTGTTTAGTTTTAGTTTTAAATTGCTTTCCTTATAAATTTTTTATTTCATTTGGTAACTTGTTACATAAATGCACTCCAGAGTAAAGTATGGAGTTTTTGCCAAAGTTATAATGCTTTGTAACGTGCCATTTTTACGTTTAAGGCAAACGTTACATATTTGTTTTATTTAGGTAAATAATCAAGGCTCTTCGACTCGTCTTTCTGTACACAAATTAAGGGTATTTTATAGAGCTAGGTTTGGAGGTTATATAGTGTCCAGAAAGTTACCTTATAAAGGAGGCATTCCATCGAATTACTGCGGACACTGCGGACATCGTATTATTTGGGCATTCTATTGGAGTTTGAGATCACAGGTTTCGGGAAAAATCACATTAAAACTCTTGATTGTATTGTTTATTTCTGTAGTTTCGTCGTTTACTTGACGTTCATGAAGATAAACAGCTGTTCTGCTGGGGAATGGCGGCGTTGCCGCATCACAAATGGTTTCAGTAACAGGAAGAAAACATTTAGATGAACATTTCATTCGCTTATGTTTATTTTCGAGGATATTAGAACAATGATTTCTCTTCCGAACCTCATACCCTTCACGGATTAGCTAGTTTTTATAGCACGAAAACATATTTAAGTCCACGGTTTGACCAGTAACAACCGAGGCTCCGCCCACTTTGATATCTTTATTACTTTGACAAGGAGAAGATAAAATAAATACTAGTTATGCACTTTTGTAAATTGGAGACGAGGGATAAAAACCAGGACTGAAAGAATAAACAAAGTCGTATTTTGATGTTATACAGATTAATATATAGTCATGGTTAAATAAAGTTAATATCTAGCTCAGTTAGTCGGATTGAAGGGTTATGTAGGGCTTAATGTAAAAATGTTTTACAAAGGTGGCGTCAAACTATATGAGTCTTAGAGAAAACATATATAGAGAGCAAAGGAAACTTTTGACTAAGACTGTAACTAAAGTACGACTAAAATTCTACATTTAGTGTGGCTTTACTCATGTGGGAATTGGTTGAGTGTTCGAATATTCCTGGGTTTGATGCAAGCTCTGATCTCCAGTAATTGATTTTACAGTTGATGGTTTCAATGCTGAGCTTCTTATAGTCCGGCTGGTTATTTTCCTCCTACTTGCTCTGTTGGGGGGTCCGGTAGGCAAATGTTCGGTCTATGTATGGAGGGTGTCTCGATGTCCTTGTTATAAAAATTCCAACCGTGGAAATAGATCCGACAACACCTCATGCGCAGTGCACGGAAGTACTAATGTATTTTTGTCATTGGCTGGTTGGAAAACGGCGGAAGTCAGGTTGACCAACTTAGAATCGGCGGGATTTTTGGTTTGCGAGTTTTTTTTAAATGCGGTTGCATTCTTATTTGAATTTGAGCGGGAAAATGTGGTTGGTGCGGTCCCCACCAAATTTAGGAATGGCATATCCGGCACCTTCATTTTTTTTTGACGTGTCATCGTTCCTTTTCCTAAAGAGTCGGCGGTGGGTCGACAACAGTTTCTGGGATCGCCATTGTTTTTGGTTATTGGCACTGCAGGGATTGCAGGAGATATCCCAGAAACTGTAGAAAGTGAGTCCGTCGTTTTAGGTGTAATCTAGTTGACGGCTCGTATCCTCTTTGAGAGGGACTAAAAGGAGACCTACGCCATTTCTACGGGAAAGAAGCGTGGTAAGTTCGATTTTTCTTTTATTTTTTTTTAATTCTTTAAGACAATACTTGCCTCCCAAATTGTAATTATTTTTCGTGTGAAAGGTAATTTTCCTACAACAGACGTGTGGAGTGGAGTTTTTTTTTATATATTTTTTTAAACTACGTTTTGGATAAAAACTATATATTGTTTTTCTCCTTTGGTTACAGCCCGTCCATTCCATCGACGGGACAGTTGTGCTGGACGCTGGTGTGAAGCCGGGTGTAGCATTGTAACCCTGGAAAAGGTATGTTAGGGTTATTTTAGTTCATCTTTTTTTTTTTTTTTACGGTTAAGCGCACTCGCAAGGGGATCTCTATCACGCTCGAGAAGCGGCCAGTGCGCGGAAATGTTGGTGTGTGTTGGTTTTGAAACGGTTCAGGTTGTAACCTACAGGGAAAACTGTCGCAGGGAGTTTATTCCACAGCGATGCTGTTCTCCAGAGATATGAATTCTGATATAACGAGGTTCTTGGTGCCTCTATTTTGACAGTAAATTGATGGTTACCGTCTGTTTGACGTGTTCGCCTAGTAGGTGCTACTCCCGAGGGGATCATACGTGCCAACTCTTCAGAGCATTTTCCGTGATAATACCTGTAGAAGAGAGATAGATCGCCCACAGTTCTTCGATGTTCGAGACTATCCAAGCTACGGGTAAGTGCGGGGTCATTGATCAGCTTGATAGCTCGTTTTTGCACGGTGTTCAAAAGCATTAAGGTATGTTTGGGTGCCGCACTCCATATATGTGAGCAGTACTCCATAGTTGGTCGAATCTGGGCTTTGTTGAAATCTGCTTTATTTTATTGAGTCGACATGGGGTTCGTGACTTAAGATTCTCGGTGTAGGGGAAACTCGTGCAAAACCGAAGAAGGAAACTGAAATATTTCGGGTTTTTAGGCTTGGGCAAGGAACCACCAACCTTTAAGAACATGTGCAGCCCTAGCACCATGTGCTAAGAGAGCTTCAGGGTGAGCGTAGACAGAACAGGGGACCTGGTGCAACAGTAAGGAAATGCTTGGTAACGACACAACTTAACCTATATTTCAAAAATAATCAATGGACCAAGGTAGGAGCAAGTAAAATATTTAGATTTAATTTTTTTTCCATATAATATTTTTAAAAATAACTTTAACACTTCTTGTAAACGCAAGGTAACGGTATGACGTCATAACCACAATTTTGCGGCGTATTTACTACATTGATTTGTTTCCTTCATTTCACTTAGTTAAGATAATTTTCCGGTCAAAAAAAAGTGCCTTGCTACTTTGGCCCGAACTTGTTTAATTTTTTTTGCATATTTCATGTCTCCAGTATTTTTCCAGTTTCACCTTTAAAATAAACAAGATGAACTAAATCTTTGTGTTATTTGTACAATCCAGTGAACCAACTTTGCAGAGACAAAAGAGAGATTATATAGATATATATAGTTATATTTTTTTAGCGGTTTCCTTACATTGTTTTACCTCATGGGGTGGATCTCGGACTGGGTTGCTGTCTGTCTCATTCTACCCAATGTAGAGTGATGACAGCGGATATTTGGTCCAGATCTCCCCTATGACGGAATGATTTGGAAGTGGATTTTTTTTTACAATCATTTATATAATGGAGTCTTACACTACTGACTCAAATGTAGGTACACTGTGACCTGTTGGAGATTTTACCTGTGTGTCCATCTACCTGTAAAGTGCTTCTAGTTTTGTCATCTTAATTCAATCTTTTAAAATTTAATTTTGTCAATGAGTCGATTTCTTTTTGGGTTTTTTAATTACACAAATACTCTGGAAGCCTCGGAAGTAGGTAGTTTCATTGTTTGGCTACAACGTTTGAGTTGAACTGTATTTTAATTAAGATCTTCTTTGTAAAACATTGAAATTAAAACACTGTGGCGCTTAAAATTTTGTTATCTCTGAACCCCCCCTTCTCCACAGTATAAAGGTTACCGGGCATATCAATGTTTTACCTAGCTGGAAAATACAGTTCTGCTTCCAGATATTTGTTTAATTATTCAGTAATTTTTTTTAGTGTCACAAATTGGCACAGCGTTATTATTCCATTTAGCTTGCCACAGCTTGAGTAGCTCAATGTGATTATTATTTCTCCTGTAATGATGAATTTCATTTCTAGGGATGAAATTTAAGTTGGTTTGTCTAGTTTTTTCAATCGAATTTTGAATGTAGTTGCAAATTTGGTGTTTGTAAATCTGTTCTAAACTCAATATATTAAAATGTTTGTATACATTTCTTGTATTATACCTGTAAGAAAGACCATAAATATTCTTTATTGCTTTGTTTTGCAAACATTTTATTGGCTTTATTAGCTTTTTATGAGTAGCATACTAAATTGCTGTAAGATATTGGAGATGACTGTGAACAAGGCAGAAATAAATTGATCTAATCAGATGTTTGGGTAGATAATAGCCGAGCCTCCTCAAAACTCCCACCGGTGCAGAAATTTTATTCCTTATTTTATTTATGTGGTAGTCCCAACTAAGTTTCTCATCAAGATCCAGACCTAGATATTTTGTGACAGGACTATAGAATAGCTTTTCATTGTTAATAGCTAACTCAGTTTTATTGCTAATTTCCTTTCGAGATATGAACATGTATGATGACTTTTTGATATTAAGGGATAATTTGTGACTTGTTAACCAAGAGGAGATAAGTTTAAGGTCACACAAAATACTATTGTTTATTTCCACCTCCGATCTTCCAAAATAAATCAACACTGTGTCATCAGCATAAAGTTTAAGTGAACCCTTTAGACGCAGATTGGAAATGGAATTTACATAAATTAAGAAAAGTGTGGGGCCCAAGATTGAGTCTTGGGGTACCCCACAGCTTATTTCTCTTTCAGAACTTAGTTTTGTACCCAAGCTAACCTGTTGCTTTCGCTGAGATAAGTAATTTTTAAACCAAGTATAATGAATATTCTTAAAACCAATTTTATTAATCTTAAGCAAAATCTCATGATTCCGTAAGTCAAGCGATACCACTGCAGCTAGTTCCCTTTTATCTAATTTAATCTGAATTTCAGTAACTAAATCCATAGTTGCAGAAGCTGTCACTCGACTCCCGGAAGCCATATTGACCTGTATAGAAAAAGTTTTGTTTGTTAAGAAAACTCTTCAATCTGTTGTTCACAATCCTCTCAAAAATTTTTGATAAGCAAGGCAAAATTGATATGGGTCTATAGTTACCACTCTCTTCTTTGTCACCATCCTTAAACAAGTACTTTACCTTTGCCAATTTGATTTGATTTGGCACTTGTCCACTAGAAAATGATTGATTGATAAGCCTTGTTAGAACAGGGACTAGACTTTCCTTGCATTCCCTAACTACTCTTGCACTTATATCATCATAGCCAGGTGCTTTTGAAGGATCCAGAGCTTCAATACATTGTCGAACCTCCCTGTGTGTTGTTGGGTAACGAGTTGCTTTGTTGTTATAGGATGTCTCAAACTGCATATCGAGATCCTGATTAGGAATTAGTTGCGCCATGGTATGTCCAATTTCTGTAAAATACTTGTTAAATATATCACACATTTCTTCTTCATTGCATGTTTGGCCACCATCTTCCCTTTTTAAGGAAGTTGCTTCACTACTATGTTTGTTATTCTTGTTTGTTAGTAGTTTATTTATAACCTTCCATGTTTTTCGACTATTACCTTGCACTTTTTGAAATCATTTCATAGTATTCTTTTTTAGCAATTTTTGTTAATTCTCTAAATTTTTTGTTAAAGAAATCATACTTTTGTTTAAAATGAGGAATATTTGGAAATTTCTTTGATTTCATGTAGTAGTAGTCACGTGATTTTAGGGCTGGGGCCTAAATTTCAATTTTATTTACTTACTTACTTACTTTACTTTATTATTCCTTTAAGAAATATCTTATGAACAAGAGTTCTAGTTACAAAATTACTATAAATGTAAAGAAAACCCTGTAATAAAAAAAAAGAAAACAGCCTATCACTACAAAGTCCAACTAAAAAATGCAATAAAATGCCGGCAAAATTAATTTAAAAAAATAAAAACAAAAATAGATGCTAAAAATACAAAACTTTCCTGCCTCTAATAGTATAGTATAAAATAAAGAACGAAAAGTTAAAAATGGAACAGAACTACCCACTGATCATTACCACTCGTTTCGCAAAAACGACCTAAGTCGCAAGATTTGCGAAAATGTGTTACAGATCTCTTTGGCCTTGTCTAAAACTAAGTTATTCAAATTTGCGCAGAGCGTTCGGTCACTCCAATCAGGCGGACGGAGATGTCTGTACAAAGGGCATATAAAAAAAACATGGTAAAAGGTCTCGTCCTCGTGCAGGTTACAGACGGAACAAATAACTTCCGGATCAAATTGATAAGTAATATTCTTTATATTGAACTTGCAGAGGTGTTTATTGCTAGTTCGAATTTGGGCGATTAAGCGTATAAGAGAAATGTCATATTTAAAATCGAGGTATTTGGGATACAAATTAATAGTAGGAGAAAATGTCGAGTAAAAGAGAGTGTACAT
Source organism: Aspidapion aeneum (assembly GCA_963576565.1). NCBI lineage: Eukaryota > Metazoa > Arthropoda > Insecta > Coleoptera > Brentidae > Aspidapion > Aspidapion aeneum. Next base: position 29,552,156 of record OY755046.1, on the reverse strand, counting down.
TGCGTTAGAAGCGAGATTCTTATCCAAATCAAAACATTTCTCTTGGCAAAGTTGAAACATATCTTTGCGATTTTGTTTAAGTATTAAGGGATCAAGGGACCAGAAATCTAAAAGACCCAAAGTCGCGAACAGATTCCTAACCTGTGAGACCCAATTAAACCTTGAGTCTAACGTGACTTCAAGCAGATTGATCTGACGATCAAGGCAGATTTTTGGCAGTCTTTGATTATCCATTTGAAGCACTTTAATTAAAAAATTTATTGTTTGCTTAAATATAAAAAACATTATTCGGGAGGAGCCAGTTTCAAGCCTGACAAGGGCTGAGCTTGTGCTTAATGGAAGGCGTAGCAGTGACTTATAGAAACTAGTTTGTATTCGTTCTAGACTCTCTATATAACACAGGCTCCAAACAGGCAAACAGCCAGTAAATGAGTTAAAAATAGTAGGTATAAACAATTTTTTGGCAAGAGGAAATGATCCTAATTTGACTTTAGAAGTCAGGCTCAGGACCGCCCCAGCTGCCTGCTTGGATTTTAGTACAGTTTGATCTGTCATATTTCTGAAACGTCTCGAACCGGAAAAAAGTGTCCCCAAATAAACATACTCATTCACCACTTCAATATTTGTTTCCCCTATTTTAAAATGCGAATCTGGCTTTTTACCCGAGCGATTAAAACATATTACTTTTGATTTATTATAGTTTATCTCGAGGCGGTTCAGCGCAGCGTATTCACCCAATATTTCAAGCTTTCTCTGTATGTCAATCTCAGAGTCACCAAGAACTAGTAGGTCATCACAATATAACAATAGCAAAATATCATTTAGTGAGTCGATACTGACACCCCTAGAGCCCTTCTGTATAAAAAACCTTTCTATATCTGATATAAACACGTTAAAAAGTGTTGGGCTTAGTGATTCCCCCTGCAAAACCCCCGAATCGATTTCAAAACTTCTTGTAGTTCCATCGCTAGACTTAATTTTAACGGTCGCGTTATCATACAAATTTTTCACTACAGATATAAATCTAGCGCTGAATCCACAAGAGTAAAGTTTGGACCAAAGCAAAGGGTGGAAAACGGTGTCAAAAGCACGCCGAAAGTCAATAAATGCAACATATAGTTTTCTTTTTCGGAGGCGAAGGTGATTTTGTATTAAAACATTAAGTGTAAACACATTATCAATGCAACCACGTCCCTTCCTGAATCCAGATTGGGATTCAGGAATGACCCGGTGTGCTTCTAGCCATGTATTCAGCCTATTTTGTAAAATTTGTGTAAACACTTTTGATGTGCAATTGATAAGTGCAATAGACCTATAGTTGTTAGGGTCCTCACTAAGCCCTTTCTCAAAGAGCATGGAGAATGAAATATGGGTCCAGATTTTAGGCACAACTGATTTCTCTAGGACTCTGGAAAACAAAACACAAAGATAGAGCTTCCAATTTTGACTGAGATTTTTTAGAAATTCATACGTAATCCCGTCTGAACCAGGAGCTTTATTATTTTTGCATTTTCTAAGTACAGGGTTAAGTTCGTCTAGGTTTACGGATCCATCCAATATAGGGTCAAAGGTTCCGAGAAACGTGGGTGTAAGTAAATGTCTACCAGTGTAAATTTGAGAGAAAAAGTTTTCCCAAGTTTCAATGTTTAGGTTGAGATTGTTTGTTATGCCTTTTAACTGCCTGATCGTCATCCAAAACGATTTAGGGTCTCTACATTCTGTAAGTGAATTTACTGACTTTATATCGTATTCGCGTTTTTTGGTGGATAATTCTTCTATACGCTTTCTTGTGGTTAAGATAAATTATTTTTTGATCCGGATTGTAATTTGATTTTTTAAGGTTTTTAAAAGAGTTCCAAAGTAAGTGTTTTTGTCTACTGCAGTCCGCATCGAACCATGGTTTATTTATTTTGAAATTTTGACGATGTGATCTCTTAATTGGTATTAACATGTGTGCGGCGTCGGCCGATTCGTAAACGGCTTCACAGAAATTCAAATAATATCGGTCGACACTGCGCACCTCTAGTCGTTGGTTTAAAAACAATGGATCACCGTCATCGCACGCCGGCGCCGGGAGTGTGGTTCTGTTTGAAAATTTCATGGCCTGCGTGAAAGTAAGGCTTCTATCTTCAGTCCACCTGAGGGAGCGGACCATCTGCAGGTTTGAATTATTTGCGCTATTTTTACAAAAGTGAGAAAGTTGCGCGTTTAAAAAATTAAGTTCTGTACAAATAGGAAAATGTGAGGCAATATTTATATTATTGAGGACAAAAAAATTGTTAATATACTTAAGACCGTCAAAGCTTGACAAAAAGAGATCTACAAAACTATTTCCCTGAGCACTACAAAAAGTGAATTCGGCAGGATGATCAGAAGGCGATCGACCATTTATAATTGAGAGCTCATTTAAAGAAATAAAATCTAGAAAACATCGCCCCCTGGTGCTGATTTTGGTATCTAGAGAAATTCTCGGATGCAAGAGGATGGTACCCTCCGCCGCCTCTTCACACAGTATATTGGTGTTACCTACTCGTGCATTAAAATCTCCGCAAACGTAAAGAGGCGTGTCAGGATACGAACCTCTCGCATCAGTAAGGGTGTTTTGAAAAAGGTCTAACACAATATTAAGATTAAGTTTGGGTTTAAAATATACATAACATAATAGAAAAACCGTTGATCCCAAGATAATTTTTATTAATATCCACCAGTCACAGGAATCTAACAGCTCGACAGTAAATGTTGTTTTTACAAAAATGGCTAATCCACCACTTGCTCGACCCCGCACCGCATCCTTTGTTGCGCTGGAGGATATGATGCTATAATCAGATGATAGCAACGGGCAAAACAATGTTCCAACGCACCATGTTTCAGCAAGACATAGTATGTAAAATTTTATTTACATACTAAGGCTCACTTCCACAGCGGACTTTAAATGTTTTATTTTGCTCTTTCCTGTTTGATACAAAGCACTCTATAATGTTATTATAGCTATAATTTATATCCTTTGACTCATCAAAAAAGTTTAGGTCTAGGAGATTTTTTCTAATTTTGTCATAAAAGTAGACAGTTTTTTTAATTAATATTACTTCCTTTCCTTTTGAAGCACCGCCTATTTGTGTTGACAAGATTTGTAAATCATGATCGCTCGTAGAGCTGTTTATAATAGCAAGCCCTATTTTATGACTACTGTTAGTTAAAACATCTCTATCTATTAGAGATTTATTGTTCCTTGTAGGTATAGTGCTATTACACAATGAGAACCCATTACTATAAACCATGTCCTTATATAGCCTTGAATTTTGTTTATTTTTGAATAAATTGATGTTAAGATCACCAATGACATAGGCTTTTTTTGAAGATAGCCATGATAGCTCTTCTTCTAAGAGATGTATGGTTCTTTGAATAAGATAATTTGAGTCCTTGGGATTGTAGATTGCTTCAAGGTAGGTGTTAGTAGTAGTGATGTAGATGAGCAAGTAGGTGATGTCTTCATACTCTATTCATAAGAGATATTGTCTCGGACAAAAATGGCACAGCCATCCCCTCTACGAGCTCGACTGGCATATGTAACGTTATAGTTTGTGAGATTATAGAACTTTTGTTCACAGGTTTTTACCCATGTCTCAGTCATAATGATTACCGAGATAGGTATATTAAATGTTGATAGCAAGATTTCAATCTCTTGCACTTTATTTTTAAAGGATTGAGCATTTAAGTATAATATATTAAAATCTTCCTTCCTACTTCCTGTTACACTATTATTAAAATCTGCAATTGATGGTTGCTTTTTAACTGTAAACTCCATAAAGGCATTTGTTTACTTAAATATCTATTTTTAATATTAATTTCCTTGAGAATTTTGCGTTGGAAAATTCTCAAACATTATTGCCATCATGTGGCAGGTTTTCGGTGCCATTTTTAGCACACAGCGTTTGAACCTTTGCTTCGTTGTTTATTACTATTACTCTCGAGTTCTCACCCTGTCTGCAAAGTACTTTTCCATCGCGGCACCACACATATTTATAATTATGCTGTTTTAGTTCCCGAGCTTTCAGGTAAAGCTCACGTACCTCTCTTTCCATATCAGTGTTGATAAAAATTGCAGTTTTAGGGCCATGTAGTCCAATCATTTCTGAATCCAGCTTACCCTTTCTTTTTCTCAATATTTCATCCCTTTTCTCTTGAGATTGGTGGGTCACCATAATAGGAAAACTTGGGCTGTTGCTTGGCATTCTTTTGGACACAAACTCATCTTCCCCAAGGTCAACCCCAAGTGTTGTGGATATCATTTTTACCGCTCTTTTTTCGCATTCCTGCTGATATATTAAGAACTATTAAGTTTTTTTCCCGAGTGGTAGTAACACTTTGTTTTTTATTTTTTATTTGTTTTAGTTCTCTCTGAAGATCCTTGATTTCAGATTTTAATTTATCTTGCTCTCTCGTTAAACTTTTATTTTCACTTGTGAGCTTATCCATGGATTTCCTAATCTGGTCCATTGAGTCGCTGTTGAACTCGGCCAACTCCTGCAAACTATCAACTCTGTCGGTTAATTTTTGTAGTCCTTCCATAAGGTCGTTATTTGAGTAGTTTTTTGAAGCTGATTTACGAAAACGCCCGCTTTGACGGCTTGTACCTTCACCATCCTGTATAAACGACTTCCTGTTGTTAATCCCGACGCCGTTCATACTTTTCATACGGAATGGCTTTCTGATTGTGATGTGTAACTATCTTCGCTACTATTATTATGATGTTGTGAATACATAACATCAGTTTTACAATCATCACATTTAAATTTAATTTTCTGCTGTTTTATGCGCTCCCTGCGCTCTTCGGATGCTGAAGTGCATTTAAGATGAAACCATTCACCACATTCACCAAAGCACTGTACTTTGTAAGTAGATTTACCAATATTTCCGGCACACCATTATTTTTTGACGTCTAATCGGCGCCATGTTTCTAACCGTTGCGAGATTGAAGCTTCATTGGGGATTTCAAAAACCTCAATTCAAAAAATTTTGCATGATGAATTAGGGTTAAAAAAATTAGTTGCCCGCTGGATACCACATTTGTTAACTAAAGACAGAATAAAGCTAGGGTCAATTGGTGTCAGAAAACTCTAGACCGCTTTGAGGCAGGAAACTTGGAAAACGTGTACAGCATTGACAGTGGTGATGAATCGTGGATTTACTCATATGAACCTGAAAATAAACGTCAGCCATTTGTTTGAGTTTTCCAAGATGAAGAAAAGCCCACAAAAGTCATCCGTTCTCGAAGTGTATCCAAAAAGATGGTCGCGACATTTTTCTCAAAAGCAGGTCATGTAGCCACAATTCCTCTGGAAGATCAAAGGACTGTTATTGCTGATTGGTACATCACCATTTGTTTGCCGAACGTCATCGCTTAGCTTCGAAAAACGAACCCCGAACGACGAATCATCCTCCATCAAGACAATGCAAGTTCGCACAAAGCACAAAAAAACCATTGAATTTTGAATACAACGAATTGTCGGACCATCCTTCATACAGTCCCGACCTAAGTCCCAACGATTTCTATGCTTTTCCGAAAATCAAAAATGGGCTGGGTGGTCAAAGATTTTAGTCGCCAGAGGAAGCAGTCGACGCCTTCAAGAATGCAATTTTGACAGTACCAACAATCGAGTGGCCTCACAGCTTTGACAACTGGTTTGAACGCATACAAAAGTGCATTCATTTTCGTTGAGAATACTTCGAGAAACAATAAAGTCTTTAAAAGTTATCTACTGTTCTATTCCAGCTGTATATGCAAAACTTAAAAGACATCCTTCGTAATTAATTAGTTTTAGTCGGAATACTGGGCCCCCTTCAGCAGAGAAGCTACTGGCTCGGAACTTGAGTATTCGGACAAAAAAAATTAGCAATCTCGTGTTACTTAAAATATAATTTTAGAAAAGTACCTTATTAATTGCTTTAGTCCCATTAAATCTTTTGACAAATTCTTCTGGAGTGGCAACTGTGAAGTCTTTTTCTTGAAGTCTATTGTGCATCATAACCGTGCCCTGGGACATCGAGGGCCTGAAAAAAAAAAGAAAACTAATAAATAAATGACTAAAATAAATTTTTGTTGCAATTTTATACGCTCGAAGTGTAAATGGTAATCATCATGGCTATTTAAAGTTACAATATTGTCTATGTTTTTTGAATGATTATCCTGCAGTAGGTTATTGTATTTTTCTCCACGCTTAATATTATTTTCATGAAATTTAAATTTGCTTTTATTGGCAATTGTTAACTGTTTCTTTTTTGATTATTTGTGAAATAAACTCAATGTGTTTAAGTCCATCTAACATATCATTAGTTAAGTTATTGATTAAGTTAAAAATAATGTTACCTGTATAGATTAAAATAAATTGGCAATAGAATTTAATGTCAAGAAATGTTGCCAGTGCCAGAAAGTACGCAAAAGACAATGCCTTGGGTCCATACCCTTTAGTCGGCTTTCCATGTTTGTGCTACGGTAACAGACTCCTCAAAATGTCGCACTATAGTGAAATAATTTGACTTGGTTTTGACCGTCAAGGCCATTTCAAGGTCCAGTCTTTTTAAATAGAACCCAATATGTTTGAGGCCAAAAATAGGAAGAAGACATTTGAATGTGATATGACTTTCTAGAAGAATTTTATATTACTTTTGGCAAATGGTCAATTCCCCCTCTCGTTCCCCCTATTTCGACTGTTCCAATGTTGACAGGGGCTAAGCTATTCAAGACGGCGACCAACATGGCGGCGAATCATATTGGTTCTTTTTAAATGGCTGCAAAAAGCTCCAAAAACCCCCCCAGACCCCCAAAATCTGAGAGTTTGACGTTTTTTAAAATTTTCATAAAAAACTAAGCGTCTAAGAGAAAAATGTATAATATTGTAGACAACAAAATTCCCTTTTTAACAAAATATAATTCAATGACCAAACTGTCCAGGGGCGCCCGTTAATTGAAGTATTTAAAAAAGTTGAAAAAATACCTATATTTTTCCCAAGATTTATTTATTAAAACTAATGTCTACAGGAAAACATGTGTTATATTTTATTATTATCAATAAAATTTTCTTTAAAATGATGTATAACATGATCGGATTGGTTTCATAATTAAAACTTTAGGGGCATCCGTAAATTAAATCAATTTAAAAACAAAAACAGAAAATAAACCGTTTTTGTTACACGTTTTACTATACTTTATTGTGGACAGTGAAATTTCCTTTTCAAAAATGTGAAACTCGATGAGGTTTCACTTACAACGAACTCTTCAGCGACGTCCGTAAATGGTTATTTAAAAAAATTATTAAAAAAAAAACATGTTTTTCACACGTTTTATTAAATTTTCTTAAAAACCTAGCTCTTTATCAAAAATGTGTTCTATACTTCAATATAGACAATAACATATTTTTTCAAACGATAAATAACAAAGTAAAAGTTATTTCATAGTAACCGCTTCAGTGGTGTTCTTAATTTAAAGTAATTGCTTAAAATGATTAAACTAATAATTTTTTTACAGGCTTTATCCTATTTCCTTAAAAACTAAGCTTCTTACGACAAAATGTCTTACTGGTGGATAAAAAAATTTCATTTTAAATGGTGTATCACAAAATGTGAGAAAATATGGCTAACTCTCCAGGGACGTCCGTATATTAGTCACTGTCAAAAATTACCAAAAAAACATTTTTGTAAAAATTTTTTACACACGAAAGTCTATAGGATATAATAATTTTTAAAGAAAATCCTATAGTACAGTAAATTTGTAAAATAAAGCTGCAAAAAGGGTATATTTTTTATATTTGGCATAGTAGGACCTAACACCAAGAGCTAAATTTTCATTCGAGGATCCCCGATTTTCCGGCCTCAGAAACCAAGATGGCGGCTGCCAAAGTTAAAAAAAATGAATTCCTTGTTTTAAGAGAAATTCAAATAATTTTGATACATTTACTTTAAGTGGGACCTACTCAATTCAAAAATGTAAAAAAAAATTACACCTGTCACATGAAAACAAAATGGCGGCTATATTTAAAACAAATCGTTTTTCTTTGATATTTTCTTTATTTTTTGTGCGATATTTACTTTTAATACCCCGTATTAAAGCTACTGACCAGCACTTTAAACCTGCTGAAAAAAAATAATAAGTACACAGAGACCTTTGTAACCTGTAGTCCAAATAAAATTTTGACAAATTTTTTTTTTGATTTGATCAATAGTAAGCCAAATTTTGCCAAAATTTATAAAAAGTTACAATTTGACATTTAAAATTTTAAGATGGCGGCCGAAGTTCAGATAAAAGAGAGGGTCGCCGATTTTAAATATTTCATAACGAATGACATATGTCTATTATTATCCAAGATGGCGACGTTCAAAATATAAAAACAACAGTATCTTTTTGGTTTGGTCAAATTTTTTACCAAGATATGTAGTTTTATATTACTTTTAATTAGTTTTTAATTATAATGTACAAAAAAAATATAATTTATATATTTTTTAATGATGGCGGCCGAAAAAGTAAAAAAAAGCATTTTTGTTTTTTTTTGCGAAATTTAACAAAAAAAACTGGAAAAAACAAGACATCTCATTAAACAAAAAACAGATATTTTCAAAATATCAAAAAAGTTGACATATGTCACGTACACCCGGTACGATTTGATTGAATTGACCATTTGTTACCTAATAGCTATCTCCGTTAGTATTGATCTAACAGTAACGTTTAAATAAGCAAACCTAAATAACTTTTCCTGTGTTATCAGAATATGATGTCAAAAATTACATATGCCATACACTTGTCAAACTGTTGACATATGTTTTATTTTTTTAAATAAAACACCCTGTATATATTTTTTTAATTGATAGGGCTTCTTTTTCTGATTTCAAAAATATATAATATGTTGACATTTAGCCCAGCCGTTGTTAAAATATTTGCATTTTAAAAACCTAATTATATTATATAACAAAATGGCAACATCTTTGTTGTTTATTTAGGTTATTAAAATGCAAATATTTCAACAACGACTGGACTAAATGTCAATATATAATATACTTTTAAAATCAGAAAAAGGAGCTCTATCAATTAAAAAAAATATATACAGGGTGTTTTATTTAAAAAAATAAAACATATGTCAAAAGTTTGACAAGTGTATGACATTTGTCATTTTTGACACCATATTCTGGTAACTCAAGAAAAGTTATTTAAGTTTGCTTTTTTAAACGTTACTGTTAGATCAATATTAACGGAGATAGCTATTAAGTAACATATTATGTTCAATTCAATCAAATCACCCGGTACGTGACATATGTCAACTTTTTTGATATTTTTAAAATATCTGTCTTTTGTTTAATGAGATGTCTTTTTTCTTCCTGTTATTTTTGCTAAATTTCGCAAAAAAAACAAAAATGATTTTTTTTACTTTTTCGGCCGCCATCTTTAAAAAATAAATAAATTATTTTTTTTGTACATGACAATTAAAAACTAATTAAGAGTAATATAAAACTACATATCTTGGCAAAAAATTTTACCAAACCAAAAAGATACTGTTGTTTTTATATTTTGAACGCCGCCATCTTGGATAATAATAGACATATGTCATTTGTTATGAAATATTTAAAATCGGCGACCCCTATTTAGTATAAATCGATATATTACACGGCAATACTAGTTGTGTCAAACAAGATAAAAAAAAGTTTTTTATCTGAACTTCGGCCGCCATCTTAAAATTTTAAATGTAAAATTTTAACTTTATATAAGTTTTGACAAAATTTGGCTTACTATTGACAAAATCCAAAAAAAAATTTTGTCAAAATTTTATTTGGTCTACAGGTTACAAAGGTGTATTTTATTTTTGACATATTAAGCGCCATCTTTGTGTCGGCCGAAAAACTTATTATTTTTTTTAGCAGGTTTAAAGTGCTTGTAAGTAGCTTTAATACGGGGCATTAAAAGTAAATATCGCACAAAAAATAAAGAAACTATCAAAGCAAAACGATTTTTTTAAATATAGCCGCCATTTTGTTTTCAAGTGACAGGTGTAATTTTTGAATTGAGTAGGTACCACTTAAAGGAAATTTATCTCTTAAAACAAGGAATTCATTTTTTTTCTTAACTTTGGCAGCCGCCATCTTGGATTCTGAGGCCGGAAAATCGGGGATCCTCGAATGAAAATTTAGCTCTTGGTGTTAGGTCCTACTATACCAATGAGAAAAAATATACCCTTTTTGCAGCTTTTTTTGAAATACCCTACAAATTTACTCTACAACTAAGAAGCTTATTTTTCTTTAAAAATACATAAAATATGTAACCAAAATTGATTGGTTATTTTTAAAAATTAATTTTTTTAAGTACGCCCCTGGAGACTTTTCTGTGACATAAACCCCACATTATATTACAGCTTTTAAAAGAAAATTATATTTTCTATAATAAAGTATACTATACATTTTCTCCCAAGAAGTGTAGTTTTTGAGAAAATTTTACAGACGCCACTGAAGAGGCATTTGCTTTTCCCAACCTTATCGGCCCATACATCGTTGGAAAGGGAGTTCTGTTCTCCAAAAAAAAACTGTTTTTTGCAATTTTTGATAAAAAGGATAGTTTTCAAGAAAATTAAAAAAAAACTGAAACTGGGGGTTTGGGGGGGGGGATTTTCTCCGTCCCTGTCGATATTTCGAGTTGGCAACAGGGATATTCGGATTCAGCGGGGTCGAATTTGAGTGAAGTAGTCTGTTGCCAAAAAGTAATATGATTCTTCTAGACCGAAAACGGAGAGACTTTTCAAATTTTTTGCTCAATTAGACAATATGGAGTTTTCTATATGGAGCACGTTTAAGTAGACAAACTCCTTTTCCCCAAATTGAAAGGTCCAACTACTTCAATTATATACGATAGGATATGATAAACTTAAAATAAATGCAGTCGTTATAACTTATTTGTGAACCAATTTAGCAAGTAATGAGCACTTTTATGGGGCGTCATATAGGGTTTTGTAATTAAACGAAAAATAAATGTAATTTTCCATTCTCTGTGTTAGCTTTAGATTGGTTTCTTTTTAATCACAATAAACATTTTGTAATTGTAATTAAAGTTATGAACATTTTTTAAAGAAATAACAAGCTTTTAGTACAAATTATGACAACACATTTTTGAGAAACAAGAAATGGGCAATGGAAATAGACACAAGAACACAAAAATATTAATTTCTTTGGGAAAAAATTATAGCAATGCAATTTTTTTTTCTGTAGCTTCCCGCTAGGGGACAATAATCACATTCCATTCCATTCATATTCTATGAAAAATTCTACATAATACGAATGATGTCAATTTTTATTTTAAACTTTATTACTCCTACGTGGTAACTAAACCTGATCTTTTTATTTATTCGACTTATTAAGAAAAGCCTTTTCATCAATTCATATTCAATTAAATTTATCACTAAATGCTAAAAAAATACTTCGCAAAATCGGGCATTCTTAGATTTATGTCGAGAGCATTGAGTTGTATAACGCCCCGAAAGGGCGTTAGAGACGGAAAGACAAGGCATTTTTTATTGACCCTATCCAATTTGGTTCCTATGGGCGGGTATTTCTTTTACAATAAAAACAGAGATAGACATTATTGAACATGTGAAACGGACAAAGATAGGGTGATTTTGCATGCTAATAATACCCTAGATATTACATGGGTACTTTTATCTCTTTCACACTGACGGCATAAGTGCGACAGAAAAGCAGCTGGCTACCTTTAATCCACCTGCAGTATTTTGAGTGAGTCTACCTGCTAGTCGGTTTATACAGGGAAAACTGATAGACAATGTTGTCTAAGTACGGAAATGAATTTTTTTGAATTTTGTGCGGGAATATTACAAAAAGAAATCTTAAAACGTTTAAAAACAAGTTTAGAAGTAACTATTTGAGTTCAAACATGGTCCGAAATTGTTTTTTGTGCAAAAGAAAAAAAATCCATAAAAACACAACATTTCATGGGTGAGTCGTCTTGACGGATAGTTTTTGCTAAAACACAAGAAAGTTCAGTAGCGTCACGATAGATAGTTTTTTCTGCGACCGTGCGATTTTACCCTCACACATTTTGATTCAGAAAGTGTCACCTCCCCGCACTTTTTTTTGCATTGCATGAAAATTAACAAAAAGTATTTGATTTTATTTAAAAAAAAATTTTAAATGCTTACATGCCGATTTTTATCCAGTTGTTTCTGTTTTTTCGAACCAAACTTTTGACATGTCACGGTCGAGTTTCATACATCTTGATGAATTGTTACACACACTGATCTATGTTTTTATAAATTTCGATAAATTCAATGTTTTTTGCGGACTTTACAGTAATTTTAAGTTAAATTTTCGTCTTTCATCGCGAAAGTATATATTTATTATTATATGACCACCGCGACCGGTCTACAGGCCGGTATCATATGTGTATGTCCTTCTAATGTCATTTGACCATCATGCTGTCTTACTTAATAAGGTCACTTAGTATAATTAATAATTTGTGACATTTCGATTACCGATTTTCTTTGATTGCGATGGATTAGGGTGACCAGATTACGGTTTATTAGGGTGGCCAGAGTGCGGAAAAAAGGATTTTGAAAAATTTCCCTAAAAAAATTTGAAGACCAAACACTCACGCGCCACTCAATGTTTATGGTCGCATACACTAATCCTAACTCGATTTCCGACGATTATGGACAATGGTTACCCCCTGGACATAAACCTAACAACTTTTACTATATTTATTAACAACTAGGTAGGTTAGGTTTGGTTAGGTTGGGTTAGGTTGGGTTAGGTTGCGTTAGGTTGGGTTAGGTTGGGTTAGGTTGCGTTAGGTGGGTTAGGTTGGTTTAGTTTGATTATGTTCGGTTAGGTTCCGCTAGGATTGTTTAGGTTAGGTTTAGCTATATTCGGTTAGGTTCGGTTTACTTTAACCAAATCGAACCGAACCAAACCGAATCTAACGGTTCGGTTTGGTTTGGTTTGGTTGGTTCGACTCAGTTCGGTTTGGTTCGGGTAGGTTTGGTTCAGTTTGATTATGTTTGGTTAGGTTCGGCTAGGTTTAATTTGTTTTGGTTAGGTTCAGCCAGATTCGGTCTGGTTTGGTTCGGTTCGTTTCGAATCGGTTCGGTTAGGTTCAGTTTTCTTCGGCTAGGTTTGGTTCAGTTTGATTATGTTTGGTTAGGTTCCGCTAGGTTCAGTTTGTTTCGGTTAGGTTTAGCTACATTCAGTTAGGTACGGTTTAGTTTAACCAAATCGAACCGAACCAAACCGAACCGTTAGATCCGGTTTGATTTGGTTAATTTCGATACGGATCGGTTCAGTTTGGTTTTGTTCGGTTAGACCTTCGATAAATTTAAAAAAGTAAATAATTATTAATTTTTAGTGTTTTAAGGAATAAAAATTGATATAATGTTCAATTAAACTAATTTTTAATTGTCAAAATGTAGGAATCATAATTTTCTTGATTTTGTTTTGAATTTCATGCTTTTTTAAAAATTGTGCATTTTCATAAAAGGACCAAAAAAACTGACCCAATTTCGATCAGTGACCTTAGTTATTTCAAGTTTTTGTTAACAGCTGATAGACGTCAGGGACCGTTTTGTTTTAGTTTAAAATGAGAAAATGCTTCTTTTGTAGCAATTTGTATGGGTTTTAATGGGGTTTTAAGAATTTTTCAATTTCAATTTTTTTAACAAAATCAACGATTTTCCGCAATTTTTTTTTTAGAAATCACTATAAAATGGTCTAAAATTATCATTTTTCAAAAAACTTCGTAGTTTTAAGAAAGGTGGTAAAACATACCAGACCCCTGAAATGTGTTGCAGTCTAGGACAACTGGGCGCCGCCACCAACTGGGCGGCAGACCAACTGGGCGCCGGGCCAACTGGACTCCGAGCCAACTGGGCGCCGGACTAAAATATTTTTTCTTGATAAAATGTGCAGATGAAAAACAAATTTAAAAAAATTAAAATGGCGGATCCAAAATGGCGGACTTTCTTATGTATGCATCGATATGTATCGAATATGGAACTTGGCGGTGTTTCAAGTCGCAGAACACTACACCTACCAAATTTCAACACTCGATGGCGCCCATTAGGCCCGGCGTGGCGCCGAGTTGGCCCGGCGCCCAGTTGTCCCATTCCGAATTGAAATTTTTAGTTCCGAAATTTCATCTGACTCGAGCATAACTTATAGTCCACCCAAGAAGAGAAGAGTTGAAGAAGACCCTTGTTCAAAGAAAGAAAATATTTTACCTGGAAGGTACAACATTTGTAAAGTTCTAAGATGAAAACAATAATTTTAATACATCCACTGCACTTAGCATGCTTAGAAATTCTTTTTACTCTTTTTTTTTTACTGAAGAGAATTTTGTAAACACAGTATACACAAGTAAGTATTCATGAATTATTTATTATTCAAACAAAAAATTGTTGATAAAAAAATTCTAGTGGAATTCACAATTTTTATTTTGCGCCGCCACTGCCCTTTTTTATCCAAGACAAGCAAATAGAATATTTTTGCGATGTTGCATGTGTCCGGACTCACCCAACCGAAATTCTATTTTCATCCCTATCCTGCTCATTAAATTCTTACTTGTATTTGATCAATTGCGATATAATGGCAATTTAGGCCCATGCCGGGTCTACCCGTAGGGTATAGAAGTCAATGGTCGAGAGCTATGTAAATTAGCAATTAACGTAGGTTACATAGCACAGAAGTGCTTTATGTATTTTTCGTATAAATACCAAATACCTGTCATTTAAGGAAGCAAAATGTATTTAAGTGTGATTTCATCTGAAATAGCATAGCAATAAAAATATTTATTTTAATTTCACAAAAAAAAGCTCGAGCTTCTAATAGCAAACTAAAATGGGTTACGGACGTTACAATATTTCTTAAAATTTTATTTATAATTTCTTAAAATTTATATTTCTTTTTAAGAAACTCTTTTTTAGTAACTAATCTTAAAAATAAAGATTTTATTAAAATCATCTGGGAATAAAAGTATATAAGTAGTAGTGTCTCGTTATTTTTATTTAAATAAATGTAAACATTTTACAAAGGTTAGTTTCAGCGCCCGTGTATAAATTATACAACGGAACATTTTAGATTTCAGAATTGACATTGTCAGGGAAGCACTTTAG
This sequence comes from Aspidapion aeneum, assembly GCA_963576565.1. Classification (NCBI taxonomy): domain Eukaryota; kingdom Metazoa; phylum Arthropoda; class Insecta; order Coleoptera; family Brentidae; genus Aspidapion; species Aspidapion aeneum. Next base: position 29,537,007 of record OY755046.1, on the reverse strand, counting down.
AGCAAACTCTCAATTTTTACCATTTACCCATCTATTACTAGGGCTAACCTTTTTCCGTTCTGCTTGCGTTCCCACATTTGTCACTTTAAATGACCGCTGTCAAAGCTGCCAAAAGTTCATAGGTTCACTTCAAATGAGCATGTTTACAGTACTTATTTATTAACGTATGCGATGCATCTACCACAAAGAAATTCAATTGAATGTTTTTGATCTACCACTAGATGGATCTCCAGTCTTGAGAAGATTTTCGTAAATAAGTTTCACGTGGGAAACTGACTCTGAAATATCATGTTCATTGTAAATAAATTATAGACAGCCAAGTTAACGTCTCTCTGTACATTGGCAAAAAAACTGGATTTTAAGTTTAAAGGTCACACGATGATTTTTTCTCAGTTTTTCCCACTGCAATTGCTGATTTGGACAATGGACCGCAATAATATACGAGTGCACGAGCACTAAACAAACAACTAAGCGTTTGGAAAAGTGTTCCAGGAAGTTTTGATTCAATTTCTAAAAATACAAACTTGGAGATTCTTGCGCGGTTTGTTGTGTTGTAGTGCAGTCAAATAATTTGAATTGATTAGCATAATTACTGAAATTTGTCACCCTGACATAAATATTAGCATACTCGACTTGGGGGACACTCGCTAAAAGTAGTTTGTTGGTACGGTTGCCAACTTTTTTCATGTCATCTTAAAAGACGCAAAACTCGTTTGGAAATCCCAGAATTTTAGCAAACTGCTAAAGAAAACCGTTTATCGGTATATAAATAGCAAACAAATATCAATAAGGACAGCGAGGAAAATATTTGTCATTAAAGTGTTTGTCAATGTTGTTAGTATATTTTTGAAATTGTTTTTGTTGAACAAAAATAATAAATGGGAACACGATGCGTTGCTTGTAAAAACGAGTTTTATAGAAGTACAAAGCCGGTTTCCTTTTTAAAATAAGAAGCTTTGATTATTTAAAAAACTTTATTAGTACCTAATCGCAGTAAAAATCCAGTTATAGATTAAAAATCAAACGTCCGCGAATTTTCAAAACCACAGAAGTCATCGAAGACTTAAAGTAAAAAAGAAAAGGTAGCACCTCCTGCGCAGCGTGCTCTCTCTACAAAAAATATCAATTATTTTGCCTCACTTTGCATATATGTAAAGGCCTATTCAGGTTTACCCTTTTCGAGTGGGCGGATTCTTGGGTGGAATGGTCAGCTCAGTGTTGCCAGCTGGGTTCGCCGAAAATTCCCAATTTTTTTGTGGAAAAATCTCCAGAATTTCCCAGATACTATCTAAGCAGACGGGCCACGACCCTAAACTTTTGTGACGTCAAACACCTCACCTTCGTGACGTAATTTCGTTGGCAGCTGTCAGTGAAAATATAATTCTGCCTTCAAATTACGTCACGATTGTGGGTTGTTTGACGTGACCAAAATTTAGGACGTCAAAATCAAAAGCTACAACCTATACCTACACAGCACAATTTAATGTATTCTGTGAATCACAGACTGTGATCTGCGAGAAGAGCCCGCTTTGCGGTAATTCCCCGAAATCCGAAAATTAGATTAACTTTGGACTACACACTACACTTCAATACATGTCACATCAGCGCATTATTAGAAGCCAATTTTTGGTGAAGTGACATTAAACCATTAAGGTTCATCTTTTATCTTTACAACTATTCATATTAAAATTTGGTAAAATTTAATTATTTAAACTTAAAACAGGTCAATTAGTTCGAAAGTTCGAAGCAGTTAAAAATTCCCCAGATATTAGGTAAAATTCTCTTTTTCCCTATTGCACCAAAAAATCCCCAGAACTGGGGAAAAATTCCCCAAGTTGGCATCACTGGGTCAGCTAGACAAGCTGCGCCAGAAAACAAGAAGAACTCTAAGGTGCAATTCAACACAGAGGTAAGATAAAGTAAAAGGAAAAGCTGGCGGACCCACTGTGGGGAGATCAATTCCCTCTCGGGGACTTCCAGACTTCCCAAAATACTAAGTAGTGATTCGAGACAAACCCTCACGACGCTACCAAAATAACGTAGTTTCTTTGTATTCTACAAATGTGGAAAAATAAGGCGACATTCAAAAAGTGAAAGAGTACAAATGACACAAACGAATCCCAACCGGCAGACAAAGGTACTAAACAAAAAAATCGAATAAACTGCTGTTATTTTTTAATTTTGGCTGAGGGCAAATGACCACTGTCTGAGGGAAAATGACCACTGTTTGTTTTACTGCACTACTTAATATAAAAAGGCAACAAAAAATCACTATTACAACTTTTGGCGGCATGGTCGTTGATATTAAAATAATAATATTTTGTAAAAAAGCACTACACCACACCCTACAGTAAACACCATAAAGTTTAAAAATTTGCATTAAACTTTTTTTTCACTGCACTACAAATGAACAAGAATACACGACACCTATCATAAAATATAACAACTTGCTTTTTGTTGAATGGTTATAAATATTTTAGTAAGCAGCAAGACAAAACAAGTGTCCCAATTTGTTTTTTGTTGAATGGTCAGTTTAATAAATTTTAACTTTATTTAATTTCTAATTTTCGTCCTTGACAAAAGCAAAATTGTAAAAATCATAACTTTAACCTTTGATTTTTTTCTTCTTGAATTTGTTAAAACATAATTTGTCAAATAATGGTCAAACATGTATAATAGTTATATAACTTAGTTATAAAAAAAATTAGTAAAAAACTGAATAATAATGTTTTAAAACCACGCTTAGACACTATTGTGAATTACAATATTTTTTCACTCAAATTGAAGATCCAAATTTAAATGTTTTGTTATTTGAACATAAGCTGTTTATAGATTTGGTTAACTGAGGTAAAATTATCACTATCTGAGAGAAACTAACCACAGTTTGTTTCACTGTAATCTATCTTTTTAGCCTAATTCGATCCATCTTTGGACATAGGCATCCCCCAATATCTTCCACTCTTCTCTGTCTGCCGCCGTGTTCATCCATTTAGCTCCCGCATGTTTCTTCAAATCGTCGGCTCATCTCATTTGGGGTCTTCCCCTACTTCTTTTATTTTCCCAAGATCTCCAGTTTACAATACATTTGTTCCATCGATCGTCTTTCTGTCTGATATTATGACCGGCAAATTTCCATTTTCATTTTGCTACTTCTCCTCTGACATCCCTCCATCACTGCAATATTTAAAACCAACAAAAAATCACTATTACAGTTATTTATACAACTAGTTTTTTGTACCATGGTCAGTGATATTAAGTGATATAAGAGAGCACTATAATAAACACCATAAATTAAAAAAAAAATTGTATTAAACATTTTTTAAAACTGCACTCCATGTTTTACAAATGAACAAGACACGATACCTATTATAAAATCTAGCAACTTGCGTTTTGTTGACTGGATATGAATATGTTAATAAAGAGCAAGATAAAACAAGTGTCCCAATTTGTTTTTTGGTAAATTTGCTTTATTTTCCAATTTTTGAACTTTGAAAGCAAAATTGTAAAAATCATAACTCTAAACTTTTACGTTTGATTTATTTTATTTCTCTTTAATTAGTTAAAACATAATTTGTCGAATGATTATCAGTTATGTATAATTGTTACATAACTTAGTTATAAAATAAGTTACTAAAAACAGAGTAATAAGTTTTAAAACTATTGTGAATATCAATATTTTTAAATTTAAATTTTTAAACAGTAAGTGAAGGTCCAAATCTAAACAAGATTTTTTGTTATTTTAATATAAGCTGTTTATAGTTTTGGATAACTGGGGGAAAATGACCACTGTCAGAAGGAAAATAACCACAGTATGTTTCACTGCACTAATTAACTTGTTTTTTGTAGCATGGTCGATGATATTAAGTGATATAAGAGAGCACTACAATAAACACCATAAATTTAAAAAATTTGTATTAACCTTTTTTTTTCACTACACTCAAATGTTTTACAAAGACACGACACCTATTATAAAATATATATAAGAACTTGCTTTTTGTTAAATGGTTATAAATATTTTACAAAACAAATGCCCCAATATGTTTTTGTTAAATGGTCAATTTACAAAAAAAAAACAAATTTAAATTTGCTTTATTTTCTAATTTTTGACCCTTACAAATTCAAATTGTAAAAATCATAAGTTTAAACTTATAGCTTTGTATATTTTTTAATATCTTTTTAATCATTAAAAATATAATTTGTCGAATAATGGTGTTATGTATAATAATTGTCTAAGCTAGTCAAAAGCTGAGTAATAATGTTTTAAAACCACGCTTAAGCACTATTGTGAAGAACATTTATAAACTTAAATTTTAAAGATTAACTGAAGAACCAAATTTACAAAGATTTTTGAACCGCACACGGACAAGACTACGTTGTTTACCTTCAAAAATTTATTTTGCGACATACCTAATTTTGATAATATAAGTAAAAGCATATTAAATATATTAACCTGTCTGAATTAGGACGATACATATTGTACAGCGTCTTAAAGATTGTTCTTCCTAATTCCAAAAACAACCACTTTGCTATATTTGTTTTTAATCATTATCCATTAATATTAATACTGTGTGCTACGAAATTAATATTTTTTACAAAGCGCATCTCACTCTATTCAGTGACGAAGTTGTTTATATTACTAACAAAAATGTCGAACAAACGAATTTGAAATCCGCCTCACGTCAATATTAAATTAATAATATATTAAGACAATTTACAAAGATAAATTTCCACTTATACAAGGTGACCAATTTCTTATTGATTTATAGGTAGACCAACCCAGAGCTGTATGTATGATTTACACCGTGGCGACTTTCAATGGAATGGAAAAAATGTTAACTGAGTTTTCTCATGGGTTTTCTTCTAGACACAAAAATACACACCTTTTTTTTTAGAGGGAATGACCCTACTTGTAGTACCTTATTCGAAAGCTTATAAAAAAAAGAAAAACAATTATTGTATACTCTTTTTGATGTCTATAAAAATTTTAAGAAATATATTTTTAAAATTTTCATATGTTGTATCTCATTCGAAAGCTTATAAAAATAACGGAGTTTTGATTTTTTGAAAAAACCAAAACACGCAATAATTTGGCATTTTATAAGCTTTCAAATAAAGTAACGCAAGTAAAAAAATTTTAAAAATGAAAAAAATTGTCATTTTAACTATAGGTAAATTTAGTGGGAATAAGGACACTGTTGTTCTGGTAAATATACGTTTTAATCCATCGGTAACGTTACGACAATGGTTTTTGTCTTCATCAGACCTTCAGACTAGATCGTACATTGGAACAACAAAAAACAAGAATTCAAGCACATCAGGAAAACAAACGGCACAAAATTAAAAACGAAACCCGACATTAATCTGTGCTAATTATTTATATTTTCTTTCATTAATCTGCTAATTATTTATATTTTCTTTGAAAATAAACTACGAAAATTGGAATTATTTAAAATTTATTATTTATTTATCAATGATATGTCATTATAAGGGACTGACTGGAACAAAGAAAGGTATTAATAGTGCCAAGTAATATTTTGACAGTTTTACATTGCAAGATGAGAGCTTATCTTTCAATATTGGGCCTTTGTTTACTATAAGAACCGGAATAAACATTCCCTTCATCTAAACTCTTTAAGTTCGAATTTCTACAATGTAAAACTTTCGTAAAATTGCCTGGCACTATTACTTCCCGGCTTTATTCCAATAAGTCCCTATTATGTTTCCCTTAGGACCTTTTTCTTAAAGAAAACTTAAAAAAAACATAGTGTTTAATACATTTATTAAAATGTATACCAAATTATTGCTCTTATTCCAACTTTTCTTATTTTGGCCCCTTTCATTACTTATTAAAATATAGTGACGCTTATTCAGTAAATTCTTTTCTGGGAGTAAATGTTTGTGTGTTTGTGTTAATTAGTGTTTTTGTTTAATGCGTAAAAACATGCAACTAAAAATGTTATTTTTGACGACATAAAAAAAATTAAAATCTTGAGATCACGTAACTTTTTGTTTATTTTGTCATAGCTTTTTAAATAATTATATTGTATACAATTTTATTGTTTTATTGTAAATTATTAAGAATTAAAATTTTGTGTGAACTTCAAGTGCTATAGTTGTGTTAGTTTAAGGTTTTCATTAAAACATATTTTATTTTGGAGCATCTGGGTGTTCCATTTTCGATGGTACAAAATGGGAAACTTAGGTATTATAAAAGATAGAGACCTGGGGACTTCACATTACCTCAGCATTACTGTCCTGAACTTGCGAGACCTAAAAAAAAATATGACAAAAGTTTTTTGCCAGCCCTTGTAGTATTGGAGCTACAAGGGAAATTTCTAAAATTCGGAATTTTAAAGATCTGTCATATCTTTGTTATTACTGCAGATATTTCAATTTTGTTAAAACTTCTCTGCAGAAAGTTGATCCTGTCAATAAAATGACGTTGTCAAATTTTTGATCCGGCGAGTCGGATTTAAAATTTTAAAAAAATTAATAAGTTAAATACGGACCTAGATTTTTTTTTAAATGTTTTGATTCACAATGGGTCCCCAGTTAACCTCTAGCTTTAAAAAAACTAGAAAAAATAAATGGATCCATAACGGATCTGACACCTTCCTAGCTAGCCTATTATCACACTTCAAGTCAAGTCATGATAATATATTTGCCTTAAAAACAGTTTTTTTGTAAATATCTCAGAAACTAAAGCTCACACACGAAGTTTTTGGTTATATCACGAATTATTGAAAAAAATATAGTCTACTATATTCCGAAAACAGTGTATCGATACGATGCTACGTTAAAAAGTTTTTAATGGTCATTAGCATTAATGGATTTTGACCAAAATCTAATCAACTCGTAAGAGTGTGGAACATTATTTTACCTGAAAATATTATGAAAATAGGTTCAGCGGTTTAGGAGATATCGTGTTACGGACAGAAATAATATACACACAGACATCACGACGATATTGCTAGGATAGGTCAAAATACACCCAAATAACACATTTTCGGGGTTATCTGAAAAAAAAATCCTGGAAAATAATAGCTTCTCTAGCCATTGCTAGGCGGGCTAGGAAGGTAATAAATGGATCCATGACGGATCTGATACCTTCCTAACTAGCCTATTAGTACACTTCAAGTGATAATCAGCCCTAAAAACAGTTTTTTGTAAATATCTCGGGAACTAAAGGAGTTTTTGGTTATAACACAAATTATTGAGCAAATTGTGGTCTACTATACTCCGAAAACCGCATATTGATTCAATGCTGCGTTAAGAAGTTAGCAAGTTTAAATTTTTAATCAGTTATTAATAGCATGGATGGATTTTGATCAAAATCTAATCAGCTCGTTAGTGTGTCAACCACTATTTTACCTAAAAATTTTATGAAAATCGGTTCAGCGGTTTTGGAACTATCGTGTTACGGACAGAAAAAAATACTCTGCCAATATATGGGCACCTAAGCTCACACTAGGTATTATAGTTATAGTGTACGTGTGAGCTAATATATCTAAAATCTGAAATATATTTTATTCAACTCCAGACTAAATTACCTTTTATTTGATACCACACAAGCCATGTTTTGACTTAAACTCAAATTTTTGAAATCTACCCCCACCCTTAAAAAAAAACAAAAACTAAAATGTATTTTGTTTAACTCTGGACTCAATTACCTTTAGTTTGATATCACACACGCCATATTTTCACTTAAACTCTAATTTTTGAAATATACCCCCACTCTTTGATTTAAATAAATGAAAATGTATTTTGTTTAACTCCAGACTCAATTACCTTTCGTTTGATATCACACACGCCCTATTTTCACATAAACTCTAGTTTTTGAAATCTACCCCCACCCTTTTATTTGACTTGTTATCGATGGATTTTGCTCATTTTTAAATGGGACCATCTCGACCCAAAGCCCAGCCTAGGTACCAAATTTCATTAAAATCGGCCTAGTGGTTTTTGAGTTATGCGCGTTGGTCGTTACAGACAGACATACAGACATACAGACAGACAGACAGACAGACATACAGACAGACAGACAGACAGACGGCGCGACAAAAAAGTTTCAAAATCATCTGAAACGCAAAGATATATAAAAAAATTTGAAATTGGAGCAACTTTTTTTTTCTCGAAAAAATTAGGATCACCATAGCTCACACTACTATAGTATAGTATATGTGTGAGCTAATACACACACACACAGACAGACATCATGACGATATTGCTAGCATAGGCATTATGTCAAAAAAAGAACATACGAATGATTTTCGCTACGCGAAAACATCCGCTTCGCAAATTCTTTTATTAACAAATTTGCTTCGCAACTTTGTGTTGAGGAAAATTTGCTTCACAAATTAGTTTATTAGTAAATTTGCTTCGCAAATTTTTTACATCCAACACTTTTAAAACTGTTGCAGCATTGATTTTCGCTAACCCTCTCGCCTGCGGCGAGATTTTGTGTTTAATTATTTATAATAATATGTTTAACAGTATTTCTATTGATATCGTACAATAACATTGTCTACAAGTTTCAAACAAAGAATTTGGAGAATTATTATTGGTTCATAAATTTGTGTTAATAAAATTTGCTTCGCAAAGTTACTTTTGTCAATAAGTTGCTTTGCAAATTTAATTTACTAGTATTATTTTAAATTAATATCGAACTCATACACAGTTATTAAAAAGTGCATTTTTTATCCCTAAAATGTGTAACTCTCGCTTTGCTCATGCGACAAACTCACGGTCTCAAAAAATTACATATTTTACCAATTTGTGTATATTCTGTAATGTTTCGCCAAGTTCGGGCAAACCATCTTTTCTTGAAAGATTTCAGCCCATATTTGACCTATCTATAATTCTTATTTGACATGATCAACAAAACTCAAGCTTTGCATTGTCGTAGACCTTGACACGGTTCGGTTCGGTTCCATCCAAGTTTCATGGACTTCCATAAAGCAGTAAAGCAGTTACGGAATTTGAAAATTCGTCGAATTTGCCAGTCACTTACTCATATATAGATCATCAAAATTCTACTGTACTTCCAGACATGCAACAAAGCTGAAATTTGGCAGACTCATAGAAATTATGACCAAACCCATGGAAAAAACCCCCAAATTTTTATTTACTCCCGTCTTCTATACATTTAAATCTATGTAATATATGTAAAGTTATGTAAAAGTAACATAGCCAAATTCTAGAAACGCTAGAGGGCTAGGTTTTGACAGACTATAAGACTGATAGGAACCATGACAAAACTGTAGGAAAAAATTTAAAAAAACCCGAAAGTATAATTTACTCCCCTCCCCTATACATGTAAAGTTATGTAAAAGTAACATTGCCAACTTCCAGAAACGCTAGAGAGCTCAGATTTGACAGACTGACAGAAACTAAGAGAAATCTATATAATAATTGAGATAAAAGTATAGCCAAGTTCTTCAATATACATTTTAAAATTAAAGGTTTTTACTAGTTTGGAAAAGTTTTCTTAAATGTTTTGCGAAATATATTTAAAACGTAAAGTTTGGTACCCGTGAATAAAGAAAACAAAAATTTTCTCTTGTGGTTTTCCGTTGGCAGCTCGAAAACTGTACACCCACGGGGGCCAAGATCTAATGGCCACCTATTAAGTGTTGACAGTTAACTGTTTCGTGCTTAAATGACCCTTTAGAACACTGCATGGTCAATGTAACACCTTTGTAAAGTTAGAGAGACGGTATATAAATCTCATCTTTCGATATTGGTAAGAGCAATAAACAATAATGCCTGCAATACTGTATGCTTTATACACTATGCCCATAGAGAAATAATTTAATAAGTTCTCCAATATACATTTTAAAATGAAAAGTTTTTACTAGTTTGTATAATATTTTGCGAAATATATTGCGAAATATATTTAAAACGTAAAGGATTTTGATGTCCGTATATTTGAGTCTCTCTCAAAAATTACCAAAAAATTTTTTTATATAATTTTTTTAAAAACAAAGGGATATAGAATATAATAAGGTGAAAATTATTTTAAATAGACAAAATATGTAATAAAAATTGATTATTTTGGGTATTTTTGAAAATTTATTTTTATAAGTACGCCCCTGTAGGCTTACCTGTGAAATAAACCCCACATTATATTAGAGCTTTTAAAAGGAAATTATATTTTCTACAATAAAAAAAGTGTAATTTTTGAGTAAATTTTATAAAACCTAAAATAAAACTGTTTTACGGACGCCACTGAAGAGCTATTTGCTTTTCCTAATCTCATCGACCAATGCATCGTTGAACAGGGGTCTTTTCTTAAAAAGATAGCGGCTTAGGAACTGCAAGAAAGTGAAAGGGCAAAAATTTCGATTTCGTATTGTGGCTGCAAAAGGCTACATAGTTTTTGAAAAATCGTCAAAACTCATAATTTAAAAGTTCAATTGGAGAGTTACCTAACATTCCTTTGGGCCTTGCTCATGCTAAAAACCTATTTCTTTAAGAAAAAATTCAAATTCACTTTTATCCTTTGCATTTGAAGGTAATATCCCATTATTATTGTTTTGCGAAAACGTTACAGTTTAGGATCCGCGACAAAAAAGAATCCGTGACCAAAAAGAACAAAAATATTCGTGGATAAGCAGGTATAAAAAGGTTTTGTTTCTCTTGTATTTTTTCCGTGGGCAGCTCCAAAGCTGTACACTCACGGGGTCCAAGACCTAATGGACACCTATTAACTGTTCCGCTAGAGAGACAGTATATAAATTTCACCTTGATACAAAAGAAATTTTGCCCACGAAAAAATACAAGAGAAACAAAACCTTTTTGTATATGCTTTAACCACGAAAAATTTTTGTTTCTTTTTAAATAAATTTATCCAAAAATTAGCCTGGAAGCTTGAAATTGGACACTGATTTAAAAATAAACCATGTGCCATTTAACAAATTTTTATCTTATATGAAGTTAAAGTACGTTGTAAATTAGTCAAAACTAAGTTTAATTTATTAAATAACTCATTATTCGCCTTTGTCAGTCCCTTACAACTGCTAACTGTGATTATCACTGCACTTTAATAATAATTTATCGAATAATTTATTAATTTTAATATAATATAATAAAAGTGCCTGTTTACCGCTCTCACTCCGGTCATGCTAAAAACTTATTGCTTTAAAAAATATTAATGTCACTTTTATCCGTTATATTTGTCATGTAAAATACTACCTAATATTAGTTTTTGCCAAAGATTTTGCATAATATATAGTCCAAAGAATTAACCTAGGAACTTAAAATTAGACACTGTCCTAAAAATGACATCTGGTATTTTGCAAATTTTACTCTGCTCTTTAAAATGAAATTAATCCTATTATTATTGCAATTATATTTCAAAAAAGATTTGCAAATTCCTTTAATTTTATAAGATTTTTATTAATTTTGGACCGTTTTGATAAATGTTAAGTGCCCTACACCAGCGCCCTCTACATTAAGGTTAAAACTATAACTAAAGTTTTATGTAGAAAAGTTTGGCGAAGTGAGTAGTGTAATTTTTGTCCAATTCGGACCTACTGTTTTAAAGATATCGCGATTTTTGTAAAAATGCGTCTTATTTCCGTTGAGATTTTTGCGGGTATTTTAATATTTATTTTTCAAACTCAAAAACGGTACAACTTAGAAAAGTCGATTTTTTTTTTTTAATATTTTGGTCTTTTCTTAAAAAGATAGCAGTTTGAGAACTGTCAAAAAGTGTAAGGGCAAAAAAATTTCTCGATTCACTATTTTTGACTGCAAAAACCATGCATAGTTTTTCAAAAATCCTCAAAACTCAAAAACCAAAAACTAATTTTAAAAACCAACTATACGGTTACCGAACACTCGCTTAGGTCCGCAAATGTTTAAAATTTGGTTAAAATGGGTTAAACAGTTTTGGCGTAATGACCAGATATATTTTAAAAAACGGCAAATAAACAGTGAAATTCTGACCAATTTTATTGTATAGTGAAAATGCGTCACTGCAGAGATTCAGAAGTGTCCCAAAATGGGGCACTTGACTTTTTCCGATATGGCTGAAAAACAATAGGCTTCCTGACCACACATAAGAGTATACTTGTGCAAAATCTCAAGTTTCTCGAATAATCCCCTGGACACTTATGGTGTGCCAACGGTGGTACAACAAAAAAAGTCACTTTTTGACGGTTTTTCCCCTATTTCCCCTACTTGAAATTTTCCGATTTGACCCAAAATTGACATTTTTGGTCTCCCGTAAGTTCTTAATCAGTGCGCCAAATTTCATCCTTCTACGTCGAAGCGTTCCCGAGTAAGCGCCAAAATTCGAGCGCGATACACTAGGGGTGCTAGGGACGGAATAAAAATAAAAATAATGTTACGGCCGAGGCGGCTCAAGTAATTGATTTTCGCCACAAGCGAAAATCAATAAACATACGGATGATCACAAATTCGCAAATTTGTGTTAAAAAAAATTTGCTTCGCAAATTAGCTTATTAACAAATTTGCGTTGAGAAAACTTTGCTTCGCAAATTAGTTTATAAACAAATTTGCGAAGCAAATTTGTGTTGAGAATAATTTTCTTCGCAAATTAGTTTATTAACAAATTTGCTTCGCAAATTTTTTACAACCAACACTTTTAAAACTGTTGCAGCATTGATTTTCGCTAAGCCTCTCGCCTGCAGCGAGATTTTGTGTTTAATTATTTATAAAAAATATGTTTAACAGTGTTTCCGTTGATATCGTATAATAACATTTGGGGGATTGGAAACAAAATCATTGTCTACAAGTTTCAAACCAAGAATTTGGAAAATTATTATTGATTCATAAATTTGTGTTAATAAAATTTGCTTCGCAAAGTTACTTTTGTCAATAAGTTGCTTTGCAAATTTAATTTACCAGTATTAATTTAAGTTAATATCGAACTCATACACAGTTATTAAAAAGTGCATTTTTCATCCCTTAAATGTGTAACTCTCGCTTTGCTCATGCGACAGACTCACGGTCTCAAAAAATTACATATTTTCCTTGATACTTGATCAAGTATCATTTCCTCATAAATTCATTAATCTTTTATTCTATAAAATCCGTTTAGTGGTTCTTCTTCTGTCTGCAATAATTTCCTTATAAATTCACTGAACCGATTTCAATAATAAAAAAAGAAATATTGCTCTTTGAAAAAAACTATTGAAATTTTCCTACATTTTTAAATCCAAGATGTTGGAAAAAAAGTCAAGTTTGTCCTTCTTGGAAGGATCACTTCTTTGTATGTTGCGAGGATTTATTTTTTTATGATTAGTACCTCGTTGTGAGTGGTGGATCTTATAAAATAATATTCAAAAAAGGGTCGAAAAATTTCTCGTAACATAAGAAACAACTATCCTTTATGGAGGGTCAAATTCGATTTAGTAAGCCATATTATATTTAGAGTTGGCGGAGTATTTCGCCATGATGCTTTTTATTTTATTGTCGGTTTAGTAATAATGAATTTATGAGGAAATAAATGCACATAGAAATGGCAAGGCAATCGCATAATCTGTAAAACTTTTCCGAATAAAATCAAAAAATTTTCAAAAAATATAAGAATAAACAGCCTTTTTAAAAAAGAAAGTTTTTATGTCCGCCATTTTGGATTTTACAATGACGGCAAATTTTAATAGTGATCTTTTAAAAGCAATCAATCTGTTCCACTTTATATTTTATTAAAATCGGTTCGGCAAAAATTTATTTATGAGGAAGACAGGATTTAGAAGACAATCGTTACAACCTATAAAACAATATAGTTGAAGAAAAAATCAATTTTTAGAGACTGAAATCGTTTTTAACGATTCAGATCTCGTTGTGCTTAACAAAGATAGAGCTTTTCTACTAACAAAAAAAATATCCAAAATTTCCACACATTTCCAACTTAAGAATAAACAAGCCTCTTTTAAGGGTCAGGATGGTGGACAAAAATATACTTTTACACAAATGTCCGATCAATCAATCCCTGCCAACTACTCTTTGCTTTGGTAAAATTGGTGTTATAGTTGGAAAGTTATAACGAAAAACATTTTGTCGGGTTTTTTTGCCCACCAGGTATATTTGAAAAGCGCTGACTTTTAAAAATTGTTTATTTTCAGACCAAAATGATACTTTCAAATATCTTAAAATTCTTACCATAACATACAAACATTTAACATAATATCAGGGTGTAATAATAGCAAACTTTAGTAGGTGGTAGAAAAGATCAAAAGAAGGATTGTTTCTTATTATATTTTGCATCATACTTCTTTATTTGTTAGATAAAGGGTGCCAAACTTAACAGCTATTTTTTTTTTGTTATAACTTCCTTAAAAATCATTACGGAAAATCGACAATTTCTGAAATTATGCATGACAATAAGGGTAATAATTAAATGGTAAAATTATTTGAAAATAAATAGAAATACTTAACATTATTACCAAAAATCGTTAAAATATTGTGCTAATATTATTATTTTATATTTGTTTTAAGGGGCCTTTAGACATGTACAAAAATCTATTTTAATTTCTTTTGTGTAAATTTAATAGCTCATAAAAATATTAATTCTTAAAAGAATTGAGAAATTTATACCAATTTTAAAGATTATTTGGCCACAGTGTATCCTTAATCTATCTATATTTTCTTGGAAAAAAGCAACGTTGTTCAATTTGATATTTTAAAAATTCATCGTTTTTCCATACTTTCCCAACTTAAAAAATGCTATAACTTGGCCAAAAGTTATTTGAACTTTTTGTTTGCTTTGGACCTTCCGCACCATCTCTTAAAGATTGGTTCATCATTTAAATTACACCCTGTATTTTAGGTATCATATTTTAATTATATTTTATAAAAGGCCAAGGCCCAAAAGTAGGTATCCATTTCCTGTTTACTGGGTATCCAATCTGAAGGCCTGCGTATCCAAATGGATACACAATATAGTCTAAAAAGATGCCTTGCAGACTGATAGGAACTATGACAAAACTATAGGAAAAAACAAAAAACCCGAAATTATAATTTACTCCCCTTCCGTATACATGTAAAGTTATGTAAAAGTAACATTACTTCCAGAAACGCTAGAGAACTGAGATTTGACAGACTGACAGAAACTAAGAGAAATGTATATAATAATTGAGATAAAAGTATAGCCAAGTTCTCCAATATACATTTTAAAATTAAAGGTTTATACTAGTTTGGAAAAGTTTTCTTAAATGTTTTGCGAAATACATTTAAAACGTAAAGTTTGGTACCCGTGAATAAAAAAAAAACAAAAATTTTTCGTGGATAATCGGGTGTAGAAAGATTTTGTTCCTCTTGTGGTTTTCCGTGGGCAGCTCGAAAGCTGGGCACCCACGGGGGTTCAAGATCTAATGGCCACCTATTAAGTGTTGACAGTTAACTGTTTCGTGCTTAAAGGACTCTTCAGAACACTGCATGGTCAATGTAACACCTTTGTAAAGTTAGAGAGACGGTATATAAATCTCATCTTACGATATTGGTAAGAGAAATGAAAAATAATGCCTGCAATACTGTATGCTTTATACACTATGCCCAAGGAATAGTTATTTTCCTAACAAGTGTGGAAAGTGATACTTTCCCGCACGCGACTGCAGTTGACCCGAACGACGCGGAGCGGAGTTCGGGCAAGCAGTCGAGGGTAGGAAAGACACTTTCCGCATGAGTTAGGAACATTATTTTTTCTTCGACCAATGTTACAATACCACAAATTTACTTTTGAAAAAATATTTTATTTGAACATAAATAAAATACTAATTATTATTATTGGTAATAGTGATATTGAAAACACAATTTGTTGCAGTTTGAAGATTATTCAGAATTGCCGGTGTAGTGGAGTTCGATGGTGGTAATTCTCGCATCTGGTGGCCGCTTGTAGAATCGAAAGTGCGCAAAGATGGCGTCTGGGTCTGCAGGACTCTTCCAGTGGACGTTGACGGCAGCAGTTGCAGGTCACTTACAGTTGACGATGACGGTGCTGGCAACGATTGCAGGTCATAGGTAGATGAAAGAATCTTACTCGAGATGTTCTCTTTCTGTTTCTCGGAATCTTCCAAATACCCCTCAGCGACAGCAGTGGACTTCCACCCACCAAGGCGTTTTATGTTTGTTATGCCTTCACCTGAATCTGCTAGGAATGTTGCTGAAGAACGTCTGAAGCTATGGCCGGTATAACGTTCTGGGTTAGGTAGGCGCAAATATGCAGCGATCTCTTATGGCATCTTTCCAAAAGTGTTCACTCCTACACACTGATTGGAACATTTTCCTTTTTTATAATAAATGAAAAACCGGCGGTGCGGAGTAGTAGGAGGTCTCAAATTTGCGTACTTTCTATACAGCATCAAAAAAGATCCATTATTTATTTCTTCGGATAAAACGAAGGATCTTGAGGAATGATTTTTAGTGTCGGAGATCTTAACAACGATCAGACTTCCTTTATCCTGTATGTCATCCAGAGTGATATTTAAAAGCTCCGCCCTGCGGAAAGCACCAGCCAAAGCAAAAATGGTACTCACTTTAATCATCAAATAAATCTCATCAGGAGCTAACATAAACCGCGATATATCATCTTTGGTGAAAACTTGCGCCTTCTGTGCTCGAAAACCAACATTTTTTTGTTTAAGAAACGATGTTAGCTTGTGGAATCTGCTTATGTCCAGATTTTGCTTAATTTTAACCAAGCTTTTCACCATGGAATAGCGTGACCATAAGGTATTTGATTTCAAGACCTTGCTCAGGTCTAGGAAGTATGCCAAGAAGACTTCTTCTTTGTAGATTCTCACCCCTTTCTCCTTACACCATGTCACGAAATGATTGTACTGTTTTTCGTACCTTTGTCTCGATTTGGCAGGTAGCAGCTCACCATTCACATCTTCAGCAGCCTGCAAAATGCACTCCGGAAGTTCATCTTCGGAACAGTCCATTGAAAAATCCATTTTATTCAAAATAAAAGGCAGTTCTGTCACTTCAGAGACGCTCTTTGACTAGCTTTGACGTTTGAGTAACAATAACATAACTTGGTTGCCATAGCAAACTGGACCAAGCACCTGTCACAGCTTGGCTTGATAGTTGTTGTATGACATGACTATACGGGGGGTATGCAGAAATATTTAAAAAAATCCATTATTCTGTTTTTTTTAAATTGAATAAAAAACTTGAAATGAGCTATAATTCATCAGATTGCCTATCTGCTAAATTCCCTACACTGTACCAAGTCGATAGTTACGACTTTTGAGGTATAAACCTATAGAATAACTCCAAAATTGGCATAGTTTTACTTTCCCGCACTAGTGCAGGAAAGTGATTTTCCCGCACTAGGGCGGGAAAGTGATGCTTTCAAAACTAAAATGCGTGCGGGAAAGTGGGTATATATGCACGGTCGTAGAAAAAATAATTTAATAAGTTCTCCAATATACATTTTAAAATGAAAAGTTTTTACTAGTTTGGAAAAGTTTTCTTAAAAATTTCGCGAAATATATTGCGAAATATATTTAAAACGTAAAGGATTTTAATGTCCGTATATTTGGGTCACTGTCAAAAATTACCAAAACATTTTTTTTATAGAATTTTCTTGAAAACTAACGGCTGTAGGATATAATAAGGTAAAAAGTAGTTTTTTTTTAAATAGACAAAATATGTAATAAAAATTGATTATTTTGGTTACTGTTGAAAATTTATATTTATAAGTACGCCCCTGTAGGCTTACCTGTGAAATAAACCCCACATTATATTAAAGCTTTTATAAAGAAATTATATATTCTACAATAAAAAGTGTAATTTTTGAGTAAATTTTATAAATCCTAAAATAAACATGTTTTTTCGAAATAATCCCAATTTACGGACGCCACTGAAGAGCTACTTGCTTTTCCTAATCTCATCGACCAATACATCGTTCAACAGGGGTCTTTTCTTAAAAAGATAGCGGCTTAGGAACTGCAAAAAAGTTGAAAGGGCAAAAATTTCGATTTAGTATTGTGGCTGCAAAAATCTACATAGTTTTTGAAAAATCGTCAAATCTCATAATTTAAAAAATTCAATTGGAGAGTTATAGTTTTTGCAAAGTCACCTGAAATGCTCCTAATACGGGGTTCTATCGATTTCATGAAATTTTGCTTCAATCTGCCCTTCAAAAGTTATACAAATTCATATAAAAACTTCTTGGTATAATTTCAACCCTACCGACAGAGAAAAGGCGCGATTCTTTGCGGTCCGAGCACAAAGTTTTGTGTTTTCTGACCGACCCAGCACAGGTGGATAAAAGACACCTGATTGGCAGATTTTTTTGAGATCCGCTTTTAATTGCTTTCAGGTTTTTGTTTTGGACCCCTTTAGTCGGCAGTATGCAGAGTTAGAAAATAAATCAGTGTCGTTTCTGTAGGTGTAGGAATAGAAAGTTTTATTATCTATTTTTATTTCTTTAGTTTACGCCATAATTAAATGAAATAATTTTCATGAGTATATCTACCGCCGCCCATGTCACTTTCTTTAAAGGATATGCCGATGGTCGGCTTTAACCTTTGTTCAACTGACTTTGCAAAAACTATACCTAACATTCCTTTGGGCCTCGCTCATGCTAAAAACCTATTCCTTTAAGAAAAAAATCAAATTCACTTTTATCCACTGCATTTGAAGGAAATATCCCATTATTATTGTTTTGCGAAATATATTTAAAACGTTACAGTTTAGGATCCGTGACTAAAAAGAATCTGTGACCAAAAAGAACAAAAATATTCGTGGATAAGCAGGTATAAAAAGGTTTTGTTTCTCTTGTATTTTTTCCGTGGGCAGCTCGAAAGCTGTACTCTCACGGGGTCCAAGACCTAATGGACACCTATTAACTCTTTCGCTAGAGAGATAGATATAAATCTCATCTTTCTTACGATATTGGTAAGAGAAATGAAAAATAATGCATGCGATACCTTATTCTTTAAACACATGTAGCGACATCTACCAAATACAAAAGAAACTTTGCCCACGAAAAATACAAGAGAAACAAAACCTTTTTGTATATGCTTTAACCACGAAAAATGTTTGTTTCTTTTTAAATATAGTTATCCAAAAATTACCCTGGAAGCTTGAAATTGGACACTGATTTAAAAATAAACCATGTACCATCTAACAAATTTTTACCTTATATTAAATTAAAGTACGTTATAAATTAGTCAAAACTATGTTTAATTTATTTATTAACTTATTATTTGCCTTTGTCAGCCCCTTACAACTGCTAACTGTTATTATCACTGTACTTTAATAATAATTTATCGAATAATTTAATTTAATTTTAAGATAATATAATAAAAGTGCCTTTTTATTGCTAAAATATGTAGCTCTCACTCCGGTCAAGCAAAAAACTTATTGCTTTAAAAAATATTAAGGTTCCTTTTATCCGTTGCATTTGTCATGTAAAATACTACCTAATATTAGTTTTTGCCAAACATTTTGCATAATATATAGTCCAAAGAATTACCCTAGGAACTTAAAATTAGACACTGTCTTAAAAATGACATCTGGTATTTTGCAAATTTTACTCTGCTCTTTAAAATGAAAGTATTACTTTACTATAGTTTAATGTGGCATTTGCGAATTTCTTAGTATCTACAAGATAATTTTTATTTCTGGTTACTTTCTATGAAAATGAAAAAACTGTTGACTGATTATTATGTAAAAAGGTCTGAGTAAGCGAATGGTATAACTTACGTCAAAATCTGAGGCATAGTTTTGAAGATATTGTAATTGTTTTAAATAAAAATACTTGAAATTTATGGAGCTTTTTAAACATTTTGCGTTAAATTTCAAAAACCATAGGTCCCAGATAATTTTTTATAATGTAACGAATTGTAGCTCCTGCTCCTCTCATGCCACAAAAACAGTGCATGAAAAAGAGTTTAATTTTTAACCAATTTGTCTATAATATTGTCTTTCGTTAACTCTTTACCAATATTTCTCGCGGTATATAATTTAAAAATAAACCTATGGACATAAAATTTGCCATAACTTAAAAATGACATATGTCATTTTATAGATTTTGTTCTGCTCTTTAACATGAAATTAATCCTATTATTATTGCAATAATATTTTAAAAAATATTTGCAAATTGCTTTAATTTTATAAGATTTTTATTAATTTTGGACCGTTTTGATAAATGTTAAGTGCCCTACACCAGCGCCCTCTACATTAAGGTTAAAACTATAAATAAAGTTTTATGTAGAAAGGTTCGGCGAAGTGAGTAGTGTAATTTTTGTCCAATTCGGACCCACTGTTTTAAAGATATCGCGATTTTTGTAAAAATGCGTGTTATTTCTGTTGAGGTTTTTGCGTGTTTTTTAATAATTATTTTTCAAACTCAAAAACGGTACAACTTAGAAAAGTCGAACTTCTTTTAAAAAATATTTTGGTATTTTCTTAAAAAGATAGCAGTTCGAGAACTGTCAAAAAGTGTAAGGGCAAAAAAATTTCTCGATTCACTATTTTTGACTGCAAAAACCTTGCATAGTTTTTGAAAAATCCTCAAAACTCAAAAACCAAAAACTAATTTTAAAAACCAACTATACAGTTACCGAACACTCCCTTATGTCCGCAAATGTTTAAAATTTGGTTAAAATCCATTAAACAGTTTTGGAGTAATGACCAGATATATTTTAAAAAACGGCAAATAAACAGTGAAATTCTGACCAATTTTATTGTACAGTGAAAATGCGTTACTGCAGGGATTCAGAAGAGCCCCAAAATGGGGCACTTGACTTTTTCCGATCTCGCTGAAAAACAATAGGCTTCCTGACCACACATAAGAGTACACTTGTGCAAAATCTCAAGTTTCTAAAATAATCCCCTGGACACTTATGGTGTGCCAACGGAGGTACATCAAAAAAAGTCACTTTTTGACGGTTTTTCCCCTATTTCCCCTACTTGAAATTTTCCGATTTGACCCAAAATTGACATTTTTGGTCTCCCGTAAGTTCTTAATCAGTGCGCCAAATTTCATCCTTCTACCTCGAAGCGTTCCCGAGTAAGCGTCAAAATTCGAGCGCGATACACTAGGGGTGCTAGGGACGGAATAAAAAAAAAAAATAATGTTACGGCCGAGGCGGCTCAAGTAATTGATTTTCGCCACAAGCGAAGAATATATATTTACGCTATTTGTTTAAATAAAATTTTGTCAAATTGACGTCTCGCTTTTAAAATAATTTAATTAAAACTGTTATGCTTACAAAAAAAAATATTTTTATAATTTTATTAAGGTTATAAAAAATTGCAAAGATTTGCAAGGTCTGGCATATATTCTAAAATATTAGTCCAATGAATTAGCAAAAAGGTAGCATAAATATTTTTTGCTACTGGCTGCTACTAAGGGTGCTGTATTTTTTTAAATAATATATTTCAATCCTAATAATTTATAACACATTGGTTACCACCCTGGTTGAGAGGCCTCACATCATCTCCTTTAGGTATCCCTTAAAACCAGTCTTGCCGCCATTTGGACAAATATAAAATTGTGACAGCTCTCATGAACGTCAAAAATGGCGGCAGCAAGGTGTCAAAAATGGCACAAAATATTTATGGTACTAAGTCACCTTATACTACTGTGAGCAAAATGGAAAATTAAATATTTTAGAATCGCATATAGTATTGGCCGTTTTCTGTCAATGGGAACGCACAAAAACAATAATTTGAGGTAGTCAATAAAATTATAAAAATACTGCTATCAGTCTTAAAATATATATGCCAAAAATTATTCTGGTGTTTGTGTGGGCGAATATTAAAAAAAATAGTTTTTTTGCACTTTGGAGATCAAAAGTGCGCTTTTTATAATAAATTTTAGGGATAAAGTATCACTTTTTATCCCGTGGATAAAAAGTGACGTTCAAAGACAAAACGTAAAAATGGGAAGTCTGTTTTTCTTGCAAAATAATTTTAATAAAAACGGGGCCCAAAAATGACTAAAGTATTTTTTGAGCACTCGGCGAACTGTAGCTACATACAATTTTTTATTTTCGGGATAAAAGTGCCACTTAAGTCCCTAAGAAGATAATATACTATTTTATCACTTTTTTTTACTTTTAGTACGGAAGGGCATAAAATATTCAGACTTGTTAAATGAGTGGCCTCTCACGAAAATCTGAAGGTGTTAAATATTTTCAAAAAAATTCAGCACTTGTTGGGTTTAGAAGAATGTTCTGACAAAAATAACCAAATTCTAAATAAGGCATCATTAAATTTTTGCAAAAGTCTCAGTCTCAAATGGAAGCTATCGGGACGAAACAAAATTTATTTTCAAAACCGTTATTTCGAATATTATATTTGAGAAATTTTGTTATTAAACGGATTCAGAAAAATTAAAAAATACAGATTCGGAAACAGAGGCCGTAGCCGGACCGAGTCGTGGACGGCCTAAATCGGCTTTCTTAGAATCATCTTTAAGAACAAAGAAACTGAGGGTGCAATGTGTGTGTGTATGGTAAAAATAATTATTTTGGGGTTGCTAATTTAATTTTTCTGGAAGAGCCCCCCAAGCCTTCCTAACTACGCCCATGAATCCGAATAAAAAAATAATTTTAGTTTATTTTTTTACACAAAAGTAAATTGATTTTTAACGTAACTGTAGGTTAAACTGAATGTACTTTAATTTATTTTTATATTATTTTAAATAAAATGACATATATATTTTAAAAAGTTTTACTTATTTTAACCTTTAAAAACAACAAAGATATTGATTATTGTCCAAAAACCCTATTTTTGTCCGCACTGTGCACCGGCTAGGACAATTGGACAGAAGAACAGTAAGTGATTTTTCCAGAATATTCGAAGAAGTTCCATAATGTTTTATTCAAAAATCAAAAGAGATATTTGAGAACCGACTTTGACATTAACTTACCAGCCCAAAAATTGATAATTAGAGAGATTTTCTAGAATATTCCATTACTTTCCACGACGTTCTATTCGAGAACTAGAAGAGATATCCAAAAAGCGATTTCGACATTAGATTAGTTATTTCAAAAGTAAGAATCAGAAAGAATTTCTAGAATATTCCATAACATTCTACGACGATTTATTCGCCACCAAAAGAGATAATCAAAAAGCGACTTCTACATTTGCCTAGTAGCAAAAAGAGTGACATTTACCAGTATATTCCAGAACATTCCATTAGGTTCTTTTTAAGAATCGGAAGAGATATTGAAAAACGGACTGCGGCTTTAACTTTATAGCCCAAAGATAGACGTTTAGAGAGATTTGTCAGAAAGTTGATGCTTACTAGGCAAAGATGGAAGAACTAACTAAAATGATTCAGGCTCTGTCATCTCAAATGGCTCAAAACCAGAACGATATGAGACAGACCATTGAACAAAACCAGAACGACATGAGACAGACCATTGAACAAAACCAGAACGATATGCGACAGACCATTGAACAAAACCAGGACGACATGAAGAACGACATAAGACAGACCATTGCACAAAACCAAAACGATATGAGACGGACATTTGAGGAAAGATTAGATGGTATGCAACAAAACTTCGACCAAATAAAGAGCAACTCAGAACAGCTGAGAGAAGAATTCAAGACAGCAACCGAGGGTCTTAAGGAAGAAATAACTCAAAGAATGCAAAATGTAGAAGAAAAGGTACAAAACAAATTGCAGAATGTTGAAGAAAAAGTGGAGACCAAACTACAGAATGTTAGGGAAGAAGTTTTTCAAACCATAGAAGAAAAATTCCAGGACATGTCAAAACAGTTTATACAGCTTCAGAAAGAACACAACTAAATAAAAGCTCAAGGATGTGTTGTAAATTCCAGCCAAAACATTAAGCCTCCAAATTTTGACAGTACGTCTTCCTGGTCTACTTACAAACAACAGTTTGAAGCTGCCGCTGCTGCAAATGGTTGGGATGATGCCGAAAAAGCTAGAGCTTTGTTAGTAGCTCTACGAGAACCTGCTCTGGGAATTTTACGGTCCATTCCAGTCGAACAAAAACAGAATTATAACGCTTCAGCGGCAGCGTTAGAAAGAAGGTATGGAGACGAACACTTGCGAAATTTACATTGGTCAGAATTAAATATTCGTCAACAAAGACCAGGAGAATCATTGCAAGAGTATGAAGCAGATATCAGGAGGCTGATGTATTTAGCTTACCCAGAAATGCCAGAAAATTACAGAGATCCCTTCACGGTAGATCGCTTTATTAACGGCTTACGAGACACGGACTTAGCAAAGTTACTTCGTCGAGAACGCTTCCATAACAGCAGTGAAGTGTTGATTTGAGCCCTTGAAATTGAATCATCAAATAATATGTCCAGGCCAAAAGTAAGAGCTGTTTCAATTCAGGAGGGAGAAGAAATGAGCAATGGACATGAGGTCAACTCAAAAACGCTAAACCAAATCTTTCAATCACTGATAGAGAAGATTGACTCTTTGAAAGAAAGCAGACGATCCCCTCCAAATGTAAAGTGTTTTAGATGCGGACGTACAGGGCATATTCAACGCGATTGTCGCCTCCAAATAAGGTCTCGCTCGCCATCTGGCGGGACAGAGTACCGAAGAAGAGATCAGGAAAACTAAAACTAGTCAACGCAGAGGGGCGGGTGTTGGCTAATTGGAATGGACCCCCAAAATTTACTCTATTAAGAGCTTAAAACATACTGCTGACAGTCTTAACATCGACGGACTTATTAATGGAAGAAAAGTTAATATAACAGTAGACACTGGTGCTGCCATATCATTGCTTAAGTTCAAAATTGCAACGAGATATAAAATTCGACCCACAGAAAATAAAATAACACTTAAGACTGTGACTGGAGAATCCGCCGACGTGTTGGGGCAGACAGACATAGACCTACAGCTGGGAAGATTGAAGATTCGCCACACTGTATTGGTTGCCGAAATAGAAGACGAATTTATTTTGGGAATGGACTTGATAAGTAAACATGAATTTGCGTTTGATAATAAACTTAATACCCTAAGATTTGGGAATGAAGAGTTCATTTTGTCAAATAGTCACTTCAATAAAGAACTAATAAAGGTGGTGGCAGTATGCACAACAAGACTGGTCGGTAACAGTGAGACCATAATTTTTGGGAGGCTAGAAAGTAAAACATCAAGCTGCGTCGGACTCATAAGCCAACAGAATACACCCAACACCCACCTCGTTGCAAAGTCACTAGTTAAAACCGATAAAGACATCCCGATTAGAGTCGCCAATATTTTCCCAAATAGTGTCAAAATTAATAAGGGGGAGGTGGTAGCAGTATTTGAACCAGTTCAGAAAGTGACAAGAAGTGAAGAGCCAACTTGCGAGGACAAAAGCAAGTTAACAATGGAGGTACTTCAGCAATTTCAGTCAACTTGGCAACATCTCACTCCAGAAGAGTTTCGTAAAGCGAGAGAGTTTATAGAAGAACAAAGTAATATCTTCGAAACTAAGAGTACTTCGGGACGCACAAACCTTATTCAACATGCTATCAACACTGGCGATGCCCAACCGATAAGACAGCCCCCAAGAAGACTACCAATGGCCAAACAAGAAGAAGTTCACAATCTCATTAATAAAATGCTAAGCGACAGTGTTATTGAAGAGTCATCAAATCCTTGGTCATCTCCTGTGGTGTTGGTCACTAAAAAGGATGGAAGTACTAGATTTTGTGTCGACTACAGGAAACTTAACGATGTGACCAAGAAAGATAGTTACCCACTGCCAAGAATAGACGACACAATAACAACGTTGGCAGGATCGTATTGGTTTTCTACTTTTGACCTGAAAAGTGGGTATTGGCAAGTACGAATTTTTGAAAAAGATAAAGAGAAGACTGCATTCTCTGCTGGAAGTGGATTTTATCAGTTTAATGTGATGCCATTTGGCCTATGCAATGCCCCAGCTACATTTGAAAGACTAATGGAAGTCGTTCTATGGGGCCTTACTTGGAAAACCTGCTTAGTCTATTTGGATGATGTCATCATAGTAATGGGAAAATCTTTTCAATCATCAATTTACGAGAAGTATTTTCAAGAATCAGGAACGCAAATCTTAAATTAAACTAAAAGAAATGTTTTCTATTCCAAGAAAAAGTTGAGTTCTTGGAAAGGAGCTCCTAGCCATCATTAAATCCGTAGATCACTTTCATAAATATCTCTACGGACAAGAGTTTCTGATCAGAACGGATCATGCTGCGTTACAGTGGCTCATGAAAATGAAACAACCTGAGGGGCAAGTCGCGAGATGGATAGAAAAGCTACAACAATACCATTATCAAATTAAGCACCGAGCGGGAAGGGTGCATAATAATGCAGATGCATTGTCCAGAAGACCTTGCCCTGAAGATTGTAAACATTGCAGGAGAATTGACCAGAAAGGAGGAATTCCCTACGTGCGTCAGATAAAATTAGAACCAGATGAAGAATGGATGTTGGCTTCAATTAGAACCACACAACTTGACGACAAAGATGTAGGACCTATTTTGCGATTAAAAGAAGAGGACAAGCCACGACCATCATGGCAAGATATCGCAAACCAAGGGATGATATTCAAATCACTGTGGGCACAATGGGATTCACTGATAGTAGAAGAAAACATTCTTAAACGTGCCTGGGATTAATCAAGTAGTCGTTCCTAGGAGTATGGTAGACAATATAATGGGCAAATGCCATGGTGGAAAATCAGGCGCGCACCTAGGCATAAATAAAACCATGGACAAAATTCGAAACCGATTTTATTGGGTCAATTACTTTCAAGATGTGAAAAACTGGTGCCGCCGATGTTCGACTTGTGCAGCCAGCCAAGGTCCCAAAACAAGGTCCAGAGGTCAAATGAAACAATATAACGTAGGTCTGCCATTTGAACGCATTGCTATTGATGTGGCAGGACCATTTCCAGAAACTAAAAAGGGCAACATACATCCTTGTGTTAATGGATTACTTTAGAAAATGGCCAGAGGTTTTTGCTTTGCCTAACCAAGAGGCTGCTACAGTTGCAGAAGTTCTGGTAAATGATGTTTTCAGCAGATTTGGCATTCAGATCAACGAAGAGACTTTGAATCAAAGCTCTTCCAGAATCTCTGTGACCTTTTAGGAATACATAAAACACGAACTACTGCTTTACATCCGCAGTCAGATGGTATGGTTGAAAGATTTAATAAAACAATAGAAGAACATCTTTGCAAAGTTGTTGATGAGCACCAATCAGATTGGGACCAATATTGAATGCTCGTGAATCGAAGATGGTTCTCGAATAGTAGGCAGACCCTATATATAGGGCCCGACGTCGCGCATCGAGGCAGCAAAGATAACCAACAGTAGTGATCGCTAGATGTTACCGCGAAGTTAATAGGTCGATTAAAGTAGTGAATTATTAGCAAGTTATTAGTAAGTTTAAGTGCGTGTTTTTGTACATAATTTGTCGAAATAAATTAACAAATCGTATTTGACATTTGCGAATTTTATTTGAAGCAGTGAATCCGTAATATTTATCGGTTTCACAACGTCACAGTCTTCCGATACCCAATCTCCACTCGTTTCTGTTTGCCCATAATTCATCATCTAGGCCTCTTATTCTTATTTCACTGTCTATTCCTTCCCTCCAGCTTCTCCTCGGCCTTCCTCGTTTTCTTCGGCCAGTTGTTTAGGTAGTCTTCCATCATCCATTTTTTGTACATGTCCGTACCACACCAGTTGTTTTGTTCTTATATCATCCACTAGAGTACGTTCACCCACTGTCATAATATCTCTTATTCTTTGATTTGTAACTCTTTCTCTTTTTGATTTCCATTCATTCTCCAATAGTCCATCTCCGTAGCGGAAAGCATTTTTTCTGTTCTATCTTTGATTGGCCATACTTCTGAGCCGTATGTAATAATACTTTTTACTTATGGTACTAATGGTGTTATATATAAGCTTTTTGTTATGTTTTGATATACTTTGATCCCAAATTACTCCATTTAATAAAGTTATTGCTTTTCTTCCTTGTACGTTTCTATCTTTTATAGCTTTGTCTAGTGTTCCGTCAGCTGTAATTTTTAGACCTAAGTATTTATACTCATCACAGGACTGAATTCGCTGCCCAGTATTTAAAATTAGATCCTGTTTCGTTACACCAATACACATATACTCTGTCTTATTGATATTAACCTCTAGTCCCCACTTATTGTACTCTTCTATTATTTTCGTGTCATATATTCGAGGTCGTCATAATCCTGAGCCACTACTATCTGATCATCGGCGAAACATAAAGTATACAAGGTGGTTTCGTCCAACGGAATTCCCATGTTTTGGCATTTTCTCTTCCAGACTTTAAGGACTTGTTCCAAATATATCTTGAAGAGCGTAGGCGAGATACAGCAACCTTGTTTAAGACCTTTATTTACTTGAAAGCCTTTGGTTAGTTTTGCTTTTATTTTAACTTTTGCCTTACTATTGCGGTATAACTCTTTGATGGCCTTAATTAGTTGTACGCTTATGTTTGTCTTTTCCAACGCTTTCCAAAGTAGATTTAGTGGTATACTATCATATGCCTTTTGCAAATCTACGTAAAGCAGATGCAGCTCTTGTCCGTATGCCATTTTCTTTTCAATAACTTGGGTTATACAAAAGAGATGATCTGAAGTCGATCTACCCGACCTGAAACTCCACTTTATTTCTTATTATTTTGCCATATATTCTGCTTATCGTACTAGTTACAGATATACCTCTATGATTGTCACATATATCTTTCCTTCCTTTTTTGTGTATTGTGGATATATATGACGTGTGGCCTATTAAAATGCGTTGGGTGACATTTGTGGCAGCTTAAAGACGTTGCCGCCATTTTGTGACACTATAACTAGAATAATAACAATTTGCCAATTTGTGACACAAAAAACCCACTGAATAATTAAACAAATATCTGGAAGCAGAACTGTATTTTCCAGCTAGGTAAAACATTGATATGCCCGGTAACTTTTATACAGTGGAGAAGGGGGGGTTCAGAAATAAGAAAATTTTACGTGCGCCATAGTGTTTTAATATCAATGTTTTACAAAGAAGATCTTAATTAAAATACAGTTCAACCCAAACGTTGTAGCCAAACAATGAAACTCTACTTACTTCCGAGGCTTCCAGAGTATTTATGTAATTAAGAATAACCAAAAAAAATAAACAGAATAAAAATTCTAAAAGATTGAATTAAGATGACAAAACTAGAAGCACTTTACAGGTAGATGGACTCCTTTAACAGGTCATAGTGTACCTACATCTGAGTCAGTAGTGTGAGACTCGGTTATATAAATGATTGTTAAAAAAAATACACTTCCAAAATCGTTCCATCATAGGGGAGATTTGGACCAAATATCTGCTGTCATCATTCTACGTTGGGTAGAATGAGACAGACAGCAACCCAGTCCGAGATCCACCCCATGAGGTAAAACAGTGTAAAGAAACCGCTAAAACATATAATCTCATCTCTCTTTTGTCTCCGCAAAGTTGGTCATTGGGTTGTACAAATAATACAAAAAAATTCGTTCATCTTGTTTATTTTCATAGGAGGATGGAAATGAAATTGATCAAAATACAAAAAAAAATATTGAAATCTGAGAATAATACTTGAATAAACATGAAATGTAAACCAATGAAAAAGGGAAACAAGTTAGAGTTAAGGGCGTTCAATTTCACAGAAAAATAATATAATTAAATATGCCGCAAAATCTTGGGTTATGACGTCATACCTTTATCTTGCGTTCACAAGAAGTGTTAAAACTATACTTAGAATTTATGGAAAAAAATTATATAAATTGAAGTAAACTCCTACCTTGGTCCTTGATTAATTTATGTGTGTTTTATTTTATAAACCTGGTGTTGTGCTCTTCCTGCTACTTCGGGTCCCGTCCTATTCTGTCCGCGCCTCCCCTGCTGACTAACTAGCACATGGCACTAGGGCAGCACATAGTTTCGAAAAGTGTGCTGGATCTTTGCCCGAGCGTAAAACCCTGTGGAAAATGAAATGTTTCAGTTTCCTGGAATTCGCCTATTTTGCACGAAGTTCCCCTACACCGAGTAATTTAAATCAAGAACCCCATGTCGACTCAATAAAATAAAGTAGATTTAAACAGATGAACTAAAATAACCCTAACGTACCTTTCCCAGGGTTACAACTGGCTCGTCGATGGAACAGAACCTCGTTCCACCAGCACAACTGTCCCGTCGATGGAATGGACGGTGCTGTAACCAAAGGAGAAAACAATATATAGTTTTTATCCAACACGTGGTTAAAAGAAAAATATAAAAACGCCAAAAATTCCCCACGTCTTTTGTCAAAAAAAGTACATTTCACACGAAAAATAATTACAATTTGGGAGGCAAATATTATCTTGAAGAGTCCTCAAATAATAAAAAAAATTAAAAAAATAAAATCGAACTTACCACTGCTCTTTCCGTAGAAACGGCGTAGGCCGCCTTAAATCCCCTTCAAAAGGGTGTGAGCGTCACTTTAGATTACGCCTAACACGACGGACTCACTCTTCGCAATCTCTGGGACAGAACCTGCAGCCACTGCAGTGCCACCAACCAAAAACAATGGCGATCCCAGAGACTTGATGCCGACCCAGCCAAAATTCGTTAGGAAAAGAGACCAGGCACTTTTGTCGAGAACACACAAAATGAAGTGGTCGGAAACCGTTTTGTAAATGTGGTGGGGACAGTGAAACGCAATACCAACCTAATTTTCCCGGTTAGATTCAAATAAGGATGCAAACCTATTTATAAAAAAAACGCTCTCACAGAAAAGTCACTAAATGCGGTTTGCAACACTGGAGGAAAAAAACCCGCGGTTTTCAAACTAACCAATGAGGAAATACATCAATAGTTTCGTACCGGTATAAGGGGATAGAAAATACGTAAGACGCACACTGAGATGTTGTCGGATCTATTTCCACGGTTGGAATTTTTATAACAAGGACGTCGAGACACCCTCCATACATAGACCGAACATTTGCCTACCGGACCCCTGCCGACATAGCAAGTAGGAGGAAAATAACCAGACGGACTATAAGAAGCTCAGCATTGAAACCATCAACTGTAAAATCAATTACTGGAGATCAGAGCTTGCATCAAACCCAGGAATATTCGAACACTCAACCAATTCCCATGTGAGTAAAGCTATGCTGAGTGTAGAATTTAGTTGTATTTTAGTTACAGTCTTAGTCAAAAGTTCCTTTGCTCCTTATAAATGGTTACTCTAAGATTCATATGGTTTGACGCCATTTTTTTAAAACATTTCTACATTAATAAAGTTGTTTCTGAACCTGAACCTAAAAATACACACTGAACTACTGCTTAAACTCGACACAAGAGTGTTCAGATGTTAACTCACACGATTTCGTTTATTCTTTTAGTCTTGGTTTTTATCCCTCGTTTATCTCCCATTTACAAAAGTGCTTAACTCGTATTTATTTTATCTTCTCCTCATCAAATTAATAAAGATATCAAAGGGGCGGAGCCTCGGTTGTTCCTGGTCGACCCAAATATGTTTTCGCACTACCAGAACTAGCTAATCCGTGAAGGATATGAGGTTCGGATTGTCCCAATATTCTCGAAAATAAACATAAGCGAATGAACTGTTCATCTAAATGTTTCCTTCCTGTTACTATAACCATTTGTGATGCGGCAACGCCGCCATTCCCCAGCTGTTTATTCTCGTGAACGTCAAAGAAAATTACGAAAGTGCAGATAAACAAAACAATCGAAAGTTTTTATGTGATTTTTAAAGAACTGTGATCTTAAATTCCAATTACGATGTCCAGATAATGCGATGTGCGTAGTGTCCACAGTAATTCGATGGAATGCCTCCTTTTAAGGTAATTTCCTAGACACTATATAACCTCCAAACCTATCTCTATAAAATACCCTTAATTTGTGTACAGAAAGACGGGTCGAAGAGCCTTGATTATTTACCTGAATAAACAAATATGTAACGTTGCCTTAAACGTAAAAATGACACGTTACAGACGTTTTCCACTCAGTTGGTACTACAGCTCCATTTAAATATTTTTGGAAAAGATCCATAGTGCCATATTTAATAAGTTCAGCTGGGGTATTTCCGGGTCCGGCAGACTTACCGCTTTTTAAGGTTGTGCATTTGACCTCAGAGATTGTGAGGGGTACTGGAGATCCCATCGTTCTAATGATATTGTCTCTTTCGTCTTCCTTGAATTCTGCTCTATCTTCAGTTAAAAATTTTTTTAAAATGCTCTTCCCATTCTTTGTCTGGTATTGGTGAAATAATATCTCTGCATGTTTCTTTTTTGATCGATCTTATAGTTTTCCAGCTTTCGGTACTTCTCCTACTTCTTAAGTAAGAATCTATTTTCTGGCACTTTTGCATCCACGATTGATTTTTCTTATCAGTGATCATTCTTCTCACCTTGGATTGCGCGATTTTGTATTCTTCTCTGCTTCTATCTGTCTTTTGGGATAAGTAGGTGTGATATAATTTCCTTTTTTCCTCTATTTCACTTTCAATCTCAGCATCCCACCAGTATGGTTTTGTTCTTTTAGGAGTTTCTTCCACTAATCCTAGTGCTTCTTTTGCAGCTTGATGAATGCTTAATGTGATATATTCGTATTCTTCATCTGGGGTTTCACCTGAACTTGAATTAAGTTTTTCGTCAAGTCTCTTTTTGTATAAGTTTTTTACGCTGTCATGTTCTAGGCTTAGTAGATTATATTGACAGTGATCAATTTCCTCATTCACTGTATCATCAAGATGTTGTTGATGCAGGCTTCGGCCTTGATAAGGAAAGAGAAAATAGTGATCACTTCCGCATGTTTATCTACGTTTTGTTCTGACATCTTGAATTTTTAGTTCTGTCTTTTGTTTAGTGATAAGATAATCAATGACGGATTTCAGGTTTTGTGAGGGTCTGGTCCAGGTATATTTGTGTATTTTCTTATGTTGGAAAAAACCGTTTTGGATTTTTAGATCTAATCACATACTGTAATTAGCCGGTTTCCATTGTCATTAACAACATCTTCTCCATATTGGCCAACTGTCAGATCATTTACTCTGTTACCGGTTCTACTATTTAAATCTCCCAATATGACAATTTCTCTAGATGTACTTACTGCTGATATTTCATTGTGGATTTCTTCAAAAAAATTGTCTTTCACGGCTACATTTGCATCGTCATTATACGCATAGATTCCAAAAATCGTAAGTCTCATTCCTTTTATTGTTATATTCATTCTTATTAGCCGTTCATTTTCCCAGTTGGTGATAAATTTTCTAAATCTTTTGTTGACCAAAATATATACTCCTTGTTGAGCATTTTTTTCTTTTGCCACTCCGCTATAGAAATGGTCATATTGTCCTAGGTTTTCAGATCCTTTTCCTTTCTTCTTCGTTTCTGTTAGTACAGCAAGATCTACCTTCATTCTGCTGCACTCATGTACTATTTCATTCACTTTTCGACTCATTCCTTGTACGTTCCATGTACCAAAAATCATATTCCTGTTTCTTTGCTTGGTTCGTCTTAGGTTTTTTATTTCTTTCCGAGGTTGATTGGGTTTTTTAACAGTGTACGTTTTTTCCGGGTATCAGAGAGTTAGTCTAATGCCCCAACCCCCAACCTGGAGGACCAGGTGATTTTTGATCGAGGTTTTCTTCCTCTAGCCGTTGACGATTCCAACGCCGCGCCGGTACTACAAGGCAGCATCTTTTTCAGCTGTGATCCTAGGCAGGTTATAGGTAATAAAATAGCGGTATTGAAATAGCGACAATCAATATAGCGATGTAATGAAAGAGCGATGTAACAAAATAACGATGTATGGCAATTTTGGCCGTGGCTATTTTTCCCGGGATCCTAGAGATTGTTAATCCGAACCGAACCGAGCCAAGCCGAGCCGAGCCGAGCCGAGCCGAGCCGAACCAAACCGAACAGCATATTTTTACAAAAAAAGAACTTTCCTGCGAATCCGAAACGAACCGAATGAAATTTTATGTTGACTCGTCGTTTTCTTTGATAATGGAACTGGTCACCTTTTTATTTATATGTAATATGGGTGCCAGGTACTTAATTTTATCTTTTATCTTGCACCAGATAAAAATAAAAACACGTGGAGGCATTCCATTTTAAATATCAACAAATTACATAATTAAAGATATACGAATATAGGTCAGTAGTTACAGTTGCATACTATCGTCGCATTTTAACAGTTTGGGAAGATCAACAAGGGCGCCTAAGACTAAGTTTATTTATAATAAAGTTCAAACATTTCCTTAATATTTATAGATTGCGAGAGGCTGATCACTACTTAAACCCGTATAAAATCTCGACAGAACATTTAAGGGAACCACTCATAGAACTTATAAAGGCTGATCAGGACCAGTATGGATCAGGACACATAAAGGTAAAAAATATCGCCAAAATCTATCTGAAATGATCTTACATCCTTTCCTTCTATTAAAAGACGAGCAAGTTTCAGCCGAGGTAGTCAAAAGGGCCTGCGTTGCCAAACCTAGGGTATCTTGCTAATTACCAATAAAAATGTTCAATCAAGCAAAAAAACCGGGGTTTTTTATCACAAAAACAAATCTATCCAAAAAAACCCTTAACAATCTAGAGGTGTCAATATAAAATGTGGATGACACGAGAATTAGTTCCGGCTTATAAGCCCTTTAACATCTATAATATATTTTGTACGTGGCGGAAAATTTTTTACCTACTCGCGTGCGGTAAAGCAATTATTTTACCGCACACTGTGCCGTAAAGTTACTTTACCGCACGCGCACCACTTAGAAACCAAAAATCAATAAGACAGCTTCAATATTTGTTTACATTTCAATTTCATCTAATTTGACATGTTTATTTATAAATTACATTCAATTTTTTGAAAAAAAAAGGTTCTCACCTAACACATGCGGAAAGTGTCTTTACCACCCTTGACGGCTTGACCGAACTCCGCTCCGAGTCGTTCGGCCAATTGCCGTCGCGTGCGGTAAAGGTTGTTAGGTAAATAACTATTTCCTACTCGCATGGTGTAAAGTAATTACTTTACCGCACGCGCACCACTTAGAAACCTTAGCAACGCGTCAATAAGACAGCTTAAATATTTGTTTACATATCAATTCCATCTAATTTGACATGTTTATTTATAAATTACATTCAATTTTTTGAAAAAAAAATCACTCATAGGTAAAATATTGTACTGACAAATGCGGAAAGTGTCTTTATCGCCCTTGACGGCTTGACCGAACTCCGCTCCGCGTCGTTCGACCAACTGCCGTCGCGTGCGGTAATGTATTACTTTCCGCACTTGTTAGGTAAGTAACTATAACCGCATTCAATAATAAAATCTGATGCAATCAATGTTATTACCAATATGTTTACTTACGTTAAAGTCTTGGAAACTCTGAGCAGCCTCCCACAATTATCCTGCGACAACCAATCGCGATGTTCCACATTGGGACTTTCAGTCACAGTGACATCTGGCGGTGTTGGCGAAGGCAACTCATCTTCCCCGTCTCCAATCACGAATCGCTTGCTGTTCCTTCTGCCCGCAACTTTTTTAAAGTTTATTTTTTGCCAAATTTCAGGATCATCGATTATGCTCTGTTTAATAATGGAGTCGGGTGGTACGTTGTACATTTTATCGTCGCTAGATGTCATTTTGGAGTCGAAAATTAAACTAGCACTGCTTTTTATAGTTGTTAAAGAATCTACAGAGGGCGATAAACTCGAACTACTTTTAACAGTATGTAGATTCGTTTTGGAAGGCGACAATGGAATGGAATGTTTTGAGTTGTACAATAACTTTTTTTCCAAAACTGGCGTAGGTGTGGATGCCTGGCTGGTATCGACTTTTTCGTCAATTGATAAACTAAGAGTTTTTGGTCTAGTATCCTTAAGATAATTTGTGCTATCTTTTTCACTAGATGATAAATTATTTTCAGGATTTTGATTAGCTTTCTGTCTTTTCTTCCTTACAGGCCTTTCTATTTCTTTATTGTCATGAGCCTCCAGTTTTTCAAATTTTCTATCAATTAGTTCTTTAATCCCCTTTTCTCTATCTGCCTTATTAACCTTGATATATTCTATCTTTAAGTTACTGTTAATATCAGAACAAACGGGACTATCAAGATCGTAACTTAAATCTTCAGTCTTTTGAAGAGAATTTTTAATCTTATTTTCACCAATCGGACTTAAAAGCAGTTTTGAAAAGTTTTTGGAAGGTTTTAAAAATTTGGATTTATTTCGTGGTGGTTTGTATGGTTTATTTTTTTCACTACTTAATTTATTATCTAAAGATTGAGTAATATTTTTATCTTCTTTAGTTTTGGTAAAACCCTTGGCATTTAAACATACTCCTGTATGAAAATTAAGCGAACTTGGCCGATTTTGAGTTTTAAATTCGTTATCAGTGGATTTTGTTTCTTGATTGTTTTTAATATTAATGGCACTGTGATCGTCGAATTCACGGATCGCTTCACCACTGGTATCAATTTTGTCTTCTGTTTGGTTACTACTATAAGTTGCCCCTTCCAATTTTGTATGATTCGGGTCAATTAAGAACTTGTTATTGTCTGTAAATAACAAACCAAGAACTCTTTGTGTCGATTTGAAAAAGTTCCATACGGTGCATCCAAAATAAACAAAAATATCTCTTATGAAACTGATCATGGGTACGCTTTGTAATCCATTTTAACACATTATATTTGTAAAGGTCTTTTTTGTGTTACAATTATTATATCTGTCAAGAAAATGTTATGTAAAGAAGCTATATTCTTCAAAAAAAAGTTAAAGTGAAAGTTTTGCGAAAATTGTTTAAAATTTACATTTGAAATATTTTTACCCTATCATCTAAGAAAAAAAAACATTTGACATTATTCAAGGATTTTTTAAAAATTCCTAAGGGAAGCCATTCCTCGAGAACTTTTTCGCAATAACAGTAAATGGAATTCTTTAAAGAAATAGCAACGATTTTGTACTACCGTAAATCTTGAATTTCTTGTTTGTATAAAACTATTTTCTTTAGAAACCATTAACATGTTAACTTTTTAAATAAATTTTACATGACCTTTTAATTAATAAAATATAATTTTGAAGCAAATAGCATATTCACATTTGAATGCAAAAATTTTGATTTTCTACACTTCGACCAATACGACACGACTTGTTTTTCTATCGGTAAGTAATATGTGATGTCAAGCTATAATTGAGACTAGCAAATTATTTCCATTTGCCTACTTAAAATAAACTTTATTATCAGAAATTTAAAAAAACAAAGAAAATGTAGAAATGTAAAGTTTTAATATCTAATAAGTTTGCCAACCACAGAACAAATACTCAAATAAAAAAATAATAAAAAAGGATGTAACACCTCTTAAAATGTGTACGTGTATCTAATTTATTACAAGTTTAATGTGTGAATTTAATACAAAAGATTTTTAACGATTTAGAAAACCTAAAATAAGGATGATTTACAAAATATTTAGAAATTAAATTTTTTTTGTTAATTGTCTGCTTACGTTTGTGCATAATAATTGGGTGACAAAGTACGAATTCTAATCCTTGGAATTGTTGATTGGTACAACACCATAAAAAATTAACAAATCATGCATCAATTTGAAAATTTACGTTTATTTTGACCACCAAATAATCACTATTCGTACGTAGGTTGGTTAGTATTAAAAATACAATATTGTTAACTGTGTTGATAATATTTATGTAATAACAATATGAAGATAAAAGAGGTAGTTACATTGGCCACTTAGCATATCACGAGCACAGTCAGGCCACCTATGTATAAAAAATAGGCCCTAAAAGAATTACTGGGCCATCTAAGAAAAATAAGACTAAAGTGGTTGAAACTAAAATAACAAATTTTTTGACCAGGTGATCTTTATAATCAAAATAAAAGATTTAAAGTTAAAATTTACAGATAACATAAATATATCTTACTAGATCATCAATTCCAGACATATTGAAGACACTGTATAAGAACTCGAAAGTAACTTAACAATTAAATTAGTTTAATTATATTAGACATTTCAAAACTTCCTGAGATATAAAAAACTCCGAAAACATGACCTACATACTTTAACTGAATATAGAGAATACCAATGTGACATGAACACAACTTAAATATATAATTTATTCAGATTATAGACATGTTTGCGGGCAGTTCCTCAAAAGCGGGACAGGGGCTCGTATGGGATGAAGATGAAATAAATGTGTGACTAAAGCTTCAACTTGACATTTGATCTTTTTTAGTAAATGTTCGCATTTCATTACTCCTTTTCAGATATCACCATTCATTTCATTTCTGTCCCATATGGTTACGCTCGAGCTAATGTATCCCAATAAGAACGAAAAACGTTGTCTACCAAACCTATTTTTATAAAGTCTTTTGGTCATTTCCTCGCAATATCCCTATTATTTTATTATAGGCTTTTAACAGCGTAAATTGGGAGAAAATGATGCAGGATTTAGCTACTTTGGGAATAACTTCAAAATACTTATCAAGGCTTCTATTCAGGGTTCGAAAGCTGTAGTCAGAATAAATAACCAGTTCTCAGAGCCATTTTGTGTAACTTCATGAGTAAGGCAAAATAATCTGGTCCTTGAAGCTTCTGTTAGGATGAATGACTCAAGCGGATATATTGCTAGAAAACCAATGCACAAAGCTACGCGGATGATATTGGTGTTCATATTAGAGACGAAAGATCCTGGACCCAAATTGTAACAGTGTTTGATACAAAAGCCAAAAAAGAAGGACTGAAAATAAATAAGTCAAAAACTAAATACATTAACTTCTCAAAAAACGATGAGAGATATGCTCATAATTTTTAGATACTTGGTTGTAGTTTTGAGCAAGTGGAAAAATCTACAAACTTTTAAGCAACCATAAACGAAGAAAACTTTATTATAGAGGAACTAAACCAAAAATTAATCAACGAAAACACAGTATTTTACGCTCGTCAAAAACTGCTTAAATCAATTCTAACGAAATCTCTTAAACTAAAAATCTACACAGTAATAAGGCCGCCAGTGACCTAAGGGTGCGACACTTACAAAAGCAAATGAAGAACAACTAAAAATATTTGTAAGATAACACAGGCCTGCTGATATTTGTGATGACCCGATTTTTCTTTCTTAGGCTTAGTTTTTATATAAAAATAACTAATTAAAATGCCATTTGTCTCAATCACCCATAGATTTTTCTTTTGCGAATTTTTTGCCCAAAAAAGAAAAAATGAAACAAAATCATGTAACAGAGGCGTTTTGATACATTTGGAAATGAATGTTCTATGAATTAATACAAAAATGATGCCTGTGAAGCTTATCAAGAACTTCATTAAATATCTGTGCAAAATATTTCCGGCTCCATCAGAGGCAAAATTAAAGGGAATCTTTGTGGGGCCGCAGATTAAAAACTTGATGAAAGATAGAAAATTTCAAAATGTGATGAAAGAGAATAAGAAACATGGAGTGCTTTTAAAGAAGTTGTTAATAAAATAAATTTCTAATAAATATGCTGGAAAAATTCAGGATTCTTGGTTATAATATGAGCACAAAAACATTCACTTTTTGCATTCTCATTTGGACTATATTCCGGAAAATCTTGGTGAGCAAGGTGAAAAATTTCATCAAGATATTAAGGAGATGGAAAAAAGGTACCAAGGGCGTTGGGACACAAAAATGATGGCGGATTACTGTTGGACAATAACCAGGAATATACCAGAAAAACCACCAAAAAGAGTCTTTCTGGAAAAAGTTTTTTTAAGAAGCGAAAAAAATAAACAAATATTTCTAATAGTTTTAAGGTGTATATTTTGTATTAAATATGAAAGGAATTTTTTGAGGTGTGGTCATAGACTATATAGATTAATTTACGGGCTGGTCCTCAGAACAAGGTAGTGATAGCCGTACACATCGATGTTACAGTCTCTTTAGACATTTTCAGTACGGCATAACCAAGATGGATGGAAAGGCGATGAAATGAAGACCCGAGGCTACCCTAGCTGATACTGCAAATTGGCAGTTGGTTTTCTGAAGTGGGTATCCACATTTCATTTTTCCTTTTCAGATTTTATCACCTTCATTTCATCGCGTTTCCATCCATCTTGGTTCTGCCGTACTGAAAATGTCTAAGGAGACTGTACCATCGATGTATACGGCTACCACTACCTTGTTCTGAGGACCAGCCCGTAAATTAATCTATTTAGTCTATATTTTGTATGTTTTTGTCTTTTTTCTTTACTATATTATAAAAGTACCCTTTTAAAGTTAAAAATTTTGTTTGTTCTATATTTTAGGATTTAACTGTTTTATAAAATAACATTGCGTGATACAAAAAAACTAAAAGCAGATTTGAAATCAGCGCTACCCAATTACTAGAAGAGAGTTAAAATTTTTAAATCAACATTACAAGTGTTAACAAATGCAGGCCTGTGAATTCTTCATAAGATCTTCGGCCCAGTGCACACAGAAGATGGTTATGCAAACATCGTGTGATTCAGAAAAACTGGAAAATAAGCTTAGTTCGGACATGTACAGACAAGAACACCAAGAAATATAATGAACTGGAGACCTGCAGGAAGGAGACTAAGAGCGAGACCATGAAAAAGGTTGATAGACGTTGTCGAAGATGACATAAATAATATGGGAATAACAAGATGGCGAAGAATCATACCAGAGATGGCAGAATGGAAAGCTCTGGTTATTTAACTAATTAGGGGTTGTGATGCCACTTGAAGAAGAAGGTGATTGTTAGACCAAACAAAACCGTGGACAACAAACAAAGTTCTGACTTCTGACAAAAAATAATGAAAAAATGGCATGAACCGGGACGACCCTGTATATCCTGAATATATTTTTTAAAAGCTGTTAAAATTTCTAATAAAATGATGTATTACAGCATGACATTTTTTTTTAATTCAGGAAAAATATAACTATTTACTTTTTCTAAAAAATTTGCGATTTTATTAAAAAATTCTGTTTTTGTTTTTTAATTCTCAAAAGCAGAAAACAAAAAAACAAATAATACGGTTTACCAGAAAAAGTTTTTGGGATCTCTCTAATACTAAAAAATTATATGCTACAGGGGAAATACGATAAGATTTTATGGTGACAAAAACAGAACAAAATCGCATTTTCTTGAAGATATTGTATTGACTCGGATTAATCAAATTTTTTAAAAACCCGTTTGAAATATTTAAATGAATTAAGCAAAAATTTATAACAGGTTTACGGCGCTTTCACAGAAAAAATTTTAAAAAATTCTAAATACAATGGTAAGCCACACAAATAATCAGAAATCTTAAAAATGCCTATTTGGTGGCTTTTGATTTTATTGTAATTTTTTACCTCATAACATTGCCATTTGCCAGTGCCAAGTGCAGCGAGCGTTTGGCCATATTGCATTAAGTATTTAAAAAAAAGTCGATTTTGGCACCTTTACAAGAAAAAATGGCGATATTTTGACATATGTGCAAAATTTCAGGTAATTATATAAGTTTAATTGTCAGCCATAATACTTCTTTTGTTAATAGTACCAAATTTTATAAATGTAACCCGATCGGGAACTTGATTGTTATTTTTGAATCGTTGAAAACGGTAAAAAGTGCTCTTTTTTAAAAAACATGGCCTGCTAAAATAAATAATTGCATATAGAGCGCCATCGCGCAGATAGAAAAAAATTTTTATTTAGAAATTTATAAGAAACAATAAAAATATTACCAGATAAAATCCCCAGTAGAAATGTCAATTTTATGAGGTAAAAACTGACAAAATTTAAATAAAATCAAAAGACACCAAATAGGCATT
Source organism: Aspidapion aeneum (assembly GCA_963576565.1). Taxonomy (NCBI): domain Eukaryota; kingdom Metazoa; phylum Arthropoda; class Insecta; order Coleoptera; family Brentidae; genus Aspidapion; species Aspidapion aeneum. The sequence goes on along the minus strand of OY755046.1, from coordinate 29,495,241 downwards.
TTTTAAGATTTCTGATTATTTGTGTGGCTTATCCTTGTATCTAAAATTTTTTTAATTTTTTTTTTGTGAAAGCGCCGTAAACCTGCTATACATTTTTGCTTAATTTATTTAAATAATTAAAACGGTTTTTAAGAAAAATTGATTAATTCGAGTCAATACAATATCTTCAAGAAAATGCGATTTTGCTCTGTTTTGTCACCATAATAACTTATCGTATTTCCCCTGTAGCATATTTAATTTTTTTTAATGAATTTTTAGTAGCAGAGAAATCCCAAAAACTTTTTCTGGTAAACCGTATTATTTGTTTTTTGTTTTCTGCTTTTGAGAATTAAAAAACAAAAAAAGAATTTTTTAATAAAATCGCAAATTTAAAAAAAAAACTAAATTTCCTTAATTTCAAAAAAAATTTTCATGCTGTAATACATCATTTTATTACAAATTTTAACAGCTTTTAAAAAATATATTCGGGATATACATGGTGGTCCCGGTTGTGAAGAAATTTAATAAATAAGAAACTTATGTTTGTACGAATCTCGTACATCAGTAAATAGCCTCTGCGCCACAGAAAAGTTAACAAAAAACTTAACGAAGTATGTTCTTGGAACCGTGGGAGGGTACTATATATGTGTACAAAATTTGGTAAAGAAGGACGATTGTTTGGAATTCCAAAATTTTTGCATGGTCTATCATTTTAAACGGTAAATAAAACATTTTTTCAGCAAATATTTGATTTTTTCCTTTTAACTGATTTAACATGTGCAAACACGCCACAATTTTTGGAACGTTATCGTGGAAACGTCTCTTTTAAAAGCCAAGTACTTCAACTTCAACAATAATTCTCGTCGACTATACATACATATATGCAAGAATAATTGAAATAACTAGGTCTAATCACGAATTATCTAAATCGAACATGATCAAAGGTGTCGCGTCGGTCGTATGATTATAAAACATACAATCTGCATTATCATTAAAACAAGTGCCATACAAAATTCTCGCAACAGCAGTTTAGAAACTAGTAAAATTGAATAATTGCAATCATTCGACACCAGATTATGTCTCCAACAAAAAACATCAAAAAGCTTCAGAACTTATAGGGTTACTAGTAATTCGATATCTTCCTTTTAGGCCAGTCATTATAGAATTTTAGTTTGCAAAAAGTAGTATAGTCGCGATTTTCACATATGTTGTTGACATTCGAGTCCTAAAATCAAATTTGAGTTTTCGACCTTGGGGGCGGGGAGGCTCCCCCGCCCTGTTGGATTAAGTGTGCACAAATGGTTTTTTTTAATTACTTGGTTACTGTACGTTTAAACTTTTAAACAAAAGTTGAAGACAATAAAATTTCATACAAAAACGCTTTTCTACGTTTTTTTTTGTCAGACGAATGGTTTTCAAGTTATGAGGCTGTTATTTTAGTGGCTTTTAAGTAATTTAATTGTTTATAACACAGAGTAAAACGTTTTTTCTAGTAAGGCTTGGTTTTTAAAAAATTTGGTACAATATATTTTTTTTGTGATTCTCCGTTAACAAAAACTCAATAGATAAATACAGAGTTAAACAAAATAAAACATTTAAAAAAAATTATAATAATAGCTTTAACATAACTTTCTTATAGGCAGTTTAAAAGAACATTTTATTTTCTCGAAAAAGGGTGTTTTAACATTTTTCCTTAAAATGCTTAGTTTTTTTGAAAACTGAATAAAACCCAAAAAAAAAACATTTATGGCTGCCAACCGTGGACTTGGCCCACATTGGTGATCGCATCGCTTAATAGATAATTTAATGTTTTATAATAAAGTTGATTACACACTTTCGGTAAAATGCTTACCTTTTGAGAAAATGATATAAAACTGACCTTCGGTTTATTTTGAAATTACTATGGAAATATATAGGAAACGGGTGTACCGCCAACATTTCAGGGTTCGTATCTCAGCAAAGGTACTACCCAGAGAACCCAGTGATATCTCATTTTATAGGCTATTAGTTAGTCTTTATATTATGTTATTACAGATTTTCTCGAAAATAAGCAGTTTTCGAAGGCCTAATTAAGTAAGTAAAAAAATGGTCAAAATCCAAAATGGCGGCAAATGTTTAGTGTCATAACTCGAAAACCATTGGTCTGACAAAACAACGTTTAGCAACGTTTTTGTAGGAAATTTTATTTTCTTCAACTTTAGTCTAAAACTTTTGTTCTAAATTGTACAGGGAGAAAGCAATTTAACAAAAAACCTTTTCGTGCACACTAAATCCAAGATGGCGTGGGGGAGCAGCCCCCCCCCGCAGGTACAAAACTTATTTTTGTAGGACTACACTGTTAAAAACATATGACAAAATCGCGACTACGCCATCTTTTGCAAGCTGGGGTCTTTTTTTGCGCTCTAATGCCTATTTGGGGATGTGATAGGGGAGGTGGTAAGGAGTAAATTCAACCCTAATATTCATTATGCAAAAGTGAATAATTTTTGAGCTATTTAAATTTTTCTGTAATTTTCTAAAAGGTTAGTTTTAAGGGTTTAAATCTTAAAAGTTTGCTGAAAATCTGCTGTACATATTTTTATGTTTGGAATAAACAAAATTGATTGTAAATAAAAAGTCTACTAATTTTTTTAATAGTTTTTTAACGCTCTCTAGTGGCTATTTTTCTAATAATCGTTAAACTACATTTGTCAAAATTTTGTTAAAACTTCCTTAATGCCATAGTTAGCCTTAATGCCATTAACAGAACACAAATACTATCAAAACAGCTTGATACGGTTTGATAATTTTAGAAGAATTGTAAGAACCGGTCCACCATTAACAGCTGATTGTTTCAGGGTCGAGGCCTGAATTTTTTGTTGAACTTGTTGTCTATTATAGTCCTTGCCATAGGCAGTTACACTTTTGTGACATTTCCAACCTCTTTGTTTATTATGTGCATAATGACAGAAACAAGAAAAATTCTGAAAAATGGCATGTCTTTGAGTTGTTTTTATCTCTGCGTTTTTTTATCAAAATACAGTCAGCATCTTTTTATTTAAGACTGACAGTTTTGCCTTTAATTTTATACCAACATGACATTTGAATTTTTTAAATATTTCTAGTTAGTAAATTTGTTTATATCATGTCAAAGTCACAAAAATGTAACTGCGTATGGCAAGGGCTATAGTTTAACAGGCCTCGAACTTAAAAAAATTAGCTGTTAATAATGAATCGGTTTACACATGGGTCTTATGGGAGGATTACGGCATTTTAAATTGCGTTTTTTACTATCCCTCTAAAATTACAAAACTGTGTCAAGCAGTTTTGATTGCATTTACTTTTAACAAAATTTTTAACAAAATTTTGACAAATGCAGCTTAAAGATTATTAATGGAAAAATAACCGCTAGAAAGTGTAATTAGGGCCAAAAAGAGAGATTTTGGAACACTAAAGATAAGCATAACACAAACGTTAATGTAGTAGTTTTACACACCTCCAACTTTTTGTTTAATTATGTTTGTTTATGTATTTTTGTTAGATTTATGGCTTTTTACAAACCAAACTACCGAATTTTAGTAAAAAAAATTGGACTGCATGAAAAAACAATACAAAACTAACCTTAAAAAATAACGGTAACATTAAAGGGCGGCCACCGTAAGCGTAAGTACCGGGCGCCGTTACCGTAAATAACAAACATGGAACGAGAAGCTGCTAATGCGCAGACTCAGTAATAACAATAACGGTAACAAAGTGTAAAATAAGCGACCCAAAATGTCCCTATTACTACATACTATTAAATAAACTAAAAAATGACGATTTTTTATTTACAATTTATTTACTATCTAAATTTTTTTCGGAATGGACGGTGTTGGACATGTTAAAAGATTAAAAATATCGTCCCCTCATCTCACGTACCGACTTAACTAGCCTTTAATGGATTTCTCAAGAGAGCGAAAATTAAAAAATCAGCTGTATTAAAATTGGTAGATACGTCGAACAGAAACAACTCTACTACCGTGCTATCACTAGAGATACGGTTACGCCACTTCGTGAGCAAAAAGTCTGACTTATGGGAATCTCATTTTTTGGTAATTTCTCAGTTACGTCGGTACGTGACATAGGGGACGATATGTACAACAGATTTTCTGGAAAACAGAAAAATTTTAATATCTCAAAAACTATTAACTTTTACATAATGTACATTATGGTTCTCCTTATCACATCCTAAAAGGAATGTATCCAATTACCAGTAACCCTACCAAACACTTTAAAAGCGTAAAGTCAAATAAAAAACGGTTCAGAAAATAAAAGTTTAAATTTTCCCTGGTTTCAAGGTAATTTCAAAGAAATTTATATTTTTTATGCCAAAATAAGTAAGTAAGTAACTTGAACATTGATTTGACAGAACTTAACCTTTATCAAACAATTCATTTGAACTCTTAAATTAATTCCTAGCATGGGAAGCCAATGGCTAGTCAAAAACAAAATCTGGCCTAATTTAGCCAATAAAAAAAGTTTGAAATACTGAAATACCTAATGGCGTCCAAATTTAGATCCAAGTTTAGTGATTTTTGAACATACCACATCCGAAATGGGGTGACAACTGGTCAAAACTTTGAGATTATGTTTATTATTTTTTGTAAATATTAGATGAGTTTTTGACATCTTTTAAATTGCAGAATATATTTCAGATTTTTAAAATCATTGTGTAGGTTTATTGTAGACACCGTAAAAAATATTCTGGTGTGTGATGTGATCCAGTTTTTAGAAAAATCTCGGACGTTTAAGCATTTTTGATGTACAGGTATTTGCACTCTGTTAGGAATCACTTTCCAGAATTTTAGCTTAGGAAAAACGCTATTTACAAAAATTCAGTTTGTTACTCATCACCTTTGTTTGATGGAATTCTCTATCAAACAATGCCATCACTTAAAAAACAGACCGGTGTACTGTGGCCTATTTGGGCTATTTATTAGGTACATGACCACTCCAGTTAATAATTTTGGAATTCAACGAAAAAAAACAAGGCTAAAGAAAAACAGGTAAATGATTTAGGTAAAGCCGTTATTAAGACCACATGTAAGAAAAGTATATCCACCCATTTTTTAAAATTAATTATTTATAAAAATAGTTCAGGCAAGATTCGGGAAAATCCACTTTCTAGAAACATTTTATATTACTTTTTGGCAAATGGGCAATTCCCCCTATTTTGACCCCGCTGAATCCGAATATCCCTGTTGCCAACTCGAAATATTGACAGGGGCTGAGATATTCAAGATGACGGCCAAAATGGCGGCGGAATTTTAAATTGCCGCTGGAAAGCCTAAATTGTCACAGGTGTACATTCAAAATATATATTTGTATAATTAAAAAATAATAACATATTATTTCTTTTTTGAATGGCTGCAAAAACCTCCAAAAACCCCCCCAGACCCGCCAAAATCTGAAAGTTTGAGATTTTTCAAATTTTCTTAAAAACTAAGCTTCTAAGAGAAAAATGTATAATATACTTTATTGTAGACAATAAAATTCCCTTTTCAACATGGTATAACTTAGTAAAGTTAGACTAATAACAAGCTCTCCAGCGGCGTCCGTTAATTGAAGTAATTAAAAAAAGTTGAAAAAATACCTATGTTTTTTCCAAGATTTATTTAATTTTTTTAAAAACTAATATCTACAGAAAACCATGTATTACATTTTGGTATACCCAATAAAATTTCCTTCAAAATGACATATAACATGATTAAATCGGTTTTATAAATCAAACTTCAGGGGCATCCGTAAATTAAATTAATTTTGAAAAAACAGAAAATAAACCATTTTTGTTACAGGTTTTAACTAATTTTCTCAACAACTAAGTTTAACATGAAAAAACTTGTGCTACACTTTTTTGTAGACAGGGAAATTCCCTTTTTAAAAATGTGAAACTCGGTGGGGTTTCACTTATAGCAAACTCTCCAGCGACGTCCGTCAATGGGGGTGATTTCAACAAATCATTAAAAAAAACATGTTTTTCATACGTTTTATTTAATTTTCTTAAAAACCAACCTCTCTATCAAAAAATGTGTTCTATACTTCGTCATAGCCAATAAAATTTCCTTTCAAACGATGTGTAACAAAGTGGAGGTTATTTTATATTTACCGCTCCAGTGGTGTTCTTAATTTAAAGAAATTATTTAAGATTAATCCAAACTAATCAATTTTGTGTCTTATTAGCTTTTCGGTGGATAATAAAGAGCGGCGGATAAAAGGTCGAAAGTACAAAAGGTCGAAAAAATAAGGTCGAAAGTACAAAAGGTCGAAAATACAAAAGGTCGAAAGTACAAAAGGTCGAAAGTACAAAAGATCAAAAAACAAAAGGTCGAAAGTATGAGTACCTAATTATGATTATGCCCCCCCCCCCAAACCGTTGCATAAGATTTACCACTTTATTTTTAGTTCCATATGCTTAAAAAAATAACCAAAAACACCTGTGTCAAAGTTACTACTGTTACTTTCTGCACAAAAATATTGCTTCGGGGGGGGACAATGGCCCCTATGCCCCCTCCCCTTATAACTACCGGTGTTTTTTTGCTTTAAAGAACTTATTTAGATAAATCAAAATATCTAATCTAATCAAAAAACAGTTTATTTTAATTTGGAAACATTTTATTTTAGTAGGTATAAATTACGAACCTTGAAGTATTTATCATAACATTAACCTCACTTTGTAATATATCATTTAAAAAGAAATTGTCTATCCTCAATAAAGAATAAAGACACATTTTTTTCTGAAAATCTTAGTTAGAAAAGATATTTAAATATGCAAGAGAAACTGATAATTTCAGTTATTTTTGAAAATAAGTTTATATTAGTACGCCCCTGAAGCCTTAAATATGGCAACAACCCGACATTTTAATAAAGTTTTTAAAACAAAATGTTATGTTCTACAATAAAGTATACAACATATTTTTTCCTAAAAAGTGTAGTTTTTGAGAAAATTTTGAAAACCCTATAATAAACATGTTTTTTCTAAATAATCCCAATTTACGTACGCCACTGAAGAGCTACTTGCTTTTCCTAACCTTATTGACCAATACATCATTAGAAAGGGAATTTTATTCTCCACAAAAAACTGTTCTTTGCAATTTTTGATAAAAAGGTTAGTTTTTGAGAAAATTGCATAAAACTGAAAAAAGACAGGTTTTTGGGGGTTTGGGGGGATTTTCTCCGTCCCTGTCGATTTTTCGAGTTGGCAACAGAGATATTCGGATTCAGCGGGGTCAAATTAGGGGGAAATGGTCTGTTGCCAAAAAGTAATATAATTTGCTTCTAGACCGAAAACGGAAAGCCTTTTAAAATAATATGATCTGACTAAAATGAATGCATATAAAAGCTCAAAATAAATTGTCGAAAAAGTAACATGTATGGTAGGTAAATACACATTAAAAATATTAAGTACAAAATAACATTTTAACTGGTTTTTCAACTAGCCAAAATATGATTGTTATTGTATAAGAAGCCATTAAAACATAAAATTTAAAAGTGAACCCAAACAATACCTATTTAACAACGAAATTTTTTGAATATTCTAATAAAGCACTTAATATAAACTTAATTGAAAAAATTAATTTCAAATGACTTTTTATCAAACTAAGGAAGATTAAGTGGCAATACCAGGTAGTAACAAAAACTAAAAACCAAGTAAAAGAAACCAAAAACAAATCAATTTTTAATGCTACTAATATACTTGCCACGTTTTAGATGATAATAAAAATTCCATTAATCAAGAAGATAATTATAGAAAATTATTCATTTAGAAAATTTTTGTCAATATGTTATGTTCTTTATTTAATCCTCTTTATAATCAAGACAATAATAAAAGAGTCTTAAATATTTGCAAGAATTATTTTACTTGCTGTAAATGTAAATAAATACAACAATTATCACTTGTTAAATCGTAAATATTGAAAAAAATCCTTGCATAGCCTAAAAAACACCCGTAAAACTACAGTTTTTGACAGTTATCATAACAACCAATCGAAAAAACATTCTCTCAAAAATAAGGAAGTGAACAAAATCCAACCTAACTCACAAGCCCTGCTTTCTGAAAACAACACTAGAATTGTAGGATGCGATTTTGATAACTAAAAACCAAGAAAAAGGAAAAGCAGACAAATTCTTAATAAAAAGCCATGAGTTTAATTCTTAATAAAAAGACATGACTTTAGTTCTTAATTAGCAATAAATACAACTTTTTCTTAATCATATGACATTGTATCTATAGAAAAGTTTTGCCAATAATTATAGTCCTTGACAAACATAGATCTTGCCTCGGATCTTGCATAGATCCTAATAACATAAGTCATAACACAATCATAAACTTTTTTGATATTGAAATAACAGTCAAAATTTGGTGTTTTTCTATACTATATACTAAAAGTACACTCTTTATTGGCAAATACAAAATTGTATTCTGCAATCTTTTTTCCAATCAAAACTCTTATAAATCTGAAAACATAATAAAAGACACCAGCTACCACATGCTAAATATTTATGAAAGAAAACAAAACAGTACTGACAATATCAGAAATCCAAAGCCTGATAAGAAAGAACATCTCACTGGATCTTTCTTCGTACTTTTTAGGATTTACCTTTTTAAATATTTTGTTTTAAACAAATTACTTAATTTCAACTAAGTACCTACATATATTTACATAATAAAAAAATAAAAACCAATAACAGGATTTGTTTTGGCTATCGTCAAAATTCACTTTTAGGCCAAAATATCCAAATTTTATGTGGATGACATTATGTTGTATGTAAATGTGTGTCATAAAATGTCAATAAACACAACAATTATAACTTGACAACTGATAAAAAACCTAGAAGCTAAAAACACGTCCTAAAAACTATACACCAAAAATCGACCCTAGCCCACGCGCCCTGCTGATTCCTGGTAGGCACACTAGAATCGTACGATGCGATTTTGACAACTAAAAACCACGTTGGGAATCCGCGTTTTGCGTGTCGACCTTGCGCAATTCTCGACATATGCGAACGGACGGCCGCGATCGAAAATCGGGGTCGGGCCTCTGTGTTCGTTTACGAGCAAGCATGCGACTGCGGGCTTACTTACATACATATTCAACAGGTGGAAATTTCAATTACGTGAATACGAGGAACTTTTAAAAAATATATATGTAAAAAAGTTCAATATTAACATTGTTACCGTTTTACAGACAAGCACTACATTAATAAATAATTACATATTATGTACCGTCACCTGGCGTGAAATTCATAATTGGGTGCGAGATTGACCAACAATTTAAAATGTAAGTATGATATTGAAGATGCTATAAGCAAAAATTGTTACCACAGGCACAACCCTGTATATATGACAGGTGAACCGGTATAAGCTGTCAAATATTGGATCCTTTAAACCAAAAGATATCGATTTCTACTAAGTCGACCAAGATAAATCAAAAAATGTCAACCATTTTGACATCTGTCAAAACCCTGCCAAACAACCACACTGATCTCTTATCTATCTATTTAGCTTTCTTCGATCCATCTTTGAACACAGGCCTCCCCCAATATCTTCCACTTTTCTCTGTCTGTCACCGTGTTTCTTCAAATCGACCGCGCATCTCATTTGGGGTCTTCCCCTACTTCTTTTATTTTCCCAAGGTCTCATATATAATACATTTGTTCCATTGATCGTCTTTCTGTCTGATATTATGACCGGCAAATTTCCATTTTAATTTTGCTACTTCTCTGACATCCCTTACTTTTGTTTTATTTCTTATCCATTCATTCCGTTTTTTGTTAGTTTTACATACAACATTTCTCTTTCCACTGACCTTTGCGCTTTTGTTACCTTATCCATGTTTGATTTTGTAAGTGTCCAGGTCTGGGATAGGAACGATACATTGGTTCTACACTTTTGAGGTACTGAGGATATTTTTTATTTTTGAATATGTAGCTTAATTTACAGAATGTTGCCCAGGCCAATCTTACTCGTCTCTTGATGTCAGCCGTTTGGTTTTCTTTTTTTAGTTTAATAATTTGTCCTAAGTAAATAATATTCCTCTACTTGTTCTATTTTCTCTTGGTTTATTCTGATCGTGATATCTTGTCGATATGATTTTAGTTTTAGTGTAGTTCATACTCAAGCCTATATTTTTACTTGTTGTATCCAGTTCTTCCAGCATTTTTATAAGTTCTTCTTTCTTATCTGTTATAATAATTATTAAGGCGATATCATCACCACATATTAGGTGGTATGGCTTGGTTCCTTCGTGGACTTTGATTGATGTTGTTGCTTCGCTATATATATTGGCTATGTAATGTGATCTATTCGGGTATTAATTGTTAGTCCACGGTTAGAAAAAATGCAATGGACTGTATAAATTTTAATTAATGATAGCGCGAACAAACATAAATATTGATATGAAATTACGAAATAATCAAAACGTCCATAGGTAAAATATTGGTGGCACACAACGGTAATCAGAACAAATGCACTCACCTCTTTTGCAGCCAAATTCTCCACTTCCAAGGGGCCCCTAATGGATCTAATGATGTCACCACGTAGCTGAAGGGTTGAAGTTTCTAGTTCTATGCTTCAGTACACAAAAATCGAGCACTTTCAGGTGTAGATATTTGAAATAGTTGGAGAACGAAATTAACACGCCTTTTTCTCTAGGCGATTGACAAGGATCTCTCTTGTTGTTGGTGCGCATGTCCAAATACGCGGAATGCGCTTTGTCCTTCATACAGTTGTGTGTTTTTAAAAATATATATAAACAACCGCGAAATTTAGCGGGAGCTAACATAACTGCCCTCCAAAACACACAATTTTAGAATCTCAACCGGACAGATATAGATATAAGAAAAAGAATCGACCGATAAATATAAATGAATGAAAATAGATAAGTATCGTAAGTTTATTTAGAGATAACGAAATCCCGAAAAAAGGCAAAACAAACAAACAAAAAATTCAAAAAAAATTAAAAATAAAAAAAAACCTATTGTAATACCCGGTAAAAGGTAGAAAATTAAAATTACTTTTAATTTGGCAAGAGGCACAGTTTTACAACTGGCCGCTTATAAACACCGGTAACCGTTTGTACCGTCGCAACACGCACCTGACCGTCCCCGCCGGGATGCAGTTCGATGACCCGACCGACCGGCCATTTCAAAGGCGTTTGAATGTGATCACTTGTTATGATAACCAAATCATTTAATTTGATATTTGGGGACGAATCAGCCCACTTGTGTCGCTGTTGTAGCGTATGCAAATACTCTATAGAATACCGTTTCCAAAAATCATTATGTAGTTTTTGGATTAGTTGCCATCTCGAGAGCCGATTTAGGGGAACCTCGGACAAATCTGACTCCGGAATTTCTGAATTAAGGGGTTCAAGTGGCAAAAAATGCCCAGGGGTAAGAGGTTGAAGATCGTGTGGGTCTGAAGAGGCAGGAGATAAAGGGCGACTATTAAGTACGGCTTCTATGCGACAGGTAAGGGTGGACATCTCCATGAGACAACTTCTGGTCGCCGACAACTCGAACAAAGTGAGTTTTAAAACTTTTGACGCCAGCTTCTGCCAGGCCATTGAAATGTGGACTGAGAGGAGGTCCCAGATGCCAACGAATAGAAAGTCTGGTGGCAGCACTTCTTGCGTAATCAAGTAATTGGTTACGAAACCCTATAAAATTACTGCCTTAATCTGACCAGCATTGCGTCACGCTTCCGCGTCTGGAAATGAATCGATGGAATGCACCTACGAACCCTTCGGTGGACAGTTCCATGGTTAATTCCAAATGCACGCAATGTGTGGCCGTACAGACAAACACACAGACATACGATTTGAAAGCTTTACAACCACGGTAACGATGAGGAATCACAAAGAAAGGTCCACAAAAGTCGATAGCTACACTCGAAAAAGGTTTAAGTTGATTGATTCGATGAGCGGGAAGTGAACTAATTATGGGCGGTCTATAGGGTTTAGGGTTGATTCTAAAACATTGCAAGCACTTGGATATGGTTCTTTGAATTGCCCGTCTGGCAGATAATATCCAAAATTGCTGTAAAAGCAGATTATGTAATGTTTTAAACCCAGGATGAAGATATTGTCGATGAGCGGACTCGATAAGAAGAGTAGTTAAACGATGGTCACTCGAAAGTAAGACGGGGTGTTTTGCAGAATAAGACAAAAGGTCAGATTTTTGTAATCTGCCACCGACTCTAATGATATTATTCTCATCAAGAAAAGGTGAAAGTTTTCGCAAAGGTTTCGGTATTGGTTTATCCTTAGATAACGCGGAAAAAAGCTCAGAAAAACAAGAACCTTGCACGCGTTTGATAAGAAGGTGTAACGCACTTTGCATCTCACCGGTGGTAGGAAAAACAATATTCTCAAAAATAACTTTTTGGTCCGGCGGCTTAGTGGGTTTTTGATAGGAATGGTTTTGAAAAAGGTTAACTATTCGAAGGACATAACAAATGATACGTTGAATTTTTGATATAGAGGAATATTTGATAAGAAGCTGATCTAAGAAGTTGACATCAATTATCGCATTGCAACAGACTTTTGGCTTTTCCTCCAGATTAATATCTCCGAAATCAATCGGCATTTTTGGTTTATGAAAATCGGGCCATTCGTTTTCGGGAGACCACAAAAACGACGGTGCGTTCCACCACATGTCATGTGACATGAGCTGTGAAGGGGTAGCCCCTCGTGACGCAATATCGGCTGCATTCAAAGCAGAGGGAATGTAGCGCCACGAGTTTGATGGAATGATTTCTTGGATTCTACTGACTCGATTTCCAACAAAGGTTTGCCAGCGATTAGGAGGGGATGAAAGCCAGTGCAATACGACTTGCGAATCGCAGAAAGTAACGATATTTGTAAAAGTTATTTTTCCTTCATAGCTAGATAAAACGAAGTCAATTAATTCGCTTAAAAGAAATGCGCCTAGGAGTTCTAGCCTAGCCAAAGTTTGTGACTTTATAGGCGCGACCCTAGATTTTGCAGATATGAGAGAAACAGATATATTGTTTTCCTCTTCTACACGAAAATATACGACGCCTGCGTAGCCTCGAATTGAAGCGTCACAGAAGCCGATGATTTGACAGGTATTGGTTTTTGACAGTTTGATTTGTCGGGGTAATTGAAAATTGGAAAGAAGCGGGAATTCAGAACGAAGTTTGTTCCAAGAGTCGATGATAGAAGAATCTGGTTCTTCGTCCCAGCCTATTTTCGATATCCACAACTGTTGCAAAATAAATTTTGCTTGTAGCAACAAGGGACAAAGAAAACCTAAAGGATCGAAGATTGTGCCTATGATAGATAAAATAGAACGTTTGGTTGGGGGTTTGTCCTTCATTCGGCATTGATAAGAAAAAATGTCGTTTTTTGGATGCCATTGAAGTCCTAAAACTTTGATAAAGTGGGGTTCCTCCTTGTCGAAAGAGAGAGGCATTTGACGATCGGACTCTGGCAATGTTGCCAATAACTCAGATAAATCATTGAGTTCTGTTTGAAGGGAGAGAGCTTCAGAAAGCGAAGGGCTAGTTCCCAAGATATGGTCGATATAGATTGACGTTTTTAGAACAGTACTAGCCATAGGAAAACGTTCCTTTTCTCTCTCTGCCAGCTCATTTAAGGTACGCATGGCTAGAAAAGGTGAGCATGTCATGCCAAAAGTGGCAGTAGAAAGTTCCCACACTGAAAGTGGGTCCTGTGGGGAAAACCTCCACAATATCCTTTAAGGACGGTGATAAGGATTGATAAGGACTTGACGGAACATCTGTTTGATGTCAGCAATGTAGGCAATAGGATTAAGACGAAACGTAAGGAGTAAAGAAGCAATATCCTTTTGAAGTTTCGGTCCAGATAACAATGTGTCATTGAGAATAATATTTTTTGGGGTGACTGCCGAACAATCCCAGACTACCCTTGATTTTGTACTTAAGCTTTCCGGCTTTAGTACGCAATGATGTGCTAAAAAACACGACACGTCGACCTTTGGTTGACTAGATAAAACTAAACTCATATGATTAGAATCGATATAGTCTTGCATGAAACTTGAATAGGCAGTGTACAGATCAGGATTTTTGATTAATCTATTTTCTAGAAGTAAAAATCTACGATAAGCTTGCGGATAAGTTTTTCCTAGGTCAGGGTTTATTTTATCTTTAAACGGAAGATCTACCATGAATCTACCGCTCGGTTGCCGTACTACACTAGCAGTAAAAATTGATTCTGCCTGTTTTTCTTCCTTTGATAAGATTTGTTTTTTAGGCAAATGTTCGATTTCCCAAAACCTAGGGAGAATGACCTCTAAAGGAGGTGAATGACTCGTTAAAAAACAACTGGTTCATTCCGTAAGACTACCTACTTCGTCAACCTTTCCCATGACGACCCAGCCAAAGATAGTTTCAAGGGCTGAAGGCTGCCCTACCTGTCCAAGAACCCTGCCCTCCTTGAATATCTGTGCGAATAGCTCGCAACCAATAACCAGATCCACAGGTCTAGATTTGAAATAAGATGGGTCGGCAAGTTTAAGGTTTTGCAAGTGTTTCCACTGATTATCGTTCAAAGAGAATGTAGGCATATTGGAACATAGTTGTGGAACAACAATTGCTTCGAAATTAAGTAAAGGAGTGACTTGTCCTTGTGGCTTAATGTGACATTGAACGAGCCCTTTGGAAGTAAAAGAAGACATCTGATTTAATCCGAATATTTCAGTGGTGTAACTTCGCCTAGGAAGATTAAGACGCTGAATACACTTTTCACTGATGAATCCTGTCTGTGATCCAGAATCAAGCAGTGCCCTTACAGGTTGAAAATTTCCGCAACCGTACCTGAAGGTCCTGAGGCATTTAATGACACATGAAGATTATTGACAGGTGGTGTGTGAATGACAGGACTAGTATCTTGGCTTCCAGACTCTTGATTAGTTTCTAAGATATGAGTTAAAGTGTGGTGCCTTTTACTATTGCAAGTCCTGCATGAATATTTTGATTTGCACGTATCTACATCATGCAAGGGATGAAAACACGCTAGACATAATTTTTTATGTTTGACGAAAGATAGGCGATCGATAGGTGAGAGATCAAGAAATGTTTGACATTTCGAAAGCACGTGACCTTGATTACACCGGAAACATTTTATTCCCGTACTTGAATTAGTTGAGGTGCCAGCCAGTCCTATAAAAGGCGAATTGGATGATTTATAGATAGGCCTTTGCCCAAACTGATTTCGCATAGAATTTGAATTTTGATAGGTAGGCTTTTGCCCAGACTGATTTTGCATAGAATTTGATTTTTGATATATAGGCACCTATTTGGGTGCTGTTGATTGAGGAAGTGATTCCAAAACTTTACATCTTTTTTCTAGAAATTGAAAAAGTGACTGAAAAGTGGGAATTTCGTTATTAGTATTGGCGTGACTCATTTCGAAATTTGAACGCGTTGGAATATCCAATTTTTCTAATAAAATGAAAAAAATAATCCCAACTGTCAACGTCAAAGCTAAGTGATTTTAAAATTTCTAGGGATTCAGAAAAGGTGTCAATTAAATTACGCAATTCTTTAGCTGACTCGTTTTTTAAGGTGGAGTTCATAATTGAGCTTAAAGCATCATTTGCGAGGTCTTGCTTGTTTTGATATCTATTGACTAATTTGTCATAAGCAATTTTATAATTTTGATCAGATAAGCTAATCCCTGATATCAATTTTAAAGGCTCATCCTCGAGATATGAAAAGAAATATTGAAGTTTTCGAACGTTACTTAGACTTTGATTTTGATCTATAATGTTATTAAAAAGATCGAAAAAGCTTGGCCATAATTTTTTATCACCTCGGAATATGGGAATACCTAACTCTTTGAGTTTTGGAGTCTCAGATTCGTTTTGTCGAACATATGATCCCGAAAAGGATGGGGCCTCAACCGGAAATATTTTAGAGTAAACCCCCTTACACGCATAAAAATATTTACGAGCTTCTGAAAGGATCGCATCCTGCGTTTTAAACTCCTCGTCGTCCGTGTCGTCTATCAACATAATGACGTCATTATGCGCCAGCATGCATTTATCGAAGGTTTCATCCAAATCGGAATACCTCACTTGAAACTCGTTTCTCGCTCTTTCATCCTTTTCCGCGGTCTTTGACAACACATAACACTCGGTGATCGCAGATAAAAAACCCTTGCGTTTTTGTACGGCTTTTTTGACAGACATGATTTTACCTTTGAAATGACGAAATTGTCGGTAAATATACAATTAACGCTAAATTAATGCTTCTGAAATAGAAAAATGACGAATTGTCGAAAATATGCACTAATTTATCGCAATTGATGAAAATTGTTTTAAATATCGAAATGATATGGTACACCACTGAACTTTTGTTTTGTTTGTTTTGATTCCTACTCGCTTTGTTTACTGAATGACCACGCTCTAGACACGTGTCCTGCACATACCACACCGACGACTTTCTCGACTCGATTCAAGGCCACCTTGTTTGGCTTGGCCACAGATTAGGTAAATAAGTGGCTTGGCATGAAAATAATTATTAATACCGTCGTATGGATTTATTCTAAATAATTCGGCTCGCAAGGAACACTTTATGTTAGTCCACGGTTAGAAAAACGTTAAATGCAATGGACTGTATAAATTTTAATTGATGATAGCGCGAACAAACATAAATATTGATATGAAATTAGGAAATAATCAAAACGTCCATAGGTAAAATATTGGTGGCACACAACGGTAATCAGAACAAATGCACTCACCTCTTTGCATCCACTTTCTCCACGTTCCAAGGGGCCCCTGATTGGATCTAATGATGTCACCACGTAGCTGAAGGGTTGAAGTTTCTAGTTCTATGCTTCAGTACACAAAAATCGAGCACTTTCAGGTGTAGATATTTGAAATAGTTGGAGAACGAAATTAACACGCCTTTTTCTCTAGGCGATTGACAAGGATCTCTCTTGTTGTTGGTGCGCATGTCCAAATACGCGGAATGCGCTTTGTCCTTCATACAGTTGTGTTTTTAAAAATATATATAAACAACCGCGAAATTTAGCGGGAGCTAACATTAATTAAATATGCTTTTACTGCCCAGAGTTCAGTGGTATCGAAAGCTATAAATGCAATATAAAGTGGAATGTTGTATTTAATCCAAAGATCAATGAGTCAAAAGAATCTGACAGAAGATGATTGTCAGGATCGAAGGAGGGGGAGAATAGGCGTCGGACAACGTAGAAAAACGTTCTAAACCGACATAGTAGTAGTATGTTGTATTTCGTCACATAGGTGGTCAACTGTACTGAAACCTTTTCTTTTGATTGATATCCGTCAAATTTTGTTGTTAGTCTATCTGTTAATATTTTCGTGAAAAGCTTATAAATTAAATTGAGGAGTGTTATGGGTCGATAGTTTTTTAGGTCTGCTCTATCACCTTTCATGTGTAGAATAATGGCTATCAATTCTTTTCAGTTGTTTGGGATTATTTTTTATTTTAGTATTTTATTCAGGCAGGGCTCTCAACAGATAAACTCGAAAATCATATGAAAAATATGAAATTTTTTAATAAAAACATGAAAAATATAAAATTAAGAAAAAAAAATATGAAGGAAATATGAATAAAAATTAGGTTTTTTTTTGGTGCCCTACCAAATGACCGGTTAAGCCAAACCCAACTTTTTTTTAAAGAAAATACATTTTATTTTACTGTTGTTGAATTAGGCGTGGATGGGGTATGGCCAAACAAAAACAAGGCACATTTTTGAAAAGTACTTTTTAATAGGTACTAATTTCAAAAAAATCTGATACGGTATTGACATGACTTTTATAGAATAACATTGAAATGCAATCAAATTTTGGCAACTTTTTGACAACTCGTATCAGTTTTTTTTTAAA
Organism: Aspidapion aeneum; assembly: GCA_963576565.1. Classification (NCBI taxonomy): domain Eukaryota; kingdom Metazoa; phylum Arthropoda; class Insecta; order Coleoptera; family Brentidae; genus Aspidapion; species Aspidapion aeneum. Next base: position 29,477,370 of record OY755046.1, on the reverse strand, counting down.
TTAGGTGTACGTCTAGTAACACAGAAAACACTCTTAAGTATAATACTTTAAATACCTGTTTCGAGATCATATTATATTTAAAAAACTTAAAATTTCAAAGTATTAGAATAAAATGCATGAAAAAGCCCCACTCAATACAGGCTTTGTTAGAGGCAACTAAGAAACATATTAAACTTTAGAATAATAAATCAAAAGGCATAAAAAAGCCCTACCTAATCCAGGGTTTTTGAAAAGTAACAAACTAATAATAAACTAAAAGCAACGCGAAATTCAAGACTAGTAAAAATATTGAAAATTTTCCCCAAAAAAAATACAACTATTTTCCTAAAATCAAAATTATCTCCCCATTTATGTATTAACAGGACTAAGACTAAATACATTTTCATAAAATATGACGGTGCTGAGAGCCCTGTTCAGGAGAATATGAAGGGTAATAACTACAGCTTTACCACCGTATTTGAGCATTTCTGTCGGTACTCCGTCTTTTGCAGGTGATTTGTTATTTTTAATTTTCTTTAATGCTCTCTTTGCAATTTTCGTGTAGCCCCCGTAAAATTTTAGAATCCCGTTAATTATTATCTAAAGAACATTGCATATAAGGTAATTTATATGTTTTTTAAGATCTTGTTTTTATTTACTAAATACTTTGGCCAAGTAATTCAAAATCAAGTTTTTACCTATAAAATTATTTAACTATAAAAGTCAAAATATTCTAGAAAAAAACATGCAATTAAAATGTAGACTGTGTCAAAGTCAAATAAGTCACGGAATATTAATCGCTAAAAAAAACATTTTGTTTATGTTTATACAATATTTCGTTATGTATAAATACAGGGTGGCGAATGAAACGCTCTAGCGCAGAGGTTTATTTTTTTTAAAGCAAAAACCAAGCAACTGAATTTTTTAAGGGTTTTCTCCCTGATGCAAAAATTTTTTGATCGGACGCTCGAAAAGGGGTGAACTCATATACAACTCTTTTTGTCGAAGGGATGATCTACCCTATGGTATCTCAATCAGAAGCATATGAGAAAGGAAAACGTAATAATTTCCTTAATATACGTCAATAAAAATGTTAAAAAATTAAATGAGTTATATATTATGTATAGCCAAAAGTAAAAAACTGAAAAAATTTTAATTTTTATAAGCCCCTGAAAAAGCTCAGCAGACGTGTTTTAGACTAAAAAAAAAACAAATATTAATCCGCTTTCATTCAACATAAAACACGTTCAGCAGGGTCGTTAATAATTTTAAAAAAAGTTTTATACAAAAGTTGTAGGGTTTGAAAATGTCTACTCAGCAGTTATCATTTTATTTGTACAGAGTCGTTTGCTAAAACTAGTATACCTGTAAGTTCAATATATTTCAGAGTTATTAAGTTTTGAAATGTTTGAGTTACATAAGAAATTCGTAATTTTATTCAAAAATTGTTAGACGGTTGTTAGTAAAACCACGAATTTCTTATGCAAATATATTATTTTTAAAACTTGATATCTCAGAAACGTTTGAAGTTTTAAAGAGTACCATCTAAAAAAAAACAATTTTATTGTGCTACGACTTTATACCTGTACAAACAACATGATCACTGTTGTAGATATTTTGAAACACTACAACTACAAAGTTTAAGAAAATATTTATTGTTTTTATAGCGACAGCAACCCTGTATATTAACTTATATTAGTAGACTTTATATATAATGGCTTAGATAAAAGCTACTTAGTAAATAACTAACGAATTTTCATAAGAGTGATTTGTATAATATTGTTGAGTAATTTATTAATTTCCTACTGTTATACTGGATGTCCCAGACTACTTCAGTAAAAATACTGATATTTCGCCGCACTGACCGTTTAGTCCAAAAATTTATAATCGAAATACAGAGTTTTCAATAAAATTTCAGGATATGGGGCTTTATTGGGGCGTGGAATTTTGTTTTGTTAATTAAAGGGGCCTTATATAATTCAATGTTTTGTTGATAATTTTAATTTAAATTGCACTGCGTCACTACCAGTACATTAAAACAGGTGTAACTTTTTTCTACCTTAGAGCCGATTTCGGTGAGACGCAAAAACGGAATACCTTGTAGATGTTGATACGAACAAGCAACGATTTAGCATTAGCCCTTGTATACATAAAATGATTTAGTTAAAAACTTAATCTTCTCATCATTTTTACGTAAAAACGGTATACCCTGTCGATGTCGATACGAACATGCAACGATTTTCGCGTTTTTTCTGCCAACTACAATGGCGTGCAGAAAAGTGTTAGGTAAGGTTTGTTTGTTTTTTTAGCTCACACATATACTATACTATAGTAGTGTGAGCTATGGTGATCCTAATTTTTTCGAGAAAAAAAAAGTTGTTCCGATTTCAAAATTTTTTATATATCTTTGCGTTTCAGATGATTTTGAAACTTTTTTGTTGCGCCGTCTGTCTGTCTGTCTGTCTGTCTGTATGTCTGTCTGTCTGTCTGTCTGTCTGTCTGTATGTCTGTCTGTAACGACCAACGCGCATAACTCAAAAACCGCTTGGCCGATTTTAATAAAATTTGGTACCTAGGCTGGGTCTTGGGTCGAGATGGTCCCATTTAAAAATGAACAAAATCCACCGAACACAAACCAAATAAAAGGGTGGGGGTAGATTTCAAAAATTAGAGTTTATGTGAAAATATGGCGTGTGTGATATCAAACGAAAGGTAATTGAGTCTGCAGTTAAACAAAATGCATTTTAATTTATTTTAAAAAAAGGGTGGGGGTATATTTTAAAAATTAGAGTTTTAAGTGAAAATATGGCGTGTGTGATATCAAACGAAAGGTAATTGGGTCCGAAGTTTAACAAAATACATTTTAGTTTTTGTTTTTAGCTCACACATATACTATACTATAGTAGTGTGAGCTATGGTGATCCTAATTTTTTCGAGAAAAAAAAAGTGGCTCCGATTTCAAAATTTTTTATATATCTTTGCGTTTCAGATGATTTTGAAACTTTTTTGTTGCGCCGTTTGTCTGTCTGTCTGTCTGTATGTCTGTCTGTCTGTCTGTATGTCTGTCTGTATGTCTGTCTGTAACGACCAACGCGCATAACTAAAAAACCGCTTGGCCGATTTTAATGAAATTTGGTACCTAGACTGGGTTTTGGGCCGCGATGGTCCCATTTAAAAATGAACAAAATCGACCAAACACAAACCAAATAAAAGGGTGGGGGTAGATTTCAAAAATTAGAGTTTAAGTGAAAATATGGCGTGTGTGATATCAAACGAAAGGTAATTGAGTCTGGAGTTAAACAAAATACATTTTAATTTATTTAAAAAAAAGGGTGGGGGTATATTTCAAAAATCAGAGTTTAAGTGAAAATATGGCATGTGTGATATCAAACGAAAGGTAATTGAGTCCGGAGTTTAACAAAATACATTTTAATTTTTGTTTTTTTAAGGGTGGGGGTAGATTTCAAAAGTTTGAGTTTAAGTCAAAACATGGCTTGTGTGGTATCAAACAAAAGGTAATTTAGTCTGGAGTTGAATAAAATATATTTTAGTTTTTAGTTATATTAGCTCACACGTACACTATAACTATAGTACCTAGTGTGAGCTTAGGGGCCCATATATTGGCAGAGTATTTAGATACGCGATTTGATGACATACATTATGTTAAATGAAAAAATGTAAATGGGAAACCGTCTAGCCTTGAGAAAAAAATGAACTTTACAGAGTGTCAATTACTTATCAACCAGAGTGCAACAGGTATAGTAGAAGTGAAAATACGTAATGTTTTTGAATCATGTCTTTCCACAGATAAACAGCAAAATAATATGAAAAATATGAAATGTTTTAATAAAAATATTAAAAATATGAAATTAAGAAAAAAATATGAAGGAAATATGAAGCCAAGTTTTTTTTGGTTCCCTACCAAATGGCTGGTTAAGCCAAATCCATTTTATTTGAAAAATACATTTACAAAACAATTTTTTTTTTAATTTATAAAGAAATGTATTAACAAACATTTTCAAAAAGTTGAATTAGGCAGGAAAATATAACTGAACTATATTCTCTCAATTAGGCCTGGACGGGGTTCGATCAAACAAAAACAAAGCAGATTTTTTACGGTTAAGTACATTTTATTAGGTACTAGTACATTTTATTAGGTACTATGTGCTGTGTATGTGTCTTGATTATTAAGATAGTGATCTGCTGATTTCACCATACCGTGCTCTTTTAGAGCTCTCTAAACGAACATTCCCAGCTTATGCTGAGGAAAAAAATGACGCTGTCAAATTATTGACAAAACGGGTAGTTTTGAAAATATATTTACATTTAATAAAATAAAATTAATGATTATGCAAAAATAGTAAAATTTTTAACATATTGCTTTTTAACATTTAAAACAATATATATATATATATATATTTTTTTAATACAGAATGTCAAAAACCAAATATCATGTCAAAATTTATTAAGACTTAAAGCTTTGTTGACATTACGGATTTTTAAAAAATTCCCCGTATAATAAAAACTTCAGGGTACTACTCAAACTAACTACTCAAAAAAAGAGCACAGTAAGGTAAAATCTGCAGATCGCTATCTGTATTAAATTATTTCTATTCAGTTTAATCGAAAATAGGACAAGCTGTACATCTAGTAACACAGGAAATAGTTTTGAGTATACTTTAACAATAATCACTGGAGCAAACATTGGCCCCTCAGTTGATCTTCATTGCGGAAAGTAAAGTATGAAAAATATGAAGTTTTATGAAGTGTGAAAAAATATATGAACTTTTCATAAAATATGAATTAAAAGCCCTCCAATAAATGCTGTGGCAATGTTAGTTGCTTAAAAGACACAGAGTGTTTTATAGCAGATAAATATACCAAAAGTAGTGTACTATCGTTTTCGAACGTGATAAATCCGATTTGGGTATTAGCTTGAATCTAATTTCGAGAGGGCGCTTTCCACATACTAAATAATTTTAATTATTTTTTATAAAAAATTTAGTTTATGATTAAATATGTAAAAACAAACTAAATTAGAATAAACGAAAATAATTTAAACGAAACGTAGTTTTGTCGATCCGTAAAAATCTCGAAAATAATATAGTGGAAAGCATCATCAAATTGAATTTATGTCAAAACGCAAAAAGGTCGAACTGTAAAAAAGTCGAATCGTAAACTCGTCGATTTTATATTGCACCTGCAATAAACGCCATACGTCTCTCTCGTAGATTATCGCTCTTCTGTCCTCCTTTTGGGAGGTCTAAATCTGTGTCAAATGAAGCAAACTGAACCAAACACAAACGTATCCTAACCGGTCTTGTGCCTGTAAAGTCAGTGTTGTGAAAACCTAAATCGCAAAAAAAAATCTCCAAAACACGACATTCTTATGCTTGTGTACTCAGACGCCTGTTCAATGAACGGAGTCAAGAAATTTTGCTAGATATGACAACATCGCACCTTCATTTTCGGCTTTTCTACGGTTCGACGTTTTTGCGTTTCCAAATTATTACGGTTCGCTGCTTTTCCGTTTATTTAATTTATTTTTATTTTCGACATTTTTACAGATCGACAAAATTACGATTCGTCTAAATTATTTTCTGCTTTATAATTTTCGACATTTTTACGGTTTACGCCAGTCATTATCGACAAAAAAAAGGCAAACATTTCAAACTCGCATGTATTTAGAATTTTTTTTATATATTAGGATCTTTGATTGCAACCCTGAAATCCCTGTGGAATACCTGTGGGACTCAAATGTTTACCTTCCTAGCCCGCGTAGCCGCTAGAGTGACGAGATTTTTTTTTTTTAATAACGCCGAAAATGGGTTATTTGGGTGTACTTTCACCTATTTTAGCAATATCGTCGTGATCTCTGTCTGTGTGTGTGTGTGTTATATCTGCCCGTAACAGGATAGCTCCTAAACCGCTGAACCGATTTTCATAAAATAGTGTTTGACACTCTAGCGAGCTAATTAGATTTTGGTCAAAATCCATTAATGCTAATGCCAGATTTTTGACAATTAAATTTTTTTAAAAATGCTAACTTTTTAATGGAGCGTCGTATCAAAATGCGTTTTTCGGAATATAATAGACTACATTTTGCTCAATAATTTGTGTTATAACCAAAAACACAAGAGCTTTACTTTCTAAGATATTTACAAAAAAGTGTTTTCAAGGCTGATATATCATGGCTTTACTTAAGGTGTGCTAATAAGCTAGCAAGGAACGTTAACGTTCTGTGTAAAGCCAACCAAATTCTCCACTATTTGAGCGTAACCCTAGCTTCCTAACTCATTAGTTGCGGAGATACGTGTGATCAAATATGTGAAGATTATGACAAAAAGTGAAATTTTACCTGTAGGGTCATTTTCCAATCCACGTACCGGATAACTAATCGTCTTAGAGGAAAGTGATCAGGAAACACAGTACTAAAATTGTGCCTCGAGGTATTATAGTTTGGCCAAAAATGAAAAAAAGAATAAAACATTGGTGTTCCATAAAACAAAAAAAAACATTGTACTAAATAATTATCAAATCAATAGTAGGGATCTTACCGTCGTTTATTGGTTTGAGCTCACACATATAATATACTATAGTAGTGTGAGCTATGATGATCCTAATTTTTTCGAGAAAAAAAAAGTTGCTCCGATTTCAAAATTTTTTATATATCTTTGCGTTTCAGATGATTTTGAAACTTTTTTGTCGCGCCGTCTGTCTGGCTGTCTGTATGTCTGTCTGTAACGACCAACGCGCATAACTCAAAAACCGCTAGGCCAATTTTAATGAAATTTGGTACCTAGGCTGGGTCTTGGGTCGATATGGTCCCATTTAAAAATGAACAGAATCCACCGCACCCAAGCCAAATAAAAGGGCGGGGGAAGATTTCAAAAATTAGAGTTTATGTGAAAATATGACGTGTGTGATATCAAACGAAAGGTAATTGAGTATGGAGTTAAACAAAATACATTTTAGTTTTTTTTTCTTCAAAAAGGGTGGTGGTAGATTTCAAAAATTAGAGTTTACGTGAAAATATGGCGTGTGTGATATCAAACGAAAGGTAATTAAGTCCGGAGTTAAACAAAATACATTTTAGTTTTTGTTTTTTTAAGGGTGGGGGTAGATTTCAAAAATTTGAGTTTAGGTCAAAACATGGCTTGTGTGGTATCAAACAAAAGGTAATTTAGTCTGGAGTTGAATAAGATATATTTCAGGTTTTAGTTTTATTAGCTCGCACATACACTATAACTATAGTACCTAGTGTGAGCTTAGGGGCCCATATATTGGCAGAGAATTTTAATAAATATTTTATAACCGAACCTGTCTTATTCAATTCATAATTGGTGGGAACCAACACTGCCTGACCTGTTAACAGACACAAAAATCCTAAAAAGGTAGAAAATCAAATTATTTTTTCAATTCTCAACGGTCCAAGTAAGTAATGGAACTTTTCACTGATGGCCCTAGGGGGCGTATGGGGGCAAAATGTATTTTTAGATTATCCCTTATATCTGCTACCCTATTGCACCTTCACATCTAGGTCGCACAAAATTGGTAATTCATTCAATTACATACAGGTCTACTAAATAAAAAAAAATTGAAGCTGTTAATAAGGAGAATAAAAAGTAATTTCTAAATATAAAGTGGGTTTTTTTGTGCCCTTACAGCCCCGAGGGGCCGGGGGCAAATTATAAAGTATTAAAAAAAAGTGGTTGACTGCACTCTTTTGGTACAATTTCGATGACCTAGGGCAGAGTATGGGTAAACCAATTTGTTTTATCGTAGCTGACATAAATTTTTGGCCTAATTAACAGCTTTTAATTTTTTTTTACATAGCAGACCTGTTCGTAATTGTCTAAACTACCAATTTAGTCAGACCTAGATTTACATTTGCAATACTGTAGGAGATATAAGGGATAATCCAAAAACACATTTTGCTCCCATACGCCCCCTAGGGGCCATATATGTAATTTTTATGACAGCTGAAGAATCAGTACTGGAAGGTTTATACACGTGCCAAGTTTCATTACTGTAGCTTGAACCGTTGAGAATTGAAAAATAATTTTGACATTCTACCTTTCTAGCAATTTTTTGTCTGTTAACAGGTCAGGCAGTCATTCTCACACAATTGTAAATTGTCTTTGGGAAAATAAATGATATTCTATTCTATTCTATTCGACTAAGACAGGTGTTACATAATAAATTACTTTTTTCTGAATTTTCTTTAGGACAATTACTTTAACGGTACGTCGCGTGGAAAATGACCCTACCGGTAAAATTTCACTTTTGGTAAAAATCTTCACATATTTAAACACACGTACCTCCGCAACTAATAGACCTAGGAAGCTAGGGGCTCAGAAAATTTGGTTAGGACGTTACAAAATTACAGAACGTAAATACTCAAAGAATGCTTTTTTAAGTTTTTTTTTTTAAACCTAAAAAAATTGCAATATTTTCGAGTCCCACGGGTCTAGCACAGGGTATAAAGTACGCTAAATGATCCTAGCAATAAAAAAATCGTAGAAACATGCGCGTTTGCAATGTTGAATGTTGTTATTGACTGGCCTAGTTGGACAAAACTACGTTTCGTTTAATCTATTTTCTTCTATTTTATTTTCGGCTGTTTTACTTTCCGCAAAATTACGGTTCTAGTTTTTTTTGGAGTTTCGGCAAAAGTTTTTTTATCTTCTTGTGGGTCGCACCTCTGGTATCACCTGTTGCACTATTGGCGCTAAGTAATGGGACATCCTGTATACTATTACTTACTTCAGTCTCTTTCTTTTCTCCATTAAGGCAGCCTGATCGGCAGCAGACAGTGCGCTCATCATTATTCTCCCTCCATAGCTCGCGGAATGGGCCAAAGGTGGGGTGTTTTCAATGGTCTCGCCGTTCTGAGGGAACTCGTCGTAAGATTCTCTGGTATCGTCGTCGCCTGTAAAATTATAAAACATAACTACAACTGTTGGAAATGAAAGAGAATGTACCGCAGCTAACGGGAAAAATAAATTGGGCTTCAGCCTAGTTATAAGGGTGAAATGGGGTGAACTTTTAGTGGTGAATAATGGATTTGTTACGATTCCCAGCGAAACTGGACCTCCTATTGAAAAAAACTAAATCTAAAAGTTCGGTTCGGTTCGGTTCGGTTAGTACCTATACTAAAAGGATCCAAAAGTTTTGAAAAAACCATTTTTTACTTATTTTTTTCCTAAAATTTTCGGAGAAAAATCAAAAAAACAGCTTTTATTTATAACTTTACAATTTGTTTGTTTTTCATGAAAAGTGAGAACACACCTGTTATGTCTTATCTCTCTCTTGTCTATAAGTTGCAGTAATTTCATTTGACTTTTTTTTAACTGTTCAAATAGTACTGTTAATTTTTTTTCACCATCCAAAAATAGGCGTTTCAACGAAAAAGATTTTCCTAAAAAACTGCTTCCAGAACTTTTCGCATTTTCGGATTAGGTTTTTAGGTTTAAAAGCAAAATAAATATTTTGTAAATAAAATCTATATGTTTATAACGCACTTAGGACATAAAAAAGTTTTACTAAATTTCATAACAAACAAAAAAAAATCTGAAAGATAATAATCAAAGATGTTTTTTTAATTTTTCTTGGGAAATTTTAGGTTATGTAAAAAATAGTTTATACAAAAATTGGGTAGACTTTTTATTACCTACGACTTTTTTCGATAGAAAGTCTAGTTTATTTGGAACCCCTAAAAGTTTACCCCGTTTCACCCTAATAACCAAGATCAAGTATAACTTATTTTTATTATTATTATCTGCGCTGTACTTCCACTTTACATGTGTTGTTAATTTTTGTAACAAATTTACCCTGGGTTGTAGAGATGATTTTGAATTTTAAAAAAATTATTTAGTTTTTGAAGGAGCTTTTGACAGCGTCAACCACGGAATAATGATGCAAGACTTAGCATTTTTGGAAATATATACAGCTTACAGTGCTAGAACCTTAAGAGAACTAAATTTAACAAAACACAATACTGATAGAATAGCCATTTATTTTTCTACATACTTCGCTTACATACCACTGCATTTAACCCATCGCCGATCAAGAGATCTAATTAGGGTCACTCGTCAGACTAGGCATTTATCGCTAAGGACCTCGGGCAATTTCTACGGAAGAATCTACAGAATAAGTACCCGGACAAACAGTATGGCAAGAAGCATTTTTTGATGTAACAAAATGTTTAAAGCCTTTCTCGCTATTGTTCTGCATTAGTATTCTTTTGAACTGTTTTTTGGCTTTTGGGGTTCGTTGCCAATAAAGCAACAACGACCATTGCAATTTTCTTTCATTCGTGAGACGTGATTCTCTCATCCTCCTATTGAAGATATTTTTGCCTTGCAAATCACCAATTATAGTGGGCTTTGAAATTTTTAACCAATTTCTTTTTAAGGCATACGCGGTGTAGCTTCAGTTGTGTGACTGATACGTCACATGTCACGATGGCATAACAGCTGGGCGACGGATCCGCATTGCAAAAAATTGCAAGTGTGAACAACATAAATGGAAAGAGCCATATTATTTAATTTAGAAATATTTGATAACGAGACTGATCTCAAATTGGTAAAAGGCATAGGACCCAAACGATAAAGCATCAAACCTCAAACATTTAAAACACCGGTTTTAATTAATCAAAAGAACTTTAAATAATGATATCTAATCTTAAACCAGAAAAATCCAAAAAAGAAAAAAGAAAAAAAAGTAACACCATCTTATCGTTCGTTTTCATATCTTATATGTGTGTGTTGCAATTTTTTTAAATGAAATTAAGGGTAATATTAATAGTTGTAAGCAACCAAAATGATCCATATATTTTTTGTGATCGTTATCATCGCAATCTTAGATATTTAGGTAAGTGTTTCTATATTATTTCTATTCAAGCGCATTCACCAACTGTTTAAAAAACGGCGAAATTTATAGTGCTGACTGATTTTTGACTGACTGATTTGTAAGAATTTTTATATCATCTATGTCCCGAATATTTGAGATATAATTGGTCGAAGAATGTTAAAATTGGTGCAATGTCCGAAGAATTTGGTAGCCTCTTCTAACGTATTAAGTTAAGTTAGCCTAACATTAGAGTCAGCAGCAGAGGAATCCTGAAATAAGATACACCAAGAAGCTCCACCACTGTCGCAGGATCAGGTCACCTGCGATGATTCGAAGACTATTTCTTCAATTTACGAAATGACTTTATATTGACTGTGTTCGATGAGAGTCTTTACACAAATTCATCAAAACCGAGCCTAGGCGTATCTATGGTACATTGTCGATCAAAGAAGCATTGAAAAATCAATCAAAAACTTTAGGATTCAGCCACTCAGGTTTTGGGCAAAATCGAAAATAACGGCAAAATGGTAAATATCATAATTCAAAAACTGTAAGTCTGACAAAAATCACATATTAGCGTTTTTGTAGGAAATTTTGTTAAGTATAATTTTTGTCTACCCAATAGAAACCAAGTTATTTAAAAAAAATTGAATTTAGGCGCCATTGGGCGTTCAAGTTTAATTTTTGTGCGATATGTCCATTTCTTTAAACCTATTAAAAAAAATTGTTACACAACCGATACAACGATGGTGCATAATATGTCACAAATAAAAGAGACCTTCATAACCTATGGACCAAATTTGATTTTTAAGAAAGAAATGGAAGGAAAAGTTGTCATCACAGAAACAAGACAAGATGGAGGAACGCTTTACATGTGCTATTGAACCAATAATTTTTGAGAATGAAGCAGAATTTGACAACAATGATGTTTGTTAGGTGATCCGTGGATGTTATAGCTATTTTAAGTCAACACGAAATATGTCAGAGATTAATTGTTGCTTATACGCCTGAACAAAATGGTGCTAGCGAAAGGGAAAATCGCAGATACTCAAATTCTCCAGTTGATTTTCCTTAATCTGTATGGGCTGAATTATGTAGCACTGCAATTTACGTTCTTAATAGAACAGGAAATTCTTTAGTAAAAGACGTATCACCGTATGTGTTATGGATGGATAAGAAACCAAGAATTAATCACCTCGGAATCATAGGCTCGACCTGTTATGCACATGTTCCTGAGCAGACCAGAAGAAAAATGGATAGAAAAGCAATAAAAGGATACTTAATTGGTTATAATAAAGAAGAAAAGTACAGAATTTGGTTCGGTTCCAGACTTGTTTTGTCTAGGGATGTTCAGTGTTTAGAAAAATTGACCGACTATGAAGAGCGAGTTCAATTACCGCTACAAAACAATGAAACTGATAAATCCCAATGTTCTGAAAATCAAAAGAAGTGAAGATAATTAAACCCTCAGAAATAAAGATTTAGAAAAAAACAACTTGAAGTATGAATGAAGAAGTATCAGATTTTGATAAAGATATAGATTACGAAAATCTCAGAAAATTTGATGTGATTCTCTTAGAAAGCCTTCTATAGCACCATATTTCTCACCAAAGAATATGTTGTTATTGCTGAAGACATAATCCATTCAGTAAAAACTCCTAAGATATATACTGCAGTTATACACAGTGAAGAAAATAAGCAGTGATACCTAAGATAAATTTTCCAAAAGAAAATAAGACCAGATGGCGCAAAAGCATTGCCATATAAATGAATTTATAAACTGAAAACTAATCTTGATGGTTCTACTGATCGATACAAGGCAAGATTAGTCATTAAAGGGTTTAATCAACGGAAAGGAATAGATTATATTAAAACCTTTAATCCAGTGACAAGATTAACTACAGTACGATCAATTGTAAGCATCGCGGTGTGTGAAAAGCAGTTCTTGCAGCAGTTTGATGTCTCTACTGCTTTTGTTTATAGTGAATTACAACCAGATGGTTATAATCAAGGCAAAGATATGGTTTGCCAGTTAAATCGAAGTCTTTATGACTTAAAACAAGCACCAAAAGGATGGTATAACAGAATCAATACAAATAAAATCTATATGTTTGTGGCGGATTCATTTTACAAAAAAAAATTATCTTTTTGATAAACAACACAACAACGCAGTGCTTTCTTAATTAAAAAATTTTCTTAATAGTGGCGTAACACCAAGACAAAGTTTTGTTTGTAGAATCAATACATTTCTTCAAAAACTTGGATTTAAAACAAGTGAAGTTGATCCTTGCTTATACGTTAGAGATAGAAACAACAAGAAACTTTATGTTGATGACGGTCTCGTTGCAGCAACTTGCCAGCAAGAATTAAAACCTTTTATTGAAGAATTAAAGGCTGAATTTAAAATAATCTATGAATCAGCTACATATTTTTAGGGTTAGAAATTGAAAGTAAAATCAGTCAAGAAGCTTATGCCAGAAAAATCCTTGAACGCTTTAACTTTACAAACTGCAGACCCGTCACGACACCAATAGAAAAGATTTCTGAATTGTAAATAATAAGGGAAAGTATTAAAGCAAATCTCTTATGTTAATCAAAGTGCTTTGTGTGTTTTGAATGTGTCAATGTAAAGTTTTTAAAAAATTAGTCAAATAAAAGTGATTTTAATATTAATCAAATCTTTATCTACTGTTTACAACAAAAACTCTGCAAATCTCACTAATTTAATTAATTATGATTTTAGTGACTCACGGACAAGGTAGCCGAATACAACTTTAATTAATAAAAATACAGTAAATCCTGAAAATCTGTCACTGCGTTCCACGGACTTCTTACCCACAAAATGATAGCTAACGCTTGTTATAACAAATCACTGCACCATGCGTTTAACGTTGTGGATCCTATTTTGGTGGCATGAAATTGTCGACTTTCGTCTATTTGGCACACATACAAACAAAACTTTTGATAAAATCCGTAAAAATTACCGTTATAGAAACTTGACTTTCGGAAAATACACATAGAACACCATGGATCTCAGCGCTGGTTTGGGTTTGAAAAAACGAGGGTTCGGTTCGGTTTGGCTATCAAAAAACTACACGCCTCTATTTCAGTGATGCAAAGAGCGCAAACCCAACAAAAAAACAGTGCTGCCGATAAAGAAGTGGGGCAGAACGTCAAACACATGTTGCAGTGATTTTTAGTTTTTTCAGCGATTTCAGTAATACATTTGAGGTTAAGAAGTCCGTACTGCGTTTATATAAATTTTTATTCCTCTTAACCTAGTCCTGCATGTAAATAATGCTTGTTGATGTAGAAAACAAAACAATATTAAAATAAAAACTTATAAAGGGCAGGATTGATGCAAGATCAGCTTACCTGCGGTATTCTTCATTGATTTTTGATAAACTGTGTTTTCATACCACCTTATCAGAACGGAGAATAGTTTTATCTATGAGTTACCTCAGTAAAAGCTACTAGACACTAAAATCTTACCAACGATCCAGTGGCTATTTTCGCCAGTCTGACTTTCTTCCGCCATTTTGAATTCGTCGCTTATTTCTTCGATTTCAAAAACGGTCTCCGATATGGTTTCTAGAGTTTCGGCTTTGGCAACATTAAGGCTCGGTTTTTCAAATGGTTGTTGATAAGTGAATGGGTGCTTGTCTGGTTTCCCTGAAAAAAATTGAAAAAGAAACTGTTAAACTTGAAACTGTAAGCATTAGTTGAAAGATATAAAACCTTTTACCATTACACTTGTCTTATTCATAGTAAAAGAGGACAATAATTATTGTTCCTAATTTAAAAAGATCTGAAAAGGTGGTTAATTCTTTATCATTCTCAACGTCATTTTGTCAAATGATAAAGAATTGTAGTTATCCAATGTCATATTTTGTGAACATGAACAACTGTCCCCAAAATATCACATAATTAGATATCCCAAAATTATTCCAGTCGTAATCGAGATATGTTAGAAAGTATGATTAGTTTTTTAACAATATTTAAAAAAAAGTTAATGACAATAAATACCCACGTTTAAATAATAGGTATGCAAATTTTGCCGAGCTTTTAATTTTATATATTTTTGAAGATTTGATTAGATTTTTTTTATTATAAATTACTTACATTTTAAGTCAATAGAGGCCACAAGAATACTACTTAATTTAGTAAAGATTCAAAAGAATAATAACAAAATATTTGCATTGCCTATCATTGAAAATTTTTCTCTAATCTATAGTTTAAACCAAGTTTTTATTGTCATTTAAATGGCAAAAAAAATATATAGTCTTACCTTGTCAACAAAAAGTAATTTTACTTTCATTTACTATTATGGAAAAGCAAAACGGAAGACTACTAAATATACATGGTGTTTTTTTTGTAAAAACATAAAGAAGTAAATTAATTTGTTTACTGTGGTGTTAAAAATAATGCTCCCTTGTCAAATAAAACGGGGCTCTTACATTTATAAAATAGTCATATTAGATAACAAAAAACTGAAACGTCGAAATCGAGATGGGATAAATTTTCTTACGTTTATTCCTTAGCACCTAGGATACATACAGTGGATGGAGTCCTTGAAATTCACTAGCTTTTTTTCAATTTTCTTGAAAATCATTGACTTTTAAAAAAAATTTAAGATAAAATTAAGCACTCTATAAGAATAAAACGTAAATAAAAACTTATGGGTAAAAACAGCATCTAAATATGCGCAAATGCACAAACTTTTATTAAATTTGAAATTCCCCCAATAGTGTTTGACTAAAGTAAAACATTTGTGGCCTCTTATCTAGCAAATAAGCACCTATTTTTTACGTTTAAATATCTTACTAGATATAAATAATAGGAATAAAATGTGTATACAGTAATAAAAACCTCAAATTTGGCAAAAAAGTTGCAATATTTTAAATAAACAAATTGTTTTTTAATTTGTTGTCTAAATCTGGTTAATTCTGATTTTGTTCATTTAACATTTAATGTAAGTATGTGTGCGTGTGATTTTAACCCATTATTATTAAAGATATTATTTTGACATGTGTATTATTCAAAGAAATTTAAGTTAGAGAAACTATGTACAGTATTTTATTTTGTATAAAAATGAAAGTATTATTTTTTGAGTATTATCAACCCTTCTCAGAAGCGAACAAAAATGTCCATCGATGTCCGCTTATGAGAGCTTGCATTATAAATATACAAAATTAAAACCATATTAAAAATAAAGCTTTCCCATTTAACTACAGTATTTTTACCTTCCTAGCCCGCGCAGCAAAGGCTTTATTTTCGACGAAGTTCTTTTTCTGAGATAACGACGAAAATGTGTTATTTGGTCGTATTCTGACCTATGTTAGCAACATCGTCGACATGTCTGTCTGTGTGTCTCCGTAACACGATAGCTCCTAAACCGCTAAACCATTTTCATAAAATTTTCAGTTACAATAGCGTTCAACACTATAACGAGCAGAATTTTAATACATTAAAGCTATTGACAGTTTTCTAACAATTAAACATTTTTAAATATGCTAACTTTTTAACGGAGCATCGCAGCAATATGCGATTTTCGTAGATGTAGATCACATTTTTCTCAATAATTTGTGATATACCCAAAAACGTTGTAGGAGCTTACGTTTGTGAAGTGTGCTAATAGGCTATTGACAGTTTTCTAACAATTAAACATTTTTAAATATGCTAACTTTTTAACGGAGCATCGCAGCAATATGCGATTTTCGTAGATGTAGATCACATTTTTCTCAATAATTTGTGATATACCCAAAAACGTTGTAGGAGCTTACGTTTGTGAAGTGTGCTAATAGGCTAGCTAGGAAGGTATCAGATCCGGCATGCATCCATTTATTTTTATATAAAATCAGTTTTAGCATATTTATCTTGCAGGCTTATAAATATATTGTATTTTTTTAATATTTTTCGTTTGCATTACAAAAATAGTAGAACAATATAAAAAATGTGTTAAAATAATAATAATTTATTTACAAGATAAGAAAAATACATCGCAGATATTATACTGACAACCAGAATCAAAGTCGAATCCTGCACAAAAACAAACAAAACCCCACAAAAATTGCCTTGCATGTGGGTAATATAATTAATTTATATAAATAACTTTTTTGAGAAAAAATCTTGCCTTCTTCATATGTAGTTAATTTTAAGCTAATTATTTTTTATGTTTAGGAATCGGTTAGGTGAGTATTTAAAAAAATCTAAGGTTAGATCAGATTGAACTAAGCTAGGTTCAAATTAATTTAAGTTAAAAACAAAATAAAACACAGTTAGCTTCCTTCATAGTTATTTTTAAGCTCATTATTTTTTATGTTAAGGAATCGGTTAGGTGAGTATTTAAAAAAAATCTAAGGTTAGATCAGATTGAACTGAGCTAGGTTTAAATTAATTTTAGTTAAAAAGAAAATAAAACACAGTTTGCTTTCTTCATAGTTAATTTTAAGCTAATTATTTTTTATGTTAAGGAATCGGTTAGGTGAGTATTTTTAAAAAATCTAAGGTTAGACCAGATTGAACTGAGGTAGGTTTAAATTAATTTTAGTTAAAAACAAAGTAAAACACATACTATTTTAATAAATTCAAACCAAGAAATTTTTAAAAATGCATGCGAAAGTTAAAAACATGTTAGTTAGAGAGCCAAGTTGAACTGAAAACGCATGCGCAACATACCTTTAAGAATAATACCACCTCCAATGGCAGTCAAGAACAAGGTTTTTGACATTGAGGTACAAATAATACGTGGAAAATCATTATGAGGGTTACTGGTATCATTTTTACAACTTAGCTCTTTGCAATTGTCAAAAACTGTATTTTTTGCTGCAGATTCTTCCAATTTTGACACATTTTTTCGGTTTTTAACGTTAGATTTGACAATTTTGTAGATATTTCTAATTAAGAAATTTCTTGGCATTGTTTAAAAAATTAAATAAGTTGGCAAGTTCTTTGAATCAACTAAACCATGATAAATTTATATTCCATTTTTGCAAATTAACGCTTGATTTTATTTTATTACTTATCATAATAAATAATGTGTGTGAACTATGGACCCAATTATTATTTTTTCCAAAATTTTATAGCACTGTACGGTTTACGAAACAAAAATAAACAACAAATACGAGTATATTAAGCAAAAAAATCATTTAGAATTTCTATACAAAAAAAACTGACTTATAATATTAAAACGTACTTATTACGAAATTTAGCACACCTTGTTATTTAATTTAGTTATTAAAGACCTTCTGTTATATGAATAAGGTAGTTAGCAGAAGCACCGACTGAGGGTGTTCACAGGCTCGAGTGTTTGATTTGACGCCCCGAAGCGCTCGGAAGCTCTTTCTCTTTTTTTGAATGGGTTGCATTGAAGAGCATACAACCCATTCAAAAAAAGAAGAGCTGTCGAGTGCGTCAGGGCGTCAAATCGAACCCTTGTGCATGTGAACACCCTTGGCCGGTGCATTTGCTAACCATATTATTCATACTTCTGTCTTTCTGTCTGGACAGTAAAATCAACGAAAATGTCAAAGCAATTTTGATAATTTTTTAGCGAAAATAGTCGTTAAATAAAAATTAACATACTTTGTTATATAAATTAGTTATTAGATACTTTTTACCTTATATCTGTACCGCAACAGCTACGAGAATGCCAAACCGATTTTGATAAACAAACATTGTGGTTAATATAAATACTTCTGCAGGCAGTATTATTAAAATGTGAAAAGTTTAGAAAAAATACATTTCACACAACTTAAACGACAAGAACAACAAAAAGCAGGGATGATTGCTTGATTAAATTACTTTTTTGCAACACATTTGTATTAGCTAAACTTTTACCAGAGCTCCAGAGATATATCAGAAAAATCACAAATTCTGTTCAAAGAGAGTGAAATTTGAATGTCCTACTTTAAACAGTAAGATTGGATCACTTAATCATATTTCAAAAGTTTTGATATTTTGATTAAACAGCCAAACCAAAACATGAAAATGTGATAATCACAACTATCAATTAGTTAAAAGCGTGCTTTGTCACACTCTTTGCATGAGGTTAAACGTTAAAATTAAATGTATCGGTTATTTTTATCTGCAACGCGACATAGAGTTCGATTTTAAATGAATCTACACACAAACAAAAATAACCATCCACTAGTATATTATTAAATTAATGGATCCATGACGGATCTGATACTTTCCTAGCCCATTAGCTCCAAGTGAACCACAGCCTAAATCATCATTGAAAACAGTTTTTGTTAATATATCAGAAATGAAAGCTTCTACGAAATTTTTGGTTATAATACAAATTATTGAGAAAAATGTGTTGTACTATATTCCGGAAACCGCATAATGATGCCATGCTCCGTTAAAAAGTTACTATCAAAAAACTGTCATTAGCATTACTGTCATTAGCATTAATGGATTTGGACCCAAATCAGATCAGCTTGTGACAGTGCCGAACGCTATTTTAATGAAAATGTCATGAAAATTAGTCCAGTGGTTCCGGAGCTATCGTGAACCGGACAGATACACCCAAATAAAACATTTTATGGGCTAATTCAAAAAAAAAATTTTCATCGAAAACAATACCTTCTCTAGTCATTGCTGCGCGGGTTAGGAAGGTAAACACACGGACAGACGTCATGACGAAATTGCTAAGATAGGTCCAAATACACCCAAATAAAACATTTTCGGCGTTAATTTAAAAAACATTTTTTCATCGAAAACAATAGCTTCTCTAGTCATTGCTGCGCGGGTTAGGAAGGTAAAAATAGATATTGTCAATGTGCTGAAACCATATGTACCTAATTGCCTAAAAATATAAGCCCTTACTATGCTTTCTTTCACACCACTATTGAATTAATGACCCTCCTAATTAGTAGCTAGGCCGAAACCCATTCGTTTACTTCGCATAGATTAATTTCAGTAGTTTTTGAACATATACGACGAGTTCCGAACAAAAAGAAGTTTCTTTGCAAATTTACCGTTGCGTGCGTGCGTTTTTTTCAGATCAGATTTTTGCTATACCCCGTAGTTTTGCTAAGACAGGGAGTTTTTGAAAAAATTGCATTTTCAATAATCCCTTGTATCTCGTTTATTTTGCAAGATATTTTTACTCTGTAAAAACCTTTCTATGGCAACTTTTTTAGAAGAATATAATGACGAAGTCCATTTTTTAAAATATTGTTTAGTTTTTGAGATATGGTATTTATCATAAAAAAAATTAAATACGGACCTGGATTTTGTTTTTTATTATTTTAATTGGTTTCATGCTATTATTATCACAAAATAATAAAAAATGGATTTTTTTTTGTTTTAAGGAAAAAAAAAATATTTTATATTTAAAAAAATAATTTTAGTCCGAACCTGGAAATTTTTAACATAAATACAAATTAAAAATTGCTAGTTGAACGATTTTTAGTTTAAGTGTTTTGAAACTTAGCAAATTAAAATGGTTTTACTTTAATTTAAAGATTTATTTAAAACAAAGTCTACGACAAAAACAAAAAAAATAATAACTAATTTTATCTAATGATATAAATGTTAAAAATGATTGCGATTATGTGTAAGACATTTTTGTGTAATTTTTCTTAACGCATAAAAATATATATGCCGTTTAGATATTGGAATTTTGTTGCTTGAGTAAAGCAGTCAAACATATCACATTTTTCAAAATCTGGATATGGTCGATTTGTAGCCATTTTAGAATAATTTTGAGTGACTTATAAACAAAAATGACAAGTAAAATGACATTGTTAATACCACGCTTTTGTTTTTCCAGGTTGAAGTAAATTTCATGAGTTGCTGTGCTATCAAATAATTACTATGATATTTTTGTAACTTTTTTTACTTTATTTCTAAATCTTTTAATTAACGTTTCAAAACGGATAAACTAAAAATCCTTGAACTAGTGTGTCTTGTAATTTCAAATTTATATTTACGTTGGAAATTTCCAGATTCGGACTAAATTTTTTTTTAAATATTAAATATTTTTTTAAACTTTAAATTAAAAAAAATATTAAAGTTTTATCATTTTAATATAATAATAGCATGAAATCAATCAAAATATTAATAAAAAAATCCAGGTCCGTATTTAATTGTTTTATGATAAATACCATATCTCGAAACCTAAACAATATTTAAGAAAGTTGACAACGTCATTATTTTGCCCTAAAAAAGTTGCCATGTAAAGGTTTTTACAGAATAAAAATATTTCGCAAAATAAGCGAGATACAAGGAATTATTAAAAATGCAATTTTTCCAAAAACTCCCTGTATTAGCGAAACCACGGGGTATAGCAAAAATCTGATTACACCATTTTTAAGGACTCAAAAAAAGAGCACGGTAAGGTGCAATCAGAAAATCGATATCTTTATTAATAACCGAGTTTTTCATTTAATCCCATCGAAAATGAGACACGCTGTACATCTTACGTGTACAAAATTGCATTTTTAATAATTTCTTGTATCTCGCTTATTTTGCAAGATATTTTTATTATGTAAAAACCTCTCTATAGCAACTTTTTTAGAGCAAAATAATGACGTTGTCCATTTTTTAAATATTGTTTAGTTTGTAAGATATGGTATTTATCATAAAAAAAATAAATACGGACCTGGATTTTTTTTACTAGTATTTTGATTGGTTTCATGCTGTTATTATCTTAAAATGATAAAACTTTTAAAAAAATTTGTTTTAAGACTAAAAAAAATATTAATTATTTAAAAAAAAAATTTTAGTCCAATCCTGGAAATTTTCAACGTAAATATAAATTTAAAATTGCAAGACACATTAGTTGGACGATTTTTAGTTTATATGTTTTGAAACGTTAAGTAAAAGATTTATAAATGAAGTAAAAAACCAAATTATTTACAACATGGAAAAACAAAAGCGTGGAATTGACATTGTCATTTTACGAGTCATTTTTGTGAATAGCTCACTCAAAATTATTCTAAAATGGCTAGAAATCGACCATATCCAGATTTTGAAAAATGTGATATGTTTGACTGCTTTACTCAAGCAACAAAATTCCAATATCTAAACGGCATATATATTTTTATGCGTTAAGAAAAATTACACAAAAATGTCTTACACATAATCGCAATCATTTTTAAAAATGTAATATTTTTGACTGATTTATTCAAACCACAAAATCCCAATATTTAAACAGCAGAAAGATTATTAAGCAAAATGCGTTAAGAAAAATTGCTCAAAAATACCAACAATATCTCACACATAATGGCAATCAGTTTGAACATTTAAACCATTAAAGAAATACTCTGCCAATATGTGGGCCCCTAAGCTCACACTAGGTACTATAGTTATAGTGTACGTGCGAGCTAATAAAACTAAAACCTGAAATATATCTTATTCAACTCCACACTAAATTACCTTTTGTTTGATACCACATAAGCCATGTTTTGACTTAAACTTAAATTTTTGATGATTTAAATCTACCCCCACCCTTTTTGAAGAAAAAAAAACTAAAATGTATTTTGTTTAACTCCATACTCAATTACCTTTCGTTTGATATCACACACGCCATATTTTCACATAAACTCTAATTTTTGAAATCTTTTCCCACCCTTTTATTTGGCTTGTGTTCGGTGGATTTTGTTCATTTTTAAATAGGACCATCTCGACCCAAGACCAAGCCTAGGTACCAAATTTCATTAAAATCGGCCAAGCGGTTTTTGAGTTATGCGCGTTGGTCGTTACAGACAGACAGGCAGACAGACAGACAGACAGACAGACAGACAGACAGACAGACAGACAGACAGACAGACAGACAGACAGACAGACAGACAGACAGACAGACAGACAGACAGACAGATAGACAGACAGACAGACAGACAGACAGACAGACAGACAGACAGACAGACAGACAGACAGACAGACAGACAGACAGACAGACAGACAGACAGACAGACAGACAGACAGACAGACAGACAGACGGCGCGACAAAAAAGTTTTAAAATCATCTGAAACGCAAAGATATATAAAAAATTTTGAAATCGGAGCCACTTTTTTTTTCTCGCAAAAATTAGGATCACCATAGCTCACACTACTTTAGTATAGTAGAAGTGTGAGCTAAAAATAACGAATTACAAAAAATAATAACTAATTTTAGCTCACACTACTACCATAAACTAATAATATAATAGACGCTCAGCTTTCATTAGGCCAATAGCATACTCTTTAATTCACGCACTGAGGACCTTTGAAATCAGCCGGTGACGACCGGTGAGGGCGCTGATGTCGCTATTCGTTTGGTAATAGCAGGTAACCACATGGACTCCAATGCTCGCTCTGTCTTTTTTTTCTTATGCAATAATTTACATAGGAAAAAAGAGAGAGGAAGCGTTTTTGCCCCTGTGATTACTCCGTAGTGCAGTGTTGCCGATATTTTATTTAATTCAAAATCATTTGGAAAAATCTTTCAGTCACTCCTTTCAGTATACATGCAACCTTCTGTAGGGGTGGACGCGTCTTGCCCAGTGTAGGCATAGATATGTAGGTAAGAAAAAGTAGATATATTTTCTGACTTCCAAGAGTTAAGGCCAGAGGCAAATGTACAGTCCTTACACTTTAAAATTTTTCGGACAACTCAGAATTTTTTTGGGAAAACTCAAGAAATTTTCGGAAATGTCAGGAAAAACTCGGAAAATGTTTGGAAAAACTTGGAAAATTTTCAAAAAACTCGAGAAATGTTTTGAAAACCTCGGACAATTTTCAAAAAACTTTAGAAATGTTTGAAAAACCTCGCGAAATGCTCGGAAAAACTGGGAAAATTTTCGGAAATCCTGGAAAACTGGGGAAATGGTCAGAAAAACACGGAAAATGTTAAAAAAAACTCGAGAAATGTACAGAAAAACATACATTGGAAAAGAACTCTTTAACCTGCTACCATCTGAACTGAACAAAAGGTCAAAAAAATCTTTTAAAAAACAAATAAGCACTTGGTTACTTCAAAATTATCCAAAATTAAATTAAATAAATAAATAGATACCTAACTAACTAGAAACTGATCTTTAAGAATATTTCATAACTTTTTTTAGTTTTATATATTATTTGTTTTTTTTTTTCATTGTAGTAGTATAACTACTTAAAAATGTTGCATTTAGTTATTTTTACATTTATTTGTCTGAATTTTTTAAACTTTTTATTTAGCCAAATATTAAATTCAAAAATACGTAAAACACTTTTAAGTTAAACGGTTCAACTGAAATCATCAGCTGTATAAAAAACTAAAAAATTTTAAGTACACTAACGTGACTTTTAACAGACTAAGGTAAAAGCGTGGGGTGTATAAAAATAGTGTTAATAAACGATTGTTTAATCAAATAAGAATGACTTGTCTAAAAGCGTGAATGTTGAGAATGAGGCGCCAGCCGAGTGAAACAACAGGCGAGTGTAAGAAAGTTACTTTCTATCGAGTTGTGTACGCTATCTTTCCTACGAACACTGATGAGCTATACTCATTTTTGTAAAAACGGTTCTTTAATTTTGCACAAATCAAATGAAACTGCTTTTCCGCACATGTGTGGAAAGATACTTTGCAACACATGTGCAAAAAGTATTTTTCAAAAAATTTCTGCCCATGGGTGAAATCTAACGTTTTCTGAGGATGAAAATGGTGTGAAACCCATGATTTTCATGTGTGGTCGTAGGAAAAATATATTGCATATGAAATACCTCTTATAAAAATAATTAACAAACAAAAGTTTAATTTGATACCTTTGCGCTTTTTTTTCTCTTACATTCTATTTAGTTCTCTTTGCTCAAATAACCGTTCGCCCGCCTTTCTTTTTGTGTGTTCTTTCTGTCTAGAAATTAACAGTGTCGGAGTAGCAAAGGGACTACCGGGTGTGCCAAATTCGATGTAGTCGAAATTTATAAAAACTTATGTAAATATGAAGACATACGAGGGGATTATGAAAAGTCTGACTTTATGAAGGTGGCCTACAACTTTTTTATTTACAATTTTTTTTATTTTGGTGTAATTTACCTTATTAAATGTAAACTTTTTAAAATCCCGTCGGTCCTAAAAAACCACGAGGTGAATCAAATAATAGAATCTTTAATAAATATCCAAGGTGTTTTTAGTATAAATTTATTTTATTTATTAAGTAATAATAAATGGATCCATGACGGATAAGATACCTTCCTAGACTAGCCAATTAGCACACAATAAGTAAACTCCACCCTATTATATCAGCCCTAAAAAGTATTTTCTAAATTTATCGGAAATGAAAGTTACGAAGTTGTTGGTTCTACCGTTGTTTGATGGATCTCCATCAAACAACGGTTCTACTTAACATCTTTTAGTGATTTTTTACTGCGTATCCAAATTTTTCAAAAGGCCCGCGCGCCGCTGTTTTGTGTACCCTGCCCGATTTAACCCAAAACTAGTTAAAAATTAGTCTTGAAAAAGTTTTTGGAGTATTATAGGGTGTGTCTGTATAACTAATCAAAAAAAAAAAAAACTGTAATTTAACCCGGTACTCATATCTGCCGGGTGGACCAAAAAAACCCGGTCAAAATGTTTTTGTTATAACTATACTAACCAATTGATTAGGCTTTCAAGCAGAAAGATTTGATATTATAAATTCTAAGATGGCTGAGAGAATCAATCTTGCCTGTTTCAAAGAGGCTTTTTAATTCTTGTATTCCTGATTTTTGGAACTCTTAAAAACGCACTGTTTTCGCCACCCTCATGCAACTAGTTACGAATCATTAAAATCTCCCGATACCCGATTGCTCTTTGATCAAAACTATTAAAATTGAACAAAAGTCAAATTTGTCCTTCTATGAAGGATCGCTTCTTTGTATGTTGCGAAGATTTATTTTTTTATGATTAACTTGTGCGTGGTGGACCTAGGATCTTTTAAATAAATTCAAAAAAAGGTCGAAAAATTTCTCTCAACATAAGAAAAAACTACCCTTATGGAGGGTCAAATTCGAATTGGTAAGCCATATTATATTTAGAGATGGCTGAAAATTTAAATACGGATCTTTAATGAACTTGATCTTTGCCATGATGCTTTTTATTTAATTGTCGGTTTACTAGTAATGAATTTATGAGGAAATAAATGCACATAGAAATGGCAAGGCAATCGCATATTCTGTAAAATTTTTCTATACTTCTAAAAAAATTCAAAACATTTTCGGAATATAAAAATAAACGAACCTTTTTAAAAAGTAAAGTTTTTAGGTCCGCCATTTTGGATTTTACAATGACGGCAAATTTTGTTTGTGATCTTTTAAAAGCAATCAATCGTTAACCTGTATGTAAAAGAATATAGTTAAAGCAAAAATTAATTTTTAGGGGCCTAAACCGATTTAAACGATTCATATCTCCGAACCATGTTGTGCGTAGCAAAGATAGAGCTTTTCGACAAACAAAAATATATATCTAAAATTTCCGTAACAGAAGAATAAACGAGCCTCTTTCAAGGTCAAGTTTGATTCTGTCTGCCATCTGGGATTTTAAGATGGTGGACAAAAATATACTTTTACACAATTGTCCGATCAATTCCCTGCAAACTACTGCTTGCTTTGGTAAAATCTATAGTTGGAAAGCTATAACGATAAACATTTTGTCCGGGTTTTTGCCCACCCGGTATGACACAATAAATATAAAATATACATAGATGGCATATTTTTTTTCTTTTGCCCTTATATGCCCTATATATAGCAAACTAATAGGCGCTAGAAAAGATCAAACTAAGGATTTTTTTCTTATTATATTTTGCATCAAACCTCTTTGTTTTTTAGAAAAAGGGTTCAACAAACTTAACAGCTTTTATTTTATATTTTTTACTCCCTTGTAATAAACAATGAGAAATGCTGGCCAGTTGGCTCGATCAAGGCCATATTACACACACACACACACACACACATTTTATATTTTATTATAACTTCCTGAAAAATTAATTTATTATAACTTCCTGAAAAATTACAACAAAATGGATATTTTTTGAAATTATGCATGACAATAGGGGTAATAATTAAATGGCAAAATTATTTAAAAATAAATAGAAATACTCAAAATTATTACCAAAAATCTCTTCGTAACTTTTCTTTAACAAATTTTAAAAACTCTTTAATATGTAGTGCTACTACAGTAAATATCGGTTATAACGACATTGAACGGCCCGTAATTTCGGTCGTTAAAATCAAGCTTTGTAATAGAAAAAAAAAAGTAAAAAGTACTAAATATTGATTGTTAAAAACTAAAATTATACTTATTTTTAAAATTTATAAAATGTAAAGAAGAAAATCTTCGATTTTGAATCCGCCCATCCAACTTATAAATTGAATTTCATCTGCCCATTCGCGTATGCAAGGAAAGGGGATAATGGGGGTAATTATCCCCTCCCAAGATTCGTAAAAAGTGAGAATTTTTCCACAAAAATGCCCCCAGTTTTTTTTTCCCCCAGCGCAAAAAACTTTCTTTATTATTACTGAAATTATACCTATTTTAGTAGTATTCGTTTAAAATGAGGTCCTTAGCCTGAATTCATGGATCAAAAATGCAAATTGTTTTGCCTGCGGCGCGCAAGTAATCTCTAGTTATGTAAAAAATTTACATAAACTGCATAAAATTTTGTTTGTGGGACCTTAACACATATTAATAATTGCTATTATTTATTAAGTATGTGTGGCTGGACTGAATTGCCTCTCGCAAGATCAGGCCTCTATCAGCATCGTAGCTAGCCTCAGTTTTCAGGGGGGCCGTGGCGTAGATCTATTTTTTCATAGATATTTTTATAGTAGAGGGGGGAAAGCCCCCCGTGCCTCCTAGCTACAGCAATGTCCTACTCTCTACTAATAAAAAATACAGAAACAATATACCTAATATGTGTATCACATAAAACATGGGCCACAGCCTCGCTTAAACACTAGGCTAGCTTAAGGGCCTAAATAAGGGGGAAGTAGTTAGTAGGGTTAAATATCTCCACCTTGCCCCAAAAAATTAGTTCATTGTGGATATATTATATTACAATGATTTTTTTTATATTCTGAATTCTTGGGCTAGCTACGTCGATGGAGATTAGATAAAATGTATTTCTTTATGGACTGACACCTTGAATTATTTGTAGTTTTTTACATTTTTGTATTTATTTGTTTTTGGGTTTAAATATTTTTTATTAATAAAATTAATCATGCAAATTCCATTGAAAAAATTCTAACTATATGGATACAATCTCAAAAACTAAAAGCCAAAAGTGACAGATAAAATTTAATTTGACAGTTGGATTATTTATATTTTTTTAAATAAAAAAGCAATTTACAATCAATTGTTTTTTTTTTTATAAAAAAGTTATAGACCCCCTCTTAAAATGTAGACTACTTAGCTTATAAAGGGCTATTAAAATGAGGTTTTTACTTTTTTCTATATCCCCTAGAAATACCTAAACCCCCCAAAAAGATCGATATTGATATACATACAGGATGTATTAAAACGCAAAGGAAGCGAAATATATACAGTATGTCCCCCTAAGTTGGAATCATATGAAAAACTTTTTTATTATTAATTTTAGGAAAAAAAGTTATTCTTCAAAAAAAAACCTGCATTATCTAAAACCTAGAATACAGTCATCAAATATTAAATTTTTTCAGTGGTATACGAGGTTTGTCAAAAAATATGAGTTTTACTCAAGAGTAAAGTACCTTTAAATTTGCAAAATAAATGAATATGCACTTATTACGCGTTTTAATTTCAAAATTATTAGAAAACATCGAAAAACTAAAACTAATCACAAAATCATTCATTCAAAATAGAAAGAGTAGTAAAAAATAAAATAATCTGAAGTTTTAAACGTAATTTTTAATTCTGATCAACTTTTTTTAGTAACATTTTTCGATATTGTCAAATTTAAAGGTACTTTAATCTTGAGCAAAACTCATATTTTTTGACAAACCTCGTATACCATTAAAAAAATTTGATATTTGATGACTGTATTATAGGGTTTAGAGAATGCAGAACTTTTTATGAAAAATAACTTTTTTTTCTAAAATTATTAATAAAAAAGTTTTCCATATGATTCCAACTTAGGAGGACATACTGTATATATACATTTATATATGTATAAGTCGAAAACGTAAACGCCTAAGCATATTAAATAGGCAGTAGCTAGAAAAGGAATAATATTTGATTAAATTACGCGGTATACCAACCAAATTCTAAATACCTTATTCATAATGATCGAGTTCGACCAAACACACCGGGGCTCCCGAGAGGCTCTCTCTCTTTAATGCACCACATTCAAAAGACCGGAAGAATTGCCAAGCGCCCCGGGTTGTCTACGCGAACTCACTAACTGTCCACCTATTGAAAAATCAATCTGGGGAAAGTAGGAGAATTGTAAAGTAGATAGGTATAATTGTCTTTGGTATGGCAACATCGCCGACTCATTCAGGCGAGACAATTAGCAATTAATATTTACACCGTCGCGTATAGCCATCTGGTATGAGATTTCGGTAACACGGGCCATTTTTGGATCAGGCGTCTTTTATATTAGTTTATGCTACTACTATACTATAGTAGTGTGAGCTACGGTGATCCTAATTTTTTCGAGAAAAAAAAAGTTGCTCCGATTTCAAAAATGTTTATATATCTTTGCGTTTCAGATGATTTTGAAACTTTTTTGTTGCGCCGTCTGTCTGTAACAACCAACGCGCATAACTCAAAAACCGCTTGCCCGATTTTAATTAGATTTGGTACCTAGGCTGGGTCTCGGGTGGGGATGGTCCCATTTAAAAATGAACAAAATCCATCGAGCACAAGCCAAATAAAGGGGTGGGGATAGATTTCAAAAATTAGAGTTTATGTGAAAATATGGCGTGTGTGATATCAAACGAAAGGTAATTGAGTCTGGAGTTAAACAAAATAAATTTGAGTTAAAAAAAAGGTAGGGGTAGATTTCAAAAAATAGAGTTTAAGTGAAAATATGTCGTGTGTGATATCAAACGAAAGGTAATTGGAATTAAACAAAAAACATTTTAGTTTAAAAGAAAGGGTGGGGGACGTTAAAAATTAGAGTTTAAGTTAAAACATGGCTTGTGTGGTATCAAACGAAAGGTAAGTGTGTCTGGAGTTGAATAAAATATATTTCAGATTTTAGTTATATTAGCTCACACGAACACTATAACTATAGTACCTAGTGTGAGCTTAGGTACCCATGTATTGGCAGAATATTTTTGTATTTATCGTAGACTTTGTTTCAAATAAATCCTTAAATTAACGTAAAACCATTTTAATTTGCTAAGAATCAAAACAGTTAAACTAAAAATCGGTCAACTACCAATTTTTAATTTATATTTATGTTGGAAATTTTCAGGTTCGGACTAAGTTTTTTTTTAAAATAATAAATATTTTTTTAAAATCTTAAAACAAAAAAAATATTAGATTTTTATTCTTTTATGATAATAATAGCATGAAGCCAATCAAAATAGTAATAAAAAAAATACAGGTCCGTATTTAATTTTTTTATGATAAATACCATATCTCAAAAACTAAACAATATTTTAAAAAACTGACAACGTCATTATTTTCCTGTAAAAAAGTTGCCATAGAAAAGTTTTTACAGAATAAAAATATCTCGCAAAATAAGCGAGATATAAGGGATTATTAAAAATGCAATTTTTTCAAAAAGTTCCTGTATTAGCGAAAATCTGACTACACCATTTTTAAGAGTTTAAAAAAGAGCACGGTAAGGCGCAAACAGAATATCAATATCTTTAATAATAACCGAGTTTCCCATTTAATCCCATCGAAAATAAATGGGACACGCTTGTACAGGCATTATGCTGGAAATATATTTATTTTATTATGGACATTTTGAAACGCTTATCTCATACTTCGTATTGGTTGGTGTCTGCGCAGTAGCTAAATGCCATTGCCTAGCACGGTCCCTGGAGTAAGCTACGGATTGTACGGTAGTGGCACCTTTCAAGGATCTAACCTGGTACCTGGGCACGCCTTACTAGGCCCGTTGTGTAATTTAAATACTACCTAGTAAATAGTAGAGACCCTGTATGTATGACATATAATATGTCATACATACAGGGTCTCTAGAAAATAGAATCCAGGAAACTAGTAATTATATTTTAAGCTAGAAACTTAGTCATCATGATATACCACATAATGCCACGGTTGTAGCCGTAGACCACTGATGGGTCATAAGCCTTTTGACATAATCAATAGGGTATAGAGAGCCGCAAGAGCCCACACTAGCTGCTAGCTCCAAATAGACATTGCATATACACAGTTGTAACGTGTCATTTTTGCGTTTAAGGCAACGTTACATATTTGTTTATTTAGGTAAATAATCAAGGCTCTTTGATTCGTCTTTCTGTACACAAATCAAGGGTATTTTATAGAGCTAGGTTTGGAGGTTATATAGTGTCCAAAAAGTTACCTTATAAAGGAGACATTACATCGAATTACTGTGGACACTACGCACATCGCATTATCTGGACATCGTAATTGGAATTTAAGATCACAGGTTTCGGGAAAATCACATTAAAACTTTTGTTTGTTTTGTTTATTTCTGTAGTTTCGTCGTTTACTTGACGTTCATAAAGTTAAACAGCTGTTATGCTGGGGAATGGCGGCGTTGCCGCATCACAAATGGTTTCAGTAACAGGAAGGAAACATTTAGATGAACATTTCATTCCCTTACGTTTATTTTCGAGGATACTGGGACAATCCGAACCTCATATCCTTCACGGATTAACTAGTTTTGATAGTACGAAAACATATTTGGGTTGACCAGTAACAACCGAGGCCCCGCCCCTTTGATATCTTTATTAATTTGATGAGGAGAAGATAAAATAAATACGAGTTATGCACTTTTGTAAATGGGAGATAAACGAGGGATAAAAACCAAGACTAAAAGAATAAACGAAATCGTGTAACTTAACATCTGAACACTCTTGTGTCTGTAAGCAGTAGTTCAGTGTGTATTTTTGGGTTCAGGTTCAGAGACAACTTTGTTACTGTAGAAATGTTTTACAAAAATGGCGTTAAACCATATGAATATTAGAGAAAACATTTATAAAGAGCGAAGGAAACTTTTGACTAAGACTGTAACTGGAGTGCAACTAAATTCTGCGCTCAGTATAGCTTTACTCATATGGGAATTGGTTGAGTGTTCGAATATTCCTGGGTTTGATGCAAGCCCTGGTCTTCGGTAATTGATTTTACAGTCGATGGTTTCAATGCTGAGCTTCTTACAGTCCGGTAGGCAAATGTTCGGTCTATGGATGGAGGGTGTCTCGACGTCCTTGTTATAAAAATTTCAACCGTGGAAATAGATCCGACAACACCTCAATGCACGTTTTACATACTTTCAATGTCCCCTTGGTCGGTGCTGGCCCCTACATACCGGTATGGAACTATTGCTGTATTTCCTCATTGGTTAGTTTGAAAACCGCGGGTCTTTTCTTCCAGTCTCGTGTTACTGTCCCCACTCCCCACCACATTTGAAAAACGGTTTCCGGCCACTTCATTTTTTGTGTTCTGCCTGCTCTCTTACTAACGAATTTTGGCTGGGTCGACAACAGTTTCTGGGATCGCCTTTGTTTTTGGTTTTTGGCACTGCAGCGAATTGCAGGAGATATCCCAGAAACTGTAGAAGTGAGTCCGTCGTGTTTAGGCGAAATCTAAAGTGACGCTCATACCCTTTTGAGGGGATTTTAAGTCGGCCTACGCCATTTGTACGGGGAAGAGCATTGGTAAGTTCGATTTTATTTTTTTATTTTTTTATTATTTGAGGACTCTTCAAGATAATATTTGCCTCCCAAATTGTAATTATTTTTCGTGTGAAATGTACTTTTTTTTGACAAAAGACGTGGGGAATTTTTGGCGTTTTTAAATTTTTCTTTTAACCACGTGTTGGATAAAAACTATATATTGTTTTTCTCCTTTGTCTACAGCCCTGTCCATTCCACCGACAGCCGTGCTGGACGCTGGTGGGAAGCCGGACGAGCCAGTTACCCAGTAACCCTGGGAAAGGCACACACACGTTAGAGTTATTTTAGTTCATCTGTTTAAATCTGCTGTATTTTTATTGAGTCGACATGGGGTTCTCCAGGAAACTGAAACATTTCATTTTCCACAGGGTTTTACGCTCGGGCAAGAAGCCAACAGCCTTTTGACCACCATGTGCGGCCCTAGCACCATGTGCTAAGCGAGCACAAGGGGAGACGCGGGCAAACCAGGAGCAGCAGTAGCAGTGAGGAGGTGTCTGGACAACTCCAGGTTTACAAACTAGAACACACATTTATACATAAAATAATCAAGGACCAAGGTAGGAGCAAGCCTTAACTATAATTTTTTTCCATATATAATTTCCACAATATAATTTAGACATAATCTTTTCCAATGCAATTTTTAAAGTATAATTTAACACCTCTTGTAAACGCAAGATAAGGTATGACGTCATAACCCTAGTTTTGCGGCATATTTACTACATTGACTTGTTTCCTTCATTTCATTTATTTAAGATAATTTTACTGTCAAATTTAAAGTGCCTTGCTATTTTGGCCCTATTTAAAGTGCCTTGCTATTTTGTCCCTGACTTGTTTGGTATTTTTCTCAGGTTTACAATCAAAATATACAAGATGAACTAAATTTCTGTGTTATTTGTACAATCCAGTGAACCAACTTTGCGGAGACGAAAGAGAGATGAGATTATATGTTTTAGCGGTTTCTTTACACTGTTTTACCTCATGGGGTAGATCTCGGACTGGGTTGCTGTCTGTCTCATTCTACCTAGCGTAGAATGATGACAGCGGATATTTGGTCCAGATCTCCCCTATGACAGAATACTTTTGGAAGTATATTTATTTTTTCAATCATTTACACAACTGAGTCTCACACTACTGACTCAGACGTAGGTACACTATGACCTGTTAAAGGAGTCCATCTACCTGTAAAGTGCTTCTAGTTTTATCATTTTGATTTAGTTAAAAATCTTTTAGAATTTTATCTCGTTTATTAGTCAATTTTTTTGGTTTTTTAATTACACAAATACTCTGGAAGCCTCAGAAGTAGGTAGAATTTCATTGTTTAGCTACAACGTTTGGGTTGAACTGTATTTTATTTAAGATCTTCTTTGTAAAACATTGGTATTAAATAATGTGGCGCACTTAAAATTTTCTTATTTCGGAACCTCCCTTCTCCACTGTATAAAAGTTACCGGGCATATCAATGTTTTACCTAGCTGGAAAATACAGTTCTGCTTCCAGATATTTGTTTAATTATTCAATGATTTTGTTGTGTCACAAGTTGGCAAATTGTCACTATCCTAATTACAATGTCGCAAAATGACGGCAACGTCTTTAAGCTGCCACAAATGTCACACAACGCATTTTAATAGGCCACAAATTGGCGCCCTACGTGTGTTTTGGCTAGTATTTTTAACATCTGATGTAATTTTTTTGTTCTTTTTTAATTTGAAAAAAAAAAGAAAAAACTTTTTTTTGAATTTTTTGGAATTTTAGGAGTTTTTATTGAACCGAGTCCAACTCATGTCTTAATTCTTTAAAGTTTTTTGTAGGAAAAACATGTTTTAATTTTTTTTAAGAAAAATAAATACAACAATGTAAATTTACTTCAATTTTTTTTTTGTTGATTTATAGGTGGATGGACCTCCAGACATGGTCTTTTTATGTTTTAAATATATGACATAGGTAGTGTGTTTTTTTCTAACAATTTTTTTCTGCAGGTTCATTTATTTATATTTTATTATTTCCTGCTTGTGATAAGATAGAAATTGTTTCACAGATTATTTTTTGGTCAGTCAATTTATTTAGGTCAACAAGTTTTTTGGTGATTTTAATTTTTTGTGGGATATCACCACTTGGAAATTGGAATATTTTTACAGGGTTTCACACAAATTTTTCTTGGCTGAGTTGTTTTAAAGTAAATATAGCTTAACAGATGGTAGCTTTGTTTAGTTGAAAGTATTAATTAGTAATGAAAGAAAAGGAAAATGAGTTTTTTTTGCTTTGTCATTTTCTTTTCTTGTTTTTTTTGGAGGTAACTGTTGATGACAATTAAGAACTTACGTCACTCAGTTACATCGGGTCAGAGGAGGGTACTACTACTAGTGTCGGCTCGGGAGGTTAGGAAACACAAGGCTAAAACCCCTAGAGCAACACCTTGGCTGAAGATCAATGCCAAAAGTCCAGTTGACATTTTTTTTTGGGGTATTTTGTTTGAAAGACAGTTTTTAGGTCTTTGGTTTAGTTGTCTAGTTGTGTTTCGTGACTGGTCAAATTTTTTTGGTAGAAAATACAGCGTTGGGCTTTGGAGTGCATTTTTTAAAAATGACCTACGGGTATTTCTATCAATTAAAGTTTTCTGGTTCACAATTATTTTTTTCTGTATTTTTTTCTGCGTTCAGGTCATAGCTTGGTCATGGCCATTGGAGAGCAAACATTTATGTTTGAGCCTTGAGAAGTTTTGCCTGCTCCAGATTGAATACAGAGAAAATGCATTTGAAGCCCAACTAGATATAATACCACAAAAGAAATGTTTAACTGAGACAGATATAGATATAAGTTTTTTTTGGTTCTTTTAGTTCACTTGTAAAGTTCAGAAATTTTTTAAGTAATGTCATTTTGAGGCCGTGAAATTGGTCAGTGAATTTAAGAGAGACTTAAAGTAAATATAAATGCTAGGCGGTGGTAATTGGTAAAAATATTTCAAAATTTTAATTCGTTTTAAATAATTTAATTTTTCTTAAAAAGATTATTTTTTTTTGTAAACATAACTTCTCGAATTCTTGTTTTGGTCAAAACGGTTTTTATAGTGGTCGTAATTTTAAAGGGTGACCAGATAGGTTATATTTTTTTGGGGGACCAAACAGGAATTTCTTGAGTTACAAAAGGTGAACTTTTTTTTTGTCTTAGTTGATCAGGCAGGAATAAATAAATCTTTTACTTCCGAATCATAACTTTAAATAACAAGATTTATTGGTTAAGTGTTTGGGTCTTATAGAAAAAAAACGTTTTGTTTTTGGAGGATACTGGTATGATATGGAATTATTTTAATTTCATGCGAAATGTTGTTTGACGGCAGATATGCTAGTCTTCAGTTTTTTGTTAGTTTGCATTTCAGGACAGTGGCGTGTACTTAAGGGGGCCTGTCATCTGCGCCCATTGTAAAGCAACTTCCAACTTACTTGCTTAGCTTTTTCACTTAATCTTCGTTTGGTTGCTTCTGAAATTAAAGCGTTATGTTGGATAACGATGGATGGTGTTAGACTGAGAAAGTACCTAGGTATTTAGGGATGAAAACTTGGAAGTTGTGGACAATTGGGAAATAATTTTTTTATTTCATTTTTTTTTAATTTTAAAATAATTTCATACTGGTGACCTCAAATAATGAAGCAAATTTTTAAATTACAATACACTGTTGTGGAATAAATGGGAAAGTGTTCAGGTTAAACAATAAATTTAAGATGATTGATTTTTAAAAAACGATTTCAATCTAAGAATAAATTTAAAAACAATAGGTTTTCTTTGATGAGACTAAACAATGATGAGGGCATATACTTTTTTTTTGTTATGCATAATATGATAGTAGTACCTTTTGTATTGCAATAATTAGGGGTTTTCCTCCCGCGAGCTGGGTGGAAATGGAAAAATGTTTGGTTCGGAGTGTAGAAATCGATGAACGAGGACTTCCTGCTAATCTTTTTAGGATTTCGCAACTTCGGTTTTCGCTAAATTAAAATACATCCAAATTTGGCCTACAGGCTGAATCTCACATCTTCCAGGACCTTGCAGATTCGCGGAGAAAGACAATTTTTGTGATCTGTTTAGTTATGATAGGAATTAAAATAGTAACATGCACATGAGGGAACTAGATATATTTAGGTTAAAAAGTAGTAAGAACACTGATCTGAACAATTTTCCATAATAGTGTCCTATTTTCACAGGGTGCTTCAAAATATCTTCACCCTTTCTTTGAAATAAGATTGTTTCGCCCTTCGTCCAGATGGGATTGGAATGGAAATCACAAGTTTTTGGGTTTATTGACATTATACTTAGGGAATAGGGGAAATGTCTAATAAAAAGTTTTTTGGTTTTAGGCCGAGTTTTGTTGAGATAACAAAAATTTAATTGGGGCCGGGAGTTTTATTATGCTCTTTTAAAATTAATGTAATAGTTTTGGCTTCTTGACTTTTGTTTTCTGGGTTTTACGCAGGATTATTCCCAACTGTTTCATTTCAAAATGTCATTTGTAAGTGATAGGATCTCATTAGCCCTTGTACATTTGGTAATTTTGCTTTGAATAATGGTTGTGGAGGGGGCCCAACTTAATTTTATATCTCGTAAACACCAGAAATAAGGATCTGAGAATGCATTAAGCAGTAACTTTTTTTTTGATTAGATGTTGTGTGTAAAAACACTTGAGTAGGCAGATTTAGTTTTACAACGTTCTTATAGGTGAACCTTGAAATTGTTTTCATATTTGTTTTTTGAAAGTGCACACAAGGTAATTCTTTACGGAGTTAAGTGCAAAGGTTCTTCACATTATAGTGGTACAGTAAATAAGTACTCACGTTGTTTGTTTCCTTTAGTAATAATTTTAAACAAATATACTAACACCGTTTGTTTTTTTGTAACATAAATATTTTTTTAACTTTTCCTAAACTGATTGTTTTTTGCAATTACGATTTTTATACCTTATGATTCTTAAGTAAATTTAATTTTCAACATTTTTTTTGTATAGTAAATTAATTTTTCTAGCTCATTTACTTTTCACATTGCCACAGTTTTGGGAGAGGAAAGGGAATTGACAACTGTTTTTTTAAAGGAAAAGAACAAAAACTGTTGCATGACAACTCGAATAAGATTTTTCTGGTGTTGGTTTTATTTAAAAAAATTTTTAAGGTTCACTAATAGGAGTTGCAACCCCACTTAAACATTTTTAATTTTTTTGAAAATATTTTTTTAAATATTTTTTTTTTTAATATTTTTTTTTAAGGAAGGAGACTTGATTTTCTTGTTGCAAAAATGTTTTTTTTGGTGCATAGTAGTACCTTGCCCTACAATGATTTTACCAGTTTATTTAAATATTTTTTTTTCCTGAATTAAAATATAATTTTATTTCGAACCCTCACGTTTTAACAACCTATCATCATTTGTTTTAAAAAAATTTTTCTTCTCCCTACTCCAAACCACCTATCAAAGTGGAGTAATTTTTGAAAATTTTAGTGAGTCACTAATTCATTTTTTTGACTATTGGACTACTGTGGTCGACACCAAAAAAATTTTTTTTTTTTTTTTTTTTGGCCACCTTTCGGTACGATCCTAGGGTCTTCTTGACCATGGTTTGCATCAATTTAGTTAAAATTTTGGGAATTTCATTTTAACGATTATTAGAGAGTTGCAGTCCTACCAAGACGTTATTTCTGTAAATTTTTTAATAACATCGGTAATTTTTTTTTTAATTTTTTTTAATTACACACAACATTCTTACTAGTCTAATTCAACGCAATTTCAGCGAGCGGATTTTTTTTTTAATTGAGCATATTTTACGATTTCTATAACATGAACATCTGTTCCGGCGTTTATTGCGTTCACTTATATATTAAGGGATGATGTGACCTTAAGCAATGCATGTTTCGTGTAAACTCAGAGTAGGTAAGCAGGTTAAAGTAGGTTTTGATTTTTTCTTTTTAGAAAAATCATTGTATACGGCGATTTGGGTTTTTTTTGAGGAGTTTAGTTGTGGAGCCGTTCTGCAATAGCAGGAGTATACCCTAGCTTTAACTGTGTACAACAGCTTTGGGATTTTTTGTTATAGGTAGTCTGTTGTACGTTCCATTTAGGGATAAATTTACCTATTCGGTTGCTGAGATAAACAAACATCACTTAACTTTAATTTTAATCCATTTCAGCTAGGATAAGCGCAATTATTTTTCTTTGGTTTTACTCACGCAGGAGTGAAACATAAGACCTAAACACTGCCAAAACTCTTGTCTCTCTTTTATTTTTTTAAACTTTTTTATGGCTACTTGTTAATTCTAATTTAGGATTTAAGTAGTTATTTCTCTCTGCAAGGTTGGACGTCATAGTTGGTTGTACAAATACTTAATATAAATTATGATTACATTTTTAAATGCAAATAAATTTTATTTTCTTACTGCTCCGGTGTTTTTCGGTCTTGTTCGCGTCTGCCCGTATTTAAGTTTTATATTTTCTACATTTGTGAGAAAATTTATAGTGATTTTCACTAGTGAGTTTAAAGTGAACTTTGTGTTTGTTATTGCGTGGTTTAGTTTTTATAATTGGGAGGTATAATTAAGAGGTTTAAAGTTTAAAGTTTTAATATAAAAGGCACCATGGCTGTTTCGGTGAGTCGGTTGTCGGACATAAGGTACTTAGTCAAGGACGAGTTAATCTACGAATTAACATGGAGAGGCATAGCCATTGAATCGGTGGAAGAAATGAAGCAACAGCTCATGCTGATTAAGCAAAGAGAAAAGACTGATGCAAGTATGAGATACCCTCCGTATCCCTTTACGTTTGGCCAGGATGCCTTTAGCTGCATGAAGAAGCTTGATAGTCTGGTACCGCTGGTAGAGAAGTTCTCTGGTACGAGTAAAGGGGGAGAGTTTAGGAAAATCGCTGTAAGGTTGGAACACGTGTTAGCCAGGATTAATAACATGAATCCGTCTAACTTTGAAGAAAGTCAAACCAAAGGCATACTGGTTGCGGAAACCTTGAGTTTGATTGGGAGGTTGCAGAGCCAAGCAACAGATTTATTGAGAGTTGGCGTTGCCTCAGATGATGATGAAGCATCTGAAACCCATTCAACGAGTCGAGGCTCAGACCAGTCAACAAATGCTGGCAACACACCAAACCAGTCTCATTTCCCGCAACCACAGCACTCGAGCACACAAAGAACAGCTCAACAGCCTACGAACCAACCGTCGGTCATTGCTCCAGTGCAAATGCAAGTGCTAACGAACCCAACTCAAGCACCAATACAGGCACCAGTCCCTATGCCGATTGAGAATTACGGTACATCAGCTTTTCATTATCAACAACCGTCTACCGTTCCTTTGAGTCTAGCTGCCCTCCAAAGTAGCATAGCACCAATTGCTCAGTCACGACCATTTTCATGTTCGTCGCCAGTACCAATGTCAAGTGATCCTGGTACCTCATATCACGTTGCACCTGTACCTCCGCATAAATGGAACCTTAAGTTTACAGGCGAGAGGGGTACGATCTCCGTCACCGCATTTTTTGAGAGAGTGGACGAGTTAAGTCAGGCTAGAGGAGTCAGCAAAAAGGTTTTACTGAATTCAGGCATTGATCTTTTTGAAAAGTCAGCTTATACTTTTTACAAAGATGTACGTAGAGAAGTACATACATGGGAACAGCTGGAACAAAGGTTCATGGCAGAATATCTTCCTTCTTCATATGGCGAGAAGCTATTGAAGGAAATACAAAAACGTAAACAAGGCCCCGGAGAGTCTATAGGGACCTATATTGCTGTCATGAACACGTATTTCCAAAGACTTGGCTGTCCTGTTTCCGAAGAGGCGAAATTAGCTATCGTCTTCAGAAATATCGCGGACATTTATAAGAAAGGGTTGATTGCTACTGAGGTCAATAGCCTATAACATTTAAAAGATTTGTGTCGTAGAATAGACCAGAGATATGGGTTAGAGGAGGAGAACTTTACTCCTAGAAGAAACCAATCTATTGAACCTGACTTGGCCTACGTTGACGTAGAGAGCGATTTTGACGATTTTCCAACAGGGGTTGATGCAATTCAAATATCAGGTGCCGGGACATCAAATCAACAGAATTTGAATATTCCTGATAATAGATTTAACAGAGATAGGCAGCAGCCAGCGAGCAGTTTCGCTGCTAGAGCTGATAGAGAGAGACAACAACCAGCTAGTGGTCA
Source organism: Aspidapion aeneum (assembly GCA_963576565.1). Lineage (NCBI taxonomy): Eukaryota > Metazoa > Arthropoda > Insecta > Coleoptera > Brentidae > Aspidapion > Aspidapion aeneum. Next base: position 29,436,596 of record OY755046.1, on the reverse strand, counting down.
GGCTAGTGTAAATGACAGAGATGTACAACCACCACAAGGTGCTAGGTCTGGTAGGGCGAATAGGGACGTTGTTTGTTATAGATGCAACCAAACAGGGCACATGGCAATCGGGTGCGCATTATCTAGAGGTAAGCAGTGTTATTCGTGTGGACAGGCAGGGGTTACAGTAAGAGAATGTCGTAATTGTAATCGTCAGGGAAACGGACCCAGGCGATCGTAGGTGGTCGACCTTCGAGTCAGCCTGAACAAGCATCGACCGATAGGCTAACGAACGTTTTAGATTATGTGATAAGTCATGCTCGTAAAGATGAGAGACCTTATTTAGAAGTGGATGTACTCGGAAATAAGTTATTAGGTTTGTTGGATTCCGGGGCTTCACGTACCTTTTTAGGGAATCATGGTTGGTCAATCATCGAGAGGTTTGGTTTTTCACTGGATACGACGAAGAAGACGAGTTGTATTGTGGCAAATGGTCAAAGCACGAGTAGTATTGGGACAGTGCAGCTTCCTATGCGAGTTCAGGATAAATTTAGGTTAATAGAGGTCGTCGTCGTTCCTGAGTTGCCGCACACTTAGATTTTAGGATTAGATTTTTGGATTTCGATGGGGATAGTACCGAACTTAAGTACTAATGAGTGGCACTTTGCCGATAATAAAGATGTGATTTGTTCTTTAGAAACATCAGACCAACAAACTACTCTTACGCCTTATGAATCAGAACGACTAGAGGAATTGGTCGATAAATATAAGACTATTATGGGTGACTCACTAGGATGTACAGACAGGGTAGAGCATAAGATTACAACAAATGCAGCACCGATAAGACAACGTTCTTATAAGGTTTCACCGGTCATTCAAAAACTTATTGATGACGAGATCGACGAAATGCTGAAAATGGATGTGATAGAACGTAGTAGTAGTTCATGGGCTTCACCAGTGGTAATGGTTCAAAAGAAAAACACAAAGAAATATCGTTTCTGTGTAGACTACCGCAAATTGAACTCAGTGACGGCGCGTGATAGTTATCCTTTACCACTCGTATCCGAGATTCTTGACAAGTTGAAAGATGCTAAATACTTGTCAACTTTAGATATCAAGAGTGCTTATTGGCAAGTACCAATGGAAGAATCATCGAAGCCACTAACAGCATTCATCTGTCGACGAGGTCTCTTCCAATTTAAGCGGTTACCATTTGGTCTTCATAATGCACCTGCAACTTGGCAAAGACTCATAGATAGCATCATAGGGAACGATTTAGACCCCTACGTGTACGTATATCTCGATGACCTCGTAATTGTCACACAGAGCTTTTCTGAACATTCTTGAGGAAGTCCTACGAAGATTGCAGAATGCAAAGATAACGGTAAGTTGGGAGAAATGCCAACTGTGTAGGCCAGAAATGACTTATTTAGGTTTCGTAGTGGACCGTCGAGGCATCCGAGTTGACCCTAATAAAATTAAAGCCATGTTAGAGCTCCAGAGGCCCTCAACTTTCACCATCTAACGAATATTGGAAAGAGGTAGTCCCCAAAGATCATAGGCGTAGAATTATTGGAGAAGCTCACGATCCTCCTACCGCAGGACATATGGGTGTGTATAAAACCTTCCACAGACTGGCAGAAAAATATTATTGGCCGAAAATGCGCCAGGACGTGGCAACTTTTGTAAAGAAATGCTTTGTCTGTGCAGCTCATAAAGGTGATACACAAGGTGTATCTGATCAGATGATATCTCACCCAAAACCAACTCGTCCTTGGGAAATTATTTCGACTGATTTAAGTGGACCTCTACCTCGTTCAACAAAGGGTAATTGCTGGATTCTCGTCGTTACGGACTATTTGAGTAAGTTTTCCTTAGTTTTTCCAATGCGAACAGCCCCTACTCAAGCTGTTGTCAAGCATCTTGAGGAGCAAGTATTTATGGTCTTCGGAGTACCCCGTTTGATACTTTGTGATAATGGCCCTCAGTACAAAAGTAACGAGTTTAAACGTTTTGCTGAGAGTTATCAGGTTAAAATTCAGTATAATCCGTATTATCACCCCAGAGCAAATCCAACAGAAAGGACGAATCGTACGTTAAAAACCATGTTATGTTGTTATGTGAAAGACAACCACAGGAAGTGGGACGAACAAATACATAAACTTGCCTGCGCGATTCGTACTGCAACCCATGAGACAACCAGGATGTCTCCTTTCTTTGTTAATTTTGGTAGGAATATGTGTTTGTCAGGAAAAGATTACTCGAACCCAGTTTTGTTATCTGAAGAGAATGGTGTACAATCCGCAGCTGGAAGTAAGAACGAAGGTTTCCGGAAGCTCTATGCTGATGTTAAGAGAAGGTTAGAGGTGGCTGGAGAGAAAAACGTAGTTCAGTATAATTTGCGTACAAGGGTACCCAACTTTGTTGTGGGTCAGCGTGTTTGGAAGAAAAATTATGTTTTGTCGGATGCTGCGAAGTTTTTCTCGAAGAAGTTAGCACCGAAATTCGTTGGTCCTTATGTGATTAGGAATAAAATTTCTCCATGGATATTTGAGCTTCAGGAACCATCGGGTAAAGTACTGCCAGGGAGTTGGCATGCCAAAGACCTTAAGTCTGCAGCGGACCTCTCCGATTAACCTTTTTAGGTTAATCGTCTTGAAGTTGGGGCGGGGGGATTATGTAACGTGTCATTTTTGCGTTTAAGGCAACGTTACATATTTGTTTATTTAGGTAAATAATCAAGGCTCTTTGATTCGTCTTTCTGTACACAAATCAAGGGTATTTTATAGAGCTAGGTTTGGAGGTTATATAGTGTCCAAAAAGTTACCTTATAAAGGAGACATTCCATCGAATTACTGTGGACACTACGCACATCGCATTATCTGGACATCGTAATTGGAATTTAAGATCACAGGTTTCGGGAAAATCACATTAAAACTTTTGTTTGTTTTGTTTATTTCTGTAGTTTCGTCGTTTACTTGACGTTCATAAAGTTAAACAGCTGTTATGCTGGGGAATGGCGGCGTTGCCGCATCACAAATGGTTTCAGTAACAGGAAGGAAACATTTAGATGAACATTTCATTCCCTTACGTTTATTTTCGAGGATATTGGGACAATCCGAACCTCATATCCTTCACGGATTAACTAGTTTTGATAGTACGAAAACATATTTGGGTTGACCAGTAACAACCGAGGCCCCGCCCCTTTGATATCTTTATTAATTTGATGAGGAGAAGATAAAATAAATACGAGTTATGCACTTTTGTAAATGGGAGATAAACGAGGGATAAAAACCAAGACTAAAAGAATAAACGAAATCGTGTAACTTAACATCTGAACACTCTTGTGTCTGTAAGCAGTAGTTCCAAAGAAATTCAAGGAACCCTAGAAGACGCATCCCCATTATTTAATACGCAAATTCATTCATCATGCATGAAATCTCAGAAAATTTCGCCGAATCCTCGCAGGCAACACTGTAAGAGGTATAAAAGAGAAATCGTTGAAAAAACCAGGATTTTGTTGAAAATAAAATAAATATTTTCCTATAAAATTTTTGCACCCAAAATTATAAAATTTTAATAAGTGTAAAATATTACCGGTACAGCTTTGACAGCCATTCTATTTTTACAGAATTAATTTTTTTATCGATTTATAATATTAGAAATCAATAACTTATTTACAGCTGGTAATATCCGTAGTTTTGATTTTTATTATTTTTCCCTAAAGTTAAGAAATCTACTTTATATTATTTTTTTCTGGACATAGAAAAGTGTTACTTTAATCCCTAAAATTTAAAACACAGGTAAAAGTGTTTCTTTTTATTTCAAATTGTCAAAGGTGTTTTTTTAGCTTTTTACTCTTTCACCTTGGTAATACATTGTTCTTAGTAAATTTTTTACAGTAAGTAGATTTGTTCTGTTAAAAAAAGTCAAAAACTCCGAATTATATACTCAGACCTTGAGATATTTATCAAAATGTGTGCATCAGGATTTAAAGAGTCTATTTGATCCCCTAGTCTACAGGGTGCATTTTCGACACTTTTGGGTGTTTTCGGTTTCTATGTTTATAATATTGATATGCGATGTTTACTATCATTCAAATTAAAGCACACTAAGGTGTAGTCGTTTTTTCTTCAATCTTCTCTAGAAGTTCCCGAAACCACCCAAATGATAAAAATGGGACAGCCTTTATTTATAATATAGATTTTTTTGTTATATTTTATCAGCAAAATTCTTGCCTCGAAATAAAAAGCACTCATTGGTTTATTTTACCAAAATCCATTCATTAGTTTATTAAACTCTAGCAATTAGTTTTTTTAGAAAATATTTGGTATGAGTCTGTGTTTTTTTACATTTGCAAATGTTAAAAAATATGACTTATTCAGTTTTATCAACAAAATACTTTTGATTTCCATAAAACAATCTATTTAATTTTTATTTACCAAATAAAATAAAAATGAAAAAATATTATTTATAATTAAGTGATTATTATACAGGGTGTCCCATAACTTAGGCGCCATAGTGCAGCAGGTGATAGAGGAGGTTATTTCCAAGAAAAAAGTTTATATAACATGGGGTCAACATTCATCTGTTTTTAAGATATAGGATTTTTAAAGAGGAGTGGGTGAAAACGGGTTATACAAAAAAAAATCTGTCACAGCCAGCTGAATACTCAGCTAATTGTGATTAAAAAATGTGGTACTCCTTTTTTAATAATATTACAAGTGGAGGAGGTACGGGCTGTCAAAATAACCTCGAAAATGTATAAAAAATAATAATTTTTTTAAAATTAATTTTTGCTTTCTCTTTTAAAAAATATCAATAATATTTCATTATTACGTATCGCTAGAGACTTGCTTTTATTAACAAAAAATATTTAAAAAACATTGCATTTAATATGGCATTCATAAAAGTTCATTATGGGGGATTATGTAACGTGTCATTTTTGCGTTTAAGGCAACGTTACATATTTGTTTATTTAGGTAAATAATCAAGGCTCTTTGATTCGTCTTTCTGTACACAAATCAAGGGTATTTTATAGAGCTAGGTTTGGAGGTTATATAGTGTCCAAAAAGTTACCTTATAAAGGAGACATTCCATCGAATTACTGTGGACACTACGCACATCGCATTATCTGGACATCGTAATTGGAATTTAAGATCACAGGTTTCGGGAAAATCACATTAAAACTTTTGTTTGTTTTGTTTATTTCTGTAGTTTCGTCGTTTACTTGACGTTCATAAAGTTAAACAGCTGTTATGCTGGGGAATGGCGGCGTTGCCGCATCACAAATGGTTTCAGTAACAGGAAGGAAACATTTAGATGAACATTTCATTCCCTTACGTTTATTTTCGAGGATATTGGGACAATCCGAACCTCATATCCTTCACGGATTAACTAGTTTTGATAGTACGAAAACATATTTGGGTTGACCAGTAACAACCGAGGCCCCGCCCCTTTGATATCTTTATTAATTTGATGAGGAGAAGATAAAATAAATACGAGTTATGCACTTTTGTAAATGGGAGATAAACGAGGGATAAAAACCAAGACTAAAAGAATAAACGAAATCGTGTAACTTAACATCTGAACACTCTTGTGTCTGTAAGCAGTAGTTCCAAAGAAATTCAAGGAACCCTAGAAGACGCATCCCCATTATTTAATACGCAAATTCATTCATCATGCATGAAATCTCAGAAAATTTCGCCGAATCCTCGCAGGCAACACTGTAAGAGGTATAAAAGAGAAATCGTTGAAAAAACCAGGATTTTGTTGAAAATAAAATAAATATTTTCCTATAAAATTTTTGCACCCAAAATTATAAAATTTTAATAAGTGTAAAATATTACCGGTACAGCTTTGACAGCCATTCTATTTTTACAGAATTAATTTTTTTATCGATTTATAATATTAGAAATCAATAACTTATTTACAGCTGGTAATATCCGTAGTTTTGATTTTTATTATTTTTCCCTAAAGTTAAGAAATCTACTTTATATTATTTTTTTCTGGATATAGAAAAGTGTTACTTTAATCCCTAAAATTTAAAACACAGGTAAAAGTGTTTCTTTTTATTTCAAATTGTCAAAGGTGTTTTTTTAGCTTTTTACTCTTTCACCTTGGTAATACATTGTTCTTAGTAAATTTTTTACAGTAAGTAGATTTGTTCTGTTAAAAAAAGTCAAAAACTCCGAATTATATACTCAGACCTTGAGATATTTATCAAAATTTGTGCATCAGGATTTAAAGAGTCTATTTGATCCCCTAGTCTACAGGGTGCATTTTCGACACTTTTGGGTGTTTTCGGTTTCTATGTTTATAATATTGATATGCGATGTTTACTATCATTCAAATTAAAGCACACTAAGGTGTAGTCGTTTTTTCTTCAATCTTCTCTAGAAGTTCCCGAAACCACCCAAATGATAAAAATGGGACAGCCTTTATTTATAATATAGATTTTTTTGTTATATTTTATCAGCAAAATTCTTGCCTCGAAATAAAAAGCACTCATTGGTTTATTTTACCAAAATCCATTCATTAGTTTATTAAACTCTAGCAATTAGTTTTTTTAGAAAATATTTGGTATGAGTCTGTGTTTTTTTACATTTGCAAATGTTAAAAAATATGACTTATTCAGTTTTATCAACAAAATACTTTTGATTTCCATAAAACAATCTATTTAATTTTTATTTACCAAATAAAATAAAAATGAAAAAATATTATTTATAATTAAGTGATTATTATACAGGGTGTCCCATAACTTAGGCGCCATAGTGCAGCAGGTGATAGAGGAGGTTATTTCCAAGAAAAAAGTTTATATAACATGGGGTCAACATTCATCTGTTTTTAAGATATAGGATTTTTAAAGAGGAGTGGGTGAAAACGGGTTATACAAAAAAAAATCTGTCACAGCCAGCTGAATACTCAGCTAATTGTGATTAAAAAATGTGGTACTCCTTTTTTAATAATATTACAAGTGGAGGAGGTACGGGCTGTCAAAATAACCTCGAAAATGTATAAAAAATAATAATTTTTTTAAAATTAATTTTTGCTTTCTCTTTTAAAAAATATCAATAATATTTCATTATTACGTATCGCTAGAGACTTGCTTTTATTAACAAAAAATATTTAAAAAACATTGCATTTAATATGGCATTCATAAAAGTTCATACCAAAAAAATAGTATTTTCTAAAAAAATTGACTAACTTTTTTCAAATTAATTTTTTTAAATTAATTTCAATTTACTGCTTTTGTTCTAATACAAGACTACCCAATTTCTTATTTTTACTGCGTTTTTTTAAAAAGTTATTATCACAAAAGTTTAAAAAATTGCCAACAACAAGTTTTTGATCAGACATGACCTCCTCTTTCACTTGTTGGCCTATGGCCCCTAAGTAATGGGACACCCTATATATACAAACATTATTAAATTTGGCAAATATAAGAATTAAGAACAATATTTTAATCCATTTGACTCAAGGCTCTCTTTTAATTAATCACCAAGGACTATGCAGTAAGTAAGTGAAAAGGAAGTTAAAACTCTTTTTTTTCTGTGTAAAAGTAGGTACTACCTTTTTTCTTCTTATAGTTATATTTGTTAATTCTGACTACTTTTTTACATCATTATATGATGATCGAACATCAAAAACAACCAGTGATAATATATTATGTATACTTTATAATAAAAAGAGATAGTTGAATATTTAACTACTAACCACTAGTAGAGTTTTCTTAATTTGAACTAGTCTTTAACACCTGACCTTGGGCAAGGCATTTCGTACAAGATAGTGCCTACTAGGTGCTAAACGAACAAACTTATTAAGGCCAATAATCTCCCTCCAAAGCTCTCTCTTGTTTGGATCAGTGGGGAATATAGTAAACTCATAAATTTGAATATTTTTAAAATGTTTAATAACTGTACAGTAGCATGACATAACATAACATTACAGAGTGAAAATGGTTGTTTACATAAGAAATATATTTTTTAGAGTTATATATTATTGCCAGAATAAATTGAGAAACTTTTCCAAAAAAACCCAAACACTAGAGGTGGGAAAATAAGGGAATTTGCAACAATAAATAATGTTTCTTAAAACTTCTTTGTAAAATAAATCGCTAATATTTTGTAAAAAAAGTTATAAACCACACCACTGTGTTACCAAATCGTAAACAATATGACGGTTTCTAGAAGAGATTCAAACTTACCGGTGAAATGATAAATCCAGCCACTTCTCTTCACTTTTCTCACACAGAATGCACTTCTTAGGCATTTTTAAAGTTATTTAATAAAAAAAAATCTTAATTTTGTGATAAATATTGCAAAAAAACAACAAAAACGCACGTTTATTCGGATAACCTCTCAAAGGCAACAATAAATGATGCAAGGGTGACGTTTGGTCTACATGGTTGCCGCTATTAATTTTTTTCTGAAAAATAGCGAACAAAAATCAGTTTTTTGCATATTACGCGAGAACGATAAGTCGTAGGGCAAAATTTAATGTATGAGAAATATTACCCATAGGATTCCCTACAATCGGTCTCCATAGTCTATAGGTCTACAACCACACGTTTAGAAGAAAATTTGAAAAAATTATGTTTTTTGCAATTTATGCAAAAACGGTAAGTCATAAAAAAAATCTTTATTGACATAAAATGATCAAGACACAATTCTCTACAATGCGACAATGACAATTTACAGCTCTACAACCACATGTGTTGAAGACAGAGGGTGCCAAAAATGCCCATTATATACTTTTTTGCGTTTTACGCAAAAACCATAAGTCATAGAGCTGTGACTCACATAGGTGAATTGTAGAGAATGGCGTCCTGGAGATTTCTTGTCTATAATGTGTTTTTCTAGGACCTACCGTTTTTGCATAAAATAAAATAATAATTTTTGCAAATTTGGCGCCCTATATGTTCTACACGTAGTTGTAAACCTGTGGCCCAAAAGGAAAGAATGTAGAAAATTGTGTCCTTTAACATTTTATGTTTATAGTTTCTTTCTACGACTAAAAAAAACACAATTTTTGACAAGTAACCTGCCATTTACCTTCTAAACATGTCGTTGTAGACCTATAGACTATGGAGATTGATTGTAAAGACTCGTATGGGTAATATTTCTCTTAAAAAAAATTCTTCTCTACGACTTACCGTTTTTGCGTAAAATGCAAAAAACTGATTTTTGTCATTTTTGGTGCCCTCTTCTATACATGTAAGTCTAGAGCTATAACCTTTAAGAAAAATTGTAAAGGAATTTTTGAAGTGTAAACTTCTTTAGGCGCGTTTAGTAGTTTATGTGGGTACTGAATTGAACTGAGCCGTCAGACTCGGCTATGTAACGCTCATTCGGGTGAAGTCGGCTCGAGTCGACTAACTGTGAGAGGAACATTCAGCGAGCAACATGATGATGCAGATGAAGGCCAGTATTATTAATTTCGCATTGTTAAAGTTTACACTTCTACCATGTGGTCTTAAGCACACACAATTTTTTTTGTCAACAAAGGTTTTCTCTGCGACGTTCCATTTTCGCGTAAAATCACATCAAAACGCTTTTTTTTTCCAGAGTTGCCCAGGAGAGGGTTGTAGACTAATTTTTATATATATATATATATATATATATATATATTATATAAAGAAAAGGTTTTTGTAACTTTCGTGATCAAAACATTTAACTTAAATTTATTTGGACTAAAAGCAAGAGTTATTTTTATACCGAAAACATTTGTAGTGAGAACAATAATTAATAGTTAAAAGTGCAGTTTAGTCATCTGGTTTTAATAACTTAATACCACCTAGGAAGACAAAACTAATAAACTATTTATGAACTCTAACCTCACACCAAAGAAATTTAATTAAACTTACTTTCAGTTGAACGTTTTTCACACTTAAATGGAGTCTCGTTTTTTTCAGAAAACCGAAAACCAAATCAATATTTTAAACTGCGCATTCGCTATCGTACTTTTTCTTCTCACATAAGAGGTGCGCATGTGCAGTTTAAAAAAATAAGTTTGCATTACATGATATCGCCGCTAGTTATTTTGTGTTCCTGCAAAAAACAAGCTCAAGTTGGTTGACTGCACAAAAATTGCAATTTTGTGCTAATCGTTGTACGTTCTATAAAAATCGACAATCAACAATCTTCGAAAAAAACCAACTTTAGCTGATTATTTCTAATTTATACTTTCCTTTTAACTCAAAATAGATAAGGACTTAAACCGCCACATAGATCTATAACAACAGGGACTTAAAAGCAAATGTTTTATGATTTTTGTTAAGTTTAGGTACCTATGTAAACAAAAATTTACCGATTGATTATTGGACAACATATTCTAACTTAAAAAAAAAACTTTTTTTCAAACATTCGTATACATATGTGCATATAGGCACACAGACAGACATGCATACATACATATCTAGAGGTTATACTTACAACCTAGAATTAAATTGTATAGAAAAACATTATTAATGATAAGATCTCAAAAAAAAATCAATGAAAACAATCCTTTTCTCACATAGGATGGTAAACATATTCTATTACAGATACATGTATAGCAATCCAAAACGTAAGCCGAATTCAAAAACAAAATATTTTTTTTGATTTTTATTAGTTACCAATTTACTTATGTACCTACATCAAAATTACAAGTTATAAAAGTACTGGCAACATTGTTGCGAATTTGAAAGGAATCCCCAGTATAATACTTTTTGTGTCTGATGAAGTTTAGGATTTCTATACGGGGTCTACCTTTAGTTGAATGTTTTTGAGTAGTTCAGTGTGTATTTTTGGGTTCAGGTTCAGAGACAACTTTGTTACTGTAGAAATGTTTTACAAAAATGGCGTTAAACCATATGAATATTAGAGAAAACATTTATAAAGAGCGAAGGAAACTTTTGACTAAGACTGTAACTGGAGTGCAACTAAATTCTGCGCTCAGTATAGCTTTACTCATATGGGAATTGGTTGAGTGTTCGAATATTCCTGGGTTTGATGCATGCCCTGGTCTTCGGTAATTGATTTTACAGTCGATGGTTTCAATGCTGAGCTTCTTACAGTCCGGTAGGCAAATGTTCGGTCTATGGATGGAGGGTCTCTCGACGTCCTTGTTATAAAAATTTCAACCGTGGAAATAGATCCGACAACACCTCAATGCACGTTTTACATACTTTCAATGTCCCCTTGGTCGGTGCTGGCCCCTACATACCGGTATGGAACTATTGCTGTATTTCCTCATTGGTGAGTTTGAAAACCGCGGGTCTTTTCTTCCAGTCTCGTGTTACTGTCCCCACTCCCCACCACATTTGAAAAACGGTTTCCGGCCACTTCATTTTTTGTGTTCTGCCTGCTCTCTTGCTAACGAATTTTGGCTGGGTCGACAACAGTTTCTGGGATCGCCTTTGTTTTTGGTTTTTGGCACTGCAGCGAATTGCAGGAGATATCCCAGAAACTGTAGAAGTGAGTCCGTCGTGTTTAGGCGAAATCTAAAGTGACGCTCATACCCTTTTGAGGGGATTTTAAGTCGGCCTACGCCATTTGTACGGGGAAGAGCATTGGTAAGTTCAATTTTATTTTTTTATTTTTTTATTATTTGAGGACTCTTCAAGATAATATTTGCCTCCCAAATTGTAATTATTTTTCGTGTGAAATGTACTTTTTTGACAAAAGACGTGGGGAATTTTTGGCGTTTTTAAATTTTTCTTTTAACCACGTGTTGGATAAAAACTATATATTGTTTTTCTCCTTTGTCTACAGCCCTGTCCATTCCACCGACAGCCGTGCTGGACGCCGGACGAGCCAGTTACCCAGTAACCCTGGGAAAGGCACACACACGTTAGAGTTATTTTAGTTCATCTGTTTAAATCTGCTGTATTTTTATTGAGTCGACATGGGGTTCTCCAGGAAACTGAAACATTTCATTTTCCACAGGGTTTTACGCTCGGGCAAGAAGCCAACAGCCTTTTGACCACCATGTGCTGCCCTACCACCATGTGCTAAGCGAGCACAAGGGGAGACGCGGGCAAACCAGGAGCAGCAGTAGCAGTGAGGAGGTGTCTGGACAACTCCAGGTTTACAAACTAGAACACACATTTATACATAAAATAATCAAGGACCAAGGTAGGAGCAAGCCTTAACTATAATTTTTTTTCCATATATAATTTCCACAATATAATTTAGACATAATCTTTTCCAATATAATTTTTACAGTATAATTTAACACCTCTTGTAAACGCAAGATAAGGTATGACGTCATAACCCTAGTTTTGCGGCATATTTACTACATTGACTTGTTTCCTTCATTTCATTTATTTAAGATAATTTTACTGTCAAATTTAAAGTGCCTTGCTATTTTGGCCCTATTTAAAGTGCCTTGCTATTTTGTCCCTGACTTGTTTGGTATTTTTCTCAGGTTTACAATCAAAATATACAAGATGAACTAAATTTCTGTGTTATTTGTACAATCCAGTGAACCAACTTTGCGGAGACGAAAGAGAGATGAGATTATATGTTTTAGCGGTTTCTTTACACTGTTTTACCTCATGGGGTAGATCTCGGACTGGGTTGCTGTCTGTCTCATTCTACCTAGCGTAGAATGATGACAGCGGATATTTGGTCCAGATCTCCCCTATGACAGAATAATTTGGAAGTATATTTATTTTTATTTACACAACTGAGTCTCACACTACTGACTCAGACGTAGGTACACTATGACCTGTTAAAGGAGTCTATCTACCTGTAAAGTGCTTCTAGTTTTATCATTTTGATTCAGTTAAAAATCTTTTAGAATTTTATCTCGTTTATTAGTCAATTTTTTTTGGTTTTTTAATTACACAAATACTCTGGAAGCCTCAGAAGTAGGTAGAATTTCATTGTTTAGCTACAACGTTTGGGTTGAACTGTATTTTATTTAAGATCTTCTTTGTAAAACATTGGTATTAAATAATGTGGCGCACTTAAAATTTTCTTATTTCTGAACCCCCCCTTCTCCACTGTATAAAAGTTACCGGGCATATCAATGTTTTACCTAGCTGGAAAATACAGTTCTGCTTCCAGATATTTGTTTAATTATTCAATGATTTTGTTGTGTCACAAGTTGGCAAATTGTCACTATCCTAATTACAATGTCGCAAAATGACGGCAACGTCTTTAAGCTGCCACAAATGTCACACAACGCATTTTAATAGGCCACACAGTGTGCCCGAATGAAGTATAGGTTACATAAAAATGGTTCCAAAAACTAATTGCACATTTTGAATATGGACTCTTTCCTGACTTTAGAGCCGTATTCATACAAATCCTAGCTGATCCTCTCGAAATTTTTGACATTTTTCTAGTTAGTCTAGGCGCTAGCTCCTGTCACGTATGACCTAATATGTGCGCTCAGTTTGACTACGGGACTTTGTTAAGCACCCATAGGAGTATAAAAAGTTTGGTCACGTGGTCGAACTCATAGTCGTTTGGCCGCCATCTTTGAAAATGGCCACCAAATTGATGGATTTTTTGTTTAAGCGTATCTCCCTACCCAGTGGTCCGATTTTAATTTCTTAAAGCCTGTTTAACTCCTTTTTTAAAGGCAAACAAATTTTGTCATTAAATATTTTTTGATAAATCAAGTAGCTTTTGAGATATACCAAGTATTTTTATTTAACCTATACTTCATTCAGGCACACTGTGTATACCCATGTGGTAATTTTCCGATGATTTTTCTGGCCAGGTCACCGAATCCATTCAGTTAATCACCAGATTACCCCAGATGTTATCTGGCGTGATCCCAAAGGTTTTTTTTGCTAACATTTTTTTTTTTTTAATGGGTATGCGCACTCGCAAGGAGATCCCTATCACGCTCGACAAGCGGCAAGTGCGCGGAAATGTTGGTGTGTGTTGGTTTTGAAACGGTTCAGGTTGTAACCTGCAGGGAAAACTGTCGCAGGGAGTTTATTCCACAGCGATGCTGTTCTCCAGAGATATGAATTCTGATATAATGAGGTTCTTGGTGCCTCTATTTTGACAGTAAATTGATGGTTACCGTCTGTTTGACGTGTTCGCCTAGTAGGTGCTACTCCCGGGGGGATCATACGTGCCAACTCTTTAGAGCATTTTCCGTGATAATACCTGTAGAAGAGAGAGAGATCGCCCACAGTTCTTCGATGTTCGAGACTATCCAAGCTACGGGTAAGTGCGGGGTCATTGATCAGCTTGATAGCTCGCTTTTGCACGGTGTTCAAAAGCATTAAGGTATGTTTGGGTGCCGCACTCCATATATGTGAGCAGTACTCCATAGTTGGTCGAATCTGGGCTTTGTAGAGTGTCAGCAGTTGGCTTGGTGTATACAGATGTCTTGTACGAAATAGCACCCCAAGCTTTTGGGACGCCCTTTTAGCTATATCTGCCACGTGACTGTGCCAAGACATGTTGGTCTCTGCAGTGACTCCTAAGATGTTCAACTGGCTCTGCAATGTGACAGCACTTCCAGATAGCATGATGTTTGGCTCACCGGTGCTGGTCTTTTTTGAAAACAGGGCTGCTTGGGTTTTCTGCGCGTTAAACTGTACAAGGTTTTTGTTGCCCCAGTCCTCTATTATCTCCAGGTCGTTATTTATCTGCGATATTTGAGTTAGTCTAAGATGATGGAATTCACGTGCGGATAGACACTGAGTGGGTGGTATGACTGAGGAGACTACATTGCCATCATCTGCAAAGCAATAAAGTGGATTTACTGTTTTATCTATGAGGTCATTTATGTAAATCAGAAAAAGTGTTGGCGAAAGGATTGCTCCCTGTGGCACACCAGCATTTATTTGGTAAGAGTTGGAGTTCCGGCCATCCAGTGCAACATAAATGGATCTATCCTTAAGGTAACTTTCAAACCAAGTGCAAAGTCTCGGCGACAATCCCGTTGCTTTGAGCTTGTTGAGCAGATTTTCATGCCAGACTTTATCGAATGCTTTAGATATATCTAAGGCAATTGTTCTTGTTTCACCTCGCAACTCAATCGCTTTTTGCCATAAGTGAGTGACGTATGTAAGTAAATCGCCAGTTGACCTATATTTTCGAAATCCGTATTGCTTGTCGTTGATAATTTTGTATTTTTCCAAGTACTTGGTTAGGTGATTATTCACAACTCTTTCCATTACTTTTGATATCACCGGAAGTAGAGCAATTGGTCTATAGTTTAAGGGATCTGTCTTTTTTCCTTTCTTTGGAATGGGTTGTACTGCGGCAGACTTCCATGATGATGGATATACTCCTTGCCTATAAGATAAATTGAATAATTTTGCGAAAGTTGGGGTGAGTTCGCTAGCACAATTTTTGAGTACTATCGCGGGAATGCCATCTGGACCCATTGCTTTGTTTGTATCCAACTTTTTAAGGGATTTTCGTATTTCTCTGTGACAAAAGGGTACCTCTGGCATACTGTGGGAAACCCTTTCAATGAATGGTGGAGTTTTTCCATTTAGCACTGTTAGGTTTGAGTTGGAGGAAAAGATTTTGGCCAGCATATTGGCTTTTTCCTCTGATGTTGTGGCTAAGTGAGTATTTTTATCTGTAAGTGGTGGTATGGATGACTTGGTGAAGTTTGATCCAACGGCTTTTGCAAGAGACCAAAAGGACCTAGAACTACTTGGACAATTCAGCAACCTGTTTTTTATTATTTGATTGTATGTTTCTTTGGCGGCGTCAATAGTAATTTTGCAACTATTTCTGGCTTCTATAAATTCTGTGTGGTTTTGAGCGGTTTGTTGTCGTTTCCAAAGGTTATATGCTCTGTGTTTTTTCTGTACAGCCGTTTGACACTGGCTGTTGAACCAAGGTTTTGCATTAGCTCTGCGTTTTATTGTATGTGGGATATATGCATCCATTCCAGATAAGATTACTTTTGTTATTTCATTACAGCAAATAGTGGGATCAGCTGTTTTAAAGCAGACCTCTTGCCATGGAAAATCCAGGTAAAACTGTTTAAGGTCATTCCATTTTGCCGATTTATAGTGCCACATTTTACGAGGAAGTGATTGTTGGCTTGGCGGTATGAACATTTCGCACTTTGTTCTTATAAGTTTATGATCGGATGAACCAAGTGGGGGATCTACTTGAATTGTGTACAAGTCAGGATTTGTAGTTAGGAACAAGTCTAAAAGCGCTGCAAATTCACCCCTTTCTGAGATACGGGTAGGTTCATCGACAAGCTGCGTTAGACCACAACTTATGGCAAAAGCTTCTGCTTCCCTGCCTTCACAACGACAAATTAAAAACTCGCAATTGTTGAAAACGATACGTCAATTTATTTCCACAAATTATGTACAAAAACACGCACTCCAACTTACTAATAATTCACCACTAATATCTCACGACCACTACAGTATGTTATCTGTGACTGACTGACTGATGCACGACGTCCGGCCTTATATATGAGGATCGTCCATCTCTCTCGAACTTTCCGGCAGCCTTCGACGTCCGGAAAGTTCTCGTATTATTTGGACCGCAAGTCACAGATAACGTAACTAAAACCTAGACTAAGAATACAACCTTAAGATAAATCAACCTAATACTACACTAAACCTAAATAAATTCCAATTATAAAATTTAAATAACTTAAATTTGTAACACTATCCTCCTCTTCAGGTTTGATCGTCCCGATCAACATTTCCCAGGTAAGGTTTTAGTCTGTCTAGATGAACAACTTTCACCTTGGACTTCGGGCTTCTCTGGATTCGGTAGACTACATCATTAATTCTCTTAACAACTTTATAAGGCCCTTCCCATGGTGGTGTCAACTTAGGTGATCTTCCTTTCCTGCGTTGAGGATTGTATAGCCAGACTTGATCATTCTCTTTGAACCCTGAAGAGTTTGCTTTCAGGTCATATCTCGCTTTCATGCGGTCACTGGCTATTTCTATTCGCTCTCTAACCACTTCATGGATATCGTGCAGCTTTTGCCTTAAACGTTCGACATAGTCATTAACCTCTAAGTGTTCTTCTTCAGGTGAACCAAACATGATATCACATGGTAAACGCAGTTCTCTACCAAACAGGATACTAGATGGAGTAGCTGTTGTCGTATTGTGAATGGCGGTTCTATACGCCATCAAAAACAATGGAATATATTGGTCCCAATCTGTTTGGTGCTCATCAACAACTTTGCACAGATGTTCTTCTATTGTTTTATTAAATCTTTCAACCATGCCATCTGACTGAGGGTGTAAAGCCGTAGTCCGTGTTTTATGTATCCCTAAAAGGTCACAGAGATTCTGGAAGAGCTTCGATTCAAAGTTTCTTCCTTGATCTGAATGTAGTTCCAAAGGAATGCCAAATCGGCTGAAAACATCATTTACCAGAACTTCCGCAACTGTAGTGGCCTCTTGGTTAGGCAAAGCAAAAACTTCTGGCCATTTGCTAAAGTAATCCATGACAACAAGGATGTATTTGTTGCCCTTTTTAGTTTCTGGAAATGGTCCGGCCACATCAATAGCAATGCGTTCGAATGGTAGACCTACGTTATATTGTTTCATTTGACCTCTGGACCTTGTTTTGGGACCTTGGCTGGCTGCACAAGTCGAACATCGGCGGCACCAGTTTTTCACATCTTAAAAGTAATTGACCCAATAAAATCGGTTTCGAATTTTGTCCATGGTTTTATTTATGCCTAGGTGCGCGCCTGATTTTCCACCATGGCATTCGGCCATTATATTGTCTACCATGCTCCTAGGAACCACTACTTGATTAATCACAGTAAGGCCATCGGCACTTTCCCAGGCACGTTTAAGGATGTTTTCTTCTACTATCAGTGAATCCCATTGTGCCCACAGTGATTTGAATATCACCCCTTGGTTTGCGATATCTTGACATGATGGTCGTGGCTTGTTCTCTTCTTTCAATCGCAAGATAGGTCCTACATCTTTGTCGTTAAGTTGTGTGGTTCTAATCGAAGCCGACATCCATTCTTCATCTGGTTCTAACTTTATCTGGCGCACGTAGGTAATTTCTTCTTTCTGGTCAATTTTCCTGCAATGTTTACAATCCTCGGGGCAAGGTCTTCTGGACAATGCATCAGCATTATTATGCACCCTTCCTGCTCGGTGCTTAATTTGATAATGGTATTGTTGTAGCTTTTCTATCCATCTCGCGACTTGCCCCTCAGGTTGTTTCATTTTCATGAGCCACTGTAACGCAGCATGATCCGTTCTAATCAAAAACTCTTGTCCGTAGAGATATTTGTGAAAGTGATCTACGGATTTAACTATGGCTAGGAGCTCCTTTCTAGTAACACAATAATTTCTCTCTGGTTTGGATAGCTTCTTGCTGAAAAATTCGATGACCCGTTCTTCTCCATCTTGTACTTGGGAGAGTACTGCTCCTATGCCATCGTTGCTCGCATCAGTATCTAATATGAATTTTCCTTTTGGAATGGGATATGCAAGAATCGGACTAGAACATAATGCTGCTTTTAGTCTTCTAAATGCTTGGTCACATTCGGTATTCCATTTGTAAGAAGCTTTATCTTCTGTAAGTCTATGTAACGGAGACGCTATTTTGGCGAATCCTTCTACATATCGTCTGTAGTATGTACACAGACCCAAAAAGCTTCTCAATTCATGTTTGTCACGAGGTTGAGGCCATTCTTTTATTGCTTGTAGCTTCTTTTCGTCGGTATGTATGCCTTCTCGGGAAACGACGTGACCCAGGAACTCAACTTTTTCTTGGAACAGAAAACATTTCTTTGAGTTTAATTTAAGATTTGCGTTCCTGATTCTTGAGAATACTTCTCGTAAATTATCTAGATGTTCTTGAAATGATTTCCCCATTACTATGACATCATCCAAATAGACTAGGCAGGTTTTCCAAGTAAGGCCTCGTAGAACGACTTCCATTAGTCTTTCAAATGTAGCTGGGGCATTGCACAGGCCAAATGGCATCACATTAAACTGATAAAGTCCACTTCCAGCAGAGAATGCAGTCTTCTCTTTATCTCTTTCAAAGATTCCTACTTGCCAATACCCACTTTTCAGGTCAAGAGTAGAAAACCAATATGATCCTGCCAACGTTGTTAATGTGTCGTCTATTCTTGGCAGTGGGTAACTATCTTTCTTGGTCACATCGTTAAGTTTCCTGTAGTCGACACAAAACCTAGTACTTCCATCCTTTTTAGTGACCAACACCACAGGAGATGACCAAGGACTTGATGACTCTTCAATAACACCGTCGCTGAGCATTTTATTAATGAGATTGTGAACTTCTTCTTGCTTGGCCATTGGTAGTCTTCTTGGGGGTTGTCTTATCGGTTGGGCATCGCCAGTGTTGATAGCATGTTGAATAAGGTTTGTGCGTCCCGAACTACTCCTAGTTTCGAAGATATCACTTTGTTCTTCTATAAACTCTCTCGCTTTACTATATTCTTCTGGAGTGAGATGTTGCCAAGTTGACTCAAATTGCTGAAGTACCTCCATTGGTAACTTGCTTGTATCCTCGGAAGTTGGCTCTTCACATCTTGTTACTTTCTGTACTGGTTCAAATAATGCTACCACCTCCCCCTTATTAATTTTGACACTATTTGGGAAAATATTGGCGACTCTAATCGGGATGTCTTTATCGGTTTTAACTAGTGATTTTGCAACGAGGTAGGTGTTGGGTGTGTTTTGTTGGCTTATGAGTCCGACGCAGCTTGATGTTTTACTTTCCAGCCTCCCAAAAATTATGGTCTCACTGTTACCGACTAGTCTTGTTGTGCATACTGCCACCACCTTAATTGGTTCTTTATTGATGTGACTATTTGACAAAATGAACTCTTCGTTCCCAAATCTTAGGATATTAAGTTTATTATCAAACGCAAATCCATGTTTACTTATCAAGTCCATTCCCAAAATAAATTCATCTTCTATTTCGGCAACCAATACAGTGTGGCGAATCTTTAATCTTCCCAGCTGTAGGTCTATGTCTGTCTGCCCCAACACGTCTGCGGATTCTCCAGTCACAGTCTTAAGTGTTATTTTCTTTTCTGTTGGTCGAATTTTATATCTCGTTGCAATTTTGAACTTAAGCAATGATATGGCAGCACCAGTGTCTACTGTTATGTTAACTTGTCTTCCATTTATAAGTCCGTCGATGTTAAGACTGTCAGCAGTATGTTTTAAGCTCTTAATTGAATAAATTTTGGGGGCTACATTCCCTTTAGCCAACACCCGCCCCTCTGCGTTGACTAGTTTTAGTTTTCCTGATCTCTTCTTCGGTACTCTGTCCCGCTAGATGGCGAGCGCGACCTTATTTGGACGCGGCAATCGCGTTGGATATGCCCTGTACGTCCGCATCTGAAACACTTTACATTTGGAGGGGATCGTCTGCTTTCTTTCAAAGAGTCAATCTTCTCTATCAGTGATTGAAACATTTGGTTTAGCGTTTTTGAGTTGACCTCATGTCCATTGCTCATTTCTTCTCCCTCCTGAATTGAAACAGCTCTTACTTTTGGCCTGGACATATTATTTGATGATTCGATTTCAAGGGCTCGAATCAACACTTCACTGCTATTATGGAAGCGTTCTCGACGAAGTAATTTTGCTAAGTCCGTGTCTCGTAATCCGTTAATAAAGCGATCTACCGTGAAGGGATCTCTGTAATTTTCTGGCATTTCTGGGTAAGCTAAATACATCAGCCTCCTGATATCTGCTTCATACTCTTGTAATGATTCTCCTGGCCTTTGTTGACGAATATTTAATTCTGACCAATGTAAATTTCGCAAGTGTTCGTCTCCATACCTTCTTTCTAACGCTGCCACTAGAGCGTTATAATTCTGTTTTTGCTCGACTGGAATGGACCGTAAAAGTCCCAGAGCAGGTTCTCGTAGAGCTACTAACAATGCTCTAGCTTTTTCCTCATCATCCCAACCATTTGCAGCAGCGGCAGCTTCAAACTGTTGTTTATAAGTAGACCAGGAAGACGTACCATCGAAATTTGGAGGCTTAATGTTTTGGTTGGAATTCACAACACATCCCTGAGTTTTCATTTTGTTGTGTTCTTTTTGGAGCTGTATAAGCTGTTTTGACACATCCTGGAGCTTTTCTTCCACTGTTTGAAAAACTTCTTCTCTTACATTCTGTAGCTTGGTCTCCACTTTTTCTTCAACATTCTGCAATTTGTTTTGTACCGTTTCTTCTACATTCTGCAATTGGTTTTGTACCTTTTCTTCTACATTCTGCATTCTTTGAGTTATTTCTTCCTTAAGATCTTCAGTTGCTGCTTTGAACTCTTCTTTCAGCTGTTCGGAGTTGCTCTTTATCTGATCGAAGTTTTCTTGCATGCCATCTAATGTCTGTCTCATATCGTTCTGGTTTTGTTCAATAGTGTGTTTCATGTCGTCCATGGTGTGTTTCATATCGTTCTGGTTTTGAGCCATTTGAGCTGCTAGAGCCTGCATCATTTTAGTTAAATCTTCCATCTTGGCCGATCTTTGTCTAGTAAGCATCAACTTCGTGATAAATCACTTAAAACGTCTATTTTATCTACAAAGCGAATGTCGAAGTCTATAAAGCGAATGTCGAAGTCGGTTTTTCAATGTCTCTTCCAATTCTTAAATAGAACCTAATGGAATGTTCTGGAATATACTGGTAAATGCTACTCTTTCTGCTACTAGGCAAATGTAGAAGTCACTTTTTGATTATCTCTTTTGGTTCTCGAATAGACCGTCGTAGAATGTTATGGAATATTCTAGAAATAATTTCTAATTCTTACTTTTAAAATAACTAAGCTACTATCGAAGTCGGTATTTGTATATCTCTTCTAGTTTTTGAATAGAACGTCGTAGAATGTTATGGAATCTTCTAGAAATTCTTTCTAATTCTTACTTTTGAAATAACTAAACTAATGTCGAAATCGGTATTTGTATATCTCTTCTAGTTTTTGAATAAAACAATATCGAACTTCTTCGAATATTCTGGAAAAATCACTTACTGTTTTTCTGTCCAATTGTCCTATCCGGTGGTAATATGTAAGGGTAGTCTTTGCACTATTCAGTTCCGAATATTCTGGCAAAATCACTTACTGTTCTTCTTTTTAATTGTCCTAGCCGGTGGTACTGTGTAAGGATAGTCTTTGCACTATTTATTTCTTTTAATCTCATTTCTGACACCAATTGTTACGGGTTCACAACGACAAATTAAAAACTCGCAATTGTTGAAAACGATACGTCAATTTATTTCCACAAATTATGTACAAAAACACGCACTCCAACTTACTAATAATTCACCACTAATATCTCACGACCACTACAGTATGTTATCTGTGACTGACTGACTGATGCACGACGTCCGGTCTTATATATGAGGATCGTCCATTTCTCTTGAACTTTCCGGCAGCCTTCGACGTCCGGAAAGTTCTCGTATTATTTGGACCGCAAGTCACAGATAACGCAACTAAAACCTAGACTAAGAATACAACCTTAAGATAAATCAACCTAATACTACACTAAACCTAAATAAATTCCAATTATAAAATTTAAATAACTTAAATTTGTAACAGTATATTGTGGACGTTGAAATCGCCTAAAAAAACAATTTCCGCATGTGGATAGTTTGACTGTATACTATCACAGTTTTCGGATAATGTCGCAAAAAAGTTTTGATACTCGGTGTTACTTGGCGGTCGGTAGAGGCAGCAAATGAACTTGGTCGATGACTTTGAGGTGAATTTCAGCCATATGATATCGAGGTTCGCTGGTTCTAGCTTCTCCTCTCGATGACATGAAAGGTCATTTTTAATGTACACACAAATCCCAAAATTATGTCGAAATCGGTGGTGTAGGTCATAGCCGGGATAAAGATAGTTCACAATAGGTGTTGCAGAACTGATTTTAGTTTCGGTGAGAACAAGGATGTCAGGTCTTTGTTCTTCAAGATGTTGGTGAACTGAATTCATGTTGGTACTTAATCCTCTTATATTGCTAAAATCAATTCTGAGTTGAGTTTTTGGTCTTCTTTTAATATCTTTGCATGAAGGACCCCCAGGATCACCCGACGCCCGGAGATCCGAGTGGTCGGGTATTTTACCTCCGGAATATTTTGATCCTGGAGGCGCCATCATGCTATCTGTTACTCATTGTTGGAACCGGACTGCCAGCGCAGTAGCGGAACGTGGTGATACCACTTAGCGCTACTCACTTCTGGCATGGTGGTATCT
This sequence comes from Aspidapion aeneum, assembly GCA_963576565.1. Classification (NCBI taxonomy): domain Eukaryota; kingdom Metazoa; phylum Arthropoda; class Insecta; order Coleoptera; family Brentidae; genus Aspidapion; species Aspidapion aeneum. The sequence continues at coordinate 29,413,458 of OY755046.1, read as the reverse complement.
CACCGGTCGACGCCCAATGAGTAAAAAGCGTCTACCACCTATTAAACATACTGGTAAAATATCGTCCGTTACCAGACTACCCATTAACCATGGGTCGAGGCCCCTTTAGTGGCCTCTTACGACAGGCCTTGGTGTTATTTGGTGTTTCAAAAATTCTGAGAAAATCGGCCCGTGGTAGTGGAAGTGGTTGTAAAACACTGCAACATCTGTTTTAGTGTTCTAAAATGGCCCTATTATAATTTCTATTAATGAGATGTAATCAAGGAGTTTAAAGCTTTGGAAATGCTATTTCATTTAATTATTCGAAAAATATTTTGTACCTATCACTATATGAGAGCAAGAGGAACATAATTAGTTTTCTTAAATGGAACACACCCTGTATTTTTTCTTAAATTGGATAGACCGGTATTTTATTCCTGATTCCAAAAAACATAACACTTAATACTATAAGTAATAAAACTGCCTAATAGGAGAAAATATATATTAATTACTAGGGTTGAAATTATGAAAAGTATTTTTTTTTCTAAGCAAATAGAATTTGCTTTTGACCTCTTTACCCTTTTATGTAATTAAAAATGTGTTTGTTGAAAAATAATAAATTCTAAATCAAGTCAGCGTGATTTATACTAAAAGGTCAAATTCTCAGGGAAAAGTAAAAGTCATTTCACTATACTGAGAGTTTTACTAAAAGTGGAAATAATAATAATAATAAAACTCTGCAAATATATGGGCACCTAAGCTCACACTAGGTAGGTATTTAACTGCCGGCTTTAATACCTTTCGTTTGATACCACACAAGCCATGTTTTGACATAAACTCTAATTTTTTTAATCTATCCCCACCCTTTTTTTAAAATAAACTAAAATGTATTTTGTTTAACTCCAGACTTAATTACCTTTCGTTTGATATCACACACGCCATATTTTCACTTAAACTCTAATTTTTTTAATCTACCCTTACCCTTTTTTTTTAAATAAACTAAAATGTATTTTGTTTACCAGACTTAATTACCTTTGGTTTAATATCACACACGCCATATTTTCACTTAAACTCTAATTTTTTTAATCTACCCAACCCTTTTTTTTTAAATAAACTAAAATGTATTTTGATTAACTCCAGACTTAATTACCTTTCGTTTGATATCACACACGCCATATTTTTACATAAAGTCTAATTTTTGAAATCTACCCCCACTCTTTGATTTGACTTGTGTTTGGTGGATTTTGTTCATTTTTAAATGGGACCATCTCTACCCAGGACCCAGCCTAGGTACCAAATTTCATTCAAATCGGGCAAGCGGTTTTTCAGTTATGCGCGTTGGTCGTTACAGACAAACAGACAGACGGCGCGACAAAGAAGTTTCATAATCATCTGAAACGCAAAGATATATAAAAAATTTTAAAATCGGAGGAAGTTTTTTTTTTCTTGAAAAAATATTAGGATCACCACAGCTTACACTACTATAGTATAATAGAAGTATGAGCTATAAGTATTCCATGGTCCATAATCTTTTTATCATATTAACCCTTAAGTAGTCTCTATGATTTTTTTACGCAGATGGTCGCTTGGCGTATTCTGTACGCCACTAATATAAATATGATAATGTTCGATTTTCTTTATTTATTTTTAATTAATAAAACAATACATATTTTTCTCTCATTTTTTCTTTTGTTTATGCTCACATTTTGCCACGATGAAGATATCAACAAAATTTTTGAAATTTCCAGTATCCTTGGGATTGAAGTGGAAATAAAAGCACTAAAAACCTCAAAGTTAGTCCCTCAATGCAAAAGATGCCAATCTTATGCACACACGCAAAAATATTGCGCTAAAGAACCACGTTGCGTGAAATGCACGGGGAAACATCTTACTGTAGAATGCCCCAAACCAAAAGAATCTGAGTCAAAATGCATCCACTGTGGAGGCAAGCATCCTGCTAACTACAGAGGATGCCTTGTTGCTAAGGAAATACAAAAATTGAAAAATAAACCTAAGAAACCGAATCTCATACCAAACGTGAGTACAAATAGACAAAACCAACAGACAAGAAACACAGTCACACAAAACTCTGTGACAAGGACATACAGCCAAGTAGCAGCAACAGCTACTATACCTGATATTAATATCAGTAGTCAAAATACTATGGAACAAACACTACAATTAATTTTGGAGAAATTGAACAAACTTGATGAGCGATTAACTAAACTAGAAAGTAGCAATAACGGAGCTACCAATATGCCTCAAAATGGTCAGTAATCTTAGAATCCTAGCTTGGAATGCCAATGGTCTCTTGCAACATCAGCAAGACTTGCAAGATATTCTAGACATAGAAAAAATTGACGTCTGTCTTGTGTCAGAAACGCATTTTACTAACCAGTCTCACATTAAATTTAAAGGTTATAAAGTGTATCATACAACTCACCCTAGCAATACTGCACATGGGGGAAGTGCTGTAATAATTAAAGAAAATATATCACACTATGAGGAGATGGGATATAAAACAATAGAGATTCAAGCTACATTAGTAAGTGTAAAAACCAAAACATATACATTAGTCATAAGTGCTGTCTATATACCACCAAGGCACTTACTAAAGAAAAATCAATATCTTAATTTACTCAGAAAATTAGGAAACCGTTTTATAATTGGAGGTGACTTTAATGCAAAAAATACCTACTGGGGATCTAGACTGACGAATTCTAAAGGAAAAGAACCTTTGCAAGCTATTAGTGAATATCAATGTGAGCCGATATCAACTGGTAAGCCCACATACTATCCAACAGATCCAGGAAAAATTCCAGATCTAATTGATTTTTTATAGTAAAAAATATATCTTTAAGTTTTGTAGATATAGAAGAAAGTTTTGATTTACACTCAGATCATTCACCTATTATTCTAACTCTTAGTAAAAACATAATTAAGAAAGAAGCAAATATCTCACTAGTTAATAAACTGACTGACTGGATTAGTTTTAAACAAAGTCTGTCAGAAAAAATAAACCTATCAGTACCATTGCAAACGCCCGAACAAATCGATAAAGAAGTTGAATATTTTGTTACAAATATTCAACAAGCAGCTTGGGAAAACAGTCCAAAACCAAAGAGAATTTTAGGGAAAAAACTATCCAAAGGAAATTAGAGACCTTATATTGGAAAAAAGGAAACTAAGAAGAAAGTGGCAGCAAAGCCGTGATCCTCGGGACAAAACAAATCTCAACAACATGACGCAGCGCATTAGGCAAGAAATTCTAGTAATAAAAAATGAATCTATTAACCATTTTCTTAATGAACTTACAGATGATAAAAATACCGACTATTTCCTTTGGAAAGCAACCAAAGATTTTAAAAGACCAATTATCCAAATTCCACCCATACGAAAATCTAGCAACCAGTGGGCAAGGAGTAACGAAGAAAAAGCAGATATTTTTGCAAGTCATTTAGAAAAAACACTCCAGCCCCACGAAGCACCAGATGAACACTTTAAATGAACCCCATCAAATCGAGGACCATATTAAGCTTACATCACCAAAAGAAATATTAACAGAAATCAAAAATATTAATTCGAAAAAAGCCCCAGGGTATGATCTTATTAACGGGGTAGTCATAAAACAACTCCCCAGAAAAGCTATCGTAAAACTATGCAACCTAATTAATGCGTCTTTTAGGCTTAGGTATGTACCTAAACTGTGGAAAGTTGCAGAAGTTATCATGATTCCAAAACCGGGAAAACCACTCCATGACGTGTCATCTTACAGGCCAATATCTTTGCTGCCAATTATATCCAAGCTCTATGAAAAATTATTGCTTAAAAGAATAAAACCCATCATAGAAAGACAAGAAATTATTCCATCTCATCAATTTGGTTTTCGAGACAAGCATTCCACGATAGATCAAGTACACAGAATTACTAATATAATAGAAAAAGCACTAGAAGAGGGAAAAGTTTGTTCTGCAGTTTTTCTAGATGTAGCACAAGCATTTGACAAAGTGTGGCATGAAGGCCTTAATTTTAAACCAAAACGGTTTCTGCCAAAACAATATTCGGATATTTTGGAATTATACATATCTGATAGACATTTTAGAGTAAAACAGGAAGACTCATACTCAAATTTAAGAGAAATTCAAGCAGGCGTGCCCCAGGGTAGCGTACTAGGCCCTTATCTATATTTATTATTCACTTGTGATATCCCAAAGCCAGAAAATTGTCACTTAGCAACATTTGCCGATGATACTGGTTTATTAACGGTAGAAAAATCTATTGAAAAATGCATAGAAAAACTTCAGGATGCAGTCACCCAAGTTCACAGTTGGACCACAAAGTGGCGAATAAAATTAAATGAAACCAAATCAATTCATGTTGATTTTACAAACAAAAATATAAATCACATACAAATAACAATTAACAACATTCCAGTACCATATTCGAATCAGGCAAAATATCTAGATATGACACTTGATGCCAAATTGCGCTGGAAAGCACATGTTAAGAAAAAAAAAGAAGAACTTGAGATAAGGTATAGAAAAATAAACTGGCTAATTGGAAGGAAGTCCAATTTAACAATTCATAATAAGTTACTGCTTTATAGACAAATACTGAAACCAGTATGGACATATCGTATTCAACTATGGGGTTGTGCTAAAGAGAGTAACATTCTAGTTGTACAGAGATTTCAAAATAAAGTATTAAGAAACATTGTAAATGCACCTTGGTACGTTCGAAATAGTGACCTTCATCGAGATCTAAAAATCGAAACTGTAGCAGAGACTATAAAAAAGTACGCAAAAAGCCATGAAGATAGACTCCATCGGCATGTGAATGTGGAAGCAATTCAGCTTCTAGACAATACTATGCTAGTTCGAAGACTAAAAAGAGTGAAGCCGTTTGAGCTAGTAAACTAAGTGAATTACACATAAAACAAAATAATGCTATAAACACAACACAATTGTGAGTTACAGACTAAACAAAGCGGAGAGAACTGTTGAGTGAACCCTAAGTTTAAATCTGACTTTTTTAGTAAATTAAGTTAAAACAAAATTGCTAATTAGTCTTACTGACTAGATTGTAATAAAAAATACTCTGCCAATATATGGGCCCCTAAGCTCACTCTAGGTACTATAGTTATAGTGTACGTGTGAGCTAATAATAATATAACTAGAAACTGAAATATATTTTATTCAACTCCAGACTAAATTACCTTTTCTTTGATACCATACAAGCCATGTTTTGACTTAAACTAAATGTTTTAAAATATACCCCCACCCTTTTTTAAAAATAAATTAAAATGTATTTTGTTAAACTCCGGACTCAATTACCTTTCGTTTGATATCACACATGCCATATTTTTACATAAACTCTAATTTTTGAAATCTACCCCCATCCTTTTATTTGGCTTGTGTTCAGTGGATTTTCTTAATTTTTAAATGGGACCATCTCGACCCAAGACCTAGCCTAAGTACCAAATTTCATTAAAATCGGGCAAGCGGTTTTTGAGTTATGCGTGTTGGTCGTTACAGACAAACAGACGGCGTGACAAAAATGTTTCAAAATCATCTGAAACGCAAAGATATATAAAAATTTTGAAATCAGAGCAACTTTTTTTTCTCGAAAAAATTAGGATCACCATACCTCACCTCACACCACTATAGTATAGTCGTAGTGTGAGCTAAAAAACATACGTACGTAGTAGCTTGGCGTATTTTATGTTCCATACAAACACTATTCACTTCGATACACAAAAAAAAAAGCTGCGGTTCGGTCTGCGTGGCTTAATTAATTAAGCTATGCTTCGATAGCTCTTCCCTGTCGACTGATGTTTTTGTGCGTGATGCTACTCGGGCTACTTAAAGAAGACTAATAACATAACATATTGACTCGTTTAAGCAGTTTCACTCTATATGAAATCCTTGAGAAGTATTTAATCGATAAACCTCTGGCCGCGTACATTGTTTTTTTTATTTTTTTTATATTATAGATGGCAGCAGTTGGCTTTTTTCTCAGCCCCAAGTGAGCCCCTAAGGGTAGGCAGCACAGTTAACATGCTTCCCATTCATTTGATATTACAAAATAAAGCAATGAACAACAAGTGTCATTGCGTCTTTTTCTTTAGTATATAGAAGGAGAGAGTAAATTGACTTCAAACTTCATCAGATATAAAAGGGTTAGAATCATCCAACAGCCATTTTCTTAGCAGAATGGAGTCAGATTTTGTGAATTTGGTGAGGTTGAAATATATTTTTAAAAATATGTTTTATTTTGTGGATATTTTTAGACTTTTTTGTGAAAAAAAAGTGGTTACAGCTTGGGCATTCTTGGAATTCATTTATCCAGAAGAAACATGCAGGTGAGTGGGTTAAAAGCAGGATTATTTTTAGGCCTCTAGTAATTTCTGTACCTAAATGCGTAATTTCGGTAATTTTTTAATAAAAAGGTGAACATTAATTACCGTTTCAAAGAATTAGGAAGCATTCTGTTCAAACAGAAGGTAAATATTTTTGCAAACCATAATTAGGTAGTTTATAGGTATAATTAAGAAAAATGGGTAAATATATAAAATAGGGGAAACTAGGGATAGTTCATACATTTAAAAAAATATTTTTGAAGAAAAATATAGATGAATTTTTTTTAATATTTGTTTGCATTATAATACATAGCTTAATATGTAATGATTTTGAATGATTTTAGTGTGACAGTTTGCTAATTAATGTATCAATGATCCCTATATCTGTACCCCAGAGCCAGACTATGTTAAGTCCATGTTTGACTTTTTTTGGTTTGAACAACCTACTGACTTAACATTGTTTGCCTAACGATGTCTATGGACTTAATATTGGTTCATATCAAGGTTTATAATTAGCAAATAAAAATATATGAAAAAATAAGTATTAAGGTTGTTCAAACCAAAAAAAGGCAAAAAAGGACTTAACATAGTCTGGCTCTGGGGTACAGATATATATTAGGAATATTTGATACAAGTTGCATAATACATGAATAAAGAAAAAATATATATTTATTTGTGTTTCAGTAAATTCTCTAAAATATGAATCTCAATATCATATAATAAGCAGCCAAATGCAAGTAATTCTCACCAAAATAGGTACCAATGATAGTAGTAGTATTTAAATTTTGCCATATTTTAATACAAAACAATTTTCCCTGAACTGCTGGTTTGGTGGTGCCTTAAGGGAGATTCATATAAAATATCCATACAATATTTGATATTAAAAAAAAATATCTACAAAGGTGTGTTGTTTTTTATTATTGTAATGTTTTTTTTTCAGATTTGAAAAAGCGTCGACAATCCTCAATTCTTAGTTCAGTAAATTTGACTAGAGAGAAACAGCTGACATCAAAAGCCAAAAAGCTTTATCGAAGAGTGGTAACTGACAGTAAAAAATTAGCCAACCAGAGCAGGACAATCACATCATTTCGAAAACGTCTAGAGATAGCTGACAATTTTTCCAGTCACTATAAACATATAATTAAAAGGGTAAATAAACAAACCTTTTTTGTTATGGTTACCGAACTGGCAAGATTTTTATAATACACATATCCCACCCTCAGAACAAAAGTGACACATCTCAAAATTTTAATTTTAGGATTTTGACTTTTTGCAGTTTGTCACTCACTATCGATACATTGTCAAAGAAAGTCACAATTCAAATTACAAATATATTTAAAGTTTTAAGTTACCACAGCTTCTTATGGTAACCGCAAAAGTTTTTTGTAATTTTCCAACAATTTAATTTTTTGAGCTTTTTAAGGGTGCGATATATGTGTAAAAATATTTAACTATTAACATAACAAATACTCTTACTTAATTAATAAGTGTCATTGAGATTCATGTATATTTTGTAAATTGTATTAATAAATTTTTTTACCAAGTTTCAATCCTTTTTGTATTCCTTTTATTTAAAAAATTAAGTAAGTTTAGATAAAAGGATTAATTAGTCACTTATTTCCTTTATGAGACATTGACAACTTTTACAGTTCAGTTGCAGTGGTTGCTTTTGGAAACAATGATGAAAACCATAATTTATTATCAATAAATAGTCTGACACTATGAAATTAGTCAAAGTTGTCAAAAACACCATAAAGGAAAATCAGACTATAAAAAGGACCAAGAAACAGGCAAAATTAAAGTTCTTTGATTTTTTAAATCTTTAATTTTGTCTTTAAGTACTCTGTAAGAAAGTCGCAACTGTAATTAGCATATATTATCCAAATTGGTTATGCTAATTTACAACTGCAACCTTCTTGCTTAGTATGGAAATCTTGGCCCTTTTTGTAAAAACCTAAGTATTGATTCCAAAAAGCAAATCAATATTTTGTTAAGAGCGCCATCTATGTCAAACCTAAGAACTAATAAAAATGTTTGGCCGCACAGTTTAAGGTGCCTGTAATACTTCTCAGAGCTTAGCACGGGAGAAAGTCTTCTGGTCTGCAAAGCGGACCGAACCGTGGTCTTCTGTGGACTAATAAGTGGGAGGTTACATGGGCGGCCATTAAAATTGAGCGGGAAAGAAAGACGTTGGATGATTATTAGATCGAGTGGTACACTTTATACGCCGTAGCGACTATTTAAGTGTTACTACGCGCTACTTGGCAAGTACTTGACAAGTCGCGAGTTGTGTTCTGCACTTCCATTCGATGTCCAGGTAGCTCATTTGACATCCTGTTCTCCTAAAAAAGTACAGTATGTCAGCCCATTTAAGCAATTGCAGCTTTTCGTTGCTTGAGTTGGTTTCTCCGAGGGCCTGATGTCTCATCCTGACGTAGACCTTACCTTCGGCCACGAGGTGCTTTGACGTCTCTTCTCTCTGTCCACAGGAAGGGTCTTTCTCAGCTCCTATTCGTGTCATGTGCTCCTTCAACCGGTTATGTTCAGTTCAGTCAGAATACCTATCCAAGGTCTTTTCGTGTCCACCTCAGCAAACGTGGTTGGTAGTGGTTGCTTTTGGTCGGTCTAAGAATTGTACACCAATTTTTTTTTTAATTTCCTCATTAAAAAATTTCTTCGTATTTCAACATTTTCGCCGGCGGCTCATTTTCTTTATCTGCGAATTTAAATTTAGACTTAAAAACAGCAAGAAAAATAAATATTTTGATTTTTGCTGCCTCATTGGCCTCTCCACCGTGGCAGGATCAGCCACTGAACCTGTCCCTGTTTTCCAGCATCCTGTTGGTGCACCCTGGGTCCAGTTATTGAGTCTGCTCTCCACTTGTCTTTTAATCACGCCCAGAAGAGGCTCTTGGCCTACGTAGTTTCTTTCTGCTCGGGTCCGAGTAAAAAACGGGTGTAAAGTTAAAGACAGAATAAACACTTTGACCTACGTGTCTACGTAAAGGGTCTAAAATGCTAAAGTACAAAGTCCTTAAAACTCGGTCTAGATTTTGGTTAAAGGTTTAACTTATTTTTTTTCCTTGGATGTAATAGTTTTTAATATTTATAAAATTGTTCATAAATATCTTACAATATAGGCCACCTTTTTGCGTTGTTACAATGTCATTATATCCGCACAAACCTTAAAAATAAATAAAAAATATATAATATTTTGGTTTAAAAACAGTACCCATATTTAAACTTCGAGAAGATGGCCAATAAAAACGGTTTAAGTCAGTGTCAGCTGTCCGCTATATTTTACATGTTAATTATTTAGACAAGTTAGCGATTATTACACAGATTTTCAATTGCTTTGGTGGATGGGTTACTGAAAACGGATTCTAATATATCTTGCACTTTTTACAATATTTAAATTTTAATACATTTAATACGGTAGTGCATCTACAGATATAGTTTTGATAATATTTGTATATAAGTTCTTTTTATCGATTATTCTATAGTTTTTCGAACTTTAAACCACAATTTGAGGCCAAATTTCAAAAAAATGACATCTCGTAAACAAAAATTATTGTGAGAACTGCTATTTGTGCTATTGTACGTTAGCGTACACCAAATATTTGCAGTCATTTTATCTGTAAGTTATAAAAAAATTCACTTAAACCAGTCGGTATCAAGTTCATAGACTTTAGTACTAGACCTTGGTCTAAGTGCTTAGTTTTAAGATCTTAGTAAATACTGGTGGTAGTGTGTACAATCTACTTGGACGAGACTTGTGAGTATATTCCAAGTCAATTAACTTGGCAAGTCCCGCGCACGGATTTCTTTTAAAAAAAAGTTCCGCGTAATGGAAACGTAATGCCAGAGATTTGTACATCTATTGCAATGAGTTGATAACCCCTCGATAACCTCCTTTGCACAAATTTACGTTGGTCCTGACACGAATCTAACGGCGTCAGAATAAATTTAATATTTTTAAACAACGAGGAGAATTTAGTGGCATAAGGGCAAGGAAAAATAAGATAATAAAAAGATTTACCTCAGGCTGGACTCGAACAAGCGACCTTTCGCTATCTAGGCAAACGCTCTTCCACTGAGCCACCGAGGCACTGATTCAAAATCCCCCTATTCGGAAACCGTTTCGTCATCTTTAATTTTTCTTTGTTAGTATAGGTGTATGTTCTCAACCTTCTGATAGCTACGAGAACACGGTAGGTATTATATGGGGATGGGAGAGAAATACACATTTACGATTGTTAGTTGAATGAAACCCTATTTATCCATCTACCAGTGGTGCACGACATATAGCGCGACACTAAAGGTGTCAGACGTGGAATTTCCAACAAACAATATCAAGCCAAACTTAAAATCAGAAGTGATTTTAATATTTTTATTTGATGAAGAATTTTATTCCCTTTAAGCATTTAGTGACCAATTCAGTTAAACTTTGCGCGTCTCTCTCTGTACGAATATCTGTCTATATGATAGAATAAATAAATTGAAAAGCCAAGTAATTTTTTAAGCAGTGGGATTTTCTTGTTAAAAGAGTTTCTAAAAAAGTTTTCTTTTGTATTTAACAATCCACCATCGTATTTACCGATTAATTTTATACTTTTCTTTAGACAACAAACTTTTTCGTCAATTTTTTGATACATTTTTTGTACAGCTATATTAAACTTACTTTTATTTTTGTTAATCCAGTCAAAAGCTTTTAAAATGAGGGTGACAAACAAAAGCAAAACACTCAAAAGACAAATGTGGAAAAGAACATCCAACATTCACAGTTCAAGTCGGTTCGATATCGCGCGACGCAACTAAGTAACAACAATTTAAAATTGTTGTATATGATTTGAAAATAGGATAATTTTGCCAATTTTGTTTGTTATCATCGAATTTTTTTTGTTATACAATTAATAAAGTACAGGGTGACACATAAAAAACTCAGGGGTCACACTATATCAAATCAATTAATTTTTTGTCAATTTCTTTTACTTCGGGAAAAAAAATTGTTTCTATAAAAGGTATAACAAATACCTTTTAAATAATCTATAAATTACTAATCTAATGTAAGTAATTCTAATTAGTACCTGTCTGACTTTGTACAATTAAAATGGTAACATATTAATGAAATTTCATATCCATCTTGCTTAGGCTTGGGTATTTGACCAATATAACTGTTTTTTGGTCAATTGACTCATAGAAATAAAAAAGATCAATAAACAGGATGTCCAGTGAAATATAATTGTAAAATTTCCTGACTTTTCCAGGTTTTTCAGAAGAGTATATAATTAAATTGCATTTTTTTTTTCTTCCTAGATCGCGCAGCAATAGCTAGAGAAAGTATTGTTTACAAAAAAGTTTCACGGGCAAGACCTCAGAAGTAAAGGTAGCTCGGGGACGCGCTTCGCCTAATGAGGCAGAAACGCGTCCCCGAGCTACCTTTACCTCTGAGGTCTTGCCCGTGAAACTTTTTTGTAAAAACTTTTTACCTCGTGAACTTTCTTCAAATTTAAAGTATTGTTTCTGACGAAATTGATAAAGATAAAGATAACGCCGAAAATGTGTAATTTGGGTGTATTTTGACCTATTTTTGACAGTTTAAAAATTGAAAATATGCTTCTTTACGAAGCATCGCATCAATATACTGGGTGGGCCAAAAAACACGGTTTTTTTTTCCACTAACTATACCATCGATTTTAATGAGACAAACTGCACTTGCCAGAGAAACAATCAGAGTTTTGACTAAATATTTTTTTGTCCGCTATCTCAAATTCCAAGATGGCCGACGAAATTAATTTGTACCCTTCAAAGATGCTCGTTTATTCTTGTGTTGCGAACATGTTTTAATTATTTTTTTCAATTGGTAAAAAGCTGCATTCCTGCCACGCACAACAAGGTACGAATCAGGATTGGCAATGCACGTATAATCTATAAAACAATGGCTGAAACAAAAATAGATTTTTTGAAAACCACCACACCGATTTTACTAATTTGTGCGGGGGAAAAGTAATGCTTTTCTATAAATTAAAAAAAAAACTAAAACACTTCCAGAAAATAAGAACTAACACTTGAATAATCAAGTATGATTCTGTCCGTCATCTTAAATTTTAAGACGGCGATAAATTTTGATCATGATCTTTAAAAAGCAATCAATTCTTACCAGGATGTTTTTTATTTTATCAAAATCGGTTAAGTGGTAATGAATTTATAAGGAAATAAATGCAGACATGGTTGCATAGTTCAAAAGTTATAATGAAAAAAAAAATCGGGTTTTTTTGGCCCACCCGGTAGTAGAACACGTTTTTCTCAATAATTTATGTTATTAGGAAAAACTTCGTAAGAGCTCGTTTCTTCCCTAGATTGGCACTTTTTTCCCTAAATTTAAAAAAATGGCGGTTCTGGGTGGGTTAAAAAACAAATTTCGGTGCAACATTTAAAATCGTTCATTTTGAACTTAAAAATTATTTTTTCTGGGCGTTTGAAACAGTGAAAGGACTTTTTTTCTTCTTTAGTCAAAAAATTTTTTTTATTGAGTTAGAAGATAAAAGATATAAATAATCTCATTGAGTATTTTAAATAAAAAAATATTTATAAAGGATCCTGCATCAGTTACCGATCTACCAATAATTTAGGGCAAGTCCTGGACGCAGGTCATCGAAATAATGTTGAGATTTACCCGAACTAATTGATGGACTATTGGTACATAAGTGCGGAAGAATAATAAGTCTGATCCAAATAACGACTTTGTTGTTTTTGAGACATCTAATATTTATAGTAGATATTACAAAACTAATTTTAATTGTATTTTTTAAATATTGCTTAATAAAAGTTTGTTTTAAGAAAGTTTTGGACTTTTAAAAATCAAGTCACAACATTTTTACCGTTTTAGTGCAATATCGTTTGAATTGCTCCCTTGTCTCCGAAACTAGTCAAAGGATGGAATTGGACCCATAACAACTATTGTATCAGTAAGGTGAGATGAACAACATCCTAACATTTTATCGATATTAGCTGTGCACTAGAAACCCATTACAGGTTTGCAGACTTTTTGGATATCAAACCGCAACTTTTTAGAACAATATCGTTTGAATTGCCCCCGTATCTCCGAAACTAGTCATAGAATGGAATTGGGCCCATGGCAACTATTGATCAGTAAGGTGAGACGAACAACATATTAAAATTTGATCGATATTAGCCGTGCACGTGTGGAGGATCCTTTATATTAAATAATTTTTTAATTTGCAATTATTTTGTAAATTAGTTGGTGTGCTAAATTTAAATCAAGAAAAATTCTATTTTAAAACTTCCTGCCATTTTCCCAAATCGCTAGAGCTGACCAAATTTACCTAAAATGGGGAGATTTCACTAAGGCCACTGATTCAACAGACACCATCAAGCAGAAGAAAAACGAGAACACCCAGTAAAACGAGGAAAGATGACGTAGCAGATGAAAATATATATAAGTAATTTACTGCAAATTGAACTTCAGTGGTTGAAAGCCACTTTGCACTAACACGAAAAGTGCAAGAAGGCATCTAAACGACTAGAGTAATCTGTCTGTTTCAAAATAGAAAAGGGTTCAAATTAAAAAATTTCACTCTGTACAAATCTAGATATAACCTTGCCAAAGTTGACCATAATACCCTTGTTGTGACTTTTAAGAAAACTTAATCTTATGTTTTTATTTTGAATTGCGTCATAACAAGTTGGAAATATATTAAAAACGAGCATCCAGAAAGCGTATAATATGCACTCTCGCAGTGTGTGAACATTGTCCATCACCTATCCGAAAAAAAAAATTGTCCCGTTTGACCCAATCTTGCATGTCTTTTCGGGACTTCCAATTCTGTCATGCCCACTATCCCCTCCTTATTTTTAATCTCATTATTATACTTATACAGGGTGTTTCCTAATTGAATGTCAATATTTATGGGGGTGATTTTTGGGCTCATCAAACCGAACCGAACCGAACCTTTTGAGATACAGGGTGGTAAATTTTTCAGAAATAAATCATTTTTTATTAATCAAGGCCAACAAAAAAATACAGGCCACGACCCTGAAAAAATCAGCTGTTCTCCGGGGGCTGATTTTTACATTGAGTCTTATGGGAAGTCAGGCGTTTTTTTATGATATTTTCAAAACGGCACTACAGATTTTGGCGAAATTCCAGTGAAATATTCTCAGACATCATCCTCATATTTTTGTAAGGATTATTCATTAATTCTTAATTCATTAAAAGGTTAAAATCTTCAAGATTTAGCATTTCTTATTTTGAATTTACCCGCCATGTACCGCATGCCAACTGTTGAATTTGACATGTATTTGACTTTGTCATCTGTGTTGGTCACATTTGCTTGTGTTTTAAATTAAATTTTAGTGTGAGCTAATGAAGCGGCTCTGAAAAATTAAGGATTACTATACATTTAAAAAAAATTGTTCTGCAAGAATATAAAAACAATCGCAAAACCGGCTTTATTAAAAAGAAATCAAATATTCACGAACCGTCATTCCAACTTCAATATTTTACAAAAAATCAGCCCCCGGTGTGACGTCAACAAAGGGGATGATCGTGGCCCGTCCGTTTTGATAGCCCTGTATTAATATCTACAATGTACAAGTGTACTTTTTAAATCTGTTTTCAATTATGAGCAAATTTGATCTCGAATTGAAAAAAAATCAAGTAATCAATTTTGGTTAGAAATGATTGGGGATTTCAAAACTATTTTTTATTTCAGGAAAAATCAGTGACGTGCCATCAATGTCTGCCAAAATAGGCAGGTCAAATTACGTACGAACGCCACTGATGGAAATTAAAAAAAAGTGATACATTAAAAAATGCCTCTTGATTCATAGTACATGTATGACAAATTTCATTAACATATCTGAAGTTATTGTAGATATTAATAATAAATGATTTATTTTTGAAAAATTTACCACCCTGTATCTCAAAAGGTAAGACGTTTAGGACATAATATGTTCATATGGAGTTTTTTTTCTGAAAATAGGCCCAAAAATCACCCCTAAAATATTAACATTCAATTGTTCGATTTTTGCGACTTTGGTCTCTATCGAAAGCTAAGGCTTGAGACTATACGACTTTTTTGCCAAATTGACATTTCTATAAAATCCAAGAAAGCACATAATTTTAAAATTTAGCCATTTTTTAAGACGCCCGCCAAAATTTTTTGTGCGTCACTGTAACCGATTTTAAACATTGACGAAAAACGCTTTGTGTAACATAGGTCAAATAAACGGTTGTTTTTGTTCTACTGTGGATTTGTCAAAGACTATTTAATTTCTACGGTAGTGGACTTCTCCAAAAGATTTTGCCTTGTACTACATATGCTATATCTTAAGTTTGTAGTTTTGGTAAAAATCCAACATAGCGCATGCTTTAAAAATTTGAATACTTTTAATCCACTTGCTAAAAGTTTATGCACGCCAATGACATGATTTAAATAGTGACAAGAAAGTTACGTCTAGCTAAACTAAAAAGCCCTATAAGTTTTTCTCGTCAGAGTTATAGTATACGAGCAAAACGCAAAAAACCGTTATGGTCACTTTTGAGGGGGGTGATTTTTTGGGCAAAAGGGGATGAAGCTTCGGATCTGTATTCAGGTTCATTTCAAAACTTTATAAATTTTTTCTTCTAAAAAGTCTAATTTGGTTAAGTTTAAACAAATGTTTAGTGATATGTCTTTCTACACGGCAAAGATAGCTTTCATTTAAATTTTTTGTAAAAATACCGACTTTTTGAGGAACAAAGATTTTTTGGAAGTCCCGCTGTTTTACAAGACCACGAAGAAAAGTTTTTTCAGTGGAAAGACAAGAAAGTTGGTTAAGATCCCTTAAAAAGGGGAATTGCCTGACTCCTATCTTAAATAAGCCATAGTTTGCTTAAAACATTTTTGAACAGGAAAAACCCACATTTACCTAAAAACGTAAGCAATATTGCATTTCGTGCTTAATTTGCTTATATTAATCACTTAAATCCATTTTCTAACTGCACCATAAAATTTTAAAAAATCAACAAATTACCAAAAAATGAAAAATATATTTTTTTTCACAATCACGCAAATTTTAAACTTTTTTGCGTTTTACCCTTTATTAGTTTTCGAACTAAATAACTCTAACTTGGACTTAAAATGAGAAAATATTTTTTTTTATAATATTTCATTGCCCTGTACAATTTTTGACATTTTTTGGAGGTTTCGGTTCTAGCGGAGATAAAATAAATTGCATTTACTTTAAGTATGCTTACATTTGAAAAGAATAATAATAATAATGGTTTTAGTTTTTTAGTTTGCATAACATCTTAAAAACTAAAAGTGACCTACAAATTTTTCATAATTTTTATAGTTATAAACGAGGTTAAATATAGGTACTACTATAAAAAATCTAGGTTAATTTATTTCGAGATTTATTCAAAACTATGCACTTTATGTAATCTGAATTGGTAAGTGCACCGAGCTCATTAAATACGAAAATATCAAAAACAGTTGTATACTTGCAAGGTTTTCTATTTAAAGAGTGATTTTTTTAATAACAATAAGGCACAAAAAAGTATAGGGCCTTGCGAATTCACCTAAAATATTCTTGTTTTTGTAGCTCCCCGCTAGAGGACAGTAATCACATCTTCCCAGTATAACAAATGATTACCTTTACTTTTAACTATGATTATCTAACCTCCACAAATTTTACCATATTCATATTCCTGGAAACTAGAAGCAGGATCATTGCATCCAGGAAGCCTGGCGTAAAGAAGACAAAGTTCTCGTGATCCAATGACCTTACACCGGACTAGAAAAATTGCTTTTTTTGACAAAAAAGTATCTTTAACATACACAAATTAAGTAAACCATTTTCATATTCCATAATTTAAACCCCTCATATGTACCCCTATGTCGCTTCGCCACAGAGAGGGAATAAACTCCTACACAGTTGCGGCTAGTGAGCTGTCAAGCTGGGGGGGGGGGGCGCAAATGGCTTAAGAGTGGAGGTTCTGGATTTTTTATTTTCATTACCTAACACAGAAAAAAATATCACCATGTGTTGAAAAAAACTGAGATATATTTCTTGCCGTGAAAAAATTACTCTAAGAAAAGGAGAAATCAAAAATCAACATGATGTAGGATTTAAATGTTTACGTAGAAGAAATCGTCTTTATCATGTTATATTACTCAGACTCAGAGAGTTGAAGCCACCCACGTCACGGCTGAGGGGATCTACTGGCCCCGCAATAGCTTGTGATTGACTGTTTCGGAGATCCATAGGCGTAGTGTTTTATATTGGGAATTAGTTTAATAAATTATTATGTGTAATTTATTCCGCACGGCAATATCCGACCGCAAAGGCATATACCAAAATAAAATTGATGCGTGGCATTAACTCTCGCCGCGTCTACTCTAGTGTGGGCATATGCGTAGTTAAGCGTGTCGGCAGTCGGAGACAGAGCGGGAGCGGTGATGAACTTTATTCATGGTATGCGTCGAGGCGAAAGGAAAAATTATAGAAGCAAAATATTTAATAAATAATATTTTAATTAAGATTTTATATTTTAGTCATTTCAGAGGGGGTGGCCCCTGCTCCTACATATAGTAACTAAACCTGTTTTTATTATTGATTCAACTTACTAAGAAAAGCCTAGAAATGAAAATCTCTTAGCTTTGTATTTTGTTAAAAGAGAAACTTTTTAAAAAGTACCAAACCTACGAACTTAAATTTAAAAAAAAATCTAGTCAGCTAGAAAAATTAAACAAATATTAATGGGTTTGTATCAAAATTTTTAAAGAAATTCAATTTCTTAGGTTTAGTACTTTTGAAAATTTTCAACTTTTGAGAAAATATGAATTTGGAGAAAAAGGCAGAAATGTTTTTAACTTTTTAGGCCTTATTTAACAAGTTGAATAAATAATAACAGGTTTGGTTATCAGGACTAATTAATTTTTTAATAAAAAGTGACATTTTTATTCCCTTCTTGTGGGAAGTGACAAAAGATATGTGGTTCAAATTATGCAGAATTTTTTATGAAATACCTATTTAAATGTTAGGTATACTTAATTTGTGTGTGTTAATCATACTTTTTCGTCAAAAAATGTAGGGTCACTGGATCACGAAAACTATGTCTTCTTTACGCCAAGCTTCCAGGATGCAGTGACCCTTGTCAGGTCATGTGATTACCATCCCCTAGGGGTTAATTACAAAAACAAAAATATTTTAGGTGAATGTGGATGGCTCAATTTTGTTCCTAAAGTTGTAGCGATAGATAAATCGCACAATGTTCCCTAATGGGACACCCTGTATAATTTAAACTTTTCTGGTAACAAAACAAGTCTCAATTTATAAATTGGGACAACTGTTCAAAAATAAAACCCATTAATTAACAGACATCCCCCTTAAGATACCTAGTATCAACGATTATACACTAGACAGGATTGCTCAGTTGCCGAAACTGTCTGCAATCGATGTTCAAGGTCAAACTCGCTGTTACGTCACCATTGGTGCTGTGCAGAAAGCGCGCCTATCATTATATTGGATTTTATGTGCTTTTAGAGCTATTTTCTTTATGCAAATTAAATTTTATGCAAAATTAAGGCATTGTACATTTAAAAATATTGTCTTTACATTAAATAAAAGGATGATAAATGATTTTATATTTGAAATATCTGTTAAATAAATTAAATTTAAATACTTAAAGTAAAGTGAAAAAAAAACTACACATAATGTCGTAGTACCTATATAATTTGTCCAATTGTTTTAAAAGTATGTAAAGAAATTATTTTGCAATAATACTTAATAATGGAAATATAGACGAAAAATTTATTGATTTATTTAAAAAAAGGAAAAGAACCAATATTTTTCTGAACAAATAAAGAAAAAACAAAGAGAAAAATACTCTGCCAATATATGGGCACCTAAGCTCACACTAGGTTCTATAGATGTAGAGTACGGGTGAGCTAATATAACTAAAAAATTAAATATATTTTATTCAACTCCAAACTCAATTACCTATCGTTTGATACCACACAAGCCATGTTTTAAGTTAAACTCTAATTTTTGAAATCTACCCCCACCCTTTGTTAAAAAAACTAAAATATGTTTTGTTTAACTCCAGACCCAATTACCTTTCGTTTGATATCACACACGCCATATTTTCACTTAATCTCTAATTTTTTTAATCTACCCCCACCCTTTTTTTTAAACTAAAATTAATTTTGTTTAACTCCAGACTCAATTACCTTTCGTTAGATATCACACATGCCATATTTTCACATAAACTCTAATTTTTGAAATCTACCCCACCCTCTTATTTGGCTTGTGCTCGGTGGATTTTGTTCATTTTTAAATGGGACCATCTCGACGGAAGATCCAGCCAAGGTACCAAATTTCATTAAAATCGGACAAGCGGTTTTTGAGTTATGCGCGTTGGTCGTTACAGACAGACATACAGACAGACAGACAGACAGACAGACAGAGGCGCAACAAAAAAGTTTCAAAATCATCTGAAACGCAAAGATATATAAAAAATTTTGAAATCGGAGCAACTTTTTTTTTCTCGAAAAAATTAGGATCACTCACACTACTATAGTATAGTAGTAGTGTGAGCTAAAAATGCACATAATGCATAGTTTAATTATTACAACCGCTTTTTAAAGCATGTAAGAAATTATTTATAATAGATAATTAAAAAACGGGAATATAGAACATAAAAAAAGTATTTATTCTTACATTTTTACAAAAAAAGAGAAAAGTACAGATACATACAATAAATTAGAAATATTAATATAAATAATAATATTTCATTTAGAAAAATATTCCTTTTCAATTCAAAATCTTTTGTATCTTGCTCTACCCCGTTCAATGTCCTCACATCTTTTTCTTTTATGATTTTTAGTTTTCTGTGCTTGATCGTTATGAAAGTTTATTCTTATTATTGTACGGAATTTACAAAAATGTGGCATGGTTTCTTTTTTTTAAATTTTACTGGCCAATCTACCCACAATTCTGGTACTAAGTCTAAATGAGTTACCATGATATAACTCCAAGTATAAGCAACCGCACAGATTCGTCCAGGCATAGTGAGATAAAAAAATTACAGTGGAAATTATTTATCAATATACTTTAGATAATAATTAGAGAATAATTGATAATAATATTAACAACAATTAGATATTAACTAGATATTATTAAACAAGAAGCCCATTTGCTGAGAAAATCGTGGCCATTTTTAGCTCACACATATACTATATAGTAGTGTGAGCTATGGTGATCCTAATTTTTTCGAGAAAAAAAATGTTGCTCCGATTTCAATTTTTTTTATATATCTTTGCGTTTCAGATGATTTTGAAACTTTTTTGTTGCGCCGTCTGTCTGTCTGTCTGTCTGTCTGTAACGACCAACGCGCATAACTCAAAAACCGCTCGGCCGATTTTAATGAAATTTGGTACCTAGGCTGGGTCTTGGGTCGAGATGGTCCCATTTAAAAATGAACAAAATCCACTGAACACAAACCAAATAAAAGGGTGGGGGTAGATTTCAAAAATTAGAGTTTATGTGAAAATATGGCGTGTGTGATATCAAACGAAAGGTAATTGAGTCTGCAGTTAAACAAAATACAATTTAATTTATTTAAAAAAAAAGGGTGGGGGTATATTTTAAAAATTAGAGTTTAAGTGAAAATATGGACTGTTTGATATCAAACGAAAGGTACTTGAGTCCGGAGTTTAACAAAATACATTTTAGATTTTGTTTTTTTTAAGGGTGGGGGTAGATTTCAAAAATTTGAGTTCAAGTCAAAACATGGCTTGTGTGGTATCAAACAAAAGGTAATTTAGTCTGGAGTTGAATAAAATATATTTCAGTTATATTAGCTCACACGTACACTATAACTATAGTACCTAGTGTGAGCTTAGGAGCCCATATATTGGCAGAGTATTTTACCCTGTAAACAAACGTTCTTCTCTGTCCTGAATCGAATTTTTACACACTGTTAACAAACCAAACGTGAAAATGTGTCACTCCACTAAAACACTCCAAAAAACACAAACTATTCAGCGAAATATCAACAAAATTCTATTGAAAATACGAATAACATCATATACAATGAACGTAAACAAAGGATTTAGCACAAGTGGTGACGTCACGCCGCTCTCCTCACCCCGCATAATTTGTTAACAAATGTTAAATGGAACTAAGCAGTCCTTTATGTCTATAGTTCTTGACCTAGTATAAGCTTTATGGGTGTGTACTTAGTGCTGTGTTCAAATAGCAATGTTAGAAGCATGTACGGCCATCCCAAGACTTAAAAGTGGATAAGGTCCAAGGGGCACAATGATCCCAATGTACATAATTGTTGTATAAATGTATTCCGGGCGGTGGGGCACTCCTAATTTGGTTTGAAATACTTTAAAAGAATATGTAGGGTGAAATACTTTAAAATAGAATTAAATACAAAAAAATACTTTGAAATACATGTCCTACACATTTTGGAGTGTCCCGTCCCTCACGGGTAGCCACAATAGACCGACTGGTGGTCACAGTGGAAGGGCTTCAAGGCCCACTCACATATGAATCATCATCATCATCCCTCAAGAGTTCATCAGACTAGAACCCTTACAGTACTCTCCAAAAATCCAGAATCTAGCCCAGTGGGAAAAGAGCTACCCTTAAGAGAATGTGAGAACCTCATTGGCAGTGCTATCTGAGGAGCAATACCCCCTTCCTCACAGAGAAGAGGATATTCTTGTGGTGTTTGTACATTAGCCTCTAGCATTAGCTAATGACACCTTAGGTTGATGGTAATTATAGCTGTGGTTATTCTTAATATATCTGAACTTCTTTCATTAAGCAAAGACTCTGGCATACGCCCCTGTGTGCTCTTATAAAAAGACAAAACTGCGTATAATCTTAATAGTTCAAGCCCTACAGGTTCAGATAAAAGGAGCAACACACTTGGTATGGCCATGAGACTCTCTAGAAGCTCTCGGTTTTGTTCCCTTTAATAAATGCAGTATATCACTTTTCAGATGTACAGTATATTTCATTAATTTTGGGATAACTTTTGACTGTGTCACTTGTTGTCAAGAAAATAGATATCCAAGGGTGCATAGGTCTGGATTTAGATAACAGGAAAAATAAAGATAAGTGGTCGTTCACAAATTAGACTATATATATGTAACAGGGTATTTTTAAAGTATGTGGTGCTTCTTTGAGTGATTTAAAGAAAAGCTCGTACTTAAAAACAAGTGCATAATGCATCAAGGGTTTTATTTTTAAAGGTGCCAAATTAAATATAAACGATCTTAAAGCCTAATCGTTTAGGCGACGTCGTTGAACTTTGGCAGTGCTGTTTGTAGTGACAAGAGGCGAATTTGGCATTAATTAGATTAAAATATAAAGTCCAGTGACATCCCAAAATGCATTGTAACAAATATTTTTGAAAAAAAAACTGTGTGTTCTAAATATTTTCAAATTAGTCTTTTGCATTTTTTTGTACCTTGATTTGTTTTAGAGATCAAAAATAAAAAGCACTTCATTGCATGTCCGTATTCCATATTTAAGAGAAGAAAATAAAGTATTTTTTTATATAAAAAAAAAGCGAGATGCGACAAAAACTTAGGAAGTAAAAAAGTTGTATTTGTGTATTTGCTTAGTTATAAATGACGATGATATAAATGGAAAAGCCCGTCATTTTGGGTCCACTATTTTGAATTTGTTAAAGTTAAGAATTGTATCTATCAAAACCAGTTTCGAATTCGATATTTAGCGATTCATAAACGGAATAATCGCCTTTTGGATCTCTCATTTTGGATTTTTAGGTTTAAGTGATAAATCATATTCAGCGACTTTAAACACCTCAAACTTACGTATTTGATATATATCGGTTCAAAAACGGGAAAGTCCGCCATTTTGTTTTGTTTGTTAACTCTGAGTAGAAATTTATAATCAGCAACCATTAACACCTTAAACTTCTTAATTTGATACATATGTATCAGTTTAAAAATGGGAAAGTCCGCCATTTTGATTTTGTTTTTAGTTTGAGTAAAAAAATCTTAATCAGAGACCTGAAACACCATAAGGTTCCAAATTTAATATATCGGTTCATAAAGGAAAAAACTGCCATTTTGGATCCGCCGTTTTGAAATTTCAGTCAAAAATTGTACTGAGTGACCTTAAGCACAACAAAAAGTTTCAAGTTTCACATAAATCAGTATATATTCCCCACTGTTTTTTTTTTTTTAGTTTCTGTCACCCCAAAGTAATTTAAATATGCTGGCTGAGCCAGAAAACTTATTTAGGTTTTTTTTCGGGTAAAATACTAATTTTGACAAAAGATTCCGAAAAATTTGCCTTTTCAATAAGTAAACTTGTTCTCTCTTTTGAGATTTAGCTCATATTTTCCGAACTGAAACCTTAGAGAAATTTTTTATATAAAGCAAATAGTTAAACATGAGAACACCCCATAAACATGGGAATCCCTATGGTAACAGTTATTATAAATTTTGAGATATTAAGGGTTTTATTAACTCAACTCAACTGCTTTTTAATCTAGCTACATTATTTATTTAAAATCCACTATTGTATACAACTGTAATGTACTTACCATCTATAATTTAAATCCACAATTCAAAATTTAAGTTTTATGCATGTCTATATAAAAATCTCAAATAAACAAAAGAGCAAAATGTAAATAAATTCGGAACTGTCTTTAATACATTCGCCAGCTTGGATTAATCCCATACTTAAATAGATTTAGCACCAGATCAACTCAATACCGCGATCCATCTCTTTATTACATG